>VWZX01003204.1:1877793-3077793 GCA_013399015.1 Galbula dea | reverse complement strand
AGATCGCATCTCTTTCTTCTGCAGTGATTCTAAAATAACCCTTTATGCCCTGGAGCTTTTAGTATCTTTATTTATTTTCTTGATGCTTCAATATATTATGAAAGATGTTTTTGTTCAGGCTAACTACTAATTATAACCATGGGGATGTTTCTTACTGTTTAGTTTACTGGCTGTTTTACCCCACCTTTGTACTTGAAAGTTTTGGTTTTTGAAAGAATAGCAGGAATGAAGTAGGAAATGGTTATCTCATCCATCTGATTTAACAGCTCATGATGCTAAGGTCCCTTGCAGCCTGAAATTGAATATTCATTCTATGATCTAATGACACTGACATCAAATGCCATTAAATCAACTTGCAATTTCTGTTACTTATCATTACTTTGGCTTCATATTCAAGTAGTAGAAACAGAAATTTAATTTATTTGTTAAAGTAAGAATGAATTAGCAGTAAGTACAAAAGAATTTGTGAGTTTCCAAGACTTTTTCAATCATGCCAGGATCCTTGGTGTTGTCTCTGCTGATTTAGAAGAGTAGATTAGTAAATCTCAGGAGTGACAAGAGAAATTACTTCTAGGTACTTCACAAAGAGAGAGATTAATCAAAAATGTTGTTATGTATGAGATATTACATATATCAGTGACTCAGATGAAAAAAGGTTTCCCTTTGTTTTCCTTTAGTTTCTGAAGTGGATAGGAATATGTCTCTATATTATTTTTGTTAGTTGTTGTTCAGTTAGTATTCATGGTCACCACCGTCGTAGTGCCTAACAGATTGGCCACTGGAATTTGGCTGCTCCTGATTCCTGCTGCAGACTTGAAGATCACTCAGGTGTGTAAGTCAGTAAGTCAGCCTTTAGGGAAACTATATTGCAAAAGGCAGAATTCAATGGCACAGTCTGGAATCACCAGCTGGACTATGTTTTTTTCCTTAAACAGGGTCAGAGACAGCAAACATATTCCAGTGTGCTGTCCCTATAAGGGAGGGAGAGGTTTGATATCATGAATTCTAAGAGCTCTAAGTCTTCATTTAGCTTTGATGAGACAGCTTGAACCTACTGGATGTTTGACACAATCACATTCATATAATCTTGAGCATTGATCAGCCTTTCTTCTCTTAGTCCCACAAATGTTCCATCTGGGAACTTCTTTGGGGAGTTACCTATCTCACTCTGGTTGTGGGTGTGCTAGAAGCAGTATGCATGATTGGTTATGAACTAAAAGAGCAGTGCAGCAGTAACTTAGGAAGCCTGTATTCTTCTATCAAGCCAGAAATAAATGTCTTTCTCTCTTTCAGATTTTCACCTCAAAATTTCACCTTTAAAGTGCCTTGTGTAGGTTTGCAACTTAGCTGACCTATCACTACAGTTTCTCTGAGCCATTTGTTCTTCTACTTGCTTATTGCTCAGTCTTGCTAACNTTTTTTTTTTTTTTTTTTTTTGCCTAATATTCAGCTTTCTTTATAGATTCAGTTCTCTCTTGTGCTATCTGTCAATCTGCAGAGCGAAGATACCTGTGGTCCCAGAGAAGCCTGCAGATCTGTTGAGGGCAACACAGATACTCTTCTAGTACTCCTGGGTGTATCCAGGGATTTTAGCTCAAGTGGAAAATCTAGAAACCTCCCCACTGTCTGGTGCACACAGTGTTTAAAATACCAACTAGAGGAAACTTGGACTCATATCCATCAAATATTTGGGTCTCATCTTCTCTTTGATTTTAACCAACCCTAAACCCTGACCTGTAGGCTTCTCAATCAGCTAATATTACAATGTGGAGCAAAGCAACATTTAACCTTTGAACATTTGGGCTATACTATAAAGCTTTTCAGCACTTTGAAATTTTTTTCCCTGTAGGCATATACAAATATTCAGAGAACCAGATGTTAGTAAACTGAAGAAAAACTATTGCCGCAATCCAGATGATGATTTTCATGGTCCCTGGTGTTACACAGATGATCCTCTCATTCCCTGGGATTACTGTCCTATTTCTCGGTGTAAGTACTTCGTATGCCTCAGGCATTGCCAACCTTTCAGTCCCAATGAAGCCATAGTGTCACATAGCTATGAATACCTTTCTATTGTCACTTGTGGCAGCAGCAAATTTGTAATTCTATCAAGAGTCAATTGTGCATGACTGAGAAGGAACAGACAGAAGCTGCTTGTGCAATGTACGTATGAGCAGTCCTTCTCCTTAACCAGCTTGGAGATTTCAAGGCTTATTTATGCAAAAGGAGCATAAAAGGGCTATTACAGATGGTCAAACATTTTCCAACAGATCTAGCTACTGACTGAGGGCTGGACAGAGACAAAGAATTGTCTAGGGGTCAGAACGGTGTCTATAGCCTCAAGAAACCCAGCAACAGTTATCTTCTGTGCTGCAAGCTTCATAGTCTTATTGTGCCATCTGTATTTGTTTATCAAGTTAGGACAACTCACTATGTATATGCTGAAGTGTATATGTGCTTTATAGATTAGATTCTGCTTTTGGATGTTTATGGGATGATTTAACTGCAGGCAAGAATTAGGAACATTGCTCCTTCAAAGTTGTATGTTAAAATCTAAATAGCTTAAAGAAAAAGATTCTAAAATCCTATGGTATTCACTAATAAACTGAAGGTAAGTGGAAAAAGATAAATTTGTGTAGAAAAATGTAAAATTCACATTTATGCTTAAAATTCTTCTCTTCAACTAATATCTAAATTACCATGCTGTATATCCTGGGAGAACATTTAAACAGTAGATCAGGCTATTGAATGCAAGTCTGTAACCTCTAGAGGTTAAGGATAATGTTACATTCATTCCTAGCAGCAACCTGCTGCATTTTCTCATAGTCTCAAGTGCAGCAGTTCTACAAGATGATATCTAGAGACTCTGCTGATATTTTGGCATCCATCTGAAGAGTAAACAGACTGTGCAAAAGGTTCTTTGTGTCAATGAAGATAAAGAACAAGAGCTGTAGAAATATAAATTTTATTCACTTGCTCTGAGTTAGTTATGTGGATCTATGAATTCCTAAGGAAATATTCACACAAAAGTTTGTAGGGTATATGGCAGTGGTGAGTATTATGATTTCTGGAAACAAATTCCAGAGCTGGAATATGTCTGGTTTACAATTTTAACTTGAATGGGCTAGCATTACACTACTAGTAGGTCACTCAGGTACTGCTGATCAACTTAACCATTAGAGAAAAAATGCTAGCAGTTCCCAGGAGTACTTTTTGGCACCTTCATCTGGTATCTTCAATCTGCACTAAATATGTGTATTTTACATACACATATGCATACATACATATGCATACATACATGTGTAAACTTAGCTATGTGTATAACTGTATGCCCTTCATATGTATATATATATATATGCTTAATGGTGAAAATCCTCTTGCATGAGACTGTTTAAATTTTGTTTGTACAAACTTTCAGTAGCTACACCTGTACCTCAAGCTCGTAATGCCAGGTCACTCTGCAGATTTCACTGAAGGAAAGGATTTTGAACCAAGTTTAAAAAAAAATTGTTATAACTATGTTTTGACTTGGACTAGATGGAAGAAAAAAATCAGATGTTGGGGAACAAATTTTGATAAGGGTAAGGTTTTGCTGATAGAACCATGAAAAGACTTTTGAAGTTTCAAAGGTTTCTAAGGAAACAAATTTTTCATTAAATCTAATTTGGATTTGATCACATGACTATAGGTCCTGAAATCTTATAGAAAAGTCATAACTTCTTTTATCAGCATTTGCTTGTTCGAATGAAACATGTAAATTTAACATGACAAACAGCCTGATATAATCAAAATTCAGCCAGAAGAAAAATGACTGAAACTACTGCTTCAAAATATTTAATTCTTATTTCATTCTATTGAAGTGAAATTCTGCCTTCCTGTGAATCCTTACCACGTTGTGCTTTTGCAGAGTATTAAAGAAATTATTGAAGTTTAAACCTTTGTGAACTATTAAAATTAAAAATATGCTCTATTCAAGTTTTAGATGTGTTTTCATTTTTTTTTATGACTCTCTTATATGTCTCTCTAGGTGAAGGTGATACAACTCCTACTACAACAAGCTTGGATGGTAAGTAAGTTTGCAGATGAACCATTCAGTGTATGCTTTGTATCCTCTAATACTTCTTTCTGATTAGGAAACAAGAGAAAGTTTGGCAAAAGACAAAAAAGCCATACAGCTTGGGAAAAAATACTTTTACAAGAGGAAAATGTTGAATAGCTTTATTACACTCCTTTATTTATTCTCACTTTGCCTTTTTGCCAGTGGTGATGTATGGTAATGATTTTCAATGTTTCCTTGATAACTATGTAAATCTCTGAAAAACCTTTTAAACTGTATGTATTTTATATTCCCTATGAGTATTTACATAGACTGACCCAGCTTAATTGAAGTAGTCTTGATGCTCTAGAAATGTATTTCATTAGCACAGCAAAATTAATCTGTAATAAATATTGACCTTCTTGTGGGCCTTATGTGCAACTGTACAGGTTTCCTACTGCTGTTTTTAATAAAATGTGATCTCTGGACCTGCTTTCAGATACTGCCATTCCTTGTGCCTCAACAAAACATTTGAGAGTTGTAAATGGAATCCCAACACAAACTAATGAAGGATGGGTGGTTAGTTTGACATACAGGTAACTACCACTTTGATTAGAAAGACAATGTCTACTAGGATGTTTATTTTTGAACTGTAAAAAAGGTCAACCATAAAAAAAATCTTTCTAGACTACAGTCAAATTCTCTAAAAGCAGAAAATCAACATTTCTGGAACATCAGGTGATACATTTTTATGTTCATTATCACTAACTTATACACATGATCATATAAAGAATTCATAGTTTTCTGCTCTTTCGGTTAGTTACTGCAGGCCTTTTTATTACATTGGCTTAGCATTCAGCATTAAATTGTTTATTTTAGAGACTGTTACAAATTAATTGAGTTTCATATGAATATATTCACTTTAAGAGTAATGCTTTTAATTGTGAAGTGTTGGATTCAGTATTTATACCTGTGTCAAATTTAGTTGTCTGCTCATATCATTGCATGCAAATAAAATGTATTCTGTATTAAGAAAATAAGTAGGAGCTGCAAGGAAATGTTTTTCATTCTGTAAAACAAGACTGTAACATGTACTGCTGGAAATGTGTATTAAATTATGGCAGATCTCACTTCACTACTGTGTAAAAGCCAGAACACAGAATTACTGTTTCCTACACTCATTAGACTGCTTCATAACTCATCAGCTGGAAGTGTAATTCATTAATGTATAACAGGAGATATGTCTCATGCATCAGACCTGTATCTTCTCTCATTAAAAAAATGTTAAAAAGAAGTCCTTTTTGTCTGCTGGTACAGTCTAAAGTACAGCTCAATTCTATTAGCATATGATTTGACATGTTTTTTAAAGCCCTGTTATTAAATATGTTTTAAATGAAAAACTGGAGTAAAGGGAAGGTTAAAAACCCCTATTTTCTACATTGCTTTATTTCTAGAGAAATTCTAGGGATCCTCCCCATCCTTGGTAATCTATGCATCTTGTAAGTTCCTAGCAGAATTAGATATTTCTGGAAGTCTAACAGATGGCTATTTCTAGATGAAATGTCTAGGAAGATATTTCTAGAGAAACACCACTCTATTCCTAGACTAAATAATGAGATAGGTGAGCTGAATCACTCTATGGAAAAGTTTATCTTTATGCTGTTTTTGAAGTGGCTTTGACATTTGAGGAACTTTTAGACAGGAAAGGTGAATTACATCTGCGTGCCTAAAATTTTGATAGTTAATGTTTAGGTAGTTGAACCTGGATTTTGTGCTATGCAAGAAAGTTCAATTAAGAAGATGAGTACTTAAATGATGGCAGATTCTTTTATGAAAAAGATTCCTGGAATACTCCATCAGCAAAAAAAGATTTTAAAGTATTATATGTCGGCATAAAAAAGTAGTTTTATTTTGTATTGTTATCAAGGAAGCACATAGAATGTTGTCTGAAAAAAATCTTAATGACTTCAGGACTTTCTGCAGAAAACTAACTGTACACCAAAAAATGGAATTGCCATGTCTGAATGGTAAAAGCTTAGCGATACTGAACAAACTCATATTCATATTTGGCAACAAAGGCCCACTTCTGAATGTTAAATTAATCAATAACATAATCTTACATATCTGGATTCTGTTATCAGACATATTTAAATATATTTGGATGAATTTCATTTATTTCATGGAATCATCTCTGGTTTTGTCTCACATTTAAATAAAAGGTTTAACTTTCCTATTTGTACTGATAAATTTTCTAAAGCAGATAATGCAATCTTGTAAATTTCTTTTGATAATTAATGATGAAAGCATAACAGGGAAGGACACATTATACTCCTGATTGTGACATTTTTATAATAACTGGGCAGATTCTATATTTTAAAAAATAACCCAGCCTTTTGGACCAGATATTTTGTTCCTCAACCAAAATACTATTAGAAAAAAAAAAAAGCAAGCATCTGTGTTCTGCTGTCTTTGAACTCCATATAGAGCCTGGGCTCCTTCCAGCAGTTCTTTGCAAAGCTTTGAACATTTGTGTGATTTGAATTTAGAAATTGTGAGATTTTAAGCTTTTCCTAAATTGCTGACAATTCTGATTCACTTTCCAAAGAGCTGGAGAAAATAAATGTGATTTTGGAGGCACAAAGAAAGAAACTAATTAATCTACATTCCACAGTCATTTTTAATTTTGAAAGAACTGTCATACTTAATTGCTTTAATTTTACTTGATAGATTATGCTGCAGGTTTTCTATAATCACACATAGGATGTCATACATCGCAGATTGTTTCCAACTGAAGTATTTAGGGACAGAAATCTCATAGGGCTTGTAATCAAATAGGAACTCTTCACCTTGAGGTCAATGCTTTGAATAAATACCTACATGAATAATGACCAATGTTGTTTACATCTGGTGGCAGTTTGGGGACTTGCTTGACTGTTTCAGTCCAGTTCCTATTACACAGAATTCATCTACCTTTTTTCCCCAAAACAAATCAAACAAAAAACCTTCCAAAACCTGGAAAAAACCTCTTATGATACATTTCTATTAGAAACCACTACATGAGCAGAGTAACTGAATTCCTCTTTCATCCTGGTTTTTACACATTGCAATAATTCTCTGCAAAGTCACGTTACTGTGAGTATTGAAACTGTAAAGGAAAGGGCCAGAGACATGTTTTCACAGGCTGTCAGTCATCCACTTTTCACCAGCAAAATTATGTGGGGAGCAGAAGTCTTCGCTAAATTTTTGACTATGTAGAAACTAATACTGTTATTTTTTAGTTATTTTTTTATTTTTTACCATTTTATTCTTTTTTTCTTCCCAGGAATAAGCACATCTGTGGAGGTACTTTGATAAAGGAAGAGTGGGTTCTGACAGCAAGGCAATGTTTCCCTTCTCGGTATAGTAGTCTGTAGCTTTGTAATATTGAAATCCATCTTTATTCAGAACTTATCAGCACAACATTTCAAGGTCCTGTGGGACCTTGTTATTTTCTGTTATTATTGTTGTTAATCTGAAAGAACCCTGGTTATTTCACATGGAAGTATAAATATGTTTTCCAAGTGTAATGGTTAAACAATTGTCTCTTTATGAAAATAATCTCATGTTTCTGCTTAACTGGACAGAACAAAGCACAAAACTTGGGCAAATTTCAAAAAGTTCAAAGGTTCATACTGTCCAAGGATCTAAATGTTTGGAAACTACTAAAAAACAAAAATTAGATTTTAGTAATAATTAAGGATAAAATTATGCAATGGCTTCAGACCAAAAGCTTATATCTGAGCATGTTGATTTTGGAATAGGAGTTGGCAGCATAAAACCATTTCTGATGTAGAGCATTAGTTAAGCATAATCATATTACATTTTCTGAGTTATTTTATATATTTTTTATTATATATATTTTTATATATTACATTTTTTGAGTTATTTTATTATATACAGCAAAATCTTAACCAACTTTACCTTGTCTAGGTACAAAGACTTGAAAGACTACAAAGCCTGGCTTGGAGTTCATAATATTAAAGGAAAGGGAGAGGAGAAGCATAGACAAATCCTGAATATCTCTCAGTTGGTATACGGCCCCACAGGGTCAGATTTGGTCTTACTGAAACTTAGCAGGTTAGTAGCTATTGAAAATTCCAGCATTTTTAAATGATGAATGAAATTCTTCCTAAATAAGGTTTGAAAAGTCTGTTCTCTACTGCCTTTGACACTGCAGATGGTGTCTCCATTAGGTAAATTTCCAATCATAAGAGATTTTACTTGGTATATGCAGAAAACTGATGTTACTTCTGAAAAGTCATGCCTATTTTTTTTCCTGATAACCAAGTTTATGTTTATTGGGAGGATTTGGTTGTGGTTTTTTTTGTTGTTGGATTTGGTTGTACCAATGTACCATTGACTGGTACATGTTTTTAATATATAGAATAAGCATCAGGTTGTAACTTAGATCCTTGTGTGTATATAAAATCTCAGACTTTCTCCATATTAGCAAAACTAGATATTCAAACGAAATGCCATCATTACTTACTTTTCAGATGAAAACCCAAGTTAAATAGCATAAAAATCATGACAGCATTTCAAGAATTCTTTTGACAGTTAACAGCTGTAGCACAAAAAATAGGTAGAAAAATCCATCATATTCTTCAAAGATGGAAAAAGAATTGGCATGTTTTTTAACTGGTGTAGTCTATAAGAGATTTAATGTCATTTTGAGGATATATGTTAGAAAGTTAAGTAAAATCCACTATATCTATTATTTGTTTTCTCTTTTCAGACCTGCCATATTGACAAATTTTGTAGAAATAATCCGATTGCCCATTTCTGGATGCACTATTCCGGAGAAGACCAGTTGCAGTGTTTATGGATGGGGATACACTGGATGTAAGAAACTACTTTTAAATCTACATGAATATGTTGACAACTTACTTCCTCTTGTGAGGGTGAGGCTGTTGGAGTTGTCTGATGCCACAGTTGTCCAACACTTTTTGTTATAAAATGTAGCTTCAATTTTTTCCTAATTTTGTAAATCTTTGAGTATTTTATATAAGATCATTTAATATTATTTTTTTCCTTCTGTTTCAATGACAGATAAAATGATTAAAACATTACAAAGAATGAACTGTAGAAAAATATTGTTCTGCATGTTTAAATAATCTGTCAGAATGATTTTGCTGAGTTCTGAACATTTTTTTGAACATTCCCATTCTTCTACTTGATTAGTCTCTTTCTGTGTCCCAAAGACTGCCTTACGGAAAAAGTAATCCAGAATCATGTAATCAAAGACATAATTAACATACGTAAAGACAGTCAACTAAGGATGCACACGCAGCCCTAAGTCTGGTATTTCCTTACTTTTGAGTACTTGACTTTGCAACCTTATTAATATTTATTATAAACACAGTTTTTGTGCAAAGTAAATACAAATATGTGGGAGAACAGACATTTATTTAGTCTGGTAAATACTATATCTGGCTAATTATGTGTTGACGATAATGTTAATAGCTGCCAGTTGACAATAATTACTCCAATAATTACTGTGCTCAAATGTCATTTTGCCACAGACCCCAAGTAAGCAGCAGCAAGATTCTCACACTCTCCTGGAAGCACAGTAAAAACTAGACTGTAATTCTGAGGCTCTCTTCCTTGAAATGAGTATTCTGCGTTTCTTTGTGGGTGGCAAACAATCTGTACCAGCCCTCTCCCAGATGACTGCCTTTGATGTTCCTAGCATGGCCATATTAGCCACCCTTTGCAGGGAATGGCTGTCTGGGGGACAGGCAAGTTGGGCTGGAGCACAGGACAACATCACAGGAAAGCTTAGCATAAGAGAACTGATAAGGAATTTGCAATGTTGAGAGTTACGTAATACAATAAATACATAACATCTGTCATCCAAGGACTTTGTACTATGTTTTATGCACTACTTACTGTAATCCTCACAGTATCATGGTCAGAGAAGGAAGAGGTGTTGCATCAATTTTTTCAAGAAAACAGGATAATAAGTCAGTGAAGGGCAAACTTGGCATTTTCTTTTGATGGCTGTGCAGAGAATGGACAGGTCCAGGCCCTTTATTTATCTTTGCAGCTTGTACGGACTTGTCTTTCAACATGTAGGACAAGAACAAGCTCCACAGGGCTCCTGCTTCCTGACCTTCACACTGATGAATGGAGATTGCACAAGGCTGTGGCTTTGTCCTTGCAGGCACAAAGTCATTCAGTGCAGCTGAGCCAGCACAGAATAAGAAAAACTCTGCTCTGCTACAGTATTTTTCAAGTTGCACGCTCTTCCCTAGGCCATGACAGGCACTGTTGCACATTAACTCGTGTTAAAGGCAGAGAGCAAAATCCTCACTCTGCTAACAGGAATGACAACATTCCCAGGCTCGCTTTTTCTGATTTCTGTGGGCAAGCTTGTGGTGAAATGCAGAGTAAACCCAGTTATCTAGTCCTTTCTTCTAATACAAAAAACTACTCCAGATATTCTCAGAAAACTGAACAGACATATGCACCAACCAAATTGCTTGCAAATCTCATTTGTAGTAAGAAATCTAAAAAAAACAATGCATGGTAACAGTGAGGATAGACAAAAATGAGAGTACTGGAGAGAAAGCACAGTAATTGAAGTTGCATAAATTTATCCAGACTGCATCTTCAATAATTATTTTTTTCCCCTAAAATAAAATAAAGGTTTCATTCTCTTTTTCAATCCTAGTAATTAACTATGATGGCCTTCTCCGGGTAGCAAATCTCTTAATTTTGGGAAATGAGAAATGCAACCAATATCTCAAAGGGAAGATCACCGTGAATGAGTCAGAAATCTGTGCTGTGGCTGAAACCATTGGTGCTGGACCTTGTGAGGTAAATATTACGCTTCCTAACATATTCTTAGGAGCCATCAGCCATGCAGTTTCTTTTCCAGAAATATTTTACTGAAGATTTTTATAACTGTACTCTCTGCATTAAATTAAAAAAAAAATATATATAACAACTTTTGCATTGGAAAACAATTTGTATTTCCAGTGATCTATATTCTACCAGAGAGCAAGAAGAGAGTTCTTTTGCTTCAATTTCACAGTACCACCACACCAGTGGTGGATTTATATCAGTGTTAAATATATAGTCTTATGACTAAATACTTTGCCAGGCTGAGACAAACTTGTTTTCTGTACAGTAAGGGCTAAAATGGGCTGTGTACTAACAACAACAGCATGTTTTGGTTGAATAGAAAGCAAAGGCTGAAGCAAATTTATCTACTTATTTACAGAAGATTTTGCATGCAAAATACAAAAAAGTTCCTACCCAACAGAGTTGATAAATTATGGGGAAAGAGGAAAGACCCAGAAATGTACTGTGGTTCAGTATTAGTCAGAAGGCTGGAGAATTTTTTCTCCCTGATGAAGGCTGAGCAACGTATCAGTGAGGACAGCAGAATTGCTTTAGTGAAAATGTAGTTTAATATCGTTGCTTTTCTTGGGACTAGTTTTGATGATGGAAGATACCATTTTTTGTATGGAAAAATCTGCCTGGTGAGATGATGTCTGTAAGTAGCGCAGTCATGAATCTTATTATATAATTAATATCTAGAGTAGAATCAGTGAATTCCTAATACTGATGTTAGTAACATTACCTGTTATCCTGTATTAGTAGTGAAATTTTCCCTACCCAAGGGTACTACCAAACCATGGAGAAATGAGGTCTTCATTAGACCGAAACATTTTCCACTTGTTATTAATGTTCCACAGTATCATTTTGTTATTGCAAAGTATTTTCTTCAAAATCAAATATTTAATCATAAATGAACTCTTAAACATATCAAGGCATATAAATGAAACATCTGCATGGAAGTCTGCTGGGGATCCTGCACTTTGTTTTCCCCTGCAAGAAGAAATGGACTGAATTAATATTAGCAATCAGTCTTAATCACTGCTTGGTTTCCTGCTCCCTGAGCTCCCCTTTGAAGCTACTTTGCTCAGCAGAGAACAGGCAGAGAAACAAAATCAGATTGGCAGGTGAAACTCCACTCCTGAAAGTGTTTTATGAGCTGCTCTGATGGCACTGACATAGTTCATTGTTCATGTGGGAACTAATCTGCTGTCACTCAGAAAAAAAAACCCAAACCAAATAAAGGTCAAGCATTGTTGTTTCCCTGGTGAACCAGAGAAAATACAATGTTAATTGTCAACTGTTATTTTTTGAAACAATGTCTCACTCTCTTATATGAACACTTACTCTCTAGTTTTGCAGTTACTTTGCTGGGCTCAGTGTACATTTTGCCTGTGTGAAAACTGCAGTATCTATATTCAAGTCCCAAATCTATGCAAATGTATCTAAATTACTGTTTCACTGTAGTTTAAACAGGATAGATTTTGATGCTAAATAAGACCACAATCTGAGTTGGCCATACTCTAAATTTTCACTGAATACGTTTACTAGTGCTTAGATGTCTCATTCACTTAGGATAATGAAAGAGAGTATATGTGTCAAATTTATGTCTACAAAATATTACTTTTTATTATGTTTGGGATTCCTCACCCCAACCCCTCCCGGCCTATTAGTGCACAAAGATTCTCATCCTAGGGCCTTGCAAGGAGTTTGACTCACAGGAGGATATTAACCTGGTTCTCTGTGGTCTTTGATGCAAAAGCTGTTCTGATAGCAAAGCTGTTTCTCAGTCAACTCACTTTCTACTCCTCTGGTTTATATGCACCTAACCAAATATTATGCTTACAGATAGCTGAATATGGAGAGTAAGAGTAAGATCTGGTAGTCTAAAGCCACTAGAATCACATGTGAAAATGGATCACAAGGCTTAATTTGCCTGCGAAGAAACCAAAGGTCAAAGGCCAACCTTGGCATTGGTTCTCATGAATTCCAGTTGTGAAAAAGATACTGGAAATTGCTTTTCTTCCTATGGCAAGAAAAAGTCTATTGCCTGTTCACATCCCCAGAAGAAACCAGTCAGTTGGAGACAGGTGGGAGCTATGTCTTGAAGCATTTTGAGAAGTGACATAATTATGTTTTTTTCCTAGCGAGATTATGGTGGTCCCTTGGTCTGTGAACAAAACAGGCTGAAGATAGTAGTTGGTGTCATTGTTCCTGGCCGCGGATGCGCCATTCGAAATCGTCCTGGGATTTTTGTTCGGGTCTCATATTATTCCCGATGGATACACAAGATTATGATGACCTACAGAAAACCCTGAAAAACTCAACAACTTCCATTCAAAGAAAGGTTTTGGACAGCATGGAATTAATGTGTAATATAAAGATCAACAGTTTTTTAACTACTTGATAGTCAAGTTTGTTGAGCTTCTTTTAATATTTATGGGTGGTTTTTGGTGTTTAGTGTTTTTGTCTATCAGTGTTGTTTTATAAATGTTGGAGTGACTTACAGTATATGCAAGTCTGGTGACATATCTCCTGAAGATACTTGAATGGGTAAACATTTTTTTGCAAAGATATTATTACTGGATGACAAGTTGTTTTGTTTTGTAGAAATAGATCATATGACCTCTTTTATGCTGCTTTTCAGATTATCTTAGAAGGAGAAACATTTTAGGTTTATTTAACACATCATATTCCTTCTGTAAGCCATATATTTCTCTTCATATATGACAAAAGACCTACTGAGAGATATATGCATCTGTCAAGGTCAGCGTATGTGATCGTATTTCTCTTCTCCCCTTGTAAGAGGTCAAAGATTTAAATATTTCATTAAAAAATAATCTCTTCAGAAACTAATTTTTTCATTATTGATTGACTTTGACAAGTCTGCCATAAGCAGAGTTCTCATAGAAGTCAGTATCACTGCTTATTACACAGTGTTTAGAGATTTAGTTCTACACTTGGTTCCTTCAATGTGTATGTGGTCCCCTAACAGATATCTCAAAAAACCTTTTAGGTGAGGGAAGAGACATAGAAGTGGATTGATTAGCAAACTGTCAATCATTTGTTTAAAGCTACTCCTCAAAAGAGCTGTGAATTTACAATGCTAAAGAGAGCATTTCATACAGTTTGAAAAATTAATCTCAGTTAGCTACTGGCAGACTTTGGTCATTAAAAGAAATTTCAACCAAGTGTGCCCAAATCTTCCTCAACAGACAAGTGTTAAAAATTCAGTTGATTCTAGTTATTTCATGAAAGTAAATCTCTATTTACAGGAGTTGCATCTGGCAACTGGCTGAGAGACTTACTACTGGGAAAATTGTTATACCTTAATAGCCTTTCTTTAAGAGTTCTTTAAGAAAACCTTACCTAGATTTGTACAAAAGTTTATTCTCTGTATAACTCTTTTCAGGGTAATAAAGTATTGCAGTGATTGGTATGATCTTTTATGTAATATGGCAGTTATCATCAATGGTATGGTAGCTTGTGTTTCCTGCCTGTATGGAGAACCATCATTCCCCTTTGTGTTGATGGAGAAAGGGAACAGATAGTCAACACCTGTGAAAAGCTCTTGTTCCCTCTTAGGCATTTGGTTACATGGCTGGAAGTAGTATACAAATATGTTGTTATAGGTGGCACCAATTACCCTGTAATTTCTGGAAAATTGTTACAACTTATATCCAATTGTTAGTTTTTCTACTGTACAGGTAATTGCATAAGTAACTGCACTTACTTCAGTTGTGACTATGTAATTGTAAAAGTTTCCAGTATCAAGTTTTATGGTATGTGTGTAATATCTAACTGCATAGCCGCTATGCTGCATCATGGTGTAGGTTTGGAAGATGCAGTGTTGAATTCTGATGTGGCAGAAAGTAACCACTTCAGGAGAGCTGTCTTGGGAGGCAGCCTTCATGTTGATTAACCAAATTATTTTCTTCAGCAGTGCACTTTGACTTCAGTGGGACTTAAATTTCTTGGTGAACTGAGATGAGTTTCATCTCATGCTTAAGTGGCTTGGCTTGCTGAGGCTTGTGTCAAGTATCCAGCAGATTCTACTGGCACATAGGAAGAAGTTTTTCAGCAAGCAGAGCTTCTGAAATCCCTCCTGTTGAAAACAGTCTCTTTGGACAAGATGTGACTTCTCAGTACAGTGGATCTGAGGTTGTGGATGCTGTGCAGTATGTCTTGATCTATTCTGGCTGCCTCTGAAGACTTTATGCTCCTTTTGTGCTCTCTTCCAGGCCTAAAGAGGGCAGGATTTAGCCTGTTGTATTTGCAGGTAATTATTGCCACGTACACAAAGAAAGTCTTCTTACTAAGTACATATTGACCGTATCTTATTGAAAGGATTGACATTTTAAGAAAGACTTTTAAAAAAACTCCAAGTGAGTTTTGTTTTCAGTCATAAGTAGAATGTGGATAAAATACATAATTCCATGTTCACTCTTTGTATTCTAAGAATTGTTATGTCCTCACTGTATTATATTTGCAGGAATTTTGTTATGTCTATCTAAAACAATCAAATCCTAAAATATTTTAGTTATAAGCTTCTGCTGTGCAGAAGACTGATTTTTATATATATATATATATATACACACACATATATATATATGATAAAAATACTGTTTTTTGTTAGACAACGTGTAAGGATTTTTACCTGTTTGTTCTGGGCAGTGCCTCAGTAGAATAAACTGTGCAGAGTTGATGCTCCAGGACTTAACATGTTCATATGCACTTGCTTATCAGGTGCTCTTGCTCTCCCTATCTCAGTATAGAGGGCATGAGAGAGACTGAAGAGCAAGGGAAGAGAATAATAATAATAATATGTGCTAATGAATTTGTACTTCATTTATTCCTGTGAATATTTCTTGTTGGTACCAATGGTACCGTACCAGGCAACTGTTATAACTACAGAATTCTCTTAAGAAAGGACATTCTATAAGTATTTTTTTTTTTTACTGTTCTAATATTTTTATCTCTGTAATAACAAGAGAAACTGATCTAGTTCCCATCTAAATTTCTGGATATCATCTTACTAACTTCAGTGGAGTATGGACTTTGTGGATGAGATTTTATTCATATTCGAATTAAAGGATACAAAACTTAAATTCTTATCTAAGAACATTCTTAAACTCTTTTGAATTTCATCTTCATTTTCCTCGCTGTAACTAATCCTTGGTCTTTGAAAAGTGTAATAGCTGGATTTAAAATTTTGGAATAAAAACCTAAGAGCTGATTTTGTGCCACTGAAGTTAGTTTGATTTAATTACTGATTTTATTTGGGCATCGGAACTGGCTGATGTTTCTTCCTTTCATTAATGAGAACATTTTTCACTTAAATATTTTTCCCCTATCTCTTTTTCTCTCATAAACCTCATGACCCTCAGAGAAACTGTTGCTGTCATTGGGAATGTACTGGTCTAGATTTTTGCTGCTGCTGCTGAAATCTTCTTTTGTAGTTTAAAATCCTTCAAGGCAATCTGCAAACTCTTGTTGCAGGTAATGCCAATGTACTTGACAGAGCTACTCACTTGAGTTAGCGCTTTTCAGACAAGGGTCCAAATATATCTCTGAGGGTCAAAATCTACTCAGGCAAAACGTCTGTTGAAATCAGTGAATGTGATTGTCAAAAGAAAGTTGCTCAGTGCTTTTCCCTATGGCCATGCACTGAACTACATGCAACCTTGTACACTGAAAAGCACGCAGATTCTCAACTCCACCTCAACTTCAAAAGGAGGTAAAGCTTTCTTGCCATCCTTCTGGAAGGCTGGTTGTAAACTAGTTGACCCCCAAACCTGTATGAAACCTATTGGATTAGTTGTTTGACCCTGTTTCTTTACCAATTATTTTTTTCCCTCCCTCATGTGCACTGGTATATTATTGTTTTATGAATGTTGGGGCTGCTGGCAAGAACTAACATGGTTTTTCACACTAAAATTTTACAGTGTTCCTTTGTAAAGATACTTTTAGGCATTTATGTACCATGTTTCCTCTCATAGGATCTAATGTCAGGGAACTGCCTGTGGAATTCAGTGTATGATAAGAGTATTTTTCATATTTAAGTGGGAAAAATAATGCTCCCATTGAATACATCTAGTTGAATGCCTAATGAAAAGGGAACACTGTGGTTATAACTTGTATTACAAATCTTCTGTAATTAACAGCATCTTCATTAGTTAATAAAGTTGGTATTTTTGTAACCTTGTTTACTCTTATTATTCTTAATAAAGTATTTTATAAAAAACAACAAATTAATTAGCACTATATTTTTTATTTAAAGAAGGTTTTGAACTCCTTTGCCAGGCTCTAAGTTCTAACTTCAATGAGAGATTTTAGTGTATCAAGTAAGGAGAACTGGTTTTTTACAGATCATCATGTCTCCAATAGCAGAATCTCACATAAACTGAAAGATACAGCCAAATCCATACTATGACATTGTTGGGAAACCTGATAGCTTCCTGATAGAATTCCGCACTGAGAAAGGTCTAAGCATATTACAGAGAGCATATATTTGCAGTGGAAAGGATGTACTTAATCTAAACATGAGTATTTACCAGAGACTGGTAGCTCCTTACAATTTCAGTATGAGAGGCTTAAGATTTTAAGAAATCCTTTTAAATATACTTTAGACTTCAAGAAAGAGCTCCTGCCACGATATCACTTAGTACTAATGGTGGTACAAAAGATGATGCAAGGGAGACCAATAACTTGCATAAACCTAGGAGCTGCTGCTGCACTTAATAACAAAACCATCCAAAAGCAATAACTAGCAAAAAAAGGAAGCAAGCAACACCCTTACTAGCCCCACCAGGTTAATACTTCTGTCCAGCCGGGTACTGTCAAGCTCCTAGAGCATCATAGCATTCTCATTCAGTAAGTTCAAACAAGGGACAGTAAGTTCATTACTTCTTTTTCATTACCGAGATGAAATTTTGAAGTTCTAAGCATTTCTGGTTACACTGCAGTTTTGATGATTTAAACATGTATTTGCTAACAACTCCACCTCTATCAACAGTGAATCATTCTTCAAATAAACTCATGTACAGAGTGTTTGAAGTCTGATTATGAAGTTTCCATGGTAAACAACACTTTATTTTCATTTGTAGTTGAAAAAGGGGATTTTATAATTGATTCATAAAATCAGTGGATTTTATCAGGAACTCCTGAAATCAAAGGGAAGTTTGCCAGTAACTTCAACCATGCAGGAATGCTTCCAAAATTATAAGAATCTAGAAATAGTCCATGTGTCAAAACTACATCTTGCTATAGTCTTACATTCAAACTGCTAAGGATGTTCAGGTGACCTGTTTTCCTCCTAGGAGCCATGAGAATTAACTGCTTGTACAGCAATTTGCACAAAAAAGATCTATAAAGGGATGTTGCCTTCATGTTACATTCTGTCATGGCTTTATCTTTTGTAGTTGCAAGAACATTATAATCTGCACATGATGAATGATGAATACCCATACCGATGCTCAGTACTTGCTTTCTGCTCTTTGTTATTTAACAAGTCTCATGTAAACAAAGCAGGCCATTTAGTAGAGTTCAGTTGTGTTTCTACTCTGCCTTCAAAAGCACCGACTTCTGGACAGCTAAGTTCCTATAAAAACCACGTGCAATAAATAGGAAAGAAAACAGCTGGGAGGAAAAAGACAAACTATAAAAAGATTAATACTAAAGCAAGAGCTAATATGAACAGATTTTTTTTTTTTTATCTCAGTTTTTATAATGTAGGATATATGGTGTGAAAAGCTGCAACAGAATAGCTTTAGCTTTCTTAAAGCTGTTTCACTTTGGTTCAGAACACTAGGGAAGGTGCAATGACTTCTCTGTATGGTCACAGAAGATGTAGTACAAGTTGTGCTTTTGTGTATGAGGACCTGATCCTACTTGCATTGAAATCACTGTCCAAACTCCCTCTAGGGCTAATGGGTAGATCCTAAATCTTCCTTCTGAACCCCTTGGACCTTGTCATGGGACTATTTCAGATTCTGGCTTAGCCAAACATTCGGAGTGTATTCCAGGCTGGTACTGAGTGGCAAGGGAGAAAATCATATGTTTACTTCAAACTTGGGCATTAAAGTTCTACTGCATACTATCAGCTTTGTTCAGAGTCTAACTGATTATAAGGATTTGTCGATTTGCTTACTTTACAGATATTTTTCTTTAAAATAATAATAATAAAATAATGATGTATGCAGTTACTATTAATGTAGTTTTTATACACATAATAATAAACTCCTTAGGGAATTCCTTGGGGATTTCTCCACAAGAACAAAGAACTGTACCATTCCAGAGACAAGAGGTGTCAGCATTTGCTTGAGATATCTCAAGCTGTGTCTGTTTAAGCTACTGTTGTCCTCAGTTGGGTTATTTTGTATATTCTATTTAAAAAAATTATATATATATACAGAAGAGTTCAATTCACAACAATTCAAGGCAGGAAATATGATATTAGAGGCACACATTTGATTAGATGAGGCTATTGTAAAACAAACAAGGATATAGTCCATCTCTCCACTTGAGAGAAGTTCTACCTTGAGTAATAAACGAGCTTATACTATTTAACTCAATTCAGATTATTCTAGCTGAAAATTTTCCAGATGGTTTTCTTTCTTTGAGGATTAATGTCAGCATGATACACAGATTGAGCAAATATGCATTTATATCAACATTGCTATTACAAACCATGTCAACAATAGTTTCATGTCTTGGGTGTAAATATGCCATCTGCTGTTCAGCCTTGTGTTTAACAGTGCTGTAACTTCAATTACAAAACTGGCATCATATAGTTTCTTCTCCTTTTCTTATTTTTTTTTAATAATTAAAAGAAAGCTCAGAAAATTTGTTGTTTACAGTAGTGTAATTTGTGGAATCTTGGCATTAGACATTCACTTGAAAGTCGCTGGTTTTCATTGCTGTGTGTCCTCACAAGGCACCTGAATCCCAATTATTGCCTGATCCTATAATTCCTTGAAGTCTATGTTTCTGGTGGCAAGGTTCCAACATAGCTTTATTTTTTCCTGTTGAACATATTCAGAATATGTCTCTAACAATACTTCTAGGAGGTGAAAACTCATTGCAGTCCTGAAATATTCAGATACCAGCCTTCAATTATCCATACTGGTGTTCCAGCTTTGTCATAAAGTACATTTACACAGGGAAAGAAATATGCTAGTGGTACAGATGACTTCTACACATCCCACAGCAACAAAGCTTGGCTATCCGTGGGGAGGTGCTTCACAGTCCTCTATACCAAACCATCCATACATAGCCAGAGGCTTGGTGTGACTGAGCACTAAAGCACAGAAATTACACATAGACACACAAACAAATGCACACCACACCCACATAAACACACACAGATGCCTTCACAATGGTATCCAGCTGACTACTTCAGAACTTTCTGGTCTACACGGATGCTTCAGGAAAAGGATTACAACCTGGGATTTTCCCTGTCCCCCAGAGCTGTGTTAACCAAAGTTCCTCAGTTTAAGAACAGGACAACCTGAGAGAAAGTCTTATTACCAGAAGCGCTTATCTCACTTTGCCTAATAACCAAGAATTACAAAGGGGAGCTTCATGGTGAGAGCCAGGAGTATGATTTTTTCGTATCCTGAATTTGCACATTTGTTATGGCAAGCTTTTGTAGTGTAAGCCTGCATTGCAAGAAAAAGTCTTGTGTGTCTCAGCTCTTTCACCCACACTCCAAACTAGCTGGATTCAAACCAATCCAATCAGTTCTGCAGTGATAGCGTGTTGACAAATGTCTTTCTGTGTGTGCATGTTCGTGTGTATCTATTCTGCCTGAAGCAATGTAAAAGCTCTAGCAATGGTGTTTATTGTCCTGGAAGCAGATAAGTAGATCTGATTAGTGTTCAGTCGGCTGTGTACTGGTTTGGACTTATCAGTATAACTATAGTCTACATGTAAAGGCCTTAAAAGTTAGGAATTAAAAAACTCAGCCTTGACTCTTAAAATTGTCAAACCTTCTAGGGAACAAATACTTCTGCTAATTGAAATAGAGCATAGGCCTATGGAGAATTTTCTGGATGCTTTTTTTTTCCCTTTTATTCCACTTTAATTTTGTTAACTATCACCAGAGTATGCCCTTAATGTTAAAGCTGTCTTAAACCCAGATATTTTTGCTGTAGAAACCTGCTTCCTTGCTGGAGCTCTTTCTGGTCTTAATTTGGTTAGGAGTCTCTTCTAAAGTTCTGGGTGGGTTTTCCAGGTTGAGTTCTCCCTTTATCTAGTCAGAGATGCCTGCCTGTGCTTGTAAGCATGGTGATCTTTGATCCCATCTGATGCTACTTAGTTTTAACAACATTTTAGTTAATGTTACTCTCCAGTACAAATCTCTAAATATTAATTCTTTTAACTTTCTACTGAAGTTTTTTATTTAGCCTTACCTTCCTACTGTCTAGCTTATACACATGCATGGGAAAAAGGGGAAAAAATTAAAAAACAAAAAGGAAAAAAGAGAAAAAAGAAAGTATTTTCATTTTTCTTTAGCTGGCCTTTGTGTTAATGCTACCAAATTTTCTTATCAGTACTTTTTTTCCATTCTGAAATGCAGACTTTACCAACTTAGTCTGCAGGAACATGTCAGTTTTATTGGTATGTTTGACGGAGACCAGGCTGGTTTCCAACTCAAATCCCTTTGTTTTCCCTCCAACATGCTCGCTTGCTTCCCGAGGCTCCCACTCTGTGTGGCTTCCTCCAAAGAGGTATTTCCCTGCCTATTAGAGTATGGAATACAAATTCCCTTTCAAAGTTGGCAACAGGGTTTCCTGTCTTTCCTGCTCCACACTAGGGAGGATGGACTTTTCTTCCTATTTCCCTGACAGATTCTTCAGATGCATAAAATACTCCTTACCTTTAAAGCAACTTCTAACTAAATGAAGGAAGGAATCTATGAAGCTGATGTGAGCTGGGGCAGCCAAAACTTATAGGAAGACACCTCATTTGGGCATAAAATAAAAGTTTTGGATGTGCTTCCCTTTTAAATTTATAAATACACTCTTGGAATTCCTGTATTCCTCTGATTGGTTATTTCAGACACTTTAGAAGAGTTTGTGAATTCCTGTTTTGGATTAGACATGGTGAGGTGGTGGTGTCTGCACAGGCTGCACAGTGTGATCCAAGGAACGCCTCAACACTGCTGACAGACAAGAACTCAAATGCTTTTCTTCTCTTATTTCTTCTCTTTTCTTGCTTATTTTCTTGTTTGTCTTGTTTGTGTTTTTTTCAGTACTTTATTATTCTATTTTAATGCTGACAGCAAGAAAATAAACAGGGAAGAGTAGGGTTGGTGCAAGTGATGTGTTTGAACTGTCCACTGGGTAAGATTTATGGTCTGCTAAGAACAGCTTTTTGGAATGTTCTTCTCTTCACTCCTCTCTTGGCAGTTTTCTTGGCCTCCCTAGATGTCTGAAGACACTTTACTTTCTCTGTTTGGGAAGTACTTTCCTCATTATCTTTTTTATAAGGGTGGAAGTGATGAAGTCACTTTGTCTCTCTTCCGCCCTCCCCCCTGTCCCACACTACTATCTACATTCCTCAGTGCAAATTCAGCAACAGTACTGGGCACTTCATTGCAGGACATTTTCTTTCTGCAAAATACAGAGCAAAGGGCTGCTTGGGCATACATGTGTTGAAGAACAAATCAGAGCAAAGGGACTGAGTGAAGGGGCATTACTACATTTGCCTTACTCTCTCCAGAGACCATGCCTGTAAAGACAGAATTCTGTGGGGTGTGAGAAAGCAGAAAAAGAAAACTCACTCTGGAAAAGAGAAAAACTGTTAGAAAAGACTGTTGCTCATACAGTAGACTTTTGATTGCTCTTCAAGATGAGCTGCCATCTGCACGTGAGTAATGAACATATGCATGGCTTGAAATAGAGAAGTTCTGTTGAGACACATGAAAAGATTAGGGGCTACCCTCAGGGAATTTCAGGTGTGAGAAAGCACGGCAGTAATTTTAGGTTCAGTCCATATGAGTGGGCACAAAGGAGTTTAGGAACCACACACTTCTGATCACAGCTCATGACCCCTGTGGTTGTCAGGTCTCTTTCTTTGGAAGATTGATATATGAGAAGAAATTCAACCTCGAGGGAAAAATTTCAGCAAGCTCTGCTGAAAACACTCAGCAGCATGCCACTGACTTCCCTGAGATCTGCCCTTTGCACATGGAAGTGGTTTGGTTTGGTTTGTTTCTTTCTGCCTGCTGTGGGCAGATTGAAGAAGTTGCCTGAACTAGTTTATGTCTATATGTAAATCTAGTCAGTCTTTTGACTCCAGCTTAGATGATGAAGATCAAGGNTGTTGTTTTGTTCGTTTGGGGGTTTGTTTTGTTTTGTTCGTTTTTGTTGTTGGTTAGTTGGTTTGGGGGGGTTGTTGGGTTTTTTTGGGGGGCTTTTTTGGTTAGTTGGTTTGGATTTTTTAATGTTCTTTTTTCAGGCTAATCCTTCATATTGTTTTCCTAATCTCACACATTCATTAAAAGGGGAAATGTACTGCATACAGAAAACAAACCAAGCCCTCAAAGTGAGAACGTATAGTGATTTTATTCAGAAGCACTCCTTTTAAAGCACAGAGTCTATAAAAAACACACCAAGAAAATACTGTACTCTATGGTCATTTGTTAGTAAAGCTGACAGGAAATCAAAACTGAAAGGATTCTTCTGTAGCTGACAACTTGTAATGGAAGCCAGGAGAAATATATTTATCTGTTTACTTGACAAAGAAGAAAGAAACTAAAGCATATTTTCTTCCAATAGTAGAGGGAGATTAGAGTGTTACTAGTCGTTTGTGTGCTAGACTTCCCTTCAGGCCTTTCCTAATGTTTTGTCTTACATTCAAAACAAATAAAATCAGCTCTTAGGAAAACACTTCATAGAGTATATAAATTAAAAGGATCTTTAAGTACCTAACATTTCACCTTTACAGCCTTAAAGATATTGTAGAGTACTTAATATAATTCATTTATCTTTTTGTAGGTGATTTTTGCACAGCAGAGATTACATGCCTGTAATCTGGTGCAAAACTGCAACTGCAAAGATGGAAAACCCAATAAGATGTATGACTCGCTAGGTGTCATTCCCCCTCCAAAATTAATTTTTATTCTGTTGAAAGAAATAACATGAATGAGAATGGATCTGATTAGAGGAGATTCTGTCACCCTACTTAGGATTTATTGTAACAGATGCTAAGTCAGTTGAATCATGCAGGACAGAGACTACTACTCGTGATACTAAATGTGATCTCTGTAAGAAACAATTATATAGTAATGTGAAGAATAAAAATAATCTGAAATATTCCAAGGCTGAGCTCAGCAATGGATTTTGTCTCTGCTGCATTGATCTGGTGATACAGAACTGCTATAAATTTCCTCAATTGCTGTATTTAGGGTAATATTGCACTTCTATGTAGCAGTCAAAATCAGCTGACAAATATTATCAAAGATATTTAATTTGATTAATTCCTCTGTCTGTGCAGATGCTGTGCAGTCTGTCAAACTCTGAAAATAAAAAAAAAAATAATTAAGATGTATTTCCTAAAGATTGTTAGTTGTGTAAAGCTTTGGTAGCTGGAAGAGGGCAAGAATCAAAAGCATGATTTTTTTCTAACAGGATTATCTTTGATGAGAATCTTAACTATTCTTAGGGAAGTTGCCTGAGACAAAGCAGTCAGTTTATAGTGTGCCAGATAGAGGAACCAGATAATAAACACATTAGGTTTTGTCCAGTTTAAAAATTCCACAGCAGGAACAATCGTACTTATAGAAAGAGATGAATTTGTACATGCTATCATCTTACTGTGACTTATGTTTTTCAAATTATGTCACAATGTTCAAAGCGCAGAGAAAGAATCTCATGCATAGACTTTGTGACATTATCACTGTCTATTGAATGTACCTATATAAATTCAGACAGAATAGATGGGCTGCCACTTTTGACATATTTAGCAACATAACACAAAGATGAATAGATTATGCTGTAACAAACCACTTAGGTCCTCATTTGGAACCATAATTAAACATATGTTTAACTTCAAGCATAAACTTAAGTCCCATTGACAAGTGCCTTCCTTTGAAGACAGAAATAATCCAGTGAATTTATAAAGCATTGTGACTTTGGCTGAATCTGTGTAAGGATTCTAGTTGGGGATGGGAGTTGTTTATACAGTACCTAAGCCAGGAACACCATAAACATAAAAAAGACTTCCAAAACTGACATGAAAAATGTTAATGGCTCCTTTTCATTCCTCTGCTCTGTTTGAAATAACAGCTTAAACATACAAAGGCTCAACAACTGCAACTATATGGGAGAGGATACATTCAAATTTACTTCTACTTTAACCACAGTTTGTGTAGCTACTGTGAAAACAGATGTGGTGGTGTGGTTTAGTCTTCAGAGTCTTATTAGATGTCTTATTATATCTTTGTGTGGTTGAAAGGTAATGCAAATAACATTTTAATATGTTTGCATTTTAATGACATTCAGTCCAATTACTTCAGTCTGTGGGGAGCTCCTATAACTGGCCTGCTCTCTGGAGCTGAATTTAGAGTGTATATCTCTGCAGCATCTATATTACTTGTCTAGACGTATCTTTTAGAATTCCACATTACAAATGACAGATTGCATACCACACCTGACATTTATTTGGTAGAATATAGAGATATCTTTATAACATGGTGATAACTGCATCTGATACATGCTTCATTTAAGATCAGTATGAAGCCCAAGATTTTTACATGTGACAGGGTCAAAATCCTTTTATGATTACATTATAGAATAAACCTATACATATATATGTGCCAAAGCCCCAGATCTTAGCTTTCCAAACCTTTTTTAATAAATAAAACTCTGGTACACCCCCAGAAGGAATTCTGAAGATTGGAAAAGTTTTGAAAATTACACTTGAAAAGTGTACTACAAATACCTAAGTCACATGAATCATTCAATCAAGCCAATTTAATTCTATTTGAGAAATTATGTTGAGTCTTTCAGAAAAGCTTGTTTCCACAGCTCTACAAACAAGACAGTTGTTTTGAGATTAGCATGGAAGATCTGTGGATTAAGAGTAAGTGTTGATGAGGAGTGAGAATTCATGTGGAAGAACTTGAGGACATGCTCCTCCCTAGAGGAAGAATAAGTTTTTTAATAGTACTTTGCAAACAACACATGTATGTGTTCTTAAATACAATTAAACTTTTTATTTATAACGATAATATAGATCATGAAACTAGAATTCATTGGAGCTACATTCACTTCTTGTGTCTGCCACTGGCTTTCTAAGAGCCACTTTATCTTTGACTGTCTGCCAAAACCCTGAGTGCTCTCAGAGTTCCTAATGTCCCTGTCCATCTCTGGGGTACCCCCTGCCCTACTCATAGTGTAGTCAGGACCATATTCCAGCCACTGGGGATATCAATCTCTGTGCAGTGAAGCCATGAGGATGCCATCTGCACCTGTTCTTGGCCCATGAGAGCAACAGCTTTTCCTCATTCCCAAGGATGTCGCTGATGCCCAGGGCTGAGACCGCCCTGACTGACCACCAGCCTGCCCTGTCCTGGCTGTGAAGGACAGGCCCTGTCTGCCAGGCCCTACTCTGATGCTCTGGGGAGCCACTGACATCCCTGACCACCAGCCCAGGGAACCACTGGACTGCTCAGCAGTTGATTTTTTTAATTTTAAGTTATTATTGTATTTTTTTTTCCAGTTTTGTGAAAGAAATACAAAATCAAGAAGAAAGCTCCTCATACCCTTCCTGCTGTGGTCAAAGTTGTGTGCCTGTGAAAAGGAGAGTTAAACTGAATTGCTTTGCTTTATATGAAACATCCTCCACATCTTTCCCCCATTCAGTAATTCAACTCTTCAAACTCCCCCTTTTTCCTACTACAATTTGTTAATTTCTAATAGATTTTGTTTCAAAATGGAAATCAAAGACTGCTCACTAAAAAATGTGGTTTTCCTTCAAAGTGACAACAACTCCACCTATTCAACATTAATTTTTAAAATTATGATTCATAGTTCAGGTAAAGGGTGAGTGTCAGGAAGATGGGGTCAGGCTCTTCTCAGTGGAGTTCAGTGACAGGACAAGAGGCAATGGCTGTAAGCCGGAGCATAGGAGATTCCGTGTGAATACACATAGGAATTGTTTCACAGTGAGGGTGACAGAGCACTGGCACAGACTTTGCAGAGAGGTTGTGGAGTCTCCTTCTATAGAGATATTCAAAACCCCTCTGGACATGATTCTATGTGACCTGGTCTAGGGAATTCTTCTGTGGCAGGGGGGTTGGACTAGATGATCTTTCAAGGTCCCTTCCAGCTCCTAACATTCTGTGATTCTGTGATGTTGCAGGATATTGATTTCACATCAGGCTATTTTTACACAGTGATTTTCAGAATAATTTCCATATACTTGAATTAACTAAACATAATAATTGCTGTATCCACCCCAAGATGAAATGCACACATTTTGTACAGCAGCTATGTACAAAAGTTTGGTACATGAAGTAACATATCCAGCTGAATTGAAAGCGTAAGGGATATAAAGAGGTAGAATGCAACATTGAAAGTTGGCAAAGTTTAACACAAGCTGTTCCTCTCTAATATCATAGTGACAGTTTCATATAAATGACATTTCGTGAGTAATAAAATGACAAATACATCATTAAAATTAGAGACAGATTGCTAAATGGATTAGACTGAAAGTATCTTGGGTTTTTCTTTCTTCTTCCACATGCATATTTCATCTTGCTGAAAATTATATGCCAATGTTGTTCTTATTGCCAGATCTTAAAATGAGTTTTAAAATTCATTCAGTTCTATCATGCAACAACTCTTTGAGAAGAGGAAACTCAGCACTGACTTTTTTTTAGTATCCTTGAAGCAACCACTCCAAACTCTGTTCTGCAGGCTCTTAGATGCATAAAGTGCCAGGTACGTGTAGCGCCTTCTACACATGTAGGGTGACTACAGAACAATGAAAGGGCCTTTCTTTTTTCTTTAGAGCATCAAAGGCTCTTATAAAGCTTAGTCTCAGAGTATGTGAACAACTAACACAACCGGAGGTTTAGAAAAAGAACCAGCCAAATGACATTTACACAGACAAATACTGTATAGGATACAAAAAAGAAAACCAAGTAAAGCAAACTCCTGTCATAAAAGAGGTTAAAAGGCTGGCAAAATATATGTTCTAAAAAAATTAAATACTTAGCTCTGTAGAAGGACTTATAAAGAAATTATACCTAAAGAAAGGTACACTAAGTTTTATAACAGACTGTCAGAGTTCTGTGGTATAAAAATATTATTTTCTTTGGGGTTTTGTGCTCATTATGGTTATTTAGTGTAAGAAATAATATGAGTTATGAAATAATTTAAGAGTACTTTCATTATTATCCTATTAAAATCCCCCAGGAGTGTACAGATTTTAGGGTATATTTTTATACATGACTGGACTGCAGACTTGAACAACTTGTCAAATATGGCTATAGTGTGCCTGTAGCTCATGCAATTACAATAAACAAGAAATTGTCCTGCTAACAGAGGAAATAAAGTTTCATTTCTTATGATGTGAGTGGTCTAGGGCTTTGTGTCTACTGAAATACAAATGTTTTCTAGATTCCTACCTCCTTTTAAAGTGAATTTGTTCAGAGGATTCAAAAGTTGTTTGAGAAGGATGGACCAGTGAAGACATGAACAGTGGGGATTTGACAATGAGCCAGCAATGTACTATCACAGAGAAGCAGGCCAATAGCCTCCAGCAGGGCCACAAACATTTTTAAAGTCTTGGAGCATGTGGTGTAAGGACAAGTTGAAGGAGCTGAGACTGTTCAGCCTAAGTAAAATAAGGGTCAGGGAATATCTTACAAGTGAGTATAAACACCTCATGGGAAGGTGCAAAGAAGATGAAAGCAGACTCTTTTCAGTAATATCCAATGACAGGACAAGTAGCAATAGGTACAAACTGAAATACAGGAAATTACATTTGAAGATAAGAAAAAAACCCCCACATTATCACTGTGGTGGTGCTTGAACATTGGAACACATTACTGGTTGTCCAGAGAAGTTGTCAAGTCTCCACCCTTCATAAGCCACCTAGACAGGGTCCTGGACAACCATCTGTTGGTGACTGCTTTGAGAGGGGAAGCTGGACAAAATGACCTCCAAAGGATCCTTCCAACTTCAAACATTCTGTGATTCTGTGATCCTGTTTCTTTAGGAAACCCATCAAAACACAAACATATATAACCTTCAAAATATGTGTGAAGCTGGTTCTTGTCTATTCATTCTCACGGAATATGTAATTTTGCTTACTGGAGACTACTCACATATGCTACAAACCCCATCATTTGTAGAATATATAGAGACAGCATTTGAATGGAAAAAATCTTGTCTGAAAAGTCTAGAAGTGCTGTACGTTTATCTGTCAGCAATTTGTTAACCAAAATCCCCTTTTATTATAACAATAAAGTATCTTTTACTAGGGAAACTAATGGGCATCTTATCAGGCAACCTTCCTTATAGTGTGTGGCATTAGTGGGCAGGTAGACTGCTGGGTCAGGGTCTTGCCTGTTAATGTGACAGTATTTCGGAGGAAACAAGCAGGGACTCATTTTAGAATTATGGAGCACTGAGGAAGATAAACTATTTTTTATTCTGGACTAGTTCTTTTGCAAAACCTTACTTTAGACTGAGGAAATTGTATATGGCAGCCTGTAGGAGTAAGTTTATCTTACTTTGAAACTTTTTCTGTCTTCGATGAATTTGCAAACTATTAAAATGGAAGTGAAGATTCCATCAAACTGACTATGAGGAAATATGTACATGTTAAACAAACCAGGGCTATTTAGTTGCTAGGTAGATTCTACTTTTCTGTTAATGGACTGTGCAAAAGAATAATTGTTGGACTAAGCCAAGGCACAGTGTTTCTAATTATTTTCAGGATTGCATAGAGCTTGGATCTAGCTGTACAAAACTGTCTTTATGCCAAGGCACAAGTGAAAGAAACTTCACTGAAAAATGTTAGAGGCCTTGAACATGTAAGATATTGAATAGCTCTGCCCAAGAACTAAAGGCTCTTGGCTTCAGTAAAGTAAAGAACTATGAGGGTGAGGACCTCACTCTGTAAAATAATCTTCTGATTAAGCATGTGCTATTTTCTCCTCTTCTGAAATGTGTGTGCACATTAACATCTGTAAATGTCAGACAAGTGATCTGCTGTATTGAGCAGTCTCAGTTTAAATCTGTCTAATGCATGCCTGGTCTTAGTAAAGACACAGATGCTTTCTGTGGTCCTATAAAAATGTGCATTTTAATGATGAATGAGAGAGTTTATAGTTCCAATTACTCTTGTCTCCTTTGAAGCAAGAAAACTGGCAACCCCTTATCTAGACTTTAGCAGGTTGAGATAAACCTTGATAGCAAGAAGTATCTGGATTGTCAGAGCTTTTAGCTGCAGTAAACTACTTAAACTAAAAGCAGCCATTAGTTAAAGAAGAACAATACCCATTCATTTGCAAGATGTTCTGTAGTGGCTGGGATACTATTTAATGAGTTTTTTCTTCAGATGAGACTATTGTAAAAAATCAAGTTAGACACACAGACACTCACAAGCACAAACATGCATACACAGTGATATAAAACACAGTGTTTGAAGAAGTCTTGTTTGGCTAACACACAGTAGTCTTTTGGAAGAAATGATCCATTGCAATCACTGTATTGAGAAAACTATAGTTTAGTTCCAACAATATAACAGTGAGATTGTACTCACTGTTAGGAAAATGTTATTGTTGTCTCTACAGATCTATTATTCCTGTGTGATGTCTGGAGCAGTAAAATTATCCTCACTTTGAAGTACTATTTTGTCTGCTGCTTTTTTTTTGCTCTTAAATATATTGAAATTACGTGGACAATGCAGACTTGTGTCATGTCTTCTGAATCATTCATTACCGATGTATTTTACTGTATTACATTAAGACAAGGATTCTGACTCCCTCTGGGTTTTGTACTGTGTTTCTGCCAAGTTTCTATAAAGTTTTCTGGTGTAAATTTAAGTCTGTGTTTTAGTTAATATGACAAACAGGGAAAGATACTAATTCAATTTGTAGCATATCTTCAGTATGTTCACTTTGTTTATAAAACACTGTTCAGCAGTTTGTGGACCTGTTTTGTCAGGAACAAAGCCTCCTACATTTATGAAATATCTCCCCCAAGTCTCTGAAAATGTCTATATCATGCACACTGTCTCTCCAGTTTCCCAAGCCATTTTACTGGAAATAGGAATAACCAAATCTACAAGACCAAAGCTTTATCTGACAGTGGCAACAGTCTACCTGATTTCTGAGGGGCAAGTCTCAGTTCTGCTTGATTTTCTTGTGGTTTCTGTGCAAAACCAACTTCTCTACTCAAATATCAACCAACTTTTCTTGGACTATAGCACATTTTCCCTTAAAAATCATTCTGAACACTAATGAAACTCAGCTCTAATGTCAAGTATCAGGACAGGCTGTAGGAATTACCTTGCAATGACAAGGTAATGCCAGTACTCTTCTGGGATTACTGTTTTAGTTCACTATTGGCTGCAAGACAGAGGAAGGGATCTATTGGTACAGATTAGGCTGGCAAAGCAGAAGAGTTTTATTATTCTAAGGTAATCTCTGCAATTTATCCACACACATATGCCAAATGGTCACCATAACAACATAATAGTGAAGAAGCAGAGTTTTCCTTCTTACTCATTTCTGTGATAACATGAATGCCCAGATGAAGTTTGAATCTCTGCATTAAAATTTAAAATTGAATCCTAAAGAAATAATTTCTTCTAACAGAGAGAGAGGAATTTGCAGCCTATTAAAAGCTAACCTTAAGCTTTATCCTTTTCCTCATATTATAGCATAAAATCAAACTTGCCTAGTTGATTTCCAGACATATTTGCTGGTTGTCATATGCACACTCTTACTCTTGTCATGGCTTATACTGGGATTTGGCAGGTTGAATTTATTTGTGAACTTCCAGACAAGGACCTTGAGCCTCTTCTGAAAGACTCGAGTTGCTTCTCTCAGGATTTCCTGTTTAATATTACAATATGGGGGTGTCTAGTTTATTCACTTTAAGCACTTGGTCATTTCCAGTTTGAAGTGCCTGGTCCCAGGAAGTGGAAAAAAAGAATATTTGAACTTCTAATTTAGCTTTCTGCATCCCTTGAACAGTTTTGAAAAGAAGTTTCCATTCCTGAGGCCAGGGCCTGCTGACCTGAATCACTACGTAAGCACTGACCTGGACCACTCAATCAGCTTATGAATATTACCAAATTTACGCACAGGTATCTGTCCACTATCAACCTGTCTTCAGTTATGGTAACATAATATTTTCAAAGTTTCTCCAGAACATTTAGATAGATTTCTAGTGTGGTTGCCCATAAAACTGCATTTCAGTAGAGCTTTAGCTGGTATTTAAAAGACTGCAGTCTCATCAAAATAAGTAATTTGTTATCAATTTGAGGTGAACTTTAAGGCTGTGAAGGGAGGCAGTTCACAAATAGAAGATTAGGTTGTCCTGGAAAATAGAGCTGCTGTTTTGAAGGTGATACACTCTAGAAATCTAAGTCCCAACTGTTCTGGGATTTATGGCATAAGAATTTCATCTGCTTTTGTTTGTTCTGTGTTTCCAGCACTAGATAACATTATGACACTTATGTAGGAGAGGGAACAGATCTGCTTCTCCTGTCCTTCGTCAGAAACTTGCTGTTGGTTGATACAATAGTTCCTGTTTGTGAGATGTGAAATGATGAGTACAAGTGCATTGAATCACACTATTGAGAAAAATTGAGCTTTCTGGATTTTATACTTTCCATAACTTAACTAAATTATTCATTTGGTTCTCCATTTACCAATGAAGAAAGACACTCTTACATATCAAGATTGCTGAGAGTGAAACCTGATTTTAAAAATATAGGTAAAAATTTTTAAAAGTGGTAGAAAAAGAAAGAAAACACAGAAAAACTTGTTAATTTTCACCTAAATATGGATTAAAATACTGTATTGTAAAACTTAAGGTTCAATGTTTGTATTTTTTATAATGCCAGATATTCTGATCCTGACAGAGCCAATCAGATTTGATGAGAACATTAACTTGATTTGGAGCCAGGAAATAGGTGTAAACATCAGACCTCATTAGATTTTCCTGAACTGTATTGAAAATGATGTTTATTTTATGCCATGTATAATTAGACTGTTACTGTAATTATTTCAATTTATTTCACATCAAGACTTTTGCATTGCATCCTTTCAAGACAAGAACTGAAATCTCCTGTGCCCCAAGGCAGGTCAAAAGATAATTTGTCATGTCTTATCAATCTAGAGGACAATCAACATTTGCATCTGTCCTCTCATAACAGCCAAGTCCTGATGCCTCAAAGAACTTCAGCAGAACAGAGGGTACTTGTAGATGACATCTGTATATGAGAAAGAAACAATACTTCCTAAAGAGTCATTTAAAACAACAATAATTCATTCACTTCTAAACTACGTTTTAGACCGAGCCCGTCTGAAAGTGTCCTTTAGATGTATCCTTACAAAAAATGATTCCACAGAACTGACTAGATCTAATGATTTGGACATAAATTATTTCATTAAACCTAAAATGTTTTTCTATCAGCCATCCTTGTATGCATAGCTTGCTTCCTAGAAGGATTTTTGACAGGTGTAAGCTGACTGGGTTTGTATATTTAACTCAGTTGTAAGCAGCAAGATGTAACTTCTACAGACAGCATCAGAAGTCTGAAGCCAGTGGATAAAAAAGAATAATAAAAATATTGTTTTCCTAACAAAATCTGATAAACTGAGGGAAAGCATATATGTTGAGAAAGGAAATGTATTTTTTCCATTTATGCTGCTTTCCACTGCAGATTCTTGCAATAAAATCATCTCATCACTTTCTGTCTTGTGCAAACAAATTCTTACTGCTTTATTCCAGAGTATGATACGAACTTTTCTCAGTGCAGATCCTCCGTGACTACAAGACAAAAAAGAATGTCCTGCTGCACCATTTGTCATTAATGCTGGAATCATGGAATGTCTGGTGTTGGAAGGCATCTTAAAGATCATCTAGTTCAAACTCCACTGCCATGGGCAGGGATGCCACCCACTAGACCAGGTTGCCCAGGGCCACATCTAACCTGACATTGAACATTGCTAGGGATGGGGCATCCACAGCTTCTCCGGGCAACCTGTTCCAGTGCCTTACCATCCCCTGAGTAAATAATTTCTTCCTAACTTCTGATCTAAATCTCCCTTCTTTCAGTTTAAAAACCATTCCTCCTTGTTCTATCACTTTCTGCCAATGTAAAAAGTCTCTCTCCTTCTTTTTTGTAAGTTCCCATTAAGAATTGGAAGGCCATAATAAGGTCTCTCTGGAGTTTTCTCCAGGTTGAACAACCTCAACTCTCTTAGCCTGTCCTCATAGAGCAGGTGCTCTAGCTCTCTGATCATCTTCGTGGCTCTCCTCTAGACCCACTCTTAAAGGTCTAAATGCTTCGTGTGCTGAGGGCCCCAGACCCGGATGCAGTACTCCAGGTGGAGTCTCCCTCAACCTGCTGCCCACTCTTCTTCTGATGCAGCCCAGGACACAGTTGGCTCTATGGGCTACAAGCACACATTGCTGGCTCATGTCCAGCTTTGTGTTCAGTTTGGCAGAACTCCCAAGCCGTTCTCTTCGGAGCTGCTCTGAATTAGTTCTCCCAGTCTATACTCATATCTGGGATTGCCTTGACCTGTATCAGACACAAGGGCTGATATGGAAGAAAAACCTTGATTCCAAGGTATCTTTAAAATTTACCCTTTATCAAGGCTTCTCTTATAATGTGGGCTTAAAAAAATCAGAACAAAGAAATCTTTGTATTTTTTAATTCCCTTTTTTACTACTTTTTTGAGTTTGTGATTCTTCTCACACAGCTGCCAAAAAGTGAGATAGCCCTGCACTCAAAGGTAAGTGTCCTAAAACATATATCCACAATTCTGTCTATTTTTTTCAAACAGTACTAATGTAACATTACCCATTCCATTAAAATATTTTGGTTTTGTCATGCAAATTCTGATTAGACTTACATTACATTTTAGACATGTTTTCACAGTTTCCACAGGCTTCAGGACAAAATAGTCTCACCCACATCCTGGCTTAGTCTTATTTCATGTTGCAAAAATTAGAGCAGCTTGGGTAAAAATCTGAAAAAGAGAGAAAATCTATGTTCTCTCTCTTTCTTTCTTCCCTGTCTCCAAAGAGCTTACTACTTAGCACATTTACTACTTCTTAGTCCTACTGTAATCTGAAGGAAGTGAGTTCAAGTCATATCATGTGACAGTAGCATAAAGGCTGAATGTTCCATCATCTGAGTGATCAAATAGAAAAAATTTTCTGTAGAGGAAGGGCAGTGCTTCTTCCTTCTTTAGCTCTGTGAGTATTTGCTTGTGCTCAGAACTTGCTGGTCAACAGGTCTCAGAGGCTGGAAAACAGTTTTTCGAGTCTAAAGGAAGTAAATGGTGAGGAAGCTGCTAAGAAAATTCATGGTATTTTACTTAAAATGAACACATGCCTTAAAACATAATTCTAAGGACTTCCTGAAGGAAAATTCAGAAACTGAAATAATTTTAGAAGTTTATGTGGGGATTTTGGAAAGAGACTAGTGTAGACTAGACCTATTTATTTAAGCTAGTTAAACATAAGTGAGATGAACTCAAACCACTAACAGTTTTCAGTAGGAGTTGAATTTACATGTTAGTCTGTTTTGTGAGTGAGGCCCAGGTGCCTGTGATGACTAAAAAAGTTATTTGAGACTTTCTAGGAGCAGATCACTGGAGACTGACTCAAATGGCAGAGCCCTCACATTCTCATGTAGCTGATGTCAAAGGCACTTCTAAGAAAGGTCAGAAACTTGACTGACTCTTTCAGCTTATCAATTCCACACTACTTTCATATTATCATAGTAGTACAAGAGGAGGATTCCTAATTACTTAAATGGGCTGTCTTGGATTAAAGGTTAGTTGTGGAAGGGAGGTCCATCATCAGCTAATTTGTTTGTCTGCCTGGCAGGCTATTATTTTACTGTGGAAAAACCTTAAGCCCACAGTATAATGGCATTACTGTCTGGTATTCGTAATTCTAGCCACACAGTCCGCTTTCTTCAAAATTCATCTGCTCATTATTTGCTGAAGCCAACTTTATTTTTTCTGCAAGATGCAACAATAAGTAAACAACATATGTTGTTGATTCAAAGAATTAACAAAAGAGTGGGGTTTTTCATGCTCAAAAATCCTGTCTGGTGAGTGTGTGTAATAGACTTTCTGCTTTTGCTACTTTCTCCTGCTTGTAAGTGTTTGTATTCAGGAGCTGAAAAGGACTTAAATGTTAATTACACATGTGTTTTGAGTCATGAATTTATCCTTCTAAATATATCTTATATACACTCACACAAATTCCTTTTTTTCTTGATTTATCAGCCATTGTACAAACAGTGCAAGTACAAACATTTGTCTTCATCTTTAGGAAGCTATTGTATATGGCTCAGTAAGTCAAAGTTCCTGTTTTCTGCACTGGAATATGATTTCATCCCCGTATTAGTGGCACTATGTTTAGTATACAAGACTTATATGTGCTCTAATAGCAGCCAGCAGTTTAAGCCTGATTTTACTGATGTTGTTTTTAGTGGTACAGAATTGTTATTCAAATAACAACATATTTACCTGTGAGGATTCCAGGCATATTATAAATGTCAAACATTGTAAATGTGGAATCAAACTTTTGTGTTATGCCCAAACTGAAAATCTTACCATAAAAAAAGACATTGATAAAAAAATCTATTTGATTTTTTTTATGTCCCTTTTCAGTCAGGATAAGTAAAGGAGTCATTTTATTGTATGCTCAGTCCTTTCCCACCCACCTAGTTTGCAGGAAAGACTCTGAATCACATTTTACTAATATCCTCCAGGTCTTTGTCAAAATTGTTCTTTGGCTTCAAATAACATTTATGTCAGTGTAGTGTTTGTATATGTGTTCTTTTAAATCTCAGCCCACAAGATTATATACATATAGAATTATGATTAAATATCAGCAAATATCATTTATATGTTAAACAGTCGTCCAGACAAGAGGTGGAGACATGTGAGGCCTAGTAGGTCAATTGAAAAGTATGAGTAGTGTGTAATGAGTCACATGAATATTCAGGCTGAGAAGCTGGCAAAACAACAGTGTCTGAAAATGACCTAATCAAAAGTTAAAAAGAACTAAAAATTGAAGAATCATAAAAATATCTCTGTAAAATTAACCTACAGTTTGCATTTTCACAAGCACTTTGATGAAATTTCTTAGTCGTCTGAATATGAAACTTCTTTTCTCAATGCTCACTGTTGTGTTTATTACCACTAAATATCCTCAAGGCTTTATAGAGAGTGCATTGTCTTCTGCTAGGACTAGAAATTATTCTATGGCAAAACATATTCATCCAGACACAGTTAAGAACATTCTCTGTATAAGATGCACTGCATAAATTCAAACCCATGTAATGCAACATGCAATTCATGACATTTAGTTCCCTGTGCCTGTGTAAAGTAGTGGTAGGAGGAGGTGTTACATGTTTAGTATTTTTTCTTCAACGTACTGATGGAGATGCATATCTACATTCAGCATCCTTAAAATAAGACAATGCATTGTGAAAATTATTGGAATATTTAAAGAATCCTTTATTTAATACATATATTCTTTATTAGGCACTGATACATGTCCTACACACAACCTATACAATAAAAAAAATATATACTTCAATAATTATAGAAAGGTTACATGGAGTTGCAGTAAAATTTCCAAAAGAAAATAAAGAAACTGAGATAATATATAACACAGCAAATTTATTTTGCAGTTTTTCTATGATTTTTAATTGATATTCACTGGTAGAAACATTTTAAAATGTAACCTTACATAGAATTGCTTTAGGATAAATATAAGCATGTAATCCTCAAAAACATATTTTTAGTCTATAAATTAATAGCACATGCTTGATCCTAATGGTGCTGGCCCACAGAAAATCAGAAAATGAGAATATTATCTCATATGTACAATTTAATCAACTGTTATACAACTATTTTCACAATAGATTTACACATGATGTACACACAAATATTAGTCATTTAAATTACAAAATCATCAGCTAAAGTAATTTATTTTTTGTTATATATATTGTTATATTGTTATATATATTATTCAGGGACACTGCGTTTAAATTATGCATACCTACTTGCATAGGATTCTGTCAGTTGTTTGTACTATAATGTAGTCTGCATTTCATTGTCTCCATCTACTCAATTATTTCTAATCTTTTTTGACATCTTGTCTGTGAAGACCTGTCTGAAATCAGGCATCTGCTTCTGATTAGAATCTGTTGTGATTTACACATATCAACTTCTAATCTTGCTTTGTCACTGGACCTTCGTGTGGTCACTAGTCCCTACTGGCTGAATGATTTCTAATTTGATTATCCTGCATTAGTCACAATCTACCAGATGTAGACATGAAAAATTTCCCAGTAGGTTTCTAAAGTCATTTATGACAGGAAACAGTTTTTCAGTGCATTCATCACTTCTGTCTCCATCATGCCATTTCTTTCAACAAAGACTTTTTGAAATACAATACCAAAAAAGGTGAAATCATACAGCTCCATCTATAACTATAATGATAATGCCTCCAAGTTTTTGATACAGGTTAAGCTCAGCTGAGTTGTTCCTTAAAAATTTAGGGTTTTATTTTCTAAGTCACTGATATTAACTTCTGTATACCTCTGATTTTACTTCTAAATATCAGTAATTATTATATTTCTCAACACATAAAATTTCAGTGGTCATTAACAAAGTCATGAATTACTGATTCTTGGTGGTATGTGGTTAGTTGCCAGTCATACTGTGCTAAGTGTATTATATTAACTCTATATTAGTCACTAGTCACATTTCACAACTTTTTTATTATTGAGCTAAAATAAAAGATACACCAATGCATAAAGAAAACCAGGTTTCTTGAATAAGTTACTGGTGTCCTCACTGAGATAGGCAGCTTCGTGTAAGGGAGCACCTTTATTAGAGCAGCTGATATAGTTTCAATGAACTGTGTTTCCAGCACAGAAGCCTTTCTTCAGGTCTGAAATGGTGCAATCCTCAAAGCCAGAAAGAGATTCCTACAAGGTTTACTAAACCAATATATTACCATTTAGATCACTGAGGAGAAAAGTTAGTTAGTAACTGTGAAACAAAGATAGGAGAGGAGGAGATTGCAGGAAAACTACTAAGTTAATTATGCTGTAAGGGAAAGAAAAAGAGAGAGGTAGATGACTAACTGTCTGTGAGATATGGAAGAGAAAGAAATAACCCTAACCCTAACCCTAACCCTAACCCTAGCCCTAACCCTAAATTAACCCTAACCCTAAACCTAACCCTAACCCCTAACTCTAACTCTAACCCTAACCCTAAACCCTAACCCTAACCCTAAACCATAACCCATAACCCTAATCCTAAACCTAACCCTAACCCTAAACCATAACCCCTAACCCTAATCCTAAACCTAACCCATAAGCCCTAGCCCCTGACCGCTAACACTAACCCTAACTGTAACACTAACCCTAACCCAAACCCCTAACCCTAACCTAACCCTAACCCTAACCCTAAACCCTAACCCTAACCCTAAATTTACCCTAACCCTAACCCTAACCCTACCCTAAGCCTACTACCCTAACCAACCCTAACCCTTACACTAACCCTTACACTAACCCTAACACTAACCCTAATCTTAATTTGTTTTGTATTATTGCTTATGACTTCAGCATCTTGTTTCCAATTTTATATTTAAATCTACTCTGGCTTAAGACAAACCCAGATGAATATTTTCCTTTTCACCCTCACAACTGAACAGTACATGTAAAAATGCTGTGGGTAGCACCACTGCCTCCAATGGCAAACAAGGGACTTAGAAAGAATGTAGATAATTTAGCACAATTAACCAAGAATAAGCTATTTTTAATGAATAACTGAACTAATATATTTAAAATTCAGCCTTTTTCTAAAAGCATTATCTATTGAAATATTTCTATCTTATATGAATTCTGGACCTTACCTTATCTATGTAGCTGATTCTCCTACTGTGTACCAAGTGAGTACATACATAAAACACTCTAAAGCAGGGAACAAAACGAATTCCCGAAACACATGTGCTGTTAAAAATGCTAAATTTTTCATCAAATTTTGATCCTAAAATGATCATGTTATAAATGTAATAAACATTTTAAAAACCCAAGTAAACTTTTTTTTTTTTTTTGCTATCATCCAACAAGGCATACCCTTGCAAGTAAGACAGTGAGTATTGAAACACCACTGTATAGCCATTAAATATGCAGCAGTCATTTTGCTTCCTCTAACTTTTGTTTAAAATCAGTTTCACCAGACATTATGTTAGCTATTTAGTTTTACTTTGAAATACCCCCCAGAGACAAAATGTGTGTATGGGATAGATTTAGTTGGTTGGTTTTGGTTTGGGTTTTTTTCTGATAACCACAAATAGAATTGCTGTTACCTCTGTTAGTATATAGTGCTTGTTTGAACTGACTTTAATGAGAGTTATACATATGGATTAGAGCTCCTCCAACAATCTATTCCTATTTCTTTCCAATGAAGAGTGTGGATTATTATTGTCTCATTCATAGAATTCCCTAAAAGGTGTTCAAGTACTTCAGCTGAGAGAAGAACATGTGATGACCTACTAAGGCTTATATAATTTACTCATGATTGGATCTTGGATTGAATGAAATGAATATTTTAGAAAAATATTAATCTTGACTTGTTATCCAAGAAGGACAAGACGTATCTTATAGCCATGACATTTCAAATATCAGGCCTGAAACCCTGTCAGCCATTCAATACTCCTTCTTCTCACATCATGAAAGTTAGCTCACCTGTTTTTTCTGGAATGCTTTATTCCCCAGTGTGTATCTAAGGAATTACACCAAAAAAGGCTGACCCAAAAGTAATCACTGTGTAGATTTTGTTGCATGTCTGAGTCAAGACAAAATTAGGTTTTATGAAATAGAGAATGGATTATGATTAAGGGGGAGTGAAAGAAAGATAGGGGAGGTAGAAGCAGTAATAGAATTTCTGCTCTGAGTTTTCTTCCTGATAAAAGTGAAACTTTGCCCAAATAAAATTTGTTAATGCATATACTTTTGTTTCCTTTTCTTAAAACAGTGCAGTATTAGGGGAAAAAAAAAAAAGAAAAAATCCATCAAAAAATTCCTAAGCAATTCAACATTGCCTTTGTGGTATCAGTCTGGGGGGACAAAATTGAATGCTAAGCACGTAGCTTATCTCCCTGGTCTGCCTAATTAAAGGATGAAGAAAGCTAATCACTTATAGCAAGGGAGTTTTCTATAATGGTTTTTTCACTATTCCCAGTATTTCCTTTACTTTCCAAACATATCTTTTATTTTTTTTAATTGGATAAATAGAGGCTTAGCTATAGCAAAGGAAATTAATAATATTTTGCTGGACCTTGTGGTAAGCTTCAATTCTTAATGGTTTTTATATCCAGTGACACAGAATATCCTGAGCAGTATGATATCCAGCATTCACTGGATATGTTTGGCTTTGAATTCCACAGCTTATTTTGATATAAGGTAATTAAACATTGCCTAAGGCAAGGAGATGTGTGCATCTTTTCCTTTCAGGGGAACATTTGAAAATGTGAGATGTTCTGCTCTTGGAAGGCTTCTCTGCTTATTCTCACAGTCAGCGCTAGCTCATATTTCTGTTTGTTTCTCAATGGGCCACTTTGAGTAAAGCAGATGTGTATTTACTCCATGATCTACAGCTAAGGGATATTTCTTTAGCTGATAGCAGGCTGAATCTGAGCTGGAATCTGACGTGTTTTATTTTAATAGGAAATTTCTTTTGTTTCATCATGGTATTTGTCATCCCAAAGTAACTGCAAGTTGTATTCATATATATCTTCTCCCTTGGGTGGCATTTCCCATGTGATAAAAAGTGTGTGTTGAAATTTGAGTACTGTAAGGGAACACCTTTTCTCAGTCTCCAACTGTTTGAAACACAAGCTAATAGTGTCCCAGCACCAAGACTGTCAGACAGACAGAGATTATAAAAGCATACCATTTTGTTTTTAACCAGGAATAGTAGAAGCAGAAAGTCTCTTGCAGAAGCTCCCTAAAAAACCAAACCAAACCAAACAGAAAAAACCAAACCCAGCTGTGCCAACATTTTCAAACATTGGTCATTTTAATCTGTTTTGAAGCACCTAAACAATCTTGCCTGCTTCAGCCTTACATTTCTATGTGGAAAATCTTGGTAAAGAGTTGTTATACAGGACCTATAACAATTGGGATGCTTTTGTGTAAATAAATGAGTTTTTACCGAAGTTTGAAATTATAGCCATACCTGAAGTAATTCAAGATATTACCTGGCTTATGGAGGACAGATTTTGGGAACTGGTTTCAGGGGCTTAAAATAGACTGTTTTAAGTCCTAGAACACAGACTTATGGAAATTGGTCAACTGGTGTGAATATTCAAAGTCTGCAAGAGTGACTTAATGACTTAGTTGTTTCTGATGAGGCTGGAGTCGCTTACAAATTGGTTATGAAAACACATTCGATAAGAGCTGATGTCTAGCACATTCTTTCATAACAATACCATGACATAAGTATAACTCTCTTAGTCAAGAAAATTAACTCTATTTGGCTGATCTTTTTTCTCTATATATGGATAAAAACGTATGCCTTCCTGAACTCTTTTACAAGAGGAGGACAGTGATGTGCCTTGATCAAACAGCAAAGATGGAGCTGGTGACATACTTAACAGATTGAAGCCAACAGAGAAAACATGGTGATCTATTCTCTACAAGGGCCGTGGTCTTATATTGCTTAGTAACATTGAAATGTAATTAAAGCACATATTTGAGACCACACCAAGAGTACTGTGTCCAGCTAAGATCTGTTAGAGAAGGTACAGAAGAGGGCCACAAAAATGATCGGATGGATGGAATAAAAGTTACCAGAGGGGTGAAAAAAGGCTGAGAGAGTTGGGATTGTTTAGCTTGGAGAAGACAAGGCTCTGGGGAGACCTTATTGTGGCCTTTGAATACCTAAAGGGGGTCTATAAGAAAGATGGGGATGATCACTTAGTATGGCCTGTTGTGATAAGGACAAGGGGTAGTGGTTTTAAACTAAAAGAAGATAGATTTAAATTAGATACAAGGAAAAAAATTACAAGGAGGGTGATGAAGCACTGGAATATATTGCCTAGAGAGGTAGCAGTTGCCTTTTCCCTGGAAACATTAAAGATCAGGTTAGATGGGGCTCTGAGCAACCTTCAGCAACCTGAAGATGTCCCTGCTTGCTTCAAGGGGGCTGGGCTAAATGACTTCAAAACATTCTCTGCCTATGGTCTATTGTATTTTGTCTCTTTTCCCAGAACAGGCAAATAAAATGGGTTTTCCTTTGAATGAATACTTAAAGCAATGCTGCTGATCGGGATATTACCCTGATTTCACCTGTTCTTTAAATGAACCCATTATCTTCAGGTTAATGCATTCTATCTCATTCTTATCAGTTTAGTAGAACGATTTGTTGGTTTTTATTTCTGAGCTGTTTGCACTGAATCGCTTTTGTGTTAGAATCTGTATACAGATACTACATATTATCTGGAATAAAATATGATGTAAAAGATATTGAAAACTACAGATTCTGCTTAGATGGTTGGGTGTTCTCTACAAAACATGAAAAAATCTTCATTTTACTTTCAGTTAAATTCCTTAGAAACTGTGATTTTTTGCCCCTTCAATAACATTCCTCTGCAGAATAATGACAAGGAAAGGGGTGAAAAGATGGATAATTTTCAGTGGTTCGTTATTATTGAAACATAGCAAGCTGGAAAATGTAGGCTAAAAACAAGGTTAAAGACTGAAATTCTTATTTGTGGAAATGTGTTACACATTTTAAAAATACTACATCTTGATGATGTTGGCCAGTTCAAGCTTTAACAATCATCAGAAATTATTCCAACATGCTGAATTTAAAAACCCAAGTGGTTGAGGGAAAGGGACATATACTACTAGAGGAGAAAAGTTATCCTGGTTGGACTGATTTGATCTAAAAAGAATGTTGGTTTCTCTTTGTGGGTGTAATCCAAGTGTTGAAGATGCATAAGGATGTGCACCTGCAGCATGTAGGCCCAGACAAATTAAGTCAGATGAAGAAGGGCACTAAAGACTGAACACAGGGGTAGCAAACCCCAGAAATTTTGAGAGTACTGGGAAATCACAGGAAACTGTAAGAAAGGTAAGAATATAAAAGCATCTGGGGTTTGTCAGATTTAAAACTTACCTGTGCCAATGTCATCTTGTTGATAGTGGTCAACAAATGCTTTAGTAACTGTACAGCCATGCATCTTTCAGTCATCTCCTACTGGGGCTTTCTCAAACTGAGGATTGCACCACATCATCAGGATTGTTAGTTTTTGATGGATCTTCCAATTCTTAATTTGTTTAATGTGTTTTTGAACCAAGTTACACTTCTTGGCAATGGAAGTAGTCTGTGACAGTGAGTTCCACAATGTAATGAGGTGTTGTGTGAAAAAGTACTCCTCTCACTTCCTTCAAATCTACTGCCTGATAATTCTACTTGATGCTTTCCCATCCCTGTTTTACAAAATACAGTGAACAATTATTCCCCAGTCACCTTCCTGGGGCCATTCATGATTTTATAACCTATCAAATCACTCTCAGTTCTTTCTTTTTTTTTTTTTTTGAGAAGATTTCTAGACTATTTAAAATCTTCTCATATGGAAAGCATTCCTTACCTCTCATCACCCTTGTCACAGCTCTCTATACCTTTGCAAGTTTTACTACATTTATTTGTAGAGGGGGATGGTGAGGAGTATGCTACTTAAGACAGAAGGCCTGTGTTTGCTACAGGCCTCTACAGTGGTACAAGGGTTTTTGTTCTTTGCTAGCATTTTATTTTCCTCTGATTGTTGATGATCATTGAACTGCTCGTTCTAGAGAAATATCCAAAGATGTCTTTCCTCATAGAGAACAGTTTAAGTCCATCATGACACACTAGTAACTAAACTTTAATTATTTTGTATTTATCGAGACTCAATTTTCATTTGAACTTTTAATATCTAACCTCCACTATAAAATGACATCTCCAACCCTCTGAAGTCAGTTTCTAGAATGACTGCCTTTGAAGGTATATATCAACAAAGTATCTATATTTCTCTTCACCCCAGGTCATTTATGTTTAGCTATGTGTTGAAGTGCAGACCTTCATAGATTACCATTAGTAACACTTTGCAATATTGGTTCTTATTCTTGGTTTACCAGCTTTTAACTGACCATTAATCTGTGATGGGACCTTTCCTGTTAGGTTGAGAACTTTGACAAGGAACATTTGAAAGTTCTTTGAAAATCCAGGTATAGTATATTATATAGCTCACCTTTGTTTTTCTCAAATGGTCTACAGTGAAGCATGATTTTTCCAAGTAAAGTTTGTGCTGAGTATTGCTTATTACATCATATTTATTCATGTGTTTTGTTCTGCAGTTCAATTTCTTGGTCCAAGACAAAAAAAGAATGACTAGTATGTAGTTCCCCAGACATCTCCTGAGATTCTTTGAAAACACACCATTTTAGTCATCACCTTCAGTCTTTCATCATCCGAGTTCATGTGAGCAATTCTGACAATCTCAAATATAATTTGTTTTTAAATTTTCAAGGGAGAATGTTTTTGTTTTCTTTGTGTTATCAATGGTAAAAAAACTCATCAGACCTCTAAAACTCTTCTAAGCACATTCTGGCTTGAGTTATTTTCTTGGATTTTTCTGCCATTAGGAAATGTTTAGTGTCAGAGCTTACCTACATTCCTCTATAGTGAACACCAAAGTAAATAATTAACAGTACTTCTGCTGTGACTGCATCTTATTGAAGAAGTTATTTTTTACCTTTTATATGACCTATCAACCATGAAGATAAACTGGCAAGATTCCTGCTTTTTATATGTTTAAAGAAGTTTTAGTCACAGATTTTATCCCTTGTGTATTTATTTAACAAGGTGATTTTTGGCCTATCTTATTATAGACTTGCCTGGGTTTATGCTTAATTACACTTCTGTTGTTTGAAAGTACTTTCCACTTCTTTAAGAATGCCCTTCTGTTTCTAATGCTCTGTGTTATTCTTCTGAGATTACTTTCTAGGTATCTTTTAAGTACATCTCTTTGAGTAGGTGTCATAAGCTTACTCTGAATCTTTCTTACAATGTTTTAAAACAATTTCCTTGTCACCTGTAAACAGTTTGCAGAATGTGCAGGGAGCAGACATCAGTTGATAACATTTTTAGGGAAAAAGAGAGATTTTGTGTTACAGATGCTCATGTGTTTCACTATATTTGAAATTAGGATTCACAACTGTAGAAGCCTGACACCTCCTTAAATGACTAATGTCTCAAACCTCCAGTGCTGACGAAACATTGTCACCTGGGTGGAGAACAAGATAGGCCTGCCTAGAGGGGGAAGGTGTGAATTACAGCAATGACCCTGGACTGTCCGTCCTGCACACCCCCACCCCTCCCCCAACCTGAGGCAAGGGCTGCCCCTTACAGATAAGGAAATTAACAATGGGAAGAGATAAGTTCTGCAAAGGTGGGATGACATCTTTTTCCTGAGTTAATTTCTCTGTTACATGGCTGTGGCCACTCCACCCATGCCCTGGATGTATAAAAAGGATGGTGGCATAGTGGTCAGTGTGCATCCACCACAAAAGACCTTAGGACCCAGACCAGCTCTGCATGATATCCCTGGATTTGAACCTACCACCCAAGGACTTGAGACCTGAGACCAGTCCTACAAAACTTCGCTGGAACCAAGGGTGGTGATATTTCACTCCTCTTCCCTCTTTCTTCTTTTCTTTCTATCTCTTAGGCACTAGAGACAAAAGCTTTCCAAAGTACACTCTTTGCCTGCAATAAAACTAACAAATTAATCAGCCATTTGGTGTCGTTTCACCTTCATATACTCCAAGAGAATTTTTGAATCTCACAGGACCCTCCGAGCTACCCAGGGTGGCTTGGTAATTGGGTTGTGACAATAACTTGGAAAACTCCTAAAAATATCCTTTTCATAACAAACTGAGAGAAATATAGTTTGGACTTGATGATCGTAAGGATCCTTTTCAACCTAAATAATTGTGTAATTTTATGATTAAAAAAAGGAACAATTGAAGCATTTTTTCAGGTCCTTTGAAAAGTTAGTTCAGTGGTTTTCCTACTACTGAAAGGGTCAACATCTTATCTTCTATTTTTTAGAAAAATCTTCAATAACTTATTGAATGTGAAGAAAGGAATATGATTTCCCACTCCGCACTTCAGTAAAGAATTACAAATTTTAATTCCTTCTCCCTGGCTGTTTATGCTTGTATAACAAGGAAGAATCATGTAAAACACAGAAACAATGGCGGGAATAGAAACTCTTCTCAGGTGAACAGTGCACTAACAAACTGGGAGAGGTGGGGGTTTTTTTGCTCCAGTTCCAGACAAATGTTTCTTCAAAAGCTCCACCAGGAGAAGAAGGCAATATCTTAAGAATTTGGTAGTTGAGGTCCTCTCCTTGAAAGAGGAAAATGTCTAGAAGTGTTCACTTTTAAGGAACTTTGAATCCAAGTTTCTTGCCTCTGAGTGTATTATCTGGCACCAAGACAGACATCAAGAAAAGAACATAACTCCTTCTCTGACAGCTGTCCTTCTGAATGAATGCCCATGACATTTGTGTTTGCAGAGGAAGTCAGCACGTCTAAGTAGACTTATATGTTTCCTGAGCCCAAGAAATGGCACTTCCAGGATACAAGTTTTTACAACAAATATGAGAAGTGTTTGACATAAGGTCTTTTATATCAGTTGGCACTTAAAAGTGGAAATCAAAAACGTAATGAATACTTGACATGTAGGATGGGGGACAGCTCTTCAGTTTTTGAATGATATTACCAGTGTAACAGTGAATACAACCCAGTTCTGGGTAGCTCATCTAACTTTCATTAAATAAAATAAAATGTACTATTATCATGTCGATGACTGCTACAAATGACTTTCCCTATCCTGTGACTTCAGACTAACATTTCTCAGAATATTATTCATTTTCTCCAAATATCTTCTTCAGGATGAACTTAAATTAGGTCAAATCCTGCTTAATGCAAAAATTACTTTTGACTCAGTGGTACTGTAAGAACTAGAAAAGTGAATCATATTTAAACACATGGTAGACAGGAAATATATTCCTTCTCTGTCAAGAAATGACATAAGTTTTTCTATATAGTAATGATCCTTTGCATTTTATTAGGGGAAAAATAAACATAAGAAACACAGCTTGGGGGAGTTGCTTTGTAATTAAAACTGGATGATTTCACCTACTTAATTGCCATAAGCCAAAAGAAAAAAATTCCAGTTTGCATGTTGTATGGCATGTCATGATTTCAGTATGAATTGGCTTTGAATGTCTGGATTGTAAAGTCCTGAAATTAGTATGGATAGAAGGAAAGGAAATATATTAACTTTAATGATGTCTTGTTCCCTACATGCCCTTATGCTTCCAGGAAGAACAAAGAGTTCTACAATTTTCAGCTGTTAAGTTTATAATTTTCTCTTCTTTTTAAGGTCTTTTCCACTCTACTATTTTGCGTGTAGGAATCCAGATCTCCCAGTAAAAAGTGTTAAGAAAAGAATTAACATAAAATAATTCTGAAAAATGCTTAGTATTGTTGAAGTCTGATGTTCAGTGAGTCCAAAAATTGGTGTTTTTTCTCTCTTTGGTGGAATTTCAGGTAAGAGAGGCTGGTACAACCTAGCACTGCATTGCTTAAAATTCAGGTGTCATAAATACAGTGGTGCCATTCACGATGTAGAGTTAGATTCTACACTGTACCCTGTGCACTCAGGAGAGACAAGGTCTGAAAACTGGCTCAACAGCACTAAGACTGTTAATAGGAAATTCCACAGCAGCAGTTTTATCTGAGATTCTTTCATCAAAGATTTTTTAAAGTAATCTCAACCCATTCTTTATTTTACTGAGAGATATGACAAGAATGGGAGTACACTTGTAAGTTACATTTTTGAAAGATTCAGAAATGGAAAGAAAAGGACTGCAGGAAATTTATATTTCAGAAGAAAGATTTCACAAAGTGTTCTGAATAAAAAGAAAACTTAGTCTAAAATGATGGGAAACATCTATGAACTGAAGTATGTAAACTGTAAAATTTTGACACTTGTTCCCACCTTAGTTAAAACTATATTTAAATTGCTAAATTTTTAATGGAGATAATGATGGTCACTAGTCCATGAGTGAATTAGGATCAGAATTCAAAAATTGTTTTTATGCTAAGTTGAGGTTTCAGATAAAATTTACAAACACAAATTTAGTTCTAGGAACTACACATATATATTGCTGACTGAATTTGGTGATTGACACATGCTGAATATTTGGATTTTCAGTCCCCAAATCCTGCAGGTGCCAAATATTTCATTGTTGTGCTTTCACAGATTTACCTCAATGCCCCTGCGGGGAAACTTGACACCTAAGTTTAAATCCTACTAGGGTTTGGAAAATAAGCCTCAACTCATAGCCTAAGGCATCTAAATTTAAAGGTCTACATCTGAGATAAGCATCACATTACAGTCACTGGCATTTATTAACATAACACAAGCTTCTGGTGCCATTTGAAATGGCTGCCCTAGGGTGTCCCAAAAAGCACAGGTTCTTACCTGTGCTTTTCTCAGTCATTGGCTGGAGTCTAAGTAGGACGCATGAAGGCATTTGAAATGGTACTAAATACCCCAATATAAGGGAAACTGAACTGAGTTCTTTTACATTGTAGTCATTCACAACTACTCAACTCATCCTGAAATGAGTATCTTCAAAATAAACAATTTTCTGGGGCAAGATTCTGTTTACTAAAGATGGTCATCTAATGTTGTAAACTGGAGCTGGCAGATATGATGCAGCACTTCTGGGACATACATGTCTTTTGGGCAGTGGGAGGCACGTTGGGCTACCGCAGAGTGTATTCAATGATGGCACTACTTCCATATGCTCATGCCTGAGTCTCATCCCAAATAGGTCTCTAGTTTTGATTGACTAGGTCTTTATTTATGTCGCTCATATGTTAGTATGTTAATCCAGGTGTCTTTGTGAGATGGATTTCAGCCTCTGGTTTCCTCTGCCTGCCTGCTCCAGTGACTCATGTGTCACATGTCCTAATAACATGGGTCATTCATCTGCTGTTTCTTAAAAACAGATAGTGTTGAGTAAAGCATATCTAATGCTTATCTTCCATCAGTCCTAAAGTGAATCAAAACTGCATTAGTAAACAGACAGAAGTGGCTAGTCCATATTAATTCAGTGACTCAGTGACAGAGTTAAGAAGAGCACCTAAGTCTCTACAATCCTTAGCAAGTGCTGATGGATGCATCAAGTCACCTTGCAAGAGCTTCAGTCACTTTGTGCATCTTCAGTTCCTGTGTCACCTAAAGTAAGTCTGGAAACTATATTTATTGTGTTCAGCATGACATTTAATCTTTCTGTTTGAAAAAAAATAAAATTCTTTTTTTTCTTGTTCCAGGTTTATGTATGTTCTATCTTGATAAACTACTATCTGATTAACATAGAAATTTGTGGATTGAATGAATACTGTACCTATTATTGTTTGGATTATTATTTGGAAGTTATTATTTTTCTCCTTGGGATACTTAATTTATCAGTTCAAAAGATCTTTGCTTGTTCATGAAAAGCCTGAACTTTTGTTCAGAGTAAAAAAAATGATTCACTGACTGAGTCAGAACTCTCTTTCCTTTCTCCCTCTTTCTCTTTCCCTCCTCATTATTCTCCTCCTCTCATGCACCCTTGGCCCTCTTAAATTATTACTTTTCTTTTGGAAGTTGAAAATAAATGATTGATAACAGCAAGCCACTTGGCTGCTGTGCCTCGGTCCTCTTTTCTTGGTAACTGAATCATTCCTGTTTTCGGTTGTTCTGAGGAAGTCTGAGACGTGCATGTGTTGGTGAGTGCTGTCTGGATCATTCACCCTGTGTCTGTGAGTTATAGCTCTGGAAAAACACAGCCAGCCTGAGGCTAGGTTGTTTCTAGCTGGTGAAGAAAGGGCAACTCCACTGCTGGCGTACCCTAGCCATGGAGTACCTGACTTTGCAACTTAATGTGATTTTGATACAAGTGAGTTTTTTTATGACAATGTTGTATGTGAAAACACATAGCAATGTGCTGACCTCATTTCAGGGTGTGCCTGATATCTTTTCAAGAAGGCCTGAAGGGAAAATTCCCACTTATAGGCAAGTACTTAAAGCTTTATTCACATTAGATTACACCTTGCTCTTTGAATGGCTTCAGTGATTTTACAGTTATCAAACAAGAATAAAAGAAAGAGAATTTGATTCTAAGCAAATGTGCAAGACAGACAGAGAGGCTGGAATAATTTTTCTGAAATTGGAACCTGAAGTAGTTATGTTTTTAGCATTCCTATCTGCAGTGGAAATCCTTTCCCCACAATCAATCCAAAGCCTATTGAAGTCAATGGGGTTTGGATCTCTGTCATCTGCAGCTATGGAAGACAAACAAAACAAACTTCTATCAGCTGTAATATGACCTAAGTATTTGCAGCCCCTTAGCAAAATATGTTTGGCTTTGGGTTACTTCAAGAAGTTTACTGAAGTATTTCTTTCAACTGTGTTCTGTTTCTAAGCAATTTCATATAAAGGAAGCAGGAGAGTATATGAGAGTATAGATATTCTGAGAATCAAAACTTAGAACTTAAGACTTGGAGATGACAGCTCATAAGCTTTATTTTCTTCTCTTTCAGCTGCAAATTCCTGGTGCACCTCTTTACTTTTAACTGAAACATGCTAGGTAGTAATTTGCTTTTGGAAAATAGCTTCTTGATAGGGAAATGAGCCAAAAATTTAGAGGTTATGAACATCACAACTCTGTCTCTGGTTGTCATAAAGTGCCTAATGAGTTTGCTAGCATACACAAACTAGGGGAATCTTCAATAATTTTCTGATTTTAATATCAGAGAGAACGGCTCTGCATAAATTATACTGGAAAGTTCTTTTTTCATGAGCTGTGCTGTCATTGGATCCTTTTGGTGAAAATTGCAATCAGTACTGAAAGAAACAATATGAAAAATGAAACATCAAAAATGGATTAGCAATAAGGAGACTTAGATGAGTCACCGAAAAGAACAGGATCAAACAGCCAGGCAATATAGCTATGGTGGTTGAAGACAGTTTACCTTACCACTTTGCTATGAAAAAGAGGTGACAGAGGAAAAGTGTGTTTTCATCTCTAAAGCTAAAAGTGGTAGAGTTGTACAAATTAGTCTGTACTGAGACATAAACACACTTGCTTCTATTTCCCCAGTCCAATTGCATAACTTCTGGCAGAAAAACAAAGCAGAAACATGAGGGGTTTATGCTTTAAACTGATGCAGCTGTTTGAATTGGTGGAGGGGAGTCAATGCCCTAATAAGATGTTCAGCTAAGAGACTCAGTTAGTGCTAGAAGGAAGGACCTCAAACAGTGAAGATCAGTTCAGTTCTTATGTTACGAATATGCCATTATCCTCCTCTGCCTTTAGAAAAGTTCTTACTTGCTCCAATCTCTTGTTTATCTTCGTTTCTAAGGTTACAGCTGATCTCGTATGTATCACTAACTCATTGAATCTCTGTAAGAGCAAACCTGTTACCACAGAACTAAGCTGAACTTATGTTCCTATTGCTGTTGGCAGGAAAAAATCTTACTGAACTGTTGGCAACTTGCAAGAATTCAGCACTGACTTGAGTGATTTCCCAATTTTCTGTCTACTCAATCATTTAAGTACATTTCTGATTAGCATCTTCACTGGACAGAGTCAGATTTGGAACCTGTGTCCATTCCTTGGATGTAGCTTCTAAAATATTTTCTTTTTACAAAAGACATTCCACAAGCATGATCAAGTAGAGCATGTTCCTATTCCACTACAATGTACTTCTATAACGGATATTTTTTATAAGTTTCTGCAGAAATGACAGTAGAAGTAGACAAAAGTCCTTTTAATGAGCCATAAGTTCTAAGAGTCCTCATACGCTTCCTAGATTTTTACTTTCTTAAACCACAAGGTTCCAAGCTAGGTTTAAAATTACAGTTTATTATTAAAAACTGATCAAGAATAACCTAAGCTTGACTATGCTGTTGATGTTCAATCTGAAACAAAGACAAGTGAGTCTTTCAAGGACAGAAAATCAAAAGCTTATCTCCCATTTGTGCCCCAAAAGTCTGCCTTTGTTTAACACACAGGATGTATTCTGTTTAATTACATTCCACAGAAATTGCATTTATATATGTGATTTTTCAAAGTATCTGACATGGATGTGCTCATTGTAATGAAGTATATATTCACCCACTGACAGCAGAACTGGAACAGGTCACTTAGACACTGAGATGAATTAATTATTTTATTGGCTTACTGATTTTATTTCAAGTAGCTTCAGATTTTTCATGTTAGTGTGTAGAGTGAGTTCATCATTATAATATTCCATGTGTAAATGGAAACCCCTATCAATAATACCCTTCTGTTATTATTATCATTAGAAAAATTCAGAACAGAATCTTATCAATAATCTGTTAAAGCTAAACTGAATGGAAATGAAGCCTTCTGTCCATTCTCATTGAAGTTTTATATAAGGATAAATTTGGATTGGCTTAGAATAAAAAACTGACATTTATTTATTTTTAATATATATATCTCTGTTGAGATTTATTAGTATTAATCAAAATTCATTGGCTCCTAAGGTAATAATTAAAGTTGTATTTAAAATAGATAGAAAAACCTTAGAGTTAGACCTTGGCCAGTTTTCCAAATCTGTTGAGATTAACTTTCAAAACATTACCAATGCAAAAGGTTAAAATAATAACCAGAATTTTGAAAAATATTTTCCTTTTGGACTTAACTTCTGAAACATATTTCAAAACAATCTCAGAAGAACTTGAAGCAAGACACAGATATAACTGTGTCTGCATTATTCACATTTTACTGTACTACATATGAACAGTATTTGAAAATCAAACCAAACCAGGTTTTATTTCTGCTTTACAGTCAAAATAGATATTAAAGAGTATTACCCAGTTTTTCACTCAATCTAAAGGGTTTTCACTACAGATGATGCTACTGAAAATGGAGACACATAAATTATATAGGGAGTGATTTATCTCTTCATATTGTATTAGGGCTGAAAGAGAATTGTTGTATGGAATTAGCTACCCACTCTTTTTGAAGCATTATGGAAACAGAAAGCAAATTGGAATTTCCAGTAAAAGTGGACAAATACAAACACAAACATATGACAAAATCACACATAATCACCGAATGGTTGAGTTTGGAAGAGACCTCTGAGGGTCATTTTGTCCAATGTTCCTGCTCAAACAGGGCCACCTAAAGCTGATTGCTCAGGGCCAAGTCCAGGAGGCTTTTGAATATCTCAAAGATCGGAGAATCCACAACCTCCCAGTACAACCTGTGCCAGTAAAAAACCCCATTTGCTAATGTTCAAATGACACCTGCTTTGTTTCAATTTATACCCATTGTGCCCACGGACATTACTCAAAAACACATGCACACATAGAGGTTTTAATTATCAGTCATCAGAGTGACTAGAACAGAGTTATTCTTTCAGGGAATTAAATCTTCCTTCTTCAGTGTCCTGAATTCTGAAATACAGATGCTGATAATGATGACTAAGAAATAGAAATTGCGCAGAAGAGAGTATTATTTATTATTCAAACTCACCTCATTTTACAGATATTCACATTAGTTACCAAAATCCAATTTTAGAGTAACAGAGTTATGCTCTCTCCAGAGTAAATAAAACTTTGGAGGATCCTCTTCCTTTGTATTCTATGAATGTATCTGAAAAGAAAACTTCTGGAATGAATCTAACAAGATTAAAAGGAAAAGAGAGAGATGCAAATAGTGTTATCACATATTCATTTTCTGTTCCACAGACAGTGTTTTACTTGGATACTAGCAAGTCCAACATTTTCCATTTCTAAGTATAAATGGTCAGGTTTTTGTTTCTACACTAGAATTTTTAGATTCATAAGGTTAAAGTTCATTTAGCATTTCAGAGACAAATGAGGTCAGCATTAGAACTGAAACCGTTTTTCATTATAAAAATTTGGTCACAGACTGGTTCAGAAGTTGAAAATACCATGAGAAGAGTGCAAGACACTAATCTCCTTCATGACAGTGACAATTTCCAGAGCTCTTTATTAGCGATAAATGCTCTCATGTATTTGAAAAAGAGCAGTATTTCATATGGATAAAATCCAAAATACCATGGTTCTCAAAATTTTAAAAGCATGTTTTTGTGTTTATTCTTCTAACTCTGCTGATAATCTTATATTTTTTGTCCAAAATAGATTTCAGTTTGATTTTGCCAGGTGTTTGCTGTTGTTGAAAATCAGCAAGAACTAAAACGATATGAAGAAGAGATGTGTTTGAGGAACCACCCTAGACGGTTGTCAAAATGTCATCTCTTTTGAACAGATTTGAAATTTGCCTTCTTCCTTCATCATGACTCTCTGAAGCCAGATGTCTTTTCCTGTTTCTAAAACAGTGTTATAAGCTGCTGTTTATTCTATATGTTTTCAATCCTGCTACTCATGCTTCTTACGTCATCTCTCACATACTTTATTCTGGAAAACTTCTGCCGGTTAAGATCTTATTTACTTCAGTGTCTTTCTATCTTCAAAATAAATGAGACTTTTTTCCAACTTCTGTAGTATTTCAGTTCTCAGATATACAACATTTAAGCTGTGGTTCAATACTTTTTTGATTTTGGTTCAAGGATAAAATTACTCTTTTATCAGCATATTCTTAACTCTAAATTTGGGATTTCTTTAATTCCAAGGATTCTTTGTTGCTTTGGTAAAATGAGTTTCAGCTAGGGACATCATTGGTACTGAAGCAAGAATTAATACTGCTGTTTTAATCTACTCATCTGTTTTTGTAATTTACTCCTACTGAGGCTGACAAAGATTTTACCAAAAAGAACACACTGGCAATAATAATATGAAGATATTCGTATTTTACACTCACAAATAATTCAAAAAAGATGTTAATGGAAGATAGCCTCTGGCTTCTTCCACCACAAAACACTCCCTAATAGAACCTTTGATGAATGTTCAGCTTTGAGACTGGAAATGATATAAACCAACTATGCTAACTCTAGACTACCTGGAAATTTCTGCACTGTGAAAGAACCTTAGTTGTCATGCTGAGTTATGCAACACAAGAACCTGCTCTATTCATTAACAATGCTTGAAATGTCTCTTTCCATATAAATATCGTTGATACATTTTCTTTTCCATCTCAGCAGTTCTGTTGGATTTTAACTAGACTACTGTTAAGAAAAGTTATTTGATTTCTACATTGAACACATTCTCTTTACAAACCACATTCTGCATTGTGTTTTCTGTAAGGCATACTAAATTAATATTGTAATTTTATCTTGAGTCAACTAAATGAAAATAAATCCCAGGTTGCCATTCTCAGATATCTGGGAAAGATAAAATTGCTGCCATCATAGTAAGAATCGATGTATTTCAATGACATCCTGTCCATTTTCTATTATAAAAGAAATAGGCAAAATATGAAAAAAACCCCAAACAGGCTAACAAAACCACACCCCAAACTACCCAGACAAGTAGGATCATGATTCTTCATCTTGTCTGACACTCCTGAGAAGCCCAAAGTCTATGCTATTCCTATAGAATTGAGACACTGAAAATTTCTGTATGACCTTCTATATGCTAATAAGATTTCTGAATAATGTGAATGTAAATCAGGTTTTTCTGTGCAAGCAGGCAAGTTAACATTGAACTTCAAAGTTTATTCAGTAGAATAACAGTGTGGTACAACTACAAGTGTGTGTGCAAGGAAGATAAAATTTATAAAATATGACCTTTCGTAAAACTTATGTTGCTTGTGTTGTGGACAGTAAAGTTGAAGTGACAGAGCCAACAGAAGACTGTATGTTAACATGGCAAGTAAAAAGCAGATCCTATAGCATGCTATATGGCAGCTAAAGTTAAACAAACCATGTAAGCTGATATTATTGTGCCTACTCTTGTGTTTCATCATGACCGTTCAGCTAGCTTCTTGAGAAAAATTAGGTCTAGTCAGATAAATTTCAAGTAGCTGGAATCTATTTAGATGGAGTTCAATGGAACTGAGGACCTGGAAATCACCCCTGCCAAGATGAGAGTCAGAATACATGCCTTTTGCATAACTCCGCACTTCACAGCTGCTTTTCAAAACATGGCCTGGTTATATCTCCTTTGTTTTAGCTGTACTAAGAGCCGGGGTACTGGAACTGTTTGAACAAGTGCCCTGGCCTCTCTTTTTAGGTATTAAGCCAAACATCTGTAGCAGCCAATATAAATTTGGCTTGGAGAGTCTTTTCTAGGGTGCAAAAAGCAAGTATGCTATGCAAACCCTTACAATTGCTTCTTCCCATTTTATTTATACAATACAGATAAATGGGCTTTGCACTTTGGTAAATGCAATGTTTTATGCACACCTTTAGCTAACTCTTCCACTGCCATGAATGCAGAGTATTTTTTTCTAGGCAACCAGAGTGTTCATTTGCTAAAACAAAATAAATGAACATCTTATATTAAGTAGCACCTGATACAGTGGGCCAGAACCATAGTGTGCTAGGTGTCTGAAAGATCCATACTCGATCCTCATTTTCGTTCTCTTCTTGACTTTGTGTTCTGAGAGCTGTTAAGGTAAAATAACTCCAGTAAAAAGTTGCATTTCAAAAATGAATACAAATCAGTACAACACAAACTTTTGCTGTAAAACTCTTAACAGACTCTTGATACACTGCCACCATTAAAAAATATATTCTCTTTATTAGAAAATGATATTTAATGATGCTTGGGTGTTTATTCATTTTTCATCTTGGAGTTAATTAAGTTAAATATCTTCTTCATTATTATAAATTACTTTGAAATCAATTAATGCTTTGCTAACTTTTGCCTAAGAACTATAGATAGTCAGTGCTGACAACTTTAATGTAAAGCATATTTATATGTAAATCAAATCAGACCTTTCACAAAATTAGACAAACTTGATTCAGTCAAAATAATTTGTCTTTATTTTATGGTCTAGGCATGTTGGCTCTGATTCCTGAAATGTATACCATTTCAGTAGCTGTCTATTTTTAATTTATTTTTTCTTTTCTGTTAAGGTATTGCAATTTCAGTGTAGTGACAATTGAACAGACTTTTGTCCGAAAGGAACTCTTCAGTTGCAGTAGGACTTCCGCAGGTGTGCAAGACTTCCTACAAAAGTCATTGTACTGTTAAGACCTTGAAAATGCTACTAACACTCCTAGCTGATATCAGTCTTCTCGTCACCTTAAAAGACAGGAAAATGCTACTGACTCAAGATATATATATATATATATATGTGTATGTCTCATATGTTTCTAATCTTTCTTCCCTTCACCTAGCCAATACAAGGCTGAGTTGTGCAGCATACAGTGGTCTTGTGAAATTGTTTTGGCTCACAGCAGGAGGGTGGTTGATATGTCTAAGTCTAAAGATATGTTGTTGAAATGTTATTGAAAGCAATCTCAAGAAACTGCATTTGAATTTTTTCTATGAAATCCCACAGGAAAAAAACCTGTAAAATGAAGAGACTCACATTTTCTTGTATATGTCACCGCTTTTGGAGTCACTATGCTTTTTTCTTTACTATACTATCTTGAACAGATACCTAATAGACTTTTGATATTGAGCTCGTCCTTGTTCACAATTTCCACTGTGTAAAAGGTCACACATATTTAAAATATAAATTAGTGATTGTAGAAGCATCTTGATTGTCTGTAACACCATAGAACTCTAGTTTAGTCAAAGTCTGTATAAATTACATTTTCTTTCAAATTATTTATTTTTCTGAATGAATTATGAACAAAAGAAAAATTTTAATAATTTAGGACCATTGCTACATGGAGACTTTTTAGTATTAATGCAGAAAAGACAAGTGCAGTTAGTATGTGTTTCTGTGCTGTATTTATAAAACAGTAAGCTCCTTCACACTCAACTGTAAGAGATTGAGAATGTTTTTATTAACAATCTTATATTTTAAGTTGAGAAATCATTGACAAATGGATAGTAGTTTCCAGTGGAAAACAGTACATTAGGTGCACAATAGAATTTTGACCTGAACCAAAGGAATTTACATCCTAAGACAAATAGTGTCCAGATTGGGAACTCACTGGGAATAAAGGTGATATAAATTTATGTTAAACTGGGAACACTTGATCCTCAACCTCTGAGTCTTTCAGTGAATTACAGTCACAGAAGAGAAACAGAATGAAGTATATGGACCATAGATATTGTAATAACATTCCTGTTCTTGTGAGCCAAGAACTTTATTTATCTGCCCAATGAGGCTGACTAGTCATACCTAAGCAAGGGCACCTTCATATATTTTTGTGTTATCACATTTGTATAAGGAAAGATTTTCTTCTGCTAGCATGTAATTCCAAACAGTAGAGCATACAAATAGGAAACAGATTTTCTTCTGTATTCATAAATCCTAAGACTCAAGGGTTGTAAAGTAAAATGATTTATAGTTCTGAATACTATCAAAACTAAATGTTACATTATAAAAATGGTTTGGGGAAAATGAAAATTTTACAAGATTCACAGTCCTTGTGAAGTTTGGAACTAGATCACTAGAGAGGCTTTGTTTACGTGATCTGCCCTCATATGATCAGTATTAGCTCACAGTATGTTATTCTGAAGAGAATTTTAAAAGGCATAAGGAAAAATATCATGTTGATTATTTAACTATTTTTTTGTTTGTTTTCCTATGATGCATTCTTTAGTTGAAACAACTATGTTGTTTCTAGTGGATCCAGATAGTGAATGGTTTAAAAAACCCTGAACCAGCTCTGGATTACTAAACTGACCCTGAAGAAAGACAACCATGCCATTTGTAAACAATGCTTATTCCAAAAAGAGAGTTTCTTTGTTAAACTCTTCATTTTTTTTCCTATTGTTTTTAAAGTTTTATTTTGGTTTAAGATATATTGTGCAATAAAAGTCATGTGGAGAGGGGACGAGGATTAGATAATAGAAGTGGCAAGTATTCAGAAAGATTTTACTTTGACAATTATGAAAATATGAAATTTACCATGCAGCTAAGCTGTTAACATGTAACTGAATTTGATATTTATAAAAGCATATTCTCAGTTCAGAATTATACAGTAACATGCATTTTAACTACAAATTCCTTAACTGAAATTGAGGAGAGGTTCTTGGGAGAGTCACAGTCTAGAAAGCCAAATGTTAAATACAATTCCAATGCACAAATTGTGAAACTTTCAGTTAATTTCACTGGGGTTCAAAGTTAGACATAAGACTTTTAATCCTACATTTAAATGGATTCTGTCAAAACCCTGAAGTATCACAGGATGTCTATTCATTGTGCATCAGAAACTATTCACTGTTGCAAATACAAAAGAACGCGAAGTAGCATGTGGAGTGCAAGACTGTTAGAGCCTGCAAAAAGCTAGACATGAAAAAAACACATGCAGAGAAATCTTTAATTGAATTTTAAATGATTAAGTGTCTAGTTTTGAGATAAATAAGCCTTATTTATATTCAATATGAGGCACATATATAAGTAGTTTTATATATATATATATATATATATATAAACCTATTTATTTCATGAATCGCAAACTTGAGGTATTCTTTTGAATAACCATAATTTCATTAACCTAATTCTTTTCATTAACCATAAAGGGAGTTTTTGTTGATTAGCTAATATATAATCATCTTCATGGAAGTATGAGTATCACACAAGTGTATCTTGCCATGTGTCCCCTGAGGGAAAGCTGAGGATGCTTTCCCTCCTGGATCTCACTAGATATGGGAAGGAAATGAAAGAATGCTTTACAGCTGCTCAGAGGAGAGGAGAGAAAATGTAAATATTTTCAGAAAAGCTGTGTAAGTTATCACATGGCTTTTCTATTCGAGCTTGTAGGGGTTCTTATACCATATTAATTACACTGTAACAGTGCATGTTTCAGTAATGTTTTAACAAACACAACTAAAATGGTCAGCTTTGTTTTTTTCCTGTAATGATCTACCTGGGGAAAGGAGCTGTACAGGGGAATTTTTTAGACTGTTTGTAACATACAAATCCCCTGAGAATATATGAGGGAAGATGGGCATCTTATTGGGGTTTAAAGTTTGTCCTGAGTGAGTCATGGAGTATTTGCCTTTTCAGTGTATTCACCTTTTTAAAGCAATTGTTAATGTTCAGGTTATCATAGCAGGACCAACTTACGGACAACTGCTGTATGCACAGACTCCTGACTGTCCAGGTCTCTTAGTCATGCCACAGTTTAATAATCAAGCAGGAAAACTGAGCAAGAGACAAAAAAAGGTGACTATTAGGCTGAGATGCAGGCAAACAGTAATATTTTTAGTAGGGTATTTCCAAAATAATGTCACGGCTCTGTAAGAATTTATCTTGATTGTTTTGTTATGAAACACTATTCCACAATAATTCTGTGGTGGCTGGAAGTCCATGCTTGTGCTCTAGTCTTCAGATTTTTGGCACTTTTTGGATCTTCCTTTCTATAATATTAATCTCTAAAAAGTTATTGTATGTTTTGCTGAGCTAGAGGGGTTTTTTTCGTATTTATCCAGCTTCTGTTTAGAACCCATCGGGCTTAAAATTGTATAGTTATCTTATAATACAATTTTATTTTATAGACAAAAACATAATTCTTGCATAAATTCTGGCTAGGACAAGAGGATGTAGGAACAGTCCCAAAGCATATGGGTTAAATTAGCGCCTGCTGAGTTGCAGTGCCAGCATTTGTCTGATTTAATTACATGATTTGAAATAATTGAAGGGGGGTCTTGAGCATCCTTCATGTGATTTTCTGATGGATTAATTTTAAGCAGAGGCACGGGGAACATTTGGGACCACTAGTGTGAATGTGTTTCTGTTGGTTAACAGTGAATAATTGGCCTAGTTTCTTGTCCCACTTCTTCTTCAGGAAAACACAATTAATTCAAATGTGCTGGCCAGTGATATGCATAGCATTGCTGTAAATCGTAATAAGGCAGCTAACCTCTGGAGTAACTAAAGCAGGTCAGATGGTCAGGAGTGGAACAGGCAACAAGACCTAGTCAATAAGAAACAGCTTGATCAAGTTTAATATATCACTTCTTTTTAGGCCAGGGATATTTAAAAACATCAAGAGTTATTTATAATTAAACACTAATATAAAAGTAAAAGAATATTAAAGATGACATTTTAGATCCTGATCATGCTTCTGGAGTTTAAAAGTGAAAATAAAATGAGAAAGTCTGTTTTTCCTAGTGCCTGAGGAGTTCTTCCTAACAGATGAATGAAACATAATCTCAGTTATTTTCAATGATTACTTCAAACCCACTCTTTTCAGCATATTATTTTGCCTTTAACAAGCATCTCTACTGTTTCTTGTTGTAAGATGTTATCTGATTTTAAAGGAGTGTTTTTCAAACTGTTAAGACTAATAAAGTACACAATTGTTAGATTTTCTTCTTTTTTGTGAATTTAGTTGTCAGGTATGCAGATGCAGATGTGTAAATCTGGACATTCAGTTATGTAACAGAGAACAAAGCTCCACCCAAAATTTACTTTGTGAATATGTTTTAAAGGAATGCATGTGTATACATTAAACATAGAGAGTAATTTAGGAAATGAAAGTGAATTACCTAACTGGAACTAATATATTTTGTTGCATTTTGCTGCATACTGCCTATAATACATACAAAAAGAACAGTGGATCTGTACTACATTATGCTGTAGCTGTATGACTTTGGGTTTAAATGTGGAGATCTTGGACTATGAAAATAAAGACATTCAGTGCAAATCCAAATCTCAGTATGGGATGTGACCTAAAATGTAATCACAATGACTACAGTTTTCCTTGGAAGATAGCTCACATTAAAGTCCTTATTTCTTATATGTATTCAAATTAAATGCAATAGCACCAAAGTCTCTTAATAGTCTTTGAAAATCTAAAACACAGCAAGGTGTGTCTCATATTGTGCATCTGCACACTGATGCTGTGTTTCAAGTGAAAGTAGGGGTTACTAGAATCTAGAAAGAAGAACTAGAGCGGTAGAAGACTGGATGGTTAGTGAGTTTACTGTTCAGCTCATGAGCTGAGAAAAGTTTTGGACCTTAAGTAGAACAGCTGAAATTTATAATTGCTGTTTTGAAAAGAATTTACATTTCCTGAAAAAGATTGGGTTTCCTCACCGTAAAATCCACATGGTTTGTTCAGTAAAGAATCCCAGGTTTTGCTTTGGGACCTGTTTACACACAGTGAGAAATTTCTCATATTTACCTTTCTAAAATTATTTTCCATGTACTTGTGTCTGACTAGTCAAGTGAAGTAATGCAAGAAATAAAAAAAAAAAAAAAGCAAGTGAAATCACTTTATTTTCAGAAATACTTTTAAACAGAAACTTTCAGGAAAATGAAAAGTTTTCACTACAAACAGAACAAACTTCCTTCACTCAAAAGTGTTTTGGCAAAACAATTCCCACCAGTTGTACTCAGTAATAGTGACCTCAGTATGACCTCTTGCATCAATATCATTTACATGAACCCAGAGAAAGTGAACTGGTGCATTAAAGCAAAATGGTGTTTTTATTTACACTTGCTGCTACCTTGACAAAAGCTTTAAAGCAAGAGAAGACTTCTTCAATCAGCTGGTCTGAGTTTTTTTCTTTAACACAGTCCAGACTAGGAAGATAGGGAACTGATAGCAGTCCAGACTCTGACCTCAGCTGTCTGACCTTGTTTTTAGAAAAGCTGAAAGATTTGAACTTTCAGAATTTAAGCTGAAGTTAACAGGTCTTGCAGCTGCGTGGTTTGCTTGCCAATCAGCCTGTTGGCCTCAAAATAAGAAAACTGCATTAAACTGGCTAAGGACTGGTGAATACACTCATTGATTATTAATGGTAATAGAGGGGGATTACTTTTATAATAATTTGACCTATTTTATTTTAAGAAAGAATTTATTTTGGAGTACACCATCATGAAGCTTAAGCTGAAATTTCATTTTATTTAAGATAGTAGTCTTGTTACCATACCTAAGATAATGTTATATAGTCTTAAAAAGAAAACACTGTCCAATCTTGGTGTCACAAGGGGGTTGTGACAGAGTCAAAACATTCTTTTTCATTTTGCTGAGTTGTTTCATATGATACAGGTTTCCAAGAGCCTGAAACTTTATTATCTATAAATGACATTAAAAAAAAATTATTGAAGTACTGTTTCACATTGCTAGAATACTAGAACTGGTGAAGTAATAAAAAAGTCTATTCCCAAAAGTCTGAATCTATGGGATTCAGAACAATTTGTTTGAGAGTCAAAACCTGCACATTTTAAAGTATTTACTGCTTTCATTGTACAGTGACAGCGCACATATGACACCCTAGGTTACCTTGGATGGTGCCTAAAAGCCCATCATCAATTGAAACTGGTAGACTCATAATAAACTTAATGGAGAAATAAATGATTTCCTAGTCAGTAAGCTTCACTTTATTGACTTTAATATATGCTGGCTGAGACAATGTCCTACAGCCTCCCACACTTTTAACTTTCAAGGAGCAGAGTCAAAAAATCAAGAGCAATTCCCGGAGTCAACGATTTTTCTTTTTTATTTTTAATATTTACAATATATTAATTTAGATAAAAATACTGAATTATTAAAAAGTAATAAAGATTATGATGCTGATCATGCTTTTTTTTTTCACGTTATTTGTTCTCTTCTAGTCCTCAATGAACACAGTGGCGCAAGCTTAAAGTAGCTGTCCATGTGCAGAACAGCCTTTTGCTAACTACTTACTGGAGTAAATGAAGAAATTAATTTTTTTCCCATGAGCATCAGCCATACCTTTGTTCTCCCCTTTGCCTCTACTATCAGTTGGGAATGTTTCTAGAAGTGTTAGGTCATGGAAAGGTGAAGCCATGTTATACTTAATCTTCCTCTGATGTCAACTTTCTTCCAAAGTCTAAAGGCCAGTTTGCTTGGTTCTTTTGCAGCCCCAGGACCAGATCTCAGATGTACTTATTGATTTTTTTTTTTCTTATTCTAGAAATGCAACTTGAGAATGGCAAGCAGACATTTTAAGAACAAAAAGCTCTTTCAAGTGGGTTCTACATTAAGACCCAGAGCACGAATGAAATGAATATTCAAATAACAGAGTGAAAAATGGAGGCCACCTTCCTTTCAGTTAGTTTTTAGATTAGTCCAGATGAAAAGAAAGTATGAAAAGTATAGTGAGTAGACGATAAAGCCAACTGCTTCATGTTTTGGGTTATAAGATGCTTCCAGACCCTTTCACATGCACAATCTACATGGTAATTAAAAAAATAAATACATTTAAAAACCCAACCCTGTTTCCATGCTTTAGCTTGTATCCAAGTAGTGTACTGTAAAATAAAATCTATGTAGATTTTAGACAGAGAGTAAAAGGAAATGATATTGCAATTGCAAAAGGTTTTGCTGGACTATTTAATGATTGCACAGGTCACAAGAGGCTATTCAAAACCATTAAACAGGAAAAATCACTTTATTACTTGGAAAAGTTTTGTGCTTACTGCTAAATTTTCCTCTTTAATAGGGGAAGGAGTAAATACTGGCAAGATCTGAAAGTATTCAGCTGTTCACGTGGGCTAAATAAGCTTTTCTTTACATGACCAGGTACATGATGCCTCAGCCAGCGTTCAAATGATCAAAACAGGTCTTTTCCCATTCCAATGGTTCCTTGAGTCTTGTGTTCCTACTTTTTTTGGCTCCATACAGGATACCTCAAAGCAACTTTTAGTAATTGCACTTCTAGTTTATCTACTCATTTACCTATTTATTCGTATCTTGAATTGAAGTACCATTGGATTACAGTGTCCTTGAACTATGAAGGCCTTGTTGTTCCTCACCAGAGGGGTTCAGATGTCTGAGGCAGTGGAATAGAATGAGGAATAGAATGTACTTTACCACTGCAAAAGCACCTGTTATTTCAGAGGATGTACATAATAATATTTCTCTTTCTTTTCAGAAATTTCCTATGTTGCATCACTCCACAACAACAACATCAATTGTATGATCAAGAACACATTTTGCTTTAGGTATTCTTTATGCTCTAAGTATTCTTGTGGAAACAGGAAAAGTAACAAGAAAAGCACATGGCTTATCAGTGTAAGACACAGAGATTGTATTTATTTTCAGTTCACAGACTGTCAATCACAGCAGATGGAGTCCATAATTCGCTAGATCTGAGGTTTCCATTAACTTGAAGTGACAGTCTCATGCCAAATCTTTGCATTTGTTTGGTTAGCTTCAGTAGCAAAGCAACCTACAATGGATAATTTTCCTTCTGAGCCTTGCTGTTTACTCCTCCAGGTCATCACCACTACTCAGCATGGGTAGATCCAGCTTGCCATGGTCTTTCTGAAGGGAAAACACCTTGCTATTGGTCTCGTTCTTTCTGGATAGTTCTTCTCTATTCTCATACCTGTTATGTGCCTTAGGTGTAAAGCATCTCTGGAAAGGGACACTTTTCAAGTGATCCTTGGTCATGTGTTTTGTTCTTTCTTTACTTGAATTTTTGTTTGTTTGTTCATTTGTGGGGTTTTTAAATTTTATAAGCAAATGATTAGGAAATCACTTTCAGAAGTCACATCTGAAGGGCTCTCCTTTCCTTAGCCACTGAATTCTGTTTACAGATATTCATTCTATTCTGAGTGCTGACAGGTGAACTGGTGACACTGTATTAGTTTTAGTATTATTTTTCAAGAAGAGAGTGTGTCAAGTTTTATTACCATGCTGCAAGTATATAAGACAGACCAATCTCCTGTTGTTGGTATGTCTTTCAGAATGTCTTTTTTAAGCATATGGTGTTGACATTCCCAAACCAGTTTCTCTCTGAGAACTCCTAGTTACCTGCTTATGCAGGGGTAGAGATGGAAAATGTTACATTAATCTTCTTAGCAAGGATTTATTTGTGAATTTTATGATTAAAAGTTTACTCTGACTACTAATGAAATTGAAGTAAGTGTTTCAGTCATATTTCCTGATTAATGATGACACTTGCTCATAAATAAATTTACTTTGAACTACTTATCTTTCAGTCGTGAGAACAACTTGTGACTCCACTTGGGGTGTTGTTCGAGGTGATGAGAGAAGTGCTGGAAATATTCCATGTACTGGAAAAGGTTTGTCTGAACGGAGGATGGGCATGCTGAGCTCATTTAACCTCTTCAGCAATCTCATGATTTCTCTTGGGAATGAGCAAGCACTTTCCTTTCAAGGGATTCCTTGGCAGTGACTGTGCATACATTCATCATGCCTCTGGCCTCCAAAGCTCACAACAGTCAATTAAGCAGCGGATCTGTGAACTGTCTTTCTTTAAATAATTCTGTCATAATCTCACTCTTTGATTTTCTTGAAGCTCTGCCTAACTAATAATGCATTTTGGATAAATACTGGTATAAATAGCTGAGCAATTTTATTCTGTGTTTTGGATCTCCCATGGAAAATTAGTCCTTTTATACCTAAAATTAAGCTCAAACCAAATTGGTAAGTTAAAATTGTCTTAGACCACTATGTACCAGCTGACATGGTGAACACATGCTGTATCGGAAACATCTTTGACCACTCTGTCTCTGTAAAGTATGCTAAAACTAGGTCTATGCCAGCAAATAAACCAGTCTCATCTACTTGTCATTTATTAAAAAAGGCAAATAAAATGGGGCTATCCTCTGGTCTTAAGGACAAATGTTTTACTGTAGTTTATATCTGAATTGTCACTACACTTTTCCCCCAGATCTCCAAAACTGCACGGCTACTTCATACTACTCTTACCTTGTGGTATTCTCCAAAGTGCCTCTGAACACTGGGAAAATTCTAGTTAGGATCGGCAAAAACCATACCAGGGTTGTGTATTAAACAGTACACGTCTGTGGGCCAGTGATCTATCCTGTGCCACAGATCTATTTTATACGTATGTATATTGATGGAGCCTAATTATCTGCAAGGTGCTGAACTGAAGTATAGAGCTATTTTTAATGTGTGGGAGGAACATAAAAAACAGACAATGTTCTTTAACCCCTTTGTCACATCTGGGAAACATAGGAAAATAATCTGATTCCAATTACACTCATAAGAAACAAAAATTCTCTCCTGGGCAGGAAACTCACAGCCCATTTCCAGCTTTAAGCAAAATGTCAAAGCCAACTTATAAACTGCTTAAAAATGGCTTTATGCAATGAAAGTGCTGACAGAGCTTTAATTATATCCTTGAGTGTGACTATATAGCAGAATAATTTTGAATTCTTTGATTCTTGATGTCTGAAGCAATTTTAATTCACTGTGAAGTGACATCTACCAGAGTACCAGCAAAAGACACTTTATTTTAATATTAAACATATGGGATTACAAACTGATCATTTCCTAAATGTCCATAACTTCTCTTTTGACTCGAAATTAATCCATCAAATTAAATGTATTACCTTTATTACCAAATATAATCCTGTAACCATGGAAGAGGGGGAATAATATAATGTAATCTTAGTGATTTTTACATAACCTGTTCTACATTCAATTTTCAATTTTTCCACACTTCAACAGTTTGTTGCAAACTTGCCCCTGCCAAGCATCTAAGTCTGAAAGGTATTGCCTTTCTTTGCTTTCAGTCTCTTTTTATAATTTAAGTGTTACAAGTAACTCAGTTAAAGTAAGTGGAACTTTATAAAGGTGTGATGAATTAGAGACTTATGCATATGGTTAAGCCTCAGCCCAGCAAAGAATTCTATATTTATTTAATGTTATGCCATGTAAATAGCACAGCTGATTCCAATGATATACATTTAAGCCATGTAAAATAAAGCATATCTATATCTGTCTTTGTAGAAGAAAGGACCTCACAGTTTGTATTAGCAGTGTAATTATTTCAGTTTAATGAAACAGAAGTGCAAAAAAAAAAAAAAGTATGAACTTTCCTGTAGGACCTGGCTGACAAAACTTAGGTGCAAGAAGAGTACTCTGAAGCGTATTTCAAATACATAATAATATTTGGCCCTCTTCTAAGTCCATTGAAAATCCTGTTCAAAAGAATAGGCTCTAGGTAATGAGAAAAATATGAATATAAATTATTACTAAATGCTGAGTATAAACATTCAAGTTGTGATTATGACCCTTTTACAAGGACACAGATTTAGCACACACTGATGGTCTATGTATGTGGTAGAAGGATACTATCAAAAACAAAGGGGTCAATGGCAAATCTTGAAAATAATTAGAGGTTATAAAGTGTGCTACCTTGCAGATGAATGATATACATGACCAAAATGGTTATCAAAATAGCTGTGTAAAGTTTTGCTATTGTGGAAAATAAGACTTAGTATGCAAAAAAAGCAACAAAAATTACTCTTCCACCATATATTTACAAATGGACTGTACCAGTTAACAGGAATACAAGGTTTTTAGTTAGTATAAATATCTTTAACTCCACTTACTTCAAAAGGAAAATTAAGTTTGCACCTTGGCTGAAATTGAAAATGCTGCTGAAGCCAAGTGGGGTGATTCCAATGATATTAGTGGACAGAGGTTAACTTATTATAGTTTTATGTAAAATTAAGCAGTGACAGTAGTAGATTTAGAGCTCTAGAAACCCCAAAGTCTTTTGTGATGATGGGAAAGAAAGATGAAAGGATAGCTCACAAATTAAGCACAATATTATTGTATACAATCTATAACAACATTACATTTGTGTAATCAACTTCTTTGACACAGTAGTCTTTGGGTCAAGTCAATGACTCATCTTCTTTTAGGTTTTTGCTGGGGCATTTGTCCAGGAATAATACACTATGCTCTCATCTGGTTCATAAGAATAGCTTAGGTATAAGGGGATTACATTTACACACACACACTCTCCTAAGATGTAAAATAATAACTGGTCTGAGCAACAGTGGCAAGCACAGTAAAAAGCAATATAAAAGTCAAACAGCAGGAATCTATAAAATGTATTTTTACAATACAATTTTTACAATACAAATTGCTGTTATATTTTTACAGTTTATTAACATTGGGTATATACTTGTACGTATAATCATGAGCAAATCATCCATTAGTTTAATGAAGCATATTTCTATGTGGGGATTGTTTTGATTATAACTAGCTGAACAGCTCTGGACACAGTGCAATTGTTGGAGAATTTAGGGCACTTTGGGGTCCTTTTTTGATGAGGAGTGCAGGCTGAGAGGTTACAGTGTTAAGGTCAAGCTGCCAAATCTCTGGCAACATTAGTCTCGTTGGAATAGTGTGTCAGAGAGAGCACTGTGCTCAGCCTTGGGCTGAGGCTGAGCAGGCTCCCCAACTGTCACAAAGAATCTCTCCCCAGGGAGACCCGTGCTGGGCAGGGAGGTACTGTGTATGCTGTCAGTGCAGGAGATGTGGTGTGTTTGGAGAAATACATAAAAGTGCACCTGGGAGCAGAGTAGGCAGGAGATAAACAACTGCTCTCCTTTCAGGACTGCTGAGAAGTTGTAAAGGATTATTTATTTATTTATTTTCACCCATCTATCTAGTTTTGTCAGGTTTCTTCTTTGTTTGGCATTGCCCTATCTTCCAATATATAAAATTGTCATAATAATAATGAATTGACTTGGTTTTCCACAGCTACTGCCACAGTTATGGTGAAAGAGATTTATGTTAATGAACATACTACCAGTGTTTACACAAATATGTTTTCTACAATAGCTGCTTATAGGAGAGTGATATTTGGATATCAGGACTGGCCAGCTTCAGTTAGCTGAAGTACACTACTTCTGGAGGCAATTTAAGAAACACTCTTATGCTTTATAGAGCCAGTACAGACTCTATCCACTCTTAAAAATCTGTACAGGTGAATTTGATAGAGTGACCTAAATAATAAGAAATACATAGTTTCTTTGATCTTTCCATTGTACATCTATCTATAACAATAAATGATGGTCTAAAGATTTTAAGAAACTAAGATTATTCAAATTTACACATTGAAGTTATGTTAAATGTTAGTTAAATTATACCTCTTTTTATCCTACTCCACAGTTAAAAATCTGGCTCAGAAAAAATAGACAGTTGTTTATTTGTCAGGTACATAAAGATTTTAGTTGCACTGAAATGTGAAACAGAATCTGTGTTCTCTCACAGCCAGAGCAGTAGATCTAAGTACTGATATTAAACCTAATCCCATCAGACAGAAATTTGCCTTTGCTGTCATTACAACCACCATTCTGATGCCAATTTATAAGTGGAAAATAATATTACAGCTACAGAAGTAAAATTAGTATGATGTAAGATTGGAGTTAGACCTGGTGAATATTAATGTGATCCCTTTAAATTCTGTATTTCCATATTCGTATAAGGAACAGAAACATAATTTTAGCTATAGAGAGAGCAAAATAATAGGGAAAACCACTGGATTTTTTCCCCACAAGTAAAGATGCATTATATGCCATTGGATACTTAAATTTATAACTGTAAAATTCTGCACCTTGTTACTATTTTGTTCAAAAGAAGGTCTGTGTGTGTGAAAACCACAGTTGCAACAAGATGAGATTATACTATAGACTGAAAAATATATTATGCAGGGTACATAACTATATCTTATTTTCCATTTCCTGGGCATAGAGAGGAGATATTCTCATATCTGTGTCTATAGACATCATTTAGATGCCTTTTATTGACTAAGAAGGAGGCAGCATGTGTATAAATATTATGGAAGATTTTACAGGCACACCATGAGTGTAAAATAAATATTACATTTCAAGCTAAAATAGAAGTAAGTATTCAAAAAATTTTACTTGCTTTCCACAGCAATGCAGTAGTGTTCTAACACACACAAAAAAATATCAACCTAGGGAATACAGTGGAAAATGCAATCGTGTATCTCATAGAATCATATATTCTTTCTTTTGTGCTTCAGTGTATTGACTCTTATGTCAAAGTACTGCATAAAATACGTTGTAAATATATTTTACACAGTGTGTCATGAATAATTTAATCACTATAAATCATAATTGACTAAAAATCTAGGAATGACCCAGATTCAGAGCTGGCACAAACTGAAGTACCCTCACTGAACTCAGGGGAGTTAAGTAGATTAACTGATGTCAGTATCTGCTGTAGTGACTGAAAGGTGTGAGAAAAAGTCTACTGTAATATGAAACTGTTATTTATGAGAAACTCTCTGTAAAGAATACCAGGATGCCAGCTAAGTTGAATAAGGAATCCCAGAGGAAATACAAAATAAAATACAGAGAGGACAGAAGCAGGGAGGATCTGCCCAGAAGGAATGTTGAAGGATCACATAGGCACACAGGGATGGAATTAGGAAGACCAAACCTTGATTTCACTTGATTTGAAACTGGTGATGTATGTTACAGGCAAAATAACAGCCTATCACCAGCAAAAAGGAGAAGAATATGTGGGTCTACAGCTAGATGATGAAGATGACTTGCTTTCAAGGGTCACACTCACAGAAAAAGAAAATGTAATGCTCATATTCTGCAAGGAGAAGAATCACTGGATGCTCAGTCTTTATTTAAACCCTGGGGAAATGATGGTGGAACCCCTTATGAAGACCAGTTTCAGGTATTTGAAGGACAGGAAGGTGACTTGGCCAGCAGGGCTTTATCTGGTGAGTTTGTGTAATCATGATTGCTTTTCATGATTAATTGGCTTGGTAAGGAGTCAGTTACTTTGACTCTAACAAGGCTTTCAACACATTGTCTCACAGAATCCTTGTAGCCAATCTGGAGAGCTATAAAATGGATGGATGTAGTACAAGGTATGTGTAACACTAGATAAACTGCTGGGCTCAAAGGCCAAATGTTTGATTCCTAAGTAGTGGCATTTCTCAGGGGTCCATACTGAGAACACTGTTGCTTATAAACTTCACCAATATTTTGGATAATTGGGTGGAAAACACACAACAGCTCTTCAGCTTTCCAGAGGACATCACGCAGCAGGAGCAGTCATTATATTGAAAGGCAGAGCTGCTCCTCAAATGGATCTTAGTGAGCTGGAGGAATGAGTCAATAGGACCCTCATGAGTTTCAGCAAAGACATATGCAAAGTCCTCAGTCTGGGATGAAAATTATGTAGGTGGTTTGGAGACAAATTCTCAATGTCTTTGTGTCAATAAAGGCTAATTGCTGGATAATTTCCTTTCCTTTCCTTTCCTTTCCTTTCCTTTCCTTTCCTTTCCTTTCCTTTCCTTTCCTTTCCTTTCCCTTCTTTTTTCTCTTTTCTTCTTTTTCTCCTGTCCTCTTTTTTTTCCTTTTCTCCTCTTTTCCTTTCTCCCTTTCTCTTCTCTTCTTTTCTCTTTTCTATCTTGTCACATTAAAAAAAAACAACTCTTCAGCTTCCAATAGTTTTATATTATTTCAGTGTAGACAGACAACCAGATGCCATTAGCTTTCTCATGCTTAAGAGATATGCATGTTTTTAATAAAGCCAGAGTTTTCATTTTTTAATTTCTATTTGGTTTCTTTGTTTGCTTCTAATGGACATGATTTTAGAATATGAGTTGGGTAGTTATTTACACTGTGGCCATTTTATAAACCGACTACAGTCTAAAAGCTTTACTGGACTCAAATCATGTGAAGTGTTATACATACATGTGAATAAAGCTCAGTGGCTGAAAATTAACCAAGTACACGTCAGTACTAGGAATAAATAAGCCACTTTTGTTCCATTTAGGTTTTTTTCCAGAAAAGTGTGTCTCAGATAAGAGGTTGATTTTATGGTTTCTAAGGCTAGATTTTATCACATTTGAGTAAATATCATTGTTTGGCTGCGTAGTACTATCCATGACCAGCTCTAGTGGTGGGGAACAAAAGGACAACAACAACAAAACCAAAATAAAAGCCAAAAACCAACCAAACCCCAAATGTCTTTGTAGCATTATTAACCATTTCCATGTAGTTTATCAAGTCTGTAAACATCTTGTAATCTTATAATAGGGAAAACCTTCTTGTAAATGTAGTTTTTTTCTACAGTTTATTTAAGCAAGTTACCACCTAGAAAACTCAAGTGTTATCACCATAATGGAAACATCTTTTAATGAAGACTAAGCAGGATTCAGATATGAAAATACAGCTGCTGTGAAAGAGAATCACAGAATATGCTCACCCACTATTAAGAGATTTTTTAACCTCAAAGTATTTAAAGTATTGTCCCAAACATGCAAATAGAAATGGTAGCCAAGACATATGTTAAACACAAAAATGACATTGAAGCAGTCTGCCAGGAGTTCTTTGAGACAAGTAAAATGTTGTAGGCATCCAGGAAGACAAGTACATGTATATTTAAAAAGAGAGAAAGCCAAATTAAAACTTTCCATTTACAAAGTAAATGCTTTCTGGAAGGCTGAGCCTGAAGAATACAGAAGAGGTGAGCATGTGAAGGTCTGCACAGACTGTCCCACAGCATGTTGGAAGGACTAGTCCTTTAACATTAGTGAAGACAAACATAAGTAAGATTCTAGCCAACACAACGTGCTGACACCAGTTTAACCTAGAGTGGAGGATTGTGTATGCTTCAGATGACTAATTATCATTGATAGAAGAGTGCTTAAATTGTGCAGAGGTAGCCAAATTTTAAAAACATCACAGTGAAGTAAGAAAGTGAGCTGCAAAAACTTGTTAACTAATAGACCTAAGAACAGAAGTATCAAGGAGAACTTTGACGAGAAATACCAAACCACAAAGCCAGTTACAGCTACCTCTGTAGTAAATACCAAGCAGTGCAGTGATACTGATGGGCTCATTGCCACTTTACCAAGAGAAAGCTCAAAAAAAATTTTTTTTTTTTTCTCCAGAGAATATAAGGATGAAGTGAGCACAAAGGCAAAGAAGTTGTGATGTATTTCAGGAAAGTACTGCTAAAAACAAAAGACCTCTCCTACAGTTCTCACAAGTACCATGTATGATATCACGTAGGTAATATTTCTTCTGTGTGTGTGTAACTAAAATTGTTTCAATCTACTGCAATAGCCAGAGATTTGAATAGTTCACAAATGAGATGACAAAACAGCCTCTCAGAGATTAAATTTTCTATGTTCTCCCAAATTTCTGAAAATATATGATCAGATTTTTCACACTCAAATGAAACAGATACCCTCCATGTTTGTATTGCATGTACAATATAAACTGTTGATCTACTGTGACCTATCCTTTTTATCCCTATTAAATACCTTTGAATGATTTACAGGCCACCTAATCATGCAACTGGCCATCTGGAAGCAGAGACTTCCAGACATTTAGCTAAAAATGGGATGGGACAAATATATTTGTAAAAATAAAAACCATCAAGCCAATCAGCACTTTTCTGGCTGTTAACTGCCTGCATCTGGCTGATAATTGATCCCCAAAAAGGAGATGGGAACTACTCTGTGAGAATTATGCTACAGTTTTCACCATGGATGTAAAAAAAGCTACCGTTGCAAACAATAGCTTTAGTAGTAAATGCCCTGTAAATGAAAAATAACCTCTCAGAAAAATTGGCAGTTTGTACCTACTAACTTGTCTAATTTTTAGTCTGAATAAATATTAAATTCTCTGACAACTATCTTAAACCCTTGGGTTTGGTTTTGTTTTTGCTTTTGCTTTCACTTTTGTTTTGGTTTTGCGTTTTTTTTTACCTGGTTTTCACTATTCATCATATGTACTTTGAAATATTTATGCTCAAAGTTTCTTCACATCCAAATCTGTGCATTTAAATGAGAGAAATGCATTGGTACCAGAGTAGGCCCTTCATTGTTATTTAATGTCAATTCTGAAAGCCATTACATCATAAAGATTGATTATACTATTTTCAAACCTAAATTTAGAAGTAGAACAAAGCCTAAATCAAAACCATATTGCAAAAAAAAAAAGGGAAGAAAAAGAAAAAAATTTGCTTGGTAAAATGCAGTTTTATTTCTGAATTATCTTTTATTTGTGCAATGGGTCAGAAGAAATAAACTGTGTCTGAATACTTCTGATACACCTTAAGTTAATGATGTGATAGAATGAAGAATGGTGGTGACCATGAATTGAGAAGTCCAGTTCTGTATAGCATTTTCAGATCCGTATTTTGCATTTAATCAAAGAAATCCAACTTCTTTTCTCTATATAGCTTGGGCTTTTTGTGGCAAAGTGGATTTTATATTTGCCATAGAAAAAGCATGACAGACTATGTGGGTTTAAGGTTAAAGGCAGCTATTTTGATTCTTCCTGTACTACAAAATTCAGGGCAGATTTTGCCATTTTGTTAATAGATTTTATTGTAACCATTCACAGCTTCATGGCTCACCCAATATTCTTTAGTCTATCACATCATTAATTTAAACTGTATCAATCTTTATGTAAATATAGAACAACTGTATTATATTTTGTTTCTAAGAGTAAAGAGAATCACTAGGGAAAAGCAGGCAGCTTTGTTTAACTTAATCATTTAATGGAGTATCTAATAAGATAAGTATTTAAAACTACTTTCCTGTTACCACCATTATAAGCGAAGACTAGCTGAGTGATTGTGATTTGATTCATTTCTTTTAACTGGGAACAGATTATAAAGACATATAGATTCCCAAATTGACTGGCAGGTTCATTTTTCAGACACCACTGCAATCTGAGTAATTATTAGCTCTCTGCAGAGCATTAAAACTGTGGTTGGCAGTGCACCTTTTGGAGTTTCTCACTGGTGGTTGCTTTTGAAAATTAATCCAGAGTGATATCCAGCAATGCAAAAGCAGTAATTCAGACTTTCATCAAAGGCTTATATTATATAAATGCTATTTTATTCCTGTACAATAAGAGACAATTAAAATTCAGCTTTTCCTTGGCAAACTTTGGTGAATACTCAGTAAGGCATATTTGAGAAATTAGGCCATATATATAGAGCACACATGAGGTGTGTTTAGCAGAATTAGTATGTTATTCTACCCGGTTATAGGAAATTTATTAAGCCATGGTAAATCATAGTGTAATTTGGCTCACAGCCCTGGGATATTATGTACAGGCATAAACAGGAAAAGCATTGTAGGAGGAAAGAGTAGATAACTGGCTGTGGGGCAGGCAAAGGTTGCTGCTGTTGAGATGGAACATTTCGGGGAATTGCAGTGGAAAATGTGGAAAAAAAGTTAATGTAAGATTTTCATGCAACATAAAGTTTAATCTTTCTGCAAAACATTTTGGTAGATGTCTGCCCATTATATCCTAGCTCTTGTCAAACTGTGCTAGAAAAATATTAATAATCTAATAAATTGTTAGGAAAACTTTAGTTTCTAGTGTCCTTGAATTTAGTGGTCATTATTCATAATACCTGGAAAGGAAAAGCACTGTTAAATCTCAGTTCAGCACTATTCCCAGTGATTGGCAGGTTCTCCTAAGGACATTTTTTAGCCATCTAAAGGGTACAAGACAAAAGTAAAGTTTATTAATACCCTGCATTATCTGTCAAGCTTACTGCCTCAGAGGAAATTCTGTGCCTGGGTGCAATCACAAACTTGTATCACAAAAATGTTCATGTGGAATTTTTTATCTTAACCATGATCTAAACCTTTGGCAATAGAGAGAATATGTCTATTTTTAAATTATTTTATTTGAATTGGACTATGAAGAGTTGCTTTGTATTTACTGTGCAAGATATGGGAAAGTCCATAATGATATTTTTCACTGGTAATACTTTGAATATTAATAAGCATAACAATGTACTTTTTATAATACGTTATTGTCACTGCTGTTAATAGACCACAGGCTTTGTACTGAGTTTGCAAATTTTGAGGACTGAGGCTTGCCAGATTTGCTTATCTGAACTTGTTTTGCCCTACATGAAGCTTTATTTTTGCTGAAACTTAGCTGTAACTGATTTTTTTCCCATCCGATCAAGTGGCTATGGCTAGTTTGGTTTACCTTTGCTTATCAATCATGGGGTTAAACTATGACAATGGTGTAGCCACAGTTTTGTAAAGGTTGTACCAACAAGTAATTGTTTTGTGCAGAATGAGATATTTTTGGCTCTCATACAATGATGTCATGTAGAGACATTCAGTCCTGGCACGATAGCCGAGACCTTGAAAGGCAGGGAGGCAGGATGCAGTGCAGAGGAGTGCAAGGCTGGGGTGAGGAGAGATGGGGTGCAGGCTGACATCAGAGACCCAACAGCTACAAATAACTCACTCGTGGTCAGTTAAAGGAATGCATTCTTGGAGCTGCCAAAGCTAATTTTAGGGGTAACAAAGAGACAAAAGAAGTATGGAACATCTGCAAAATTCACCATATACTGTAAATTCAGATGTGACATGGAGTTACAGAGCAATGCAGAATGAGAAAATGCGTAAAAATATGTCAGCAAACTTAAAAAGTCTGCACAAGTGGACTATAGAGTGAGAAAGAATAAACATCCCACTGAAGACTGGACAACACCCCCTCGGCCCTGGAATGAGCCATGATCTGTGATCCAGAGGAGGAAGAGAATGGTGAGTCCAACACCAGCAAAAGGGATAGAAACTAAGAAGCGTCTATTTAACAATTTAAAGTGTATTATTTTTATTATCATATTGATAGTTTTTCTTTATGTAAGTATTTTTTTGTTTTCTTTTGCTTTTCCAATAATAAATAGATCTGTAATCACAGGGATTCAATTAATGAATAGAATTAAGATTTCAATTCTGTTAAATTCTCTTCTTTGTATATAGGTGTGTCTCCTCTTTTCCCCTAACCAAGATTCTAACAGTAGAAATAAAATATGTTGGACTAATAAATCATGTTTTATAAATTACAGAGGTTTGCCATTAGCATATTATACCACACGAGGAAAAGAGAAACAGTAAGATATTAAAGTATACAACCAACAAGGTGTTATTTTGTGAAAGATTTTTAAATATCCCCAAATATCAATATATATCAAAATATATCAATATTTGTTCATGGACACTACTCAAAATCTCTTTTATATCAGAAGTTCAGCTTCAGACAGATCCTTTTGTTCATATTGACCTTTTTGTTGTGAAATCACTTGGATTTGAAATCAGTTGTTGGATGTGTGAATTTATCAGGGCAAATTAAAAGTTATCCAACATATGTAGCTACTTTCTTTTGTGGATGCCTTTCTAAATGTACATAGTAACTACAGAGAATTATTCATTTATAATGTAAAATCATAGTGGACAGATAATGATTTCCCATGTGTGTTCATGCATATTTGTGAGTTTTGTAGATATATGTTTGTGTAAGTGGTTAACTGGATGTTGGAAAGGTGGAGGAAGGAAATCCAGGAGATAGTATAAGTTACCTATACTAGTAATAGTTTATTTTTTTGCTTTATAGGGCACGAATTATGAACCCTCTGTTTGTAGTCTGGTCTCTAAAACAATATATATTACACAAATTAGAGCCATTTTCTTCATTTGGAGTGTTTGGATAAAGATCTACTTAATCACTTCACTTATTCTATTATGAGAAATAAGAGTGACACACATTCATTATTGATGTGATTGGTCTCTATTACTCCAGAAAATTTCTACAAGAAAATAAAAATGAAATGTTAGGATACTATGTGTGCAGCAAATCACATAAGCATAGAAACTAAGAGGACAGCATGATAAAAATGAAAAGCTTGGCATTTAATCTTCTGGGGCTTTTTAGTCTGCAACCTCATTATTTCCAGACAACATTAGTTGGTTCACACTCTTTCTCTGGCAACAGCTTTTTTCTAGCAGGATGCATTTTGAACAAGTCATGATATTGCACTTACAGCCACTGTCCGAAGTGACTGTTGAATTAGGCAAGACCAAAGCTATCAAGCAAGAAAAACTCTATTAGTACATTTGATTCCAAGAACAACTGTTCAGCCTACTATTAGCACAAGCAAGCCTATGGCAGCACTAGGTGCTACACTTAGTGCTTGATTTTACTTTGAAGCAAGCTCAGACTTTTTCCACATCAGTCATGACTATATGAAAATTGATTCAAAATAAGGTGTGATTAGCAGGATTTTGTTCCTGTCATCTGAAATATTTTTATGTGGATATTTCTTCTACAACACATAGTATGTAGGAAGTCTATGGCAACCATATTCCTAATTTATATGCTAAATTTGTTGCCTAAAACTAAGTGAGAAAAGTCTAGAGTAAGGTCTCTGGGTTTCTATAACTGTGCTGGAAGACAATTTAACAATTCAATTCCAATAAAAATTAAACAAAAAATTAAAATAGGTGGTAAACACCTTCTATTCTGTATTATCCTATGCCTTGCTATGGCATATTAAGATATTTCATGTACACCTCAATATCCAGTCTTGAATTTCCATAGTTGTTCTTCGAAAGAATGAAAGTGGGTTTGTTCTTGTCTATCTGGAACAACCCAAGACACTGATTGTTCCATTTGTCTATTTTGAAATAATCTAACAAGCAAGAAGATTATTATTCTGATAGCTGGGATTTTCTGCCTTTTCAAATTTCCATATTTCTCTACAGGATGATGGTAGGAGTTGAAGGGTTTAAGGAGTTGTTTTGAAGGAGTGCTAATGCATTATGAAATTATGGAAAATTTGGAAAATCTACCTCCTTCACTTTCAACCTCTCTGACTTTTGGAGATGGTCCCTTGGGGAACTTTGATGATATTTTCCAACTAGAGTTTAACCCTTAGCAGTTCAGCCCAAGGCAGCCCTGAACAATGAGATCTATGGATGCCTAGAAAATTTGGACATCAACTGGTGAAGAGTTTGGGCACCTTCAGGGTTCAGCACTTAATAGCTGAGTGTACATGAATCACAGTCTTTTATCTATTTTTTCCAAGTACACCACGTTTATTGTATAACACTGTAGCATGCACCAGGTTTGTGTCAACTGGAGAATAACCTTAGGAAATAGTTATTGGAGAATAAAGATAAAATAGCCAGAAACCTTCCTGAAAATATTGGTAGCAGTGGGTCTGAGAGAATTAGGTACTGGAGAAAGTGGCATACATATGACAGAGAGATGGGAAAAAGAACAAGAAATCTTATCACATCAGGGAGTAAGAACTAACATTTCTGAAATACTAACACTATGGTTCACATTGCCAGAGGAACCAGAAAAAATATTACAGGGTCAAATTTAATGGACACCTTCTCTGATGTGCATAGATAAGTAGGTCCTAATTAACAGACTCTCAGAATGTAGGCAGGAGGAGTCTGCTAATGAGCAGAAGCAGAGAAGAAATTAGGCTGGTTTGTGTAAACAAATATTGCTTAGACACATCTTTGCAAGGATAACATGAAAAGCTGCTGAATAGTTAGGAAACCAATAAGGAATTTTAAAAAGTAGGTATTAATTGTATAAAACAAAAGATACTGCACCCGGCATGAGGAAACCATATTGTAGGCCTCATTGTATGAGATACAGTTAAAAAGAGCTTTGGAAGATTATGATTGCCTAAGGACTTGTGGCCATGCTCTTCTTACATTCAGTATAAGTAACCCTATCTGATAATGTGGAATAAGTAGGTCATTTTTCTGGAGAAAAGACAAAGACAGACAGAGTGGACTGAAAGAAATTGTATAATATAAAAAATAGAGAAGGCTTTCTCAAATGGCTGAAAAGCCATTGTTACAAAACCAGAAAAGAAAAGAGAAAACTAATTAATTTGACTCCCTGTAAAAATAAATAAATTGGCTAGAAATTGAAAGACACTGTCCAAAACAAATGAGAAAAGAAATAAGGTAGTCTGATATGTACAAACCAGGAAGCAGACAGAGAAAAATGGGAAGGAAGGGATAAAGAAAGAGAGGATTGGAGGAAGGGAGGAAGGGAGGAAGGAAGGAAGGAGAAAGAGGAGGAAAAAAAAGAGAAAAGGAGAAAGAAATAGAACAAGAAAGAAAAGGAGATGAAAGAAAACAGAGCATGAAAGAAAGAGAGAAAAAGAAATAATGAAAAAGAAAAGGGAAGTAGGAAGAAAGAGAAAAATAAGTAATCAAAAGAATAAAATCCAGCACATGCCAAAGGAAAATAATTATTTTTAAAGGATTTCCATAATAACAAAAAGTTTAGCAATAGTAATGGTCTGTTACTAAATGGAGTTGACAGTGATCATCAGTGTTGCAGTTATCTTCTATAAATATTTCTGTTCTGTATTTGGAAAGTAGGATGACATACTTGCTAGACAAATGTAGTGCTTTCCAGATAAACCACATTTACGGGGAGTTAACATTTTAAAAACAAGGGATTAAACCCTTCATTGACACCACTAGAGATGTAGAAGATCTATTAGTGGCCAGGGTTAATTTGCAGATATATTTTGCAACATCCAGAGGCACTTATTTGGAGGACTTTACATTAGAAAGAATGTAGAAGTTAAGTCACATCTGGAAAAAATGCAGGCAATCAAACTATGCTGACGCACAGGGTCACTCTAAACAAACATTGCTGCATGTTTGCATGGTGCAATGAAGAAGTTTTGGTTAGAGAGATGGATGGTTCATTTTTGTGGTTTTTGAGTAGAAGGAGAAAGATCCCCCTAGTCTGTGTCTTATAACAAGGGTTTTGTGTGGGTTCAGTGCAACTAGTCATTGTAGATGTCCCAACAGATGGTAGAAAGGCAGTTATAATACTACCAAAGCAAATTTAAATTACAGTTTAGGAGTTTTATTTTGTTTTAGTTTTGTTTTAAATCAGAGACACAAGGAAAAATATTAAAAAATTAGCAACATTATTGGCAAAACTTGAGTAGCCTGAATGGAAGAGTTATTCCTTTTTTGGAAAGAGTTATAGCTGCATTTTTTTTACACTAGATCTAATGCTTGCAAATACAGGCAGCTGAGAAAACTTCAGTGGCCTTGTTATGTAAATGCTTGTGGACCAATGTTTTATGGACCCTTTTCCAGGACTGGATGGTTGTCTCCTGTTTTTGCTGACTAAGATTTAACAAGACACCCTTGCAACTCTTGATGTGTGGAGCATTGGCAGAAGGATCACAAGAAAGAGTATGAAATGATTTAAGAACTGCCTGTCAGATTTGAGAGAGAAGTTATCAATGCAATGCCACCTACAGAAACAGAAGTTTCTAATGGGGTTTCAGATGGAAAGACAGCTGGCCAAGCATTCAACACTCTCATCAATTATCTGAAATTAATTAAATAAATATCTGTAATTAATATGACATGAAGTTGGCAGAACAGTGAGAAACAGAAGATGGAATAACTGTATCCAGAGATGCAGCTTTTCTGGCAACATCCATTCAACAAAATACCCTGTAAACTGCTAAATAAAAAAGTACATACTTAGAAAGACTGATTGACATTACCTGTGACTGTATACTGGTGTCTTTAAGGGAGTATCATGGCAGAAAGTATAAAATCACTGCAGCATAGATGTTACCTGAAAGTTGAATTTATTTGTGCATAGGTAATCAATAGGAATAAAGAGAAAAGTATTCTCTTTCTGTATACACTGCAGGAGTACAGCTGCTGTGTTTTTATGTTCAACTTTTTAAAAGGCTTATAAATCAAACCCAAAATTTAGAAAATAGAAGAAAATTATTCCAGTGGCTGAAAAAACCCCACTTAATTGACATAAGTTTCCAGAAAGGGATGACTTAACATGACCATTACAGAAAGGTGACTTAATTTGAGTGTCTTCACATCTTCAAGAAAAAAAGTACTGAACATCACTTGGCTCTTATAATCTAGAAAGACAGGAAAACCCCACAGAGGCAGAAATCGAAACCAGAGCTCTTGGATTTCTATTTCCAGCCTAGGCAGTTTACCTGTGAGTGATTAAGTATAGGTGAAAAGTACCAAGAAAGCAAATAATTCTGTTTCTTTGTCAGGCTGGATGGTTTTCTGGTTGATATATTTTGATTAAAAACAAACTTACTTGATTTAGTAAATGGATAATTAAATACAATATACAGATCCCAAACCAGTGCCGTTCAAAATATCAGAAGGTATACCTGTGGGTTTTTGTCTTTTCTTTTCCCTAACAAGTCTGAATGCCTCTCTGTGAAAAAAGGCAAGGAATGGTTTACAATTTACAGTCAGTTGAAGTACATATAATTTATATTAAATTCATTAAGTCAAATAAATATTTCTTTCATAGGAATATTACCACTTTTGACAGTGGCTGTGGCCACAGATTTACTTCCATGTTTATAATACATATTTGACACAGAAACATTAATTGCTTTTATATCCCATTTGTTTACTTGTTTTAACCAGCAATGGTTGATCTTTTTTCTGCCCTAGAATATACAAATACTTTTCAGAAGAGCATTAGCATTAGTGTGGTAGGCTCTGAAACTGTAGTCCTCTTGTGCTTGCTTTCTGCACAACAGTATATTACGTATTTATTTAAATGTGTTCTTTTGTCAAGCACAGCACAATAACCTTCAGAATCAAAACCATATTCTACTCCATTTTATGAAATATTTCAGCAATCCATCCATTCATTCAATAATATTTTGATGTTAGTGAATACAAAATCTAGATTTCATCTTAAAGGAGTGGACCAAAATGGCCCTCCTTCCATTTTAAACCTTGTTAAGTGTAACTTTCTAAACTATTTTCTTTTCAATTGCCCTTTTTCTAGTCCTACTTTTAGCACTCCCTCTCTGGGAGACTGGTGATGTTCTGTAGGAGGCTTTAACAGTGTGCTACACTACCATCTTCTGGAAAGAGATGAAAATAGTTTTTAACTGTTAAAGATTTAAAAGATGTTAAAGATTTAAAGATGTTTTTAACTGTTTAAGATCTAAACAGGCTTTTTGGAGATTTTTCTGAACAGGAAAACAAAACGTCTTAAGATTTATCCTTGCATGTTGAAGAACTCTCTCCTTCAGAAGGCAGTTTTGCTGTAAAGAACCCTCATTTCATCAGCTGAAATTCAGAATCTAGTTCTTTTTACATTGTCATTAACATCAGCCTAGAAAGCAAAGTTTGTGCCACAACCAAAGTCACAAAAATTTCCAGTAAATGTGTCCAAGCTTGTGGCTTGGCCTGCTACAGAGATAAGACTGTTTAAGAAGGTCAGTCCTGGGAGCCAAGGGGCTAGATTTTAGTGAAGCAAGCCAAAAAAAGAAACATTTTTGGATCATATAAACCAATGTTGTGAATGCAACTGAAACCACAACATATTTATTTTGAAATCAAAGTTCTGCTCTGTATTAGAAAAGAGAAAAGAGACAAGAACCAGTATAGCTCTGGTTATAATGCTTCTCATATTTCATTCCATATACTGAACCTCTTATAAGACACTGTTTTTAGAAATTCTCTCTAATTTTTATAATTTGAATCAGCATTCATGAGAGGCTAAAGGTCTTTGATGCTGAGGTTAACCTTCCTTTTAACTGTGATTTTGATTAGAAAATGTAACAAATCATTGCACTTCTAGATCTATTTACTTTTATAAATGCATTTCACTGAATTTTTTTTTTTAGATATTTACTTAGGAAAACATATCTTGGAAGACAATGACAGGAGAGGTAGCAAAAGACTTGCACAGAGAACTCAGAAAATAAGGTCTTCTTGGAGCTACTGTGGGAACCTTATTAGCACACTCTTAGATGTCTGCTGAAGCTAGACTGTCTAGGTTACCTCAAGGGAAAGTAAGACTTCAGTGGAGAAGAGAAAATAATATTATTTTGTTATGCTGTACTTTTTAATTTTAATTTTTTTATTTCATATTTTCAAAAGCCAAAGATAACAGTACAAAACCAGTAGGAGATCTGCTTTATATTTTTCTGGCTTTGGTATATTAGGCAAGAATCAAATATGGTCAGGTATTCTATTTAGCCTTATATTTCAGTAGAATTTTATGCCTGTGTTCATTGTCTTAATGGTTGACTGACAAATTAGAACATCATCATGATACCTTAACTGCACATTTAGGTGGCTCTCACATGAACATGGAAGAACAGAGTATTGCAATGGTAATAATGTCTGTGAAAGTTAAATATCTGAGGAGCTATCTGAACTATGAAAACACTTCAGAACCTACTAAACAGTTCAACGTCTTTCTTGAAAATGTGGAGTTTGTATTTCAAACTTTGCTTCCAATAGGATCAGAAATAAATTTATTTTAAAATAAGAAATATTTGGGTAAGCATAATTGCAAATGTTCCAGGGGCTGACATATAAACTACACAAAAATTTTGAATAAGTTAAAGAAAACTGTTTAATTCAGGTAAAATAGACAATTATAAGCAGGTGCAGCTTCATAAGAAAAACAAATCCATCCAGCTCTCAAATCCTTTAATGCCCTGTATACTTGGTCATTTCACTGTGATTTGTGTAGTTAGTTGTTTATTTTGCAGTGAATATTTTCTATTACTCTTATTCTGTGTGGTTTGACTCTATAAACCATATGGCATCTATCTGTTCAGCAGGATAGAGTTTGTCTTGAAACATTTAAGGAGAACACATGTTCTAGAACATAAGTGCAGTAAATTTTTGTTATTATAGATTTTGGTTGATTTCTAAGATGTTGAATGTAGTTGAGCTGAATCTGTACTGCTTGATGTTTGGATTAATTGAACATTCAATGATTATGAACATAATGAAATGAAAATTCATTCTTGGAATCACTTGAGCATCAGTAGAAAAAGTACTCTCATTACAGCCCCAGATGTAGTGGCATTTGTCCAGGACACTTGGCTTAACAAACCTAGTCTTGCAAAAACATCAAGGGACTTTTCATGATCACATCATGAGAACTGCTGCATGATCTAAGATAAGATGGTTGCTTTTAGAACATACTTATATAAATGTTCCTTCATTCTTATGATTGATGTGCCAATAATGAATAGAAACCTCTTGTATATTTTTTCAGTTTCCAGATAAATAACACTCTGTTGGTTTGAATCTCACTTTACTGGGCTATGTATCATTGGTTTCTTACATTATTAAATGTAACAGCAGCCATGGTTTCTATATACCTATAAGTCCTGGCAAGTTTGTTTTTCCCAACAAATAACATTTCACTAGACTTTTCTTTACAATGTATTTCAATTCCTACAGTCATGGGTAAGTTAGAAGGAAGTATAAAAATTGAGAGCCTACTTCTGGAAGATTGAAAAAAAATCCTATTCATCTGTACATCTACAGATAATCATATTGTCTTCACTATTCACTAGAACTATTCACATGTTAAGATTTGCATCAGTGTTAAGATAATGATTTTATTATTAGTAGTAGCATGAACACAATGTGGACCCGGTTATACTTTCCAGCTGCTAATGAAAAAGGAACATGCATACAATTTTTCATTGTTCTTTGAAAACTCTATGTTCAAGTTTAGTTTTTCTTTCTTCATCCTAAAAAGAAATAAGTGTTTTGTGAGGTGCCTGACACTTAAAAGACCCAAGAAATAAGACCTGATTGAGTGATAAGCTGGTGTATATACAGTCATTTATAAATTAGTATGTAGAGAAAACTGGAGGCTATACCACGTATTTTTAGTGGATGACTGAAAAGCAATAGGTCATGGGTCTTTTGAAAGACAAAAGTACTTAAAAGAGGAGACAATTGAATGGCTCAGATCTTAATCATGTTTATCTCTGAACTTATTCCCAGGAGTCATCAAAGTGTAGTAGAGCAGTAGGAGTAGTTCTGAGAAAGAAGAATAAATAGTGTAGATGTCAGGAATTAAATGTAGACAATATTTAAAATCTCTCTTTCCTCTCATGGTGGCCAAATCTCTTCACAGTCACAGTTCAATGGGTTTGGTTTTCTTGTGTCAGACATAAGTGCAGCTCAAAGAGAAGCAAAAGTGTTGCTCACTTGTGGGGTGTGCACCATGGACATCAAAGCAGTCTTCCCTCACTGATTGGAGCTCACAGATTGCAGTTAGCTACCCTCAAGACCATTGTTTTCCTTTAGACTCCAGTTAGCATCTATGTTTTACCAGGGGAAAGTGAAGAGGGGGATAACCAGCATGAAGAATAGAAGGGAACAACAAAATAAGCAGGGAAAAAACATCAGTGAACTGGAAATCAGGGTGAGGCCACGTCTGAGAGCAGCTGTCTGTCAGATAGGTCTTACAAGGAGCAAAAAAAAAACATGACAAACCCCGTTTTTTGCAGTGTGGCCACCAGATGACGCTAGCCAACTAGAAACCAATTTGTATTTTTCACTCACGAGCTGTCTGCTCTGGGCACAGTTGGGACATTTTTTTGCGTGGTCTGTAAGTTCCTTCTGTGAAGGAAACGGTGGGATTCAATCTCGGTGTGGAACGTAGCAATATCAGTGTCACTGCTATGTACACAGAGTACGGGCAAATGTATCTTATTTTGGCCTTGAATTATATCAGGACTTTTCAAAACATCATTATCTTAATCCTTGAGCTACCTTACTTCTTTTGGCAAGAACTGCCTAAGCAATACTGTTTGAGCAATGAACACACATTCATTAACACTCATCTGTATTTTGACCCAGTGTTTGATTTAATTGACTCTTCCTCAGTATGTTTTTGTTATTTGCCAGTATAGGACAAAGAGTTATTTGTTCTACTTTAATTCATATGTGTTAATATCAGTTAATCTCAGTTAATCTTAGTTTTGATGACTTTACTGTTACCAAATCTTTAATTAACGTTTCATCATGGGAAATTTTAACCTATAATGAACTTCAGCTTGGTAAATATATTGTGCATTTACATCAAGGATTACACAAAATATGCTTGAAAATGTTAACAGGACTTACATTTGAAATTACAGCTTTTTTTCCTTTTTATATTTATATAAAAATATAATTAAAACACTGTTTAGTTACTGAGTATTTAATTTCCAAATCTATAAATATCTCTGCCACTACACTATTGTTCCTTTTTTCATTTTAATAACAGCTATGCAGTACCTCTTTAACAGTAAAACTATTATAATACAGATATTGGACTATCCAACATGCCAATCACCAAAGAATATTCAATACTGAATAAATCCAGCACCAAAAATGTTCCTCTCTTCTGCTGGAAAATAAATGAGATCAATAAAAATCACATGTAAGCTCGCCATTACAGATGCTAACACTGATAAAATGTAAACACACTTGAATACTTTGTAAAAGGCATCGAATGTTATTTCCATCTTAAATAAAGTATTAGTGCTAATATTATAAGCTGCTAATATGCAAATACTATTTTGGTTCCACAAAATGCTTCACATAATAGCCAGAGTAGTTCAACAGCCATGGCAACAGTATGGTCTGCATAGTTTTGTCTCAGTCTCCTTAATTAAACAAGCAGATGCTTGACACATTATTCTGAGTTCACATTTAACACACTCCCTCTAGTGACCATTGGAACATGATTTCCATATTTTCCTTTCTCTTACATGGAACAATTCAGGTTGTGCCTCTCTAAAAGCGGGTTAAGTTCTAACAGAAACAACTGGCTTTTGGATAAAACTGCACAAGATTCTTGCTGGTTGTTTTCCACTGAAGCTGTTTTCCAACAGGATATTGAGTTTTCTTTAGAAGGACATTTTTTTGGAATATGTCTGCTTTCTGCAGATAATTTAATCTTTTATTTTTGTTGGAAGGAGAGAACACCTGACAGCTGAAAAGCCTTTGGATCAAAACAAAACAAACCAAAATATTTGGAAATGCCCTCCAGTGCCTTACAGCATGTGTCTAAGTCAGATTGCTCCACATACCACAACACAGGCATCCCTTGGCGCCCCAAAAGTCAGGATGACAAAGCTGTTCAAGGTGGGGAGGCACTGGCCTGCAAAGGCAGGAAAAGGCGCAAACCTCAACTTTTATGAACCCCAAAAGGATGTTTTCAGCAATGTTTTCCTGAGGTTTCCTGTTTCAAGTGAGGTTTGTGATGAATAGCCTCAGCTATTTTCTTGTACATTTTTTTAATAGAAAAAAACCATGTATTTTGTGACTTTTACCATATTTAGTTTATAGCAACCTACTTGCACAGAACAATTTACATGACAGAGGCCAGGCTGAGATATCATACTGCAGATGGGGCAGCACTGGTGAGGCCACTCCTCAAATACTGTGTTCTGTTTTGGGCCCCTCACTACAATAAAGACATTGAGGTGTTGGAGCATGTCCAGAGAAAGACAAAGAAGCTGGTGAAGGTTCTAGAGCACAAGTCTTATGAGATGTGGCTAGGGGAATTGGGGTTCTTTAGACTGGAGAAGAGGAGGTGAGAAAAGGGAAGACCTTATCACTCTACAGCTACCCAAAAGAAGGTTGTAGCAAGGTAGTTGTCGGTCTCTTCTCCCAAGTAAGAAGTCATAGTAGAAGAGGAAATAGCCTCAAGTTGCACCAGAGAGGGGTTAGATTGGATATTAGGAAACAAATCTTCACCAAAAGTGTTCTTAAGCACTGCAACATGCTTCCTAGGGAAGTGATTGTACCACCGTTTCTGAAAGTATTTAAAATGTGTGTAGATGTGGTGCTTAGTGACATGGTTTAGCAGCGAACATGTCTGTGCTAGGTTAACAGCTGGACTCAATGATCTTGAAGATCTTTTTCAACCTAAATGATTCTATGATAAAGCCTGGTGAGGGAAACAGAAGTCAGACAGAGCTCCGCATAGCTGGACAGAGCTGTGGAGTCAAGGACATTATGAGGCCCAGCTGGGATGGCAGGTCAGTGAGCTCTGGATCCAGATGAGCAGGGGGAGCATCCAGACAAAAACATAGCTGCAATACACATGCAGGGTAACTGGGGTTGGAGCCAAGCACAAGCAGTGTCAAATAAGCTCCCAAAATAAAAAAATTCTGATCCGCAAATTGTAGACTGTACTGATCAGTCATACCCTGCACAGCCTTTGTGTAGTAGAAATGCAAATAAATACCTTTCTTTGAGATGTGAAACATTAGCAATGTGTGGCAGGCCCTGAGTTAGCCTTTCCTGTATGATAAGAGAGAAATGTTCCTATCCTGAAAAGGATCTTGAAATGATCTCTGTGTCTGACAAGGCTAAAAGCACCAACAGCTGTTCTACAAATAAGTTAAAACTCATCTGTTACAGCAACACTGGACTTAGAATTTTTTTTATTAAAAAATAATATCAAGAATATATGAGGCAATATGCACAAATACACAACAATGAGAAGCTGATCATACAGCTGGAAGCAAGGGTATCCTGATATGTACACATCTGCATGTGCAAAAAGGCTGTTCATGGCACTGCTTCCTGCACTGCAGATCCTGGAGCAATGCCTGGTGAAACCAACAGAGTTCTGAGATGCTGCTCAATGGGGCGACTGGGACTGAGACCCCAGAGCATGAGTTGGGATCCTGGAGAAATGTGGGGGCTGCAGGAGAGGAGAGCAGGGTTTTTTGCTATTTGGGCACTCAGGAATGCATTTTCTGTGTCAGGAAAGTGAAACACCCCTTACCTACGAGGAGCTCTGGGGAGCTTGTTGCTTGCCTGTCAGTCAGGTTCATGTGTATTTTTTTCCTTGCCAGGAATTTTTATTTTGTATTAACTGTGCTTATCTCTTCCACAAGAGACTCCTCTTGTCTGTGATTTGACATTCTGGATTTACTTTTAGCCCTAATTCTAGCTGATTCTACTTCCTAAATCACAGTATTGTTCACCTAAAGCCATCCTCATGACTTATTTATAGGTAATCCTTTCCCTTTAGTGTTCCTTTAGAGCTAGTCTGATTTAACTCATGTACAGGTAACAAATGCCATCTAGTGGTCATTTTGTGCTTAATTTAGCATCTAGTAAAACACAGCAGCTCAGCCTTGTGTGACATTTACAAAAATCATAAAGAGTTCATATGGAAAAGAGAACCACAAAATCAGGGCATACTCTTGTTATCTCATTGTGTTTGTGAACTGAGAGGTAAATGTATATAGATCTGGTTGTGTTGATGTGTGATGTTTTCTTACCACCCATACTTTTTACATAATCATCAGTATAAATCAAGTTGGCAAAACCATGCTTGGTTTTCTGAATAAAAGATCAAACTTTCTTACACATTTTAGATTATTTTTTTAACTCTTGAAAATAAATTCTGTGATTCATAGAACATGTTTCTGTTTAATTAAACAACATTTACTCAGATATCGTTGGCACAGATTCCTAATCAGAATAAAGTGTTTCCCCAAAGAGAACCTTTCAGTATAAAAGAAGCTGTAACTCATAAGGGTGAAGAAACCTCCAGTGTTAGGGTTTCTGTCATTGAGCTTAAACATAAATTCTTGTTCACTGATGTCATTTAGACAGCATAAAAAATGTTCAAAATTAAAATGTTTTGCCTCTTTGAGGACTCTGAAATTTCAGCTGACCCCTTTTACCTCCTGTCCTGGTTTGGGTTAGAACAGAACTAATTCTGTTCAGTGATTTTACTTTTTAACTAAAGCTCCTTTAAGTAACTGCATTTTCTGAAACTAACAGCATGTTTTTACAGACACTGCTTGCTTCTATCAGTGATAAAGCCTAATGTTTAGATTTACCACCAGGGATCGGTATGCAAAACAAAGTCACTGCTAAATCTTGTGTCTCAGGTTGGGGGGTGCAGAATAAAAGCTGCACCTTCAGGGAGCTGCAGACAGGACAGGTGACCCTAAACTGACCAACTAAGTATTCCATTCCATACATGTCATATTTGACATAAAACTGAGGGTCAGTTCCCTCTTCTTCCTCTCTTTTTCTCTGCTTTTTGTCAATGCCCTGCATCTGAGGAGAACTCTGTCTGTTCTCCCCCCTATGCTGATACATATGTGCCTGCATCCAGTACCAGAATCCAGCCCCTGAGCCTGGTTCCCATCTGCTGCTGGGGTCTTCTGGTGCAGTACCAGCGGTGATGGTGACATAGCTGCCATCAAGGGCAGTTTGGGTTCAGTGTTGGGTTTTGGGCATATTTGTATATATTTGTATATATTTCATTTTATCATTATTATTATTATTAAAGTATTTTTAGTTTTTCTTTCCAATTTGCAAGTCTCTCTCTTATTCCCTTTCCCTTCTTATGGAGGGGGGAGCATGTTACAAGGAGGTGTCTGTCACTGGGTTGTTGGCTGGCCCAGACCTGACCATCAACACCTCCTTTCTCAACTATGTTCTTTAGAGAAATTTAAGGGTGCTTAGATACCAAGGGAATATGGAGAAATATGAATTAAACAAATTCAAATTAAACCTAGCTATTAGACTTCATGTTTTGTCAATGTATATTTATCATCTTGCAAAGAAGCGGAGTGTTACTATTAATCAATTTTACTAGGGCCATAAAAGCCCTGATCAGAGAAATGATTTGTCCCTGGCTGTCCAGCAGCGGAAACATAATGCAGAAGTCCTATATGTTCATGCCAAGAGCATCCAATCTCACATCTTTCATACCAGTTGTAAAAGTCTTCTGGCAGAGGATGAAAGGTGCTATACAAATATTAAACTGTACAACTATAAATAACTGTTTTCTAGATCATGCACAATACTCAAGGACAGAGGTTCCTGCTTTACATGTGTTCCATGCATAAGGGAACTATCTTCAATTCTTGCTTGATTATTTTCCAAAAGAACTATATAACCACATTTCTTTATCCCACTTGTATAGCAAGAATTTCTATTTTTATTTCTTTATTTATTTTGATAAGGCATTCCTATTTTTTGCAAGCAAATGTTACATCACATTAAGAACATCTTTTATATTGACATCTCCTTAAACTCTTGTAATTTAAAATTATAAGTACTGTACAGTCTCCAGAAAAATCATAAGATGAGAGAGGTGTACGAAAGCTTATAAATATCATCTCACATATGAGCTCTAGCATACTCATTTAAACATGGTGTAAAGCTCAAGTACTGTTGTAAACACACACAAAAAAAGGCGGCGACGGCGGCAGAAGCAGCAGCAGGGTCCTACAGTGTGACCGAAGTAAGTCCGGGGGTGACTTCTAAACCAGGCTGTCTGAGGTACTGTTCCTGACCTCAGGTACACCTACTCAGCCTAGCACCCTGTCCGGACGCGGAAGTCCACGGCACCCAATCAGGCGAGGAGGGTGTGGAGCTGGGATCACCGCGGGGGTTTTAAACGGCTCTAAGGAGGGCGAGTGACTCGGAGCACGGAGAACAGCTGCGGGAGTATCAAGATGTGCATCAGCTCCATCAGGTGGGTGAGCAGTAAGGGTCCCTTCTGACCATCTGGGTTTAGCTAGTAAAATGCAGGAAACTGACTTTGTAGGTGGTGAAGACTTGCACAAAGACACCTTCTTTATTCCAGTCTTAAGTGATTTGTTAGCTTCTTTAGTTATGGTTCTGACATGCTGCAGAGCTTAGCCCCCTATAACTGAGGCACCTACTGAATCTGCCTCCACCCAGGCAGACCTGCTAATGGTAGATGTGGTTCTTCAGGTCTCCGGTTGCCAGGAGTGTCTGAAAATTCATGCGGCAATAGGCCATAGAATGAACTTCTGTTGTGTTTCTCAGTAGATTGGTCTGAAAGGTTTCCTTAGAGAAAGAAAAGAAAATGGGAGAAAACTCACCCAAGACTTGATTTATCAGGAACTGCTCAACAAAATGGACTCTAAAACCCAAAATTTCTAAAATGAACAGGTCTGAAGTTGCACTCATGTATGGTCTGGCTGCTAGCATTACCAAAGGTCAAACTTGGTTTGTTTTCAGTATGTTTCCTCACACAGATATTAGTCTTTGTCTATAATTTTGGCTATAACTCTATTTTCTTAGCTCAGGGTAATCTAACACATCATCTATCTTACTGTTTCTTCAAAAAACCCCAACAACTGACATTTATAAGTCATGGTATTTGAAATACTTTTCTTTGGGTCAGTTTGTTAAATTGCTTCAGATTAAATAAACAAAATCACAGCCTGCTATGTTTTGAATAGTGTGAATTTACTTACATAAAATTATATAAGTACAGTAANCATATTTGACATAAAACTGAGGGTCAGTTCCCTCTTCTTCCTCTCTTTTTCTCTGCTTTTTGTCAATGCCCTGCATCTGAGGAGAACTCTGTCTGTTCTCCCCCCTATGCTGATACATATGTGCCTGCATCCAGTACCAGAATCCAGCCCCTGAGCCTGGTTCCCATCTGCTGCTGGGGTCTTCTGGTGCAGTACCAGCGGTGATGGTGACATAGCTGCCATCAAGGGCAGTTTGGGTTCAGTGTTGGGTTTTGGGCATATTTGTATATATTTGTATATATTTCATTTTATCATTATTATTATTATTAAAGTATTTTTAGTTTTTCTTTCTAATTTGCAAGTCTCTCTCTTATTCCCTTTCCCTTCTTGTGGAGGGGGGAGCATGTTACAAGGAGGTGTCTGTCACTGGGTTGTTGGCTGGCCCAGACCTGACCATCAACACCTCCTTTCTCAACTATGTTCTTTAGAGAAATTTAAGGGTGCTTAGATACCAAGGGAATATGGAGAAATATGAATTAAACAAATTCAAATTAAACCTAGCTATTAGACTTCATGTTTTGTCAATGTATATTTATCATCTTGCAAAGAAGCGGAGTGTTACTATTAATCAATTTTACTAGGGCCATAAAAGCCCTGATCAGAGAAATGATTTGTCCCTGGCTGTCCAGCAGCGGAAACATAATGCAGAAGTCCTATATGTTCATGCCAAGAGCATCCAATCTCACATCTTTCATACCAGTTGTAAAAGTCTTCTGGCAGAGGATGAAAGGTGCTATACAAATATTAAACTGTACAACTATAAATAACTGTTTTCTAGATCATGCACAATACTCAAGGACAGAGGTTCCTGCTTTACATGTGTTCCATGCATAAGGGAACTATCTTCAATTCTTGCTTGATTATTTTCCAAAAGAACTATATAACCACATTTCTTTATCCCACTTGTATAGCAAGAATTTCTATTTTTATTTCTTTATTTATTTTGATAAGGCATTCCTATTTTTTGCAAGCAAATGTTACATCACATTAAGAACATCTTTTATATTGACATCTCCTTAAACTCTTGTAATTTAAAATTATAAGTACTGTACAGTCTCCAGAAAAATCATAAGATGAGAGAGGTGTACGAAAGCTTATAAATATCATCTCACATATGAGCTCTAGCATACTCATTTAAACATGGTGTAAAGCTCAAGTACTGTTGTAAACACACACAAAAAAAGGCGGCGACGGCGGCAGAAGCAGCAGCAGGGTCCTACAGTGTGACCGAAGTAAGTCCGGGGGTGACTTCTAAACCAGGCTGTCTGAGGTACTGTTCCTGACCTCAGGTACACCTACTCAGCCTAGCACCCTGTCCGGACGCGGAAGTCCACGGCACCCAATCAGGCGAGGAGGGTGTGGAGCTGGGATCACCGCGGGGGTTTTAAACGGCTCTAAGGAGGGCGAGTGACTCGGAGCACGGAGAACAGCTGCGGGAGTATCAAGATGTGCATCAGCTCCATCAGGTGGGTGAGCAGTAAGGGTCCCTTCTGACCATCTGGGTTTAGCTAGTAAAATGCAGGAAACTGACTTTGTAGGTGGTGAAGACTTGCACAAAGACACCTTCTTTATTCCAGTCTTAAGTGATTTGTTAGCTTCTTTAGTTATGGTTCTGACATGCTGCAGAGCTTAGCCCCCTATAACTGAGGCACCTACTGAATCTGCCTCCACCCAGGCAGACCTGCTAATGGTAGATGTGGTTCTTCAGGTCTCCGGTTGCCAGGAGTGTCTGAAAATTCATGCGGCAATAGGCCATAGAATGAACTTCTGTTGTGTTTCTCAGTAGATTGGTCTGAAAGGTTTCCTTAGAGAAAGAAAAGAAAATGGGAGAAAACTCACCCAAGACTTGATTTATCAGGAACTGCTCAACAAAATGGACTCTAAAACCCAAAATTTCTAAAATGAACAGGTCTGAAGTTGCACTCATGTATGGTCTGGCTGCTAGCATTACCAAAGGTCAAACTTGGTTTGTTTTCAGTATGTTTCCTCACACAGATATTAGTCTTTGTCTATAATTTTGGCTATAACTCTATTTTCTTAGCTCAGGGTAATCTAACACATCATCTATCTTACTGTTTCTTCAAAAAACCCCAACAACTGACATTTATAAGTCATGGTATTTGAAATACTTTTCTTTGGGTCAGTTTGTTAAATTGCTTCAGATTAAATAAACAAAATCACAGCCTGCTATGTTTTGAATAGTGTGAATTTACTTACATAAAATTATATAAGTACAGTAAAATCAGTAATCCATATCCTTAACCTCTATAAAACATGATAGATTCACAAAAGGTACACTGGTTTCTGCTGTCTGAGGGTCTGTCATGGAAGGCTAATTACATGATCCAAACATGTTTTAGGTATTACTTTTATTAAAGACAGTTGTTTTTAGATGAGCAGAGTGGGAAAAAGGGTGTTTTTATGAATGAAGGAGCACCTGTCCTTGATTTGACTGACACTGATTAGTGTTGCTAATTTGCAGGTGATATTTGGTCTAGCCCTTACAGTGCTTAAGATTAGACTTACTACTAAGTTCAAAAAGAGATGTGTATTTGAGGCGTAGTGCAAAGGGCTCATCTGTTACTATAGATGCCTGCAGTGTAGGCATTTGCTACTCATCCTGAGCTTCCTTGAAAATAAGTGACCTAGATCAGAAGCTCATAGGTGTGGAGCATTCAACCTGAAGCAGGTGTTTGAGATAGGCCTGATGAAACATCCTGTAATGGAGCTCATGTATCTCCTCAAGACTATGCCTGGAGTGACTAGATCAGCTGCAGATCTCTGATACTCTGAGTTTGGCAAGATGGGAACCTCTGTTGATGGTTTCAAGACTAAGTGTTGGTTATTGTGCCTGGGAGCACAAGTCACTGAGGCCTCACTCATGTTTTAGAGTTCTCTAGCTCTTCCTTTTTGGTATATAAGAGCAAGGTTTGTCACAACATAATCCACAAACAGTGCATGTGGTACCTAAACTGGACTGCATGGGATGCCGTGGAGGGCTGTATCTGAAGTTCTCTCTCCAGCCCTTGTGTTATGAGGATTTGGAGTCTGAAACAGTTTTGTTTTGTCTTAAAACAAAAAGAGCAAATGTCTTATTTTTGCCAGCAATGGTTAGAGTATTGCCTAGGAAGTCAAAGCATTAAGATACTTTCCCTTCTTGTGTCCCATTAAAATATATCTATAAGGGTACTTCTCACACATGAAGGAAGGTAGTAAAAAATGACTACTGGCTGTTCTGCTTGTCAAAGTGGAGACACATATAGGGGTGAAAAAATTCACTATTTCAGAGAGCAAATATGGTATAATCTGTCAGACTTCTGGATTTCTGGCTACTTAATATTTTCACAGATTTAACAGCCATTGTTTTTTGTTATACAAAATTTTCTGGGCCCTCGTATCTGCCCTTATTCTTATGTCATGGCTTCTCTCCTTTGACTCCAGACTTTGGTTGTGACATCTGTGGGTTTATGCAATCTGAAGAGAGTTGCATACTTAAAATCAAAAAAGGCCCTTGTCAAAGGAAAGAAATTGTAAAGTAAAGGATTTTGTTAATCCAATGTTGGTATTTTTTCCAGTGTGAATAGAGATAATAGAAATTCTTCCCCCTCTATGGCAGCATAAGGCATTGCTGGAGCCTCTGGTTAATGGTGGTTTTATAATTTTAAACCATTCATAAACTGCCTCCTTGACTTTTAATCTCTGCTTCTGACAGAGGTTGCTGCCTTCTGGTGCCTTGTCTCTAGCTTTTAAAAGTCTTTCTCTGGGACTGCTGTGAGATGAACTTGCTGCTCTGTTCTGTTGCCAGCAACCCCAGCACTGTAGAGGGAACTGCAAGGATTTTTTTTATGTCTCATTCATTTGTGTTGGATTGGGTTAGGTTTTTAATAGTAACTGAATGTGCCATAAAATGACCATTTAAGGCCACCTCTTCTTGTTTCTCTTTGGGTAATTTAAAATTTGCAGCTGTATAATATCTTTCTTCAGCTACTTCTAGAATAAAGTTTCTCTTAAGGTAGACTGACTTCAGGGCGTGAGGTAAAGTATCTGTATTTAGATTTTTGTAGAAGTTATAGCTTGATTGTAGTACTTCAAGACACTTCCATTTCCCCTTGCTGATTTTGTCTTAACATGCTGCTGACTTCTTAAATGCAGAATCTCGCAATCATTAAGGTTGGAAGAGACATTTAAGATCATCAGAAAGATATAATCTGATAGAAATTGTAATACAGAAGAAAGTTCCATCAATTTTCTCAAAGATAGTGTGCTAAGAAACTTAACTTGTTTCTGTTCATTCCATGATCAAGGTTCTGCTTGTGTACCTGTCCTTGTACTTGCATTCGAAGTGCTGGAAGATCAGTTAGTAGTGTAAGGAAAATCTTAATTCACTGCTTATTTTTAAGCAAATGTTCAATAAAAGCCACTTTCTGCACTACATTAGGCTTTTTCAATAACTAGCCAGATATTCAGAAAGTTCCCTTGCTTTCAAGAGAAGCTACTTCTGATATCAAATTTTAAAACATGGTTTGGCTCCATAGAGATTAGACAGGATCATCAGATGTAGGTCTAATAGTCCTTCCTGTTTATAAGAATTATATTTCAAGTATATGTAAATTTTCCTCTTAAAACCCCATCAAATACATACAGAGGAATTTAGTTTATCAAACTTGATTCAATAACTCATGTTCTGGTCCAACAACTATTGGCATGAATTGTGAATCATTCCCAAAAACTAAGAAATAATACAGGCAAGCTATCAGTTTTCAGATAAGAGGCAGGAATCTGTTTTTACTATCCTTCAGCAGAACAGTACACAACTTTTCAATAATGGAGACAATTTGGGAGTTTTAATGTTTTTTGATTTATTGGGAGTTGTAAAGTTTTTGGTTTATAGGGTTTTTAGGTTTTGTGTTTTTTCTTTTCTCAGACACTGAACAATCCCAGTTCAATATGAGCTCCAAGCATAGAAGCAGATCTACAAACACCTCCTGTGAGTAGCTAATATAATGGAAACTTTTTATAGTTGTCAATCATTGCACTTGACAGGGATTGCTTAGAATCTTATATTATGCCAGTAGCAATGAACAAATTTATAGTGATTCTTCCTTTGATTATACTAAAATCATGTTATAATTCCTGAGTGTATGGACAAAATTAGGTTTATGTACCATTCAGTTTCCAGTAAATAATTCAGTCAGATGGAAAGACTGTAATCTCTTTTCTTATTCTGTTTGTGTTATGTTGGGTACAACATATGCTGAGATCAAAATTTGCAAAATCAAATGAACAGCAATTCTACTCTTTAAAGGAGAGGATGGAAAAAGGGACTCAAAGGCCATCCGTCTAGAATTTTGCTTTCAAAGAGACCAGAAAGCCTGAGCATCCTCTTGGAGCTTTCTTTTAAAAATATATTGTATGTGAGTCATGAGTTATTTGAAATGTTTTCCAAATGTAGCAAATACATTCCAACCATGCAGTAACAATACCAGCATAAAGAATGTCAAAAGTAAACTGAGAAACTGATGATCTAACTACAATGAACAGCTCCCCCAACTCCTCAAAAGGGAGCTTTCCTTTGTTTTACAAAGTAGAGTAAGAAAATATCCAACAGATATGATTCCATGTCTGTTTGCTTTTAAAGCAGGTTCAGAGAAGCTGAAACAGTCACACATGAAGAGGATACCACTTGCCCTCCTGCTCTAAATTCTTGGTTTGTATGTTGCTGTATGTGACGTGTGTACAACTGTCCAAAGGCAAGCCACTGAGTTTACAAGAGACTCATTTGAATATTTACCTCCTTCCCAAGAGTGGAAATTCACCCTTGTTCAAAAGAAAGCAAAAGATACCTGTGACGGACACTCTGCTTATGCAATTTTACTCGTATTTTTCTTGACAGCTACAGAGACCTAAATTGGAAAGCATTAGCTTCTATGTTTCATGAACTGGGGTATAGGAGCCTGGAAAATTTTCAGCAGAAAGGGTTTTTTTACAAGAAAATTTAAGCTTATGAGGTGAGATTTTGGAAATCAGATTTTTTTCAAAATAACTTAAATATCTTTCAGGTATTAAGGAGAAATTTGTAGCTGTTTAAAAAAAAAAAAAAAAGAATGGAAGATAGTGGATCCAGTTGAGCTGAATGAGGCCTCTGGCATGCAAGGGGATTTGAACATGTATCTTGCACAGCCCCCACTGGTATATCCATTTAGTTCTTCTCTTGTTCTTCCTCTAGACTAACGAACAAGCAATTACTCTTACATGATTTTGTCCAGCAGACAACTTTGATGCATACTGTTAACTGAGTCTGGAGCAGCTTTAATGTTAGTTCAGAACACTTGTTGAACAATCTGTCTTTTACAGTGTTTGCTCTTTGTCATTTTCTCTGGTTTGTTTTCATCAACTAAAGGGACAGATTAACGATGTATCAACACTTCCTCTGCAGGGACCTGCCTGTGGGTTTTCTCTGTTCTGAACTACTGCCCTAGACACCAGGATCCTATACGGGGGGGAGAATGAGACAACAAAAGAGGTCATTTTTTCTTTGAAGCAAAAGATGGAGAATATTTAAAATTTTGAAAACTCCCAAAGAGGAAAAAATTCCGTTTAGTATTAGTTCATAAAGTTAGCTGTGCATTGAATTACAGCATTTGAATGGACTTTTTTCCTTTATTGACATCTTTTATAATACATTAGTACTGGAGTGTCACATAGTATTTCAATCTTTTTAATTACATATATTGCAAAGGTAACATGATTTTACTGTACTTAATACTTCCTTATTTAATGCATCAGAAGCTACCATTTGCTGTCTGTAATTTCACCTGTGGTTTTTTTCAGCCCTTGTCTCATTTCAGCCATTAGTTACTTTTCACCAATGCTCTTACATAGCAAATCCTCCTGTAGGCCTGTGGTTTTTTTCAGTGCAGCCTGTAGAAGATGCAAAGCACTAGGGTGAGCCCAGCTGCCATGCATTTCCTCCTTTTCTGGGCACCTTGTTTCTGCAGTTTAACTTGTCACTTCTATCACATTCAGACAATTTAGAGGGAAAGTTTAAGGCTTATTTTGCTATGGGTATATATGATATTTAATATTTACATTGTTCATAAATTGTATTCAAATAAGAAAAGTTTCATACACTAAGATCACTTGCAGAAGATCCCCTGTGTTTTCCTTTACTCATCTCTTAAGTAGTTCCAGTCACTGTCATCGGACCACCTCTAAGCCATGACAACTGTTTTTAACAGCATTTAATAATTTAAGGTTTGCACATGTATGATTATATTCCTCCAGGCACTTTCCACCAGGGTTGTTAAGAATGGCATGCACACTGATGTTTGTACTAGTGATGAATAAAGACAGTTTTCTTGTCAGTGTTATGCAAGAAACTAGTGGCAGTTTCTTGTGCACCCCCCTCAGAGCTGGAGGAATCTCGGTGCTTCTAATAGTATGCCTGCATCCTGCAATAGACCCTGGAGCTACTGTCAGCCAGCACTTCCCTTGAACAGGAAAAAGCCCAACTGTATCCTTATGGCACTGTAGCTAAGATGTCCCACCTTCATGAGGACAGTGCTCATGTTTGGGTGTGACACTGTGCTTCCACAGTCACGTTGTCATTGCAAGGTAGTTCTGCAGCTCTGCACTTAGATGAAGAAATGTGGCCTCAACACCTCCTTATGCTGTATTGCTTAGCATGAATACATCTTTGATTTTTAACTTTTGGTATGCACAAGCTGTCTGTTACAGCTTTATATTTTTTCAATGCCCATTGAACAGCAATCCTTGTATAGATGCAGAAGAAATTGCACTAACTCTACTGTTTCATTTTCAAGATTTGTGCTACATAATCTTTTTGACTTATGAGTACAGTTGTATTTATGTCTCTGAAAGACCTTTAACAAAAAAAAAGCGCCATATTTGTCTCAAATGTATGTAATTTGAAGTCTGCAGCAAAGGAGTGTTCTTAATTGGCATGAACTCCTGCATAGCATGAGTCATACAATTTCACCCTGTATTTTTGTCAACATTTATGCAAGGGTTTTTAGAGGAACAATAGGAGGTTCTTTGACTTAGATGTGACTAAGAATTCAGGAAACTTAGCCAGTTGTTAGGCCTACAATTGCCAAGGAGATGTTTAAATGTTAACTCTTTCCTATGTTGGTAGTGACTAGTGTTTTCCTAAGAATAAAATATTCAAGGTATAATTAAAACCTGATGCAATTCTTCTAAACCCATGTTCTCAATAAAGCAAAGGAATCAAAGCTGTGGCACATTCAAAGACTTGGTTTACCTTGGGGGAAAAAAAAATCTGGTTAGTTTGCTTCATGAAGCTAAAGATAGAAAAAAACTCTGCCATCCCACAGCAGTAAACTTGCTTAATAAACTCTTACCAGAATAAATGCTGTTTAAAACTGTTACTTTTTTTATTTTCATGAGAGAGGAATTGCCTGAAAAGTTAAGAATAGATTGGAAGCAAAAGCCTGAGTTGATAAGAATATTTTGTTTGAAAAGGTTGTTTTATGACCTGGTTTGTTAGGCTTTTATTGCAATATACAAAAAATAAATGGGTAGTGTTCTTGTATTTTTCTCATGTTTATCTGTTTTTGCATACCAACAAAGTTGAACTTTCCACACTACATATTACACTGTATTTTCTTGTGTATTTCTTGTATTGTGGTTTAACACCTGTTGGCAACTAGGCACCACACAGCCACTCACTGGTGGCTGGAACTGAGTGAATAATATTTGACTGAAAGTGGGGCATATTCTAACCCAAAAGTCCAAACAAAGCAAGTACCCTGATAATAAATTTTATTAAATGCAGTCTGCTTGATTGGGGTAATGTGGCCTTGTAATTATGGTGCTACACTGGGAGACTAGCAGTAGCATTTGCCTTTTAGAAATCTGTAGGCCACTTTGGGCAAACCAGCATTTTTCTCTCTTCCCTTATGCACCACCACTTTCTCACTTATTAAGGAGTACAGCCTAAGCTATTTCTCTTTGTCCCTTTGAAAGCAATAGGTAGTGTTTCAGGAAGTGATTCAAACTGTCCAATGCATGTGTGACATACAGGCAGCAGCTCACAGTCCTTATGTGTCTGTACCATATGAGGACTGCTACTCACAAACCTAGACAAGGGCATGTTTCAGATATTCCATGCATAAAATAGGCTGCTAGCCAGCTGGTTGCCTCATGTAGTCTAATATAAGCAGCATATACCTGACCTGTTCAAAAATTGCTGAAAAAAGTATTATTTCAAACCAGTCATTTTCATATGAGTTTTCCTTTAAGGTTGGAAGAAAACTAAACCTGAATAAAAACTGGAGGTTGTTCTGGACAGACATGGAAAAAAAAGGATTATCATAGCTAAAAACTTCTCTAAATTCCTGTAAAACTAAAACAACTAAGTACATTAGATAATGGATCATGTTTATTGAAAACAGATGGGTAAAACGAGTAGAAGAAAAGTCATGCTGCAGACCACTAAACAAAAAAAACCCCAAAACACAACATTTAAAGTAGTGGGAAGTAGCAGAAACTTCACACATACCTACTGGACAAAATTTTTCAAAGAAGTGTAAAACCAACCTCACTTTCATACCTAAAACTGACTTCCTACTTATTGAAATGCTGCTATAGAAATCACACAGTCATCCTCTGGAACTTTGCTCAGACTGCACAGAAACCACAGTGTTTGTGCCTTTCAGGAAAGAGCTGAACTAGCACAAGGCCTGGCTACTCAGTCTTGTATTTCTGAAAGAAGTCTTTATTTTGAAACAGTAAGTATCAGATTAGGACACCTAAAGTCTTCAGAAAAGGAAGCCTCTTATTTGTTTTCACTTTTTTTCTTTTCTCAGGTGCTAAAGTTTCTAAGGACACTAAAGAGCAGTTAAAACAAACAAACAAAGGAATATGTACGTGAATGATAGTAATAAAAGGTCTTCTGCCCACAAAGTTAATGACATGTTAGAGCAAAGTAGTGCTCCATTCTAATGTTATAGCTTTAAAAACAAAAAACAGAATGTTGCAGTAAAGAGGCAGAGAACTCACAATAGGATTAATTCATATCAGAAAGATATCATTTTAATATTTCACATATAAGAAATTGATTTCAGCTTGAAATGAGGAATTTTCAAATCCTTTCCGATATCCTTTTGTACCATTAATTACAACAGCTTTAGCTTTTCTTGTGATGTGTATAAAAGAAAAACTCTTTGAACTTTGGTGAGGAGATAATCTAAGACATGTCTTGTTATATGCTGTTAGTAAGCTGATGATATGCTGCTTATATGGAGAAAAAATGAAAGATGTTACATGCTAAGGAGAAATATTAATTGAATTTAACGGCGTCTGTTCAGACTAATTTATAAAGACTGGGCCATTAAACAGCAAGAATGGAGATTGCACATAATATAAATCATAAATCATAATTATATATAATGATTTGCATCACTGAGACATTCAGCTGAAACTAATGGGATAAACTAGAGTATTTATTTTGAAGATTAGTTTCAAATTGCTAAGCTAGTAGGTTTTAAAGACTGAGCTTAAATCTTTAATGCACTCATGATCACTGCCACCTTAAAAAAAAAAAAAAGTATGCTGAGAAATAAATTTTCCTATTTTGGGTGTTTTCAAAATTACTTTGTACATTTATCAACAAGCACTGTGAATGATATTATTCAATGACTAAGATTAAAAAAACCAAACAAACCAAACCCACTACAAATGACCAAAAGAAAGCTTCTAAATTTTCTTTGCATTAACCTTCTTAGGTAACTTACACAAATGTATTCTTGATTCCCAAACTACTCTAGTAAAGTAGTATAGCTAGAGTTGGCATATTACTATGGGTGAAGAAAAATCTAGGAACATAACTGTTAAAATATTCTTAAAGCTTTGTTCTTTAATTTATTTTTTATTCTTGTTAAATTTCAAACAAATTTCAACACTAAGTTTCGAACAGTAAAATTGTGTTTAGTTGAGCATCTCTTACAAAGGACAAACTCAGCTGGTTCCTCTTGACAGGATTTTGATACAGAACAGCAGCAGCAAGTCAGGCTGAGGAGATCCTCTCCATCTGTTTTGAGCAATTAATCCCTTGAGGTAACTCCACTCACATGCAACTAATTTTGCAGTGTTTTAGCTAGAATATGATTGAGTGAACAGACTGCAAAATGAAGAAACTTGTTATTTATTTTGTGAAAACAAATGAAGAGGTTACAACCTTCCAATAGAAATGATTACAGTAGATGTTTTAAAATACTAGTCCTTTCTTTTCCCAGGCTTGAGAGCTGTTCAGTTTTGGTGACAATCAAAATGATGCTACTTGTCAACACTAAACCAAGACAGATTATTGTGATGAGGGAATCAGAACTCTCCAAACATAAACATGAAACCTAACCCCGTAGACTCCTGAAGCCTCTTTTGGTACCAATCAGCTATAGGTTAGCTTCTATTTCTCACAGAAGTAAGTAATCAAAGGTATTTCAGAATGCATTAATTTCCTACATCATGCTGAAATAAATGAAACCATCTCTTAGAAACTGGTGTCTATTAGGACTTGAATGAAGAATGTGTAAGTCCTTGCATTCTTAGAATAGTTAAGATCACAAAAACCTTCAATTCTATTGTTGTTTTCTAGTTATTTAATTTCATGGTCTGGTTTTGCTTGGCATGGTGTTAATTTTTCTCCTCATAGCTAATGCCATGCTGCACGTTCGATTTAGTGCAAGAATAATGCTGGTAACAATCTGATGTTTTAGCTGTTAAGTAGCATTTATCCTAAGTTAAGGATTTTTCAGTCTCTCATGCTCTGCCAGCAAGCAGGTGCAGAAGAAGCTGGGAGGGACCATGGCCAGACCAGCTGATCCAAACTACCTGAAAGTGGTATTCCATGCCATAGAATGTCATGTTTAGTGTATAAACTGGGGAGCATTGGCAGAAAGGCTTGTATTGCTGCTAGGATTCAGTCAGCAGATGGTGAGCAATTGCACTGTGCATCACTTGTCTTTTCTTGGGTTTTCTTTCTCTCTCTTTGTTATATTCTTTTATTATTATTATTATCATATTTTACTATTTCTATTATTATTTTATTTTATTAGTAAACTGGTCTTATCTCAATCTTTGAGTTTTATTCTTTTTTCCAATTCTCCTCTTCATTCCACTGGGAGAGAGGAGTGAGTGAGCAGCTCTGTGATATTTAGTTGCTATCTGGGGTTAAGCCACAGTAGTTCATCAGGTTGTATGTGCCTCTATTTTATAATCCCACTGCCAAAGTACAGACATAACTAGCAGTTTTTCTCTAGATATATTTACTTTTGTGCTTAGAAACAAATATTTAACAACAAAGTTTCTTTGAAAAGATGGCAAAGTGGGCATAAACCTCTTTGCTCTGGATTGAGGTTAAAAATGATCTTCAATCAAGCTCAAGTTTGACTACAGATTATTTTTGTTATCCCCAGTAACTAGTTCTCATATAGTACAGGCTGAACAAAACTGGAAAGTACCACAAAACAAGCACTGTTTTAAAATAATCTACTCCTTAAGAGTGTACCTACCCTCTGTGAAAAAACTTGGGTGCAGTAGAGTTAAGATACTTGAGCAAGCATTTTTGCTTAAAATTATACCTTGGAGCAATTTTATTATTTATCCACCTCCAGCTCCCCCTTGATTCCAAACAATTTTGCAACTTATCCAGTTATACTTGGCAGAGGGATATCAAATATTATAAAAGCATTGGTAGCTGAGTGAGAAGGAATACCAGGATAAGTAGCTGCTCTGATGAATAAAAATCTGTCCAGAGAAGTCAAGTATACTATAGTTAGATACTGCAGACACCACATAGGAGAGGACTATATGAAAGTCCCAGGAAATCAGGCTTTATAAACTGTCCTCCTCCTGCAACTACATGGCTTCCTGGCTGTGTACAAAGAAATTCCTATTTAGCCACAATTTAGTGTGAAAGATTCCTATCAGTAACTTGGTCACCTGTAATTTCTGAGGTCAAATTGTTTTGGAAATATTTGCTGCTTCTGTGTTAGAAAGCCAAACAGAAATTCAATCTCATTCTGATGTCCCCCCACAACAGAACTTCAGGATGAACTTTATTTACTCATTTGGAAGGTTTTATAGCACTGGCTGAAAACAAACTTACTGTGGACAGGTTCTCTGTGAACTTGCTAATATTTTGCTCAGTCAATATATACCTCTAGGCTCCCTCCTCTTTTACTTTGGTGTTGAACATAATATTTATGCTTTAATAAGTTGCCTAGACTAGTGGCAGTAAGGTAAACCTCATTAGCCAAGCTGATATTTAACCCAAAAATGAATTAAACTTAAATTAAACTGCTTCCAAGTGACAGGTGAATATAAAGAAAATATTTAGTTAAGTTACAACTTAAAATTAAAATTACATTTTAAGAACTGAGTATATCTTTTAATCAATGTTTCTCCATTAATCATGGATAAATTATGACTGGGATGCTGAGATATATGCATGAGCTAATGTGAAATGTCAAAGCATCTAAATAGTTATTGCTGATTTTAAAATTTTTTACATGCAGTAAAGGGATTGAGATGAACCTTATTTTTTTTCTAACTGAAATACTTAAGGATCTGCAAGTCATTGAATTTTATAAATAAGAGTATCTGTTCTAAGCAGCTATGTGTCTTAAGCCCTCTTTCCCCATGGAGCTCATTTATAGCCAAATCTCATGACTAATTTCTTCCACAGTTATCTTCAAAAGATATCAGTTTCATTTCAGCCCTCAAATCCAGAAAGATTTTACTCTTTCTCCATCTCTCCAAGCCTCTTACTACTGATTGTTGGAAAATAATTTTATTTCTTCAAATCAGGGATAAATTTGCATTATTGACAGAATCAAGTGACATAATTTCCAAAGAGCTTTTGCAATTGCTTGACATATCAGACCCTGCTCTGATGGCAGTTAATGTTCTTTATGTGTCCGGAAAGCTACTAAATATTTAGTTAATGTTTTGCTTGGCCATGAGTTAATTGCTCTGACTGGTGGTGAGAAGGATGAGAACTGTTTCAAGTATTGCTGTAAATGGATAGTTCCTTCTCTCTATATATCTGAAAGAACAGGGAGAAAGTCTGTGCTTAAGAAAGTTTCTCATTCGATCTGCTCTCAAATAGGTCTCCTACCGATATAGTCATTGCTCAGAGCTGAATTGCTTAGCTTGAAGCTAAGGATGTTTTCTGTGGAATATTTAGTCATACAAAATGAGTTATTATGAAAAATTACCTTCACTTAGAGAACATAATTGTTTGAAAGGAACTCCCTGAGGAAAATTCCATCTTAGGAAGATGAAAATGCTGTCAAACGTGAAGGAACATAGTGAAAACACAGAATAGAGATACATAACCAACGGAAAGCACTGATGAGTACATTACTATGCTATCTAAAGAATATTTTTTGTTTTTTCCAGTTTTTGTCACTTAGAACATATCATAGCTCTGCTTCCTGAATTGCACCAATGTTTATCATGCAGTGGACTCAGTGTGTCTTTTTGTATCAAGTTCTCATAAAAATTAAAACATGCAGTGCTCTTATAAAATAAAATACAATAAAAAAACCCAAAACACTGGATAAAATCCAGCTTGGAGATTTATTTAATTTTTAATTTGAATTTTTTTTAATTTGAAAAAAGTGAATGTACTTTATGATCCCTCTGGGTACAACAGTTCTTAAACCTTGTGAATTTTAATATGAGTATATGAAACCATACAGATTTGAAGAAGATTTATGAACAATGTACACTCTAAATCATTGTCTCCACATAGCAAAAAACCCCCACAATCTCATCACTAGTTTCTTCTCACCCTGAACTTTCCCATTAAATCTTATAAACCTGATAAAAGAGGCTCAAGAGATGTCACAAGTTTAAATGTTTTCTCTCATCAGGTCAAGAAGATTTCAAGCATTTTCAAACAATTTTATGATTTACAGTTCTCACATTCCAGTCTGGTTCGGACTATAACAAGGTCCTAGTAACTGTCACATCCATGAGTCACATTATTAATCCACTGCCAGACTCTGCTTGAACTGTTACACTTGTAAAACAGCCAGCATGAAACTCTTGGTTTTTTGCAGACTGCCTGCCAGATCCTTAGTGAATGTCACCTACAGAAGTTTCATAGACTTCAATAAAATTCTAGCAAAGTACATCCACTGATAGTCCCTTGGTGTTTATTTTTTATGTTGAATTATTTTGTGTCTAAAATTGCAGTAGCAAGCAGGACCTGCCTTTCATGAACCCGTGCTGGCTGGGCCTTATCCTTTTGTTGTTCTGCACATGTTGTGTGATTGCACTCAAGAAGATGTCCACAGCCTTTGCCAGTACTGAAGTCAAGCTGGCAGGCCTGTAGCTCCTAGGGTCCTCCTTCCAGCCTTTCTTGTAGATGCATGTTACATTTGCTATCTTCTAGACAAGCAGGACCTTTCTGACTACCCAGAACTGCTGAAAAAAAGATGGAAAGTGGCTTGGTGCATACTTTCACCAGCTCCCTCCATACCTGTGAGTGGACCCTATCCAGCTTCATAGATATGTGTGTCTAGGTGGTGTAGCAGGTCACTGATCATTTCCCCCAGGATCCTAGGGGCTTCATTCTGCTTCCCATCCCTGTCTTCCAGCTGAGGGGGCTGGGTACCCCAAGAACAACTGGTTTTACTTAATAGACTGAGGCAAAGAATGCATTAAGTATGCCAGCTTTTTTCTCATCCTTTGTCACTGTGTTTTCCCCTGCATCTAGTAAAGGATGGAAATTCTCCTTAGCCCTGGTTTTGTTGCTGATGTATTTGTAGGAACACTGTCTTTTACAACAGTAGCCAGGTTAAATTCTAGTTGGGAAAAGAAGAAAGCTCCTCTGAAGTACACAGGAAGAATCAAATGGAAAAAAAGAGCTAGGAAAGTTTAGATTCCCAAAACTCAAAGGAGGACAAATTTTCAAAAAAAGCAGAACTAACAAAGAGAAGGACATGATATTAGTTGAAAGACTCCAAAGAGGTTCTGGAGGTTATGGTTAGGCTCTAAGAGAGTCTGTGGAGTCTCCCAGGTTGGAGATATTTAAAAGCCATCTGGACATCACCCTGGGCTTTAGATGGTTCTCCTTGAGCATGGGGGTTGGACCAGAGGGGCCCTGTGAAGATCACTTCCAACCTCAACCATTTTGTGATTCTTTGAAAGTTTGCTTGTGAATACTTGAGAAACAATATGGAAGTTGTCTTTGGAGAGTGAAAAACATGCTTTACCTAAGACAGTCTAAGGTGGATTTGGTGGATGTGATGCCATGACAGCACGGCTAATAACAGTGGAGTTTAATTTTTAGTAAAGAGAGAGAAAACCCACACTGAAATGGTGAGACAAAGATTACTAATAATAGAAAATTCAGGTGTGTATTGCCATTTTTCTGGCAAAGTATATGTCTACATGTGAGTTGATCACCCTAGGCTCTCTTCACAGGCAGTGAAGAGGAATAGGTACTCTAGGGAACAACTTAGGCTGACTTGGCTTTGTCTCTCATGTTTGGTTAGAATGAATTGGTCTTTTATCTCTATTCCACTGACTGCAGAAGGAACATTGAGTAATTGGTTCCAGCTAATAGAGAGATCTGTATGATCTGCTTTTGCCTAGCAAAATCCCATCTTCAAATTGATATTTTAAACATAGTAACAATAATTAATGCCTCCTTTGTCCAAAATACTCTAAAATCATTTGAGAGTTGTTGAAAAATGTCTGAACAAGTTACACAGAGGGAAACCGTAAGAATTCACAGGCAATATGTTTTATATCCCTTTACTGTTAAAATTCTGCAGTCCTAGGGATATTTAGAGCAATACTGATTTAGGTCCAGAGACTTGATTTAGCTCTAATGGTCACTTTTGCATTTGATCATGCCCAAATACTCTGCTGTGAAACCACAGGGAATTAGGGAAATGTTTGTAAACATACCAGATGGCAGTAAACAAAATTTATGGTAAAAGAGAGTAGGTTATTTACTTTATTTTTGCTTCTATATTTCTTTCTGCTACTGAGAACCATCATTCTAATTCTGTCCTTTCTCATACATAAATATATATATTTGCAATTCATACAAATTCATATACATTTATATATACACACTATTTATATTAAGGCTGCTTCTCTCTTCCAGTACTGATAGCACAACAAAAACTCCCTTGATCTTATCCCATCTAATATCTGCTTACCTTTGCATACATACACATCTGGGAAAAAGTTCTTTGAACTTATTCACCTCTCTAACTACTTAGCCTAGACACCACAGAAAATGGTAATTTAATGCAAGATACCTTGGCTGGGGATGATTTCAAATAAACATGAATTATGACAGTTGTAAAAACAGCAATATAATCCAACCTCCCTCTTGTGTGTGTATTTGTCATTCTTCCCTCTGTATGGATCCAAACTCAGTTTTAAAAGGGAAATTTAGAAAACCATAGATGTTGATGTTCCAGATCAAATTTGTGTTGTACCAATTACTTACTGGGAAAGATAGCTCAGCATGGCTGTTTGAAATGGGACAATGTACTTGTCCAGTTTATTTCCCTTTATTCAGGCCAGAGTGGCTCTAAGAATCTTTTAGCTGGTGACCTGGAAGAAACCTGAAACTATTATAGCAGCTTCAGATTGCCAGACTAGCAGGCTACTGCCAAGCACCATTGACTCTACCCTGCGATACGGTCTCAAGCTATTTGCATTGGCTCTGTGCTGCTAGGTGAGCTGTCATCTGGCCATTTCCACCAGTTTTCCTTCACCAAAGAAGCAGTCTAACTCTCAGCTTGCAGAGTTTACAAAGCACTGTTGTTTTCTATTTAGGAGTGAGGGAAAGATTTGAAAGCTTAGCCTGACGTTCTTCATTCTGACACTGTGTGGAAGCACTTCACTTCATTAGCTCAGTATCTGCCAACACACTGGCATACTGCACAGGAGTGCTTCTTCCTTCCAAAAATAACAAAGCAAGAACAAGGGAAAGGTATATATTCCACACAAAATAAAGGAAGTTTTAGAGTCTGTAACATGCATTCCAACCTGATCCCACAGAGCTGTGAAGAATTTTCTCATGTCTTTAAAACAAAAAAAGTTAAAAATTATAGAAATACAGGTCAGAGGAAACCTCAAAAGGGACCACTAGTCTACCCTTAGTGGTTAGACACCACAAGATTTCTCAGACAGAAAGCAATGCTCTGACACAATCCCCAGATCTTAATGGCAGATAAGTCTTTATAACTGCTACAGAAGTGGGGAATTGCTAGGCCTGGCATAGCCATTCTAAAGCAAGAAAGGGAGGTAAAACCAAATCAGCACAAAACAAAACAAAAACCCTCAGAAAAATCACATATAAAGAAAGATCAAGCAGCTGCTGAGCTTCCAGTCCATGAGAATGTACTCAGGTGAGCTGTGTCTCTGAATTTGCACCCGGCTTAATATGGAAGGAGCATCATTTGTAGAAACTGGCCATTTAAACCAGGAGACTTAATATATAAACTCTTCTGATACCATTGCCTCGGTACTGGCACAGCAAATCCTCAGAACTACAAGTCATTTATGTGGCATGAAGAAAGGTAGTTTGAAAGACAGATAAGGAATGCTAATAGGACATTCTTTTATGCTTTCGGAGCAGCACAGCAGAGTGGAGAACAGTTCTGGTTCTTGGCAGATGTGTGAAGTTTGTATGTGCTCTGTGTGGAAACAGGGAATGCTCAGTGGAGCTCTGAATCCTCTCAGCCCAAGCCCAGACGCTCTGAAATAAAATCCCAGACACAGGTCTGGCTGAAAGCATTGGAACTTAGCTGAAAACACATGTGATTACTTGTGTAGGTGACAAGAGAAACTGGAATATAAAGTACTCTAGACAGTCAATAAACCTGTCTTACACACTTCCCTTTGTCCTCAGTGAAAAAAAAAAAACAAAAAAAACCCGAAAAATCCCCAACCCAACAACTCAAGTGTGGCTAAACGTAAATGTCAATATTTTAGCAAAGACAAAGTTAGTCAGGTATTGTCCTGCATAAAAGACTATATAATCAAAATATCCAGGGAATGTTCCCAGCTCTGCATCCTAGCTGTTCTTCCTGTCTGCTCCTGCAGAGATGTTAGCACATTAAAGGGTTTTTTGGTGCACCATTAATGTATTTTGTAAAGTATGCTGCATTGGATCACATCTGTGAAATCTAACCTCTCTTTCAGAACAATGTGCTTTGCTATGCGATCTTGGAAGGCTCAAACACCGAACTAATTCTTTATCACCACAAACATTCAGATATCAGATACAGATAGAAATAGTTTCAAATTACGACAGTTTACAACCAGCTAGCCAACTTTTTATTTTTTTTTTTTCTATCTTTCAGTGGAAGGTCTGTAAGAGGGAAAGGAAAAGAATAAGAAAATTAGAGTTTTCCTACGGACAAAAGTTACTGGCATAGTGGGTCCATGTGGGACATCAGTACCATGTTTGGCCATATTTCTGTTGTTTCAAACCCACACCCATAAAATATGCTTTGTTTAAGAGCTGCACCCTAGACTGACACTTATACAGGCCTCCCCCAACACCTACTGTGAGGTTGTCTGACCCATCCCAACCTAGAGTCAGCTGGGGAAGATACTTCAAGCACCCTTTGGTGAATAACAGCTGGCAAAGCTTGTTAGAAGCTGCTGGAGGTTGCTGAAAGTCACAACCTCCTGCTACTCTTTCTGAGTTAGAGCAAGACATTCTGGCATCCCTTGAACAGGTCCCTGATAATGCCAAAAAAAGGTCTCAAGATCCAGAAAGCTTCAAGTCAGAGCCCAGAAACTGCTATGCAATTTGCTGCATCTGTTGGTCACACCCTAATGAAGGAGATGAAGGAGGAACTTGGTGTTACTCTGTAACCAGGGTCATCATCCCTGCACGAGCAGCTGGGCTAGGACACCTTAAAGCGGAAATTAACTACTTTTAGCTTTGCTGGCACATGCTTGTCCACACTGTAAAGCAACCCCTAACTCTTGACACAAATCTACTTCTTTTCAGGCCAAGGACTAGGACTTGCTAAAAGAGAGTAACTTGCCACAATATTGTTAGTCACTTCTTTACAGAAGTTCCAGAACTTAACACATCATAAATAATGTGTCTCACCTGACAGTGAGGCAAAGCTAGCCTGACAGATTGAAGGCAGTCAGAGGGCAGCAAAGGAAATTACACAGATAGGCAATTACAGAAGAAATGAAGCAATAAAACCAACCTTGTGATGCAGTTGCCCTAACAATAGCAGACTTCTAGAAGCTGAAGAAAATACTGGGATAAAAAAAGTATCAAACAAGTAAACTGGGCCAGCTTTTGCCTCAGAAGTCCACAGTGTTGTTTTTCAGGTATTGTTTGTGCTGAATACCAACTTGGTTACAGAAATTTCAGAAGTTGGTTCACACCTACCATGTGTTTGTCCAGTCTTCTGAGACTGCAGTGCTGTATGAGTTAGTTGCTATGCCATGCTCTAAGAGCTGCCCTGTAATTGCAAAATACATTTTCTGCTGGGAAAAGTGAATCTGGCAAGGCACAAACATTAGATCTCAAAGGCTACACTGCAGAGCAGTGAGATTTCCTCATGTGTAGCAGCAAATGCCTGGGAGGGGAGAATCATCTACTTTGCTGTTGTGGATTTATTTAATTGTTGACACTGATTTGTGTGTTTAGGTCTAGTGCAGAAGAAAAATGCAAATACTGTGCTAGCTCAAGCATTGTGTACTATGTAACAACCAGTCCCATGTGGTGTTAATCAGGAAAAGTGTCAAACATCTTCCTCAATCTGACTTGCAACTGAAGGCTCTTCTGACATAAGGTCTATGAGATCTGCCAGTGCTCAGCATTATTGTAATTCTGGGAGAAACAAAGCAAAAATGAGGAAGATGAGAAGCATTTAAACTACAAATGATTATTTATAGAACCTTAGCATCAACATGAAATCCAGACTGACAGAATGATTTAGTTGTGCTTGTTTTTTGTGTTGCTGGAATCGCAGCCTCTATACACCTTCAACAAAAATAAAAGGCTGAGGTACAGCCTGCAGTAAAGACACAGTGTTAGATAAATGTCCTACTTCTCAACTAGATGTAATGTATGTGCTGTACTGGAAAATTGGGCAAGTCACCCATGTATCTTTGTATAAGTTATTAATTTTTGATGGAGTTTGTAGGGCTTTCTACCACACCCAAGGCAGAGATAGCTGTCCCTCAGAGTGCATGCAACAGCTAATCCTTTGTACGGGGTACTGGCTACTACCACATTACAACGTTGTACTAAGTGCTGAGTATCCTCATCTGCTGTTAATACCATTAGACACTGCATCAAAATCATCCAGCCATCATCTGACTCCCAACTGAATGCCACTTAGGCTTGTAAAGTGTTAGTTAGTTTTTGTATTTATTTTGATTTGCTGAGGAACACAAGTTTCTCCCAAACACAAGCTGTTAGATTCATCTAAGCTACTAATCTCCCTACTGTGTCCATACTTCTCACTCTGGGGTGTTGTGTTGAAGTCACTGTAACAGAATACATTCAGTCTGAGGAAGAAATAAGGATGAGAGAAGCTCCAGAGAAAATAAGTCTGAGGAAGTATGAATATACAAAATGTGCTTCTGAGCATAAATGACTTGCTGTGCACCAAAGCCTGATTCAAATATCCTTTGTGATCAACAGCAGTGTTAGGCAGCTGGGTAACAGAGAGCATATTCAAGAGAAAGAACACAGCTGCCAGAAGCAGAAGTTGCTGAGGATTCATTAGTGAAATCTGTACATAGAACCTGAGTACTTGGCATAAAGATGTCTTACAGTTTTATATAAATGTAATAGGCACAGAAAGCAGCTTGCCAAGTAAAGGTTGAGTAGTCAGGAGCATATTGATTGTCAGTGCGAAAAAAGAGGCACTCACCAAGGACAGCTGAATGAGATTATATGTGGCATTTCACCTTCCTTCATTCACTTACTCATTTTTTTTTTAAAAAGAATTAGGCAAAAGCAAGAGTTTATATGTGAATATATATATGAAAAAAATCCTCATGACTTGTCTCCTTATACTGCAATAAGGCAATTAGTTCAAAGCACTAGGTCTTTGAATTACCCAGTTGTTCTTATTAATCTCTTTACATTTGTTTCTTAAGATCACTGCAGAAGTAAGTGAAGCAAACCATGGCTGAAAAGTCTTTTCCAAGTTAAAGAAAGCTTCAAACTATCATTATTTTAGGACAATGCTGACTTAAGACCTGTGAAGAAACTACACATCCTAGAATTTCCTTAATTCTCCTGCTAGAGATGTGCCACTTAAAGCCTTTTCCTCAAGCACAAACTGATATGTTTACAGCCTAATCACGGTCCTCTTTTCCACATTCAGGGAATGCTGAGCTACTGCAAGTCTACTGTTACAGTGTTTTCAGAGGGAGATACAAATACTTCTCATCATGTTTGTGAAGTTGTCTGTAATTGCAGAATAGACAGACACTCATTTTTACATCAAATAGAAGAAGATTATATATATTTCTTGTTAGGTGGCTTTAAACTACATTTATTTAAAATCAATCATCTAGGGAAAAGATGATAAGGCCTATGAATAAAGTTGGGTTTTCAGGTGAAAATTAGTCCATAAATCAAGCAAATCTGTAGATTTACAAAGCTCCAGACAAAGTGCTACATGCATATCTGAGAGCTTCAAAATAATTGCCAGTACTAATGCTAAAATATTCTGGCAATCAGAGAGTTAGTACTAAGGATTACCAAGTGCTCCAGAAATTGGCAAAAGTTATAGAAATTCTTTCAAGAATGGGTCTTATCTTCACCAAGATTGCATCTGCACTCTTGCATATACTATGCCATTTTTTTCTGCCTATTGCTAAAAACTGCAACAGACTCAGAAAGGAGCTGATTTTTCCATCTAAACAGGTACTGGAGATTTCCAACTGACCTCAAGCTCTATGCTGACATAATACAGCCTGCAGTTAACTGTCAAATTCTTTAGAGACTTGTATATATTTTTAAAATGTGTTTTATGGCATAAGTGGCTAAATATATAGGTTTTTATAGGAGTACATGTGTGTGTAGTCTATTATTGAATATACTGAACTAAAAATTTTATGGTCATATATTGGCTTAGAAGTACATTCAGATTTCTCTACAACCATTACCTCCTCCAGATGTTATTTTCTCTGACATTTTTAAATAAATGTATAAGCTTGAAACTCTTTCTTAATGCAGGAATTTTAAATAATTTCTGTTTGAACAACTTCTGACTTCTGGATAGGTTTTGAAAATCTTATTTGGTATAAATTTTCTTGTACTCCAGCACGAGAACAAAGTTTTTAAAATAGTGTATTGTGATGGGTTTAGATAGAATCATTATCTTTCTCATTCCTCCAGATTTTCTCTAGACAAAGTGGATTTTCTAGGGACCTAAAATAACTGTAAAACCCCCATCCTCTCTTATCAGTCTATTTTCTGTCATTCCTATTTGTAGCATTCCAGTCAGAGCTTCCAATGTTTTTGTTTCAAAGAAACATATTTTGAGATGTTTTTGTCTCAAAGCGACTGATAGCTAAGAATAAGGAATACTCAAATCAATAATACAATGCTGTCCATACTATGCATACTAGACTAGTATTTTTTTCTGCTTTTTTGTACTGTAAAAAAACAATGCATATATTGGTATATAAAAGATATACTAGTACACACTAATACTAATGTAATATGCAGATAAAGAGCAGACTGACAGCAGTCAGAGCCTGGTGAGGCAAAAGCAGCTGCATTGCCAGGTCTGCAGGGTTGGCAGAAGCTCAAGACTTGGCATCCTGGAGCAAATACCTAAAAATTCAGAGCTTTCTGTACTAGTGTGCAAACCAAGGGGAATTCATCCTGAGTACAGTAACATATCAACACTATTCCCAAGGCTTCAGTGTTAGAACTGCCTTAAGCTAATCAAAGTCAACCAAAGAAAAATTACCCTATTTGCATCCCTTGTGGCAGCACTAGCACTTGTGTTGCTGGGTGGTGAGCCAAGGTAGTTCTAGGTAGAGGTTGGATCAGCAAAGCAAGATAAAAAAAGAAAAAATCTGGGTTGTCTACAGCTTCAGCTTTGCTGCCACAGGTGCTGTAAGTGCAAGAGGATGAATTAGGCTGTCATCAATTTAGAAACAAGCTTCTGCTCACCAGACCTCATGTGAAAAGCTGTCTCCTGGCTTTCTCTTCTTCTACTGGCTCTATGTGACCTGTATGTGGAGACTTCAGTGTAAAGAGGAATCTGGGTAGATTTCAAGACTGGAATTGTCAGAAGTAAAACAAAATGAAATTGTTTTAACTGAGACATTTAGGAATAAATGGAAAAGACTGACAGCAGTCAGAAGCCAAGAGCTTAGAGAAGGTAAAAACTAACAAGTCAGACAGGCAGAAAATTTAATTTTTATGTAATTTTTTTGATCCATAGCTGTGAAATCAGTATAACTGTGCTACAGGAAGGGAAAGGAAGTAAGATTTATTTCCACAAGGTAAATATAAGGCTGTGGCAAATTTATGCAACTCCCCAAAGGGGTTGTTTTACACACTTATGTAAATTTAACTTTTGGCTTAAAAGTGAGAGTTTAAACAAATTTTCTCAAAATGGTTTCAGAAGTGTATAGAGATTTGGTTAGGTTGGAGTGATGCCACAGGGGATTCAAGTGACACAAGGATAATCATCAATTACATGGTATGTTGAAAATCAGCAAAGAACTCCACACTCTGGATCACCTGAAACAGGGTTTTTTTCTCCTTTCTTTAGAAACTTAAGGGTTTTTTTTTTTGTTGATCATTTCTCTTTCAAGTATATAAATTACAAATAAGGATGGAAAACTTAAGTTAAACAAAGACTGTAGACAGATACGGTTTTATGAAATCAGTAATAGTGGTCAATATTTCTCCTTAAATTAGGAAACAGGTTTGATTATTCAAAGTACCAAACAATGAGAGAACTTAGGAGTATGCTATTTTCTCAGAAAACATTTTTATCTTTGGTCTGTACCTGATCTGAGATTATTAGCAGGGGAAAAACCTCTTTTCCACTTCTACCCCACTAATTATCCTTTCAAAATCTTCTCAGTGAATTTTATCTTCACTATAGCTGAGTCCACTACATCATTTAGAGTATTTTCCATCCTATTCTTTTAGGAGAAGTATGTATCAGTTTGGCCATGAATGCTATGGACCAAATTCTGCTGACCATCTGAGCTGCAAAATGCAATTCAAAACAGAATTTGGCTTAGTGTGGGTAACATATAAACCATCATGTTAAGGAAAACATTTCAGAAAAATCAGGTGCCAAGTGTTCAGTGACTATGTGTCTAAACATTTGGGAATCATGAAAATCTACTTTGAGTTAAAAAACTGCTTAGAAGGAAGCTTACTGTAATCTCTCTTCACCCTCAGAAAGTCATCATTTGTTCATGTCCATGCATCTGTTTAAAATTTAGCCATTACTAACTCTTGAGTGTTCAAAGCCTTCCTTTTAACAGGATGATTTAGAGAACCACACATGCACAAGGCTATTAATGGGCTGGTAGTTTCTTGCTTGACTTGAATAGTCCATTTACCTAAGTGGGTCTTTTTGATCCAAAGTGAGAGAACTGTTCAGAAACAGAAATCAAGATCTGGGAAAATTAAGTGTATATATGGATGACCCCTTCACAACAGTTTGAAATAAAATGTCAGAAGGTCATGCAGCAGAGCAGAAGTTAGTGAAATGAAACCCAGAATCACTAAAGCTATTAAGAACAAATAGATTCAAAGCTTCTTTTGCTGTGTTCAGCCACGTCAAGCAATGTTAGTAAGGACTCAGTCCAAATATATATGCAAAAACATAATCAAATTTCATAACAATTAGAGGGCTTACCCCTATTTCCAAAGAAGTAAAAAAACCCAACAAAACACCCAAAGAAAACCACCCCCAAAACCTGCCCTTTTTCATAAGGATCTGATTCAGATTTTTAAAAATATATCCATAAAAGACTGCCCTTCTTTTTAAGGGCACAAGATGAAATAAAAATAGTTTATTTGAAACATATCTTGAACTACGATTGCAAGTTTCTTAGATTTCTTAAACACCTGTAATGGTCAAAATACTTATGTTCCTGGGAAAGGAAAATAAAGTGTCCAAAAGTCTCTTGGGAGCTGGAAAGATGATGTGTCACAGCATAGTAAGTAACAAGATGATAGCACATCTTTGGTTTAGTTTGCTATGTATTCCTGATTTGCAATGTAGTCATTCACAATACAGTTTTTTAAAGTGTTGAAGTCTCAGCTAAAGTGTACCTGCTATTGATCTCTCCAAAGCATTTTTTCCCCTTGTCTGGCAATATATAAACCTTCCTACATTCCTCTATACCCTGGAAAAATATTATATTGTACTGTCAGAAGCAAAACTTTTCATATTTAAGCAACCCTGATAGATGAAATTCACCAAGCAAGTTCAGACCTGCCAGACAGCCAGCTGTATTTGTGAACTGACAATAAGATAAATTTCTTGTACATATGATTAACATCAAATAGACAAGGTGAAGAGTGCAAACAAACACACATGGCCCAGGTAACCACAAACAGGGGCAGTTTGGAAGCAAAGGGTTGTTTTGGTGATTATCTAAACCTAATGTGTTTAGGCTGATTCTGACTTCAAGTTGGGATAAAAGTTTCAGAAAGTATTCCTGCTACAGACAGTTTTGGAACTTCATTTATTTAGCAAGTCAACAGGACAGAATTATGATAAAATGAAAACAAGAAACCAAAACATTAATATATTTGTCACCTTTCTAAACAAGCAAATAAAGGTTTGATTTAAATTTGTGATTGCAAGTTTGAGTTCTCATCTTAGCCAGAATATTAGAGGTGACAAATAAGGTTTTGTTAGACAAATTAGAAAAGGTTTGTCAAATACATGAAAGAGTGGCCTTCACCTGCTTAGTGCTCAAAGTAATCAAAGTTCAGTCCACATCATATAAAAGGAGCAAATGTCTTGAAGACAGCTTAGGGATTGATTGGTCCTGGTGATTTATTTTCAGAGGGACACTGGAAAGATAAGGGAATACCTGAGTAAACTACTGCATATTTTAAGATAGGGATGCAATATGTGTCATAGATGAGCAATCTTTTTCTGGAAAAACAGGAAGATCTGAGGTCTTTTAATATCACTGCAAATGTCAAAAATTCCCAGTTCATTCAGAAGAAAAAAAGAAAAAAGAAAAGCCAAGCAGGCAAATATTTTCTCAATGTTAACCAGCATTTAATAAAACTAGAGATTTCAGCCTTCCTGTGTCTTAGCTCTTGGTTTACATTGCAAACGACAGTTGCTGCTTGTTTAAATATTACTTTTGCTGGGGCTGGGAAAGAAAACTTTAAGGACACCATATTTCTGCAGAGTTTACAGCTCTTTAAATACTGGTGGTTCTGCTGATTAATGAAAACATCTGTTAAGTTAAATTCTTAGAGGCTGTTCTGAAACCAGAGAGTGTGGGGAATCTATGAAGAAGGTTTAAGATTCCAAGCTCAAAATCCAAAGCACATACATTTGCCTAAGGATCTGAATGGAAATATTTGAAACCAGATTGCTGTCACCAGTCTATTCATGTTCAGGGCTATAGAATTTGCCAGCTTAACATAGATTTACTTTATGAGACAATCACATTGTGCACAGTTCAGCCCAAACCACATGATAAGGATCTGGGGTAGGGTTATATTTTTTGTAATTTTTCTTGGTTTTTTTTTTATTCCTCTAATTTGTCCTTAGTCTGTTTTTACTTTGTGTGCTGTCACATCACTCACAACAATCAAGAAATACACAAACACTTCCAGTAGAATATTCCACTCACTTCCAGTCAGTGGGTAACTGCAGTGTCACATTATATTCCTGATGATTAGAGTAAAAGCAGTAATTGAGTAGGGTTGAAAAATATTTCTCTACTGCAAAGAGGAAGGATGAAGAGCTAGCATAATTTCATTAGATAAAACCAAATTAAGAGTATAATCATTGGCATTGTTTGCATTGGCATTGATTTCCTGGCTTGAATAACTTTAGAAGTGTTAGAATGAAGTTATTTTCCTTCTCAAATAAAGTTCTGGACAAGTTAGAAGAAAGACTGTTCTACTTTAATTGACCTTGGTTCCTTGTTGCACCAAATATTTTTAGAAGGCAAAACCAATCTGATGGGAAGGTGGCACACAGCAATTTAAGAACATTGTTTCTGCAGCTGAACACATTATGAATCACAAGTTATCTTACCGACCTCCATTCTGCTTTTGAATCCAAGTCAAGTCCAAGATGTGACCAGCTCAGGAGCCATAAAAATCACAGACAATGCTCTCTCCAGAAGCTGTATTGGGTTGATTGAACCAGATCTCTTTGTTTCATTTGGACCTAGCTATCTTATTCCTACAAAAGTCATGAGAATAATTTCAGATCTCAGGCTGAATGAATTACTGAAGCAAGACGTTTTTATTATTTTTTTTTTTTTCTTTTGAGTGCTTCCTATCTTGTCCAGTAGCAAGATAAATCTGAACACACTGGTAAATTAACTGATCACATTCTTTCCAGTGAGAAGCTTACCTGAACTTACTTATACATTTAAAACTTGTTTTCAGTCTCTTTCAAGCTTTAATAACAATCTCTAAATCCATAGAAAAAACTTGATTTCTTATTCCCTCTGACTTAAAGATATCCTTACCTGTACAGTGGTGGCTCCAGAGAGAGGTATAAATTCATCTAAACCACAGGATTAATCAAAGAAAAAAAATACACATACATTAATCAGGGAAGCTTCACACAAAGAACAAGCAGCATACCATAAGCCTGAAAACCTCTTTTCTAGAACAGGAAATATATAGGAAATAAGGAACAGGTGAACTAATAAAGCTTGTCCTTTGAATGAAATTCAGACCTTGATCTTTACAATTGAAGGGTAATTCTATAAGCTCATTTGACAATAGTATTTCTCACCTTGATTCACTCTTATTTTCAACAGATAACAATGGATGGTAACTTTCAAATTCTTACACAAAGAATTTGCTTTTTCTGCTGTTTGAGTCTACAAAAAAAAAAAAAAAAGGAATATAACAAAGCAGATATATTTAGGAAAAGAAAACAGTAGTCATAACTATGTTACTTGTGTATTTTGTAAATTTTTTCTGGATTTCTTCATCTTTTTTTCACTATGATGAGTGATTATTATTAATTAGCTTCCTTGGTATCATGGCCAAATTAAGATACTAATTTCTTTTACTAAATGGCGCATTGAGTTACTGTAATGCCAGATCCTGAAAACACAACAAAATGTCATACCAGAGGACACTCAGATGCACATTCATTTTGAGAGTGGTGTTGATCATTCATGGCCTGGATCTGATCCCTTTATTGTTGATGACAGAAATAAATTATTTAAGCAGGTATAAAATTCAGACTTTTAATACTGTATCAGCCTTTCTTGTTATGAATTTCCTCCACCTCATCTCCGGAAGAATCTATAGGGCATTCCTCTACACATGAAATGAAAATAAGAAGTTTTTGTTCCTTCTATTAAATGTTTTTTTTTTTCCAATACATTATTTTCTGAATTTTAAATACAAAGTAAAATATGAGTGTTCTTTTTCACACAGTTGATAGAATTAATTTCCTTTCAACAATATAATTTACACTTTTAATAAGCACTTCCCCCAACTTTCTTCAAGCAACCTACTGCTTCCAAGAGTAATATTAGAGTTTGAGATTCAATCAATTCACTATAAAAGTTGAAGATAATTGAGAGAATATCTTTAGAAAGGCAAACTAGGTCTATTCATATGTAATGAAGTATGACAAGTTATGAAGGCAATGTAATATGTGCAGCTGAGCGAAAAGCTGAGATGAAAGCAGTATGATAGCTTGAGGAAAAGTTTCTGATGTACAAGTATTAATTATACCCAGTGTTTTGCAAAAATATGTAACTATACAAAATACAGGAAACATTTACTTAAACACTATTGTCCTGTCTGTACTAACATAACCTGGAACATATAAACATTTTCTGGAATTAATGTAACAATAGAGCAGATTCAGAGTAAATTGGATCACAAATACAAATTCTTCTTTCCTTGGTCAGATCCCAGAATTGTCCCTGGGAGGATGGATCTGTGTTCCCTTTGTTCCTGTAGCAGAAGCTGGCCTGTTCTAAGTCCCAGAATGGATGTGTTAGCATGAGAAAGAGCAAAGTGAAATAGTTTGAGAAAAACAATGTTCTCAGAGAAATAGAGAAAATAAAGTTACCTAGATGAGAGATATTTCAGTCACCTTTTGCAGGTATGTATTGGGCCCCATAGATATGCCACTATTTCACTATAAACACAGAATAAATCCTACCAAAGACTTAGATCAAAGACTGTATATATAAAAAACATCTGTAATGCAGAGCTACTAATCAAAACTAGTTCTCTTGACTCTGCCAAACCACTTTTCTTAGCTAGTCTGTGTTAGTAAGTGTTCTAAATCTAAAACATAAGCCATGTGAAAACAAAAAATAGGCAAAATATTCACACAGAAAGGATATACTGGGGATAGCCAATTACACAATGGTTTGATGGTTTGGTGTGTAGTAGCTGAGTGGAAGAAGAGGATTATTTTGCCAGCTGAAAAAAAAAATAGAAAGGAAGCCGAAAAATATGAAAGCGTTTAGGGATAAAGGAGAAGAGTTAAGAAAGTGTAGACTGAAACTCAGTTGAGAAGTCTGTAGTCAAAAGAGGAAATCTCTTGGATTAGACAAGTAAAAAAAGCAGAGATGAAGTTAAGGTACAAAAAAACTTCAGGATGCCATTAACCCCAAACAATCAGGTTTGTGTCTAGAATTAAATTTTTGGTGGATGAGCCTAAAAGTCCGAAGGAAAACCTAGTGGTGTCAGAGAGTCTGTAAATCTCCAGCTCAAGTATGAAGACATGAAATCCTCATTCCCAGATTCTTTTTCACTGTCAGGACAAAGTAATGACAGTTGCATGGTAGTATCATATATAGTTCAAAATAAACTTCTAGTTCTTTAAGCTTTCTAGAATGTGACAAGAGAGAATGAACTCTAGAAGAAAGTAAGTAGTGGGGTTTTTCTCATTTTTGTTGTTTTAATTCCATATGCATATTTTGTTTTATGAAAGCATACTATTTGTAGTTTATATTGTCTTGGTAGTTTATATTGTCTGCCAGGACCTGGGTTCGATTCCCGGTCAGGGAAGAATCCTGTTCTGGCAGGGGGGTTGGACTAGATGATCTTTCAAGGTCCCTTCCAATCCCTGACATTCTGTGATTCTGTGAAAGTAGAAGTTGGCTCACTTTAGAACTTGCTATTCATGAACCATGGAGACTTTCCAAGATACCTGTCCCAGCTGACTCCCTTTTCAAGCATTAAGCATGGTCTATAAATTCTATTTCAAAGTTTAAAATTACAATGGACTCCATTCATAAAGCTGTCATGGTAGGGCATTTCACAATGATATGCAGAATGCTTCCAACCTGAGTAAGATCTGAGTAGTTCCTGCATATCAAAGCTTTCTCCTTTACAGAAAGATGGTCAACTTGTCATTAGATTCTCAGAGAGAAGGCAGGGGGAGAGGTGTTAGCTCAGAAGTGCCAGACTATAATGAAACTTGTTCATAACGAGCTGAACTATACCCTTTGCTGTTTGTTCAGGACCCATTTTAAGAGCATGATCTAACTCCCATCAAATCCAGTAGGTTTCAGCAGGTACTGAAACATGCCATATGTATGAAAAGGAGCACTCCTCTGGCATAAAGAAACACTACCTGTGAGTGAGAGTTAAGGGTGTGTGGCAGAAGAAAAGAAATTTCTGTCCTGTTAAATTTCCTCTTTGCTATTATGTTGAAAAACATAACCTGTTTCATACCTTGAAAAATGTTCATGTTGGATGGATTCTTAGTGGATAGAAATTCCACAGTTGTGACTTCTGTAGATTAGAGTGAATTCCTATTTATTTGTACCTTGATCATTTATACTGAGTAGAGCCAGAGATGTACAGTCTATAGATGGGGTAAAGATCATCACATAATCTCAATGTTCCAGTTCTCCTTTTGCACTGAATTTCTTGGGGTTTATTGTTTTTATATATATTTTCACTGAATTTCCTGCAAATGTTTTAATGCTCCTTTTGTATTTTTTTTTTGGGGTGGGGAGAGATGAAAATGTTCCGTAAAAAGTGTTAGAAACAGAAGATACTAGGCAATAGTTGTAGAAACTGAAATTTAATAAGACATGCAAATGCATCCGTTGGAGCCCAGCTTTTTACTCATGCAATCACAGTGGAAAAACAAGACTTGTATAATGTGGTTGACCAACTTTAGAAATTCTAGAGTAGATCAAGATTGTTATTTTTCATTTTCCTCTGATCAAGTAAAAAAGTGTCTCCTTTGAATAGACTACCCACATGGTTGGTCACAACCAGAGCTGGGAAGAAAGGTTGACTTAAACCAGTCTAAATATGCTATGATAAAAACCAGCAGCTTTATAAATTTTGTGTGGGTTTTCTTTTAGATACAAACTTTAAACTATATCATTATAGTTTTATGAAGATTTGATAAGTATGAGAAATTTCATAAACTAAAGCCTTGCTAAATTATCCCAAAAGAATGTGAACTTCACAAGAATACAGTTCTGGGAATGAGCTGTAAAATCTGCAGAGTGCTGTTGCCTTGCCAGGCCAGTGGCATTCAAAACACAATTCTGGGACCATCCATTTCTGATGAGAGTGACTGTTTCACAAAGATTTTTTTTTTTAATTGTGGGTACTAAAATCTCCAACCCTTAAACACTGCTTCACGTTTTTTATAAAGCCTGTAATAAAATCTGCTTTATTTTGGCATATAATAGACTTCCGTCTCTGATGTCAACGTAGGTCCTTAGAGGAACAAAAGCTAGATAGAGCTTGTATTAGCATGCTTAACACTCATGTTTATTGTTTCCCCCCTTAGACAAGACCTTCTGGATTGTCTTTTTTAAAAATTCTGATGGAAAAGTTTTAGTCTTCCCTCAGTTAAATAGTGATATTAGGTTTTATCTTACATATTAAGAAAAAGATCAGTTTTCATTTTTATCCTGTCCTACCCTATCCTATCCTATTCCATTTTATGAAAGAAAATTTTCATAATCTTTTCCCTAATACATCCTCTAAGTTCTACTGCTGAATCCAGGAAGAGGAAATTACCTTAATAGTAAAAAGAAGTGTCTTGGTGATGCTCTGTCTATATGATAGACAAGGGAACTGGTGGAAAGGTGCAAAATAACTTGAAGAAAAGTATGAGCAGAAAGTAGTTTTGATTAAGGTGTTTTTTATAACGCATTCAGCAATGTATATATGCAAGAGAAGTAAAAAATACTTCTTAAATTGATGATGACATTTCTCATGGTCTTGAGGACGTTTTGAGACATAAATCTTTGCACTGAACAAAGAATCATTATTCTTAGATTCAAACTCCAAAGGCCTGAAATCTATATCTATAAATATGTCCTATACTAAGTATTTGATTTCATCAACAAAACACCTTCAAGTTCCTTCATTCTTTTTTGAAAACATCCTTTTCTTTTTTTCATCTTTTTTCAGCCCTCCTTTCTGTGTAAATCTGAATGTAACCTTAACTACTGATGCCTCCATAACTTATTGAGGATGCTAAACCCCACAGCTGCATTCACACTGAGTCTTTGTCTTTCTCCTAATTTTGTGGGATAATTAAAGAACAAACTGATTCTCTTTGCTGGAGAAGCCCAAGAAGTAGGCCTATGTGAAGCTCATGAGATTCAACAAGGTCAAGTGCAATGTCCTGCACCTGGGTCAGGACAATCCCCCTATCAATACAGGCTGGGGAATTAAGATATTGAGAGCAGCTGTGTTGAGAAGGACTTGGGGGATCTGATGGATAAAAAGCTGTACATAAGCTGGCATTGTGCACTTAGCCCAGAAGTTGACCATGTTGGGCTTTAGCAAAGGACATGTGGGCTGTTGGTCAAGGTAGGTGATTCTAACCTTTTACTGTGCTAAGACTCCACCTGAATATGGCATTCCACTATGGAGTCCTCATCATATAAAGACGTGGACCTATTGGTCCAGAGAAGGGCCACTAAAATGATCAAAGGGATGGAATACCTCTGTTATCAAGGCTGAGAGAGTTGGAGCCTGAAGAAAAGAAGGCTCCAGGGAGGACTTATTGCAGCCTTTCAGGGGCTATAATGAGGTCAAACTTTTTAGGATGGCCTGTTGTGATAGGACAAGGGGTAAAGATTTTAAACTAAAAGAGGGTAGACTTAGCCTAGATATAAGGAAGAGGTTTTTTATAATAAGAGGAGTGAAACACTGACACAGATTGCCTAGAAAGGTGGTAGAAGCCCCATCCCTGGAAACATTCAAAGTGTGGTTGGACACCTCCCTCACTGCAGAGGTGTTGGACAGAATGGCTTTTAAAGGTTCCTTCCAACCCAAATAGTTCTATGTGATGCTTTGAATTGGCTGTAGATTGTTTTCATAAAAATGTTCATCTCAAGAACAATGTTTATTTTCTAGTACATTTACTTTGGATGCCTTTTTACTGATTTATAGGCTTCCTAACGGAACTTTTAGCAAATACATAGGTTATTTTATGACTCTAAGGCATATAATTAAGGCTGTGAGATAAAGTATTCTCAAATTACATAAACTTTCTGTGTTTCTGTTGTACTTGGATCATCTGTCTCTTGGGAGCCTAATAAGAAAATAACTTAAACTTTGCCCTGACCTGAGTATCATTGCTATGTATAGGATACATTTTATTTTAACTTAAGCTGTAACAAATCCCCTAGCTCACTTATTTGAGAAAATTTTGAGGTTTGCCAACAGAACTCAGTTGGAAAGAGTGGACTTCCTTCCTTATCTAAAAGTCTGGAGCCATGTTCTTCATTATTTCTATTACAACAGTATTTGTACTGTACATACCTGGAATACCTACTGTACTGTAATACAGTCCAAGCTTCATATCCTAGAATACACAAACATTCACATTCACTAGTAGATATGGGCTGTATCCAGGCAGTTTAGCCTTTTATTTTAGAGCTGGTAGAATAAAAATAATTTTTTTAAAAATCCCTTTTTTTTAGGAACTTAAGAATAGATTCAAGATTAAGAAGTGGAAAAGTTTTCAAGTTCACAATGCTGGATTAAATCTGTATTCATGGTAACTCTTCAAGTGCTACAGAAATGGAAGGTGCTGACTCAGTAGGTGGCACTATTACCTCAAAATCAGTATAAAGTTTTTCCTTCAACTAGTATTTTGAGTGCTGAGGTAGTAAAAGTTTTCTGTTGGTGATCTCCATCCAATCACTGTGGAGATTACAGATATTGTGCTTTTAGGCAAAGACAGATAATTTTGCCTTGCCAAGTAGATAACAAAGCAGGGGAAGAGTAGTATAGTGTTTTGTTCTTTTTGTACATATGCTGTTCCTTCTTATTCCTTGTTCTGAAGTTTTAGGCATTCTTGCATCTCAGTGGGTTGCTTTGATAAAATAGCCAGACTTAGTGCAAAATATCATATTTATTTCTTCACTAAAGTTTGATATTCCATTCTTTGGTCAATAACAATAAAATATATAAAATAAAGGCTCTTCTAAGTTCAGACAGACAATATATCACTTCGGAAAAATTTATACAGCCTAGTAAGGTTTTGTGAAAAAATAATTTGTGTGGATTTTTTTAAACATATCAATACAAAGTAGAATACTCTATTCCATGTCTGAAAATGTAATATTCCAAAACTTAAGATTCACAAAGCCCAAAATTAAATCTCTAAGAAGTTAAGGTGTTAATAACTGGTGAAAACAGATTCCAGTTGCTTCATTACCGCAGACTCTTAGTTAAGCTTCCATCAGGTATCAACATTCAGTATTAGAGTTTGATTTGCAAATCAACAGTCTGAAGCACCTTTTGTAGACTTGTTTGCAATACCACTGTAAAATGATGTTTCATAATGTAAGCAATTAACACTGATTTTGAAAACAGTATCTAAAATAGTATCTCTAACAAGATCTGCATGAATTATACAATCAGTGTACAAAGTAGTATAAACTTAAGAAGAATATTATCTATATGGTCCCTGACATCATAAATGCTTTCAAAACCTACAAAAGCTTCAAAAATATACTTGCTTTAATCTGTAGTAGCTCTCTTAGGCTAAAACTGAATGCGTACAATACATCTTCAGATGGAGAGAACTATGAAAGATTTATTATTTCCTTTAGAAAATGAAATAATGAATAATTAATTAAACTAGACAGGTGACTTTGATAGTTAAACTTTTATTTAAAGCTTACAAACTGCTCAAGAAAGATTTCCCAGAAAACACTTTCTATAGTCAACATATTAATGTTGCTTTTTCTGACTAGAATATCCACATTTCATTAATCATCTCAGAAGAGATGAAAGTTCTTAATTTGGCAGGATATTTCTCTGAAGTGCTTTTAGGAAAATAAAGTCACATGATACAATAGGAGCAATACTGGAATGCTTGATCCCTTAATTGCAGTTGTTTATTTTTCCATTTTGTAATCCAAGCATTCTGGCACTTTACAGCTTACATGCAGATTTTGCTTGTAAAATAAACCATCACATGTGCAACCTATCACACTGAAAGTGAATGAAGCTTTATGGTAACTTTGAGGGTCTTTTATGACACAGAGAAAATCCCACAACTACCCTGGTGTTACAGATTGTTAACAGTTGCTATTTGAGTTCTTATTAATGGATAACACCCAATAATTGTTTTTCTTTCCACTGTGCCTGCAATCTGATATCTGTAAGAAATCTTAAATCTAAGAGTCAGCTTAAAATCTTTACTAAAATATTAAAGAAGAGAATGAATAATAAAACATTTAATGTTTCTAAAAGCCATATGCCCTTATTTTTAATGTCCTAAAGTTCAAACTGTCCCCAGTTTACAATAATATTAACTGCTTGAGCTCAACTTTGGCTTAACTTTATAAGGAAAGAAAAAGCCAGAGTATCTACACAGTAATAAGTGGGATGATGACAGTTTCAGCAATAGTTTCAGCTTCAAGTCTGAGGAAGCAATGGCACATTTCTGCATTCATCAAGTCCATAATATCAGGGATGAGACATGAAAGAGTAATTTCCATTTGATGAAGTCTTAACTATGAAACGTTACAAAGGTAATTCCTGTCTGCAAAGCTGATCCAAATGTTCTAAAAAATTAATAATATAAAAAGATGCCCGTGATTTTTCAACCAAGCCAACTTCTGAATGTGCTAATGTTTATGTCTACAAAGACAAGCTAGATAAAAAATAAGTTTCGTCTGCTCTATCACATGAAAAGCTAAATAGAATAAAGGAATATGACAAGGAGTGAAAATTCATTTTGCACTATATATTCAATTCTTGAGGAATCTTTGTTTTTCTATGTGAAGAATGGATTTTTCTCATTTGGGATTTCAAAAGTCTACCATACAGAAAAGTAGTCAACCTCAGGTGGAATCATATGATGTCTTCAAAAAAACATTTTTACTGTTTGACCCATTCCATTCCTCAGTACCTTCAGGGATGAATTATTTTTCAAGGAGACTGAGAGAAGCTTTTTTTACTTTGACTATAAAGAAAAAGTTACTGCCCCTTATCTTGGACTAAGGTATTCAGCCTTTGCATCATTCCTCTAAAAGCCCTCTCAGGTCCCATTTGGAAAACTGAAAACTCTATAAAGAAGTAATTCTCCTGAACAAAGCTGCTCAGGAACTTGTTTGTCTTAGCTGTTTCCTGAAGGTTGCCCTTGCCAGAGAAGAAAACTGGATTCAGCCTAATTTTCATATTCTAAACAGTAACTAAAAATAAGTGCAGGTTCAAAAAGCACTTAATGGAGAACACTTGGTGGAAGCTCAGTACTTCCAATTGCAGTTCTTTCACATTAAGAGATTCCACACATTTGAAGGGGAAGCCAGCTGATATTGTGAGAAACTATAACAAAAATGTTATTTTTTTACATCTCTTTTTCCAGCATTAAAATAAATTTATACCAGGTTTTAAGAACTTCCTAAATGCAAATATTTTCTTATTAAGAAGATACACTATTGCACAGCCTCCTTGTTTCTTCAGGTTCTTTTGATTCTCTTTGCTTAATAGTTATTCTGAGATTTTTCCACCAAAACAGTTATAGCTTTGCTTCTTTCTACGGCTGACAGAACAGAATATTAAATTAGCTCATCTTGTACCTGAGCAATCTATCATCACAGGAATCCCTTTAACAGCCTGGTTAGGAAAGAAGCACTTTACAGTTTGGTCTCTTTAATTTTGCCATTTTTCCAAATTAAGAATCAAAAGTAATCACAAGAGGAAACATGGATAGAAGCATACCTATATGCACTGATTATAACATTATTTAGTAGAATAACCATAAATGTTAGATATGTTATTATTTGGAGCCAGCATATAAATAGGTATGAAATATTATTCTCTATAAAACACAATGCAATTCATATCTAACTGAAAGTGCAGGTGGTTATTTTGCACACTATGAATGGCATCTTGTATTAAAAAGATTATTTCTCAATTTACAAACATTGGGTTAGTTTCTTATTGAAGGAGAGTGAGATATAAGTTTTCCCACCTGATGAATTTATTGACCCAGCTCCAATTCTAAACCTTGATTGTAATTTAATTTCCATAAATTTTGAAAACTAAACCTTTTTTCTTCCAGGAATTAAAAAGGTGGTAAATACAACTTCTTTTGTGCCTACTAGATACCTGCAGTGATTGATTTGGGATTTTAAGCAGAAAGTTTCTAATTTTTAAACATAAATATTTTAAGAACTGATAAGCTGTTGGACTGCAAGGCACAGCTATACAATAAAACTCAGGAAAGCTTTTAAAATATTGTCAATCTGGAGGAAACTGCTCCAGTTGAAAATATCATCTTGTTGAAAACACACATCACATTTTATAACTGAGGATAAAGGTCTTTGCTAAAGTGTATATAATTTATGCACTGATTGTTACAAATGGCATGTGTAATTCCATATGCTGTGCTTCATAAAACTTACTCAAACTACCCCACTATGGCACACAGTGGAAACTCTGTTAGAATGAGCTGTGCTATGAATGGAGTCCAGTGTTGGAAGGCAGTACAAAGAAACTTTATCTAAGCAAACTGGAATGGGTGATTTCCTTGAAGTTTTACAGTAATTATTAGGCATATGCCAAGCTGCTCAGGAAAACTTGTACTACCTTTGAAATGAGGTAACACAAATATCAGTCTTCTCTACTTGTGAAAGTTTAGTAGTATGAAAATAATTTTCTTGCATGCTGCACCTTTTTCTAAAACGTCTTTGCACATAATTGCTTTTCTCCCATAGGCAGAGACTTGGAATATTCCTAAGATTAAACATTCTAGCTGGCCTGCTAAATAAAATAAAACAAAACAAAAGTCTATCAAATGCCCATTATTAAACAATTAATAAATCCTATGAAAGCATGTACTTCAAAACCTTAATTCTAAGTGCAAGAATGAAATACTGTAGCAATTGGATAATGAGAAGAAAAACTAAGAAACCCTTTTCTAAGCCATTATGAATCATAGCTGAAATTATATCTAGGTGCTATTTAACACTTTTATATAATAACTCATGTTCAAGTATACCATAAGAACTAGCAAATTGCCAAGACAGCCTTGTAAAGAAAAACTCAATAGTAATATTTTCATTTCTCCACTGTGGTGATGACAGAATGAGGGTGATTTATGCAGTTTCATAGAAGGGACAATATAGCAAAGTTGAATTTAGAAGCATTGAATCTAATTCTGCACTCCATCAACATGATAAATTCCCTAATACTTAAGAGAATATCTGACCAGTATGGGCCTCCCAGCTCTTCATAGGACCCAGCAGACATATTGTCACTTCTGGAAGGCATGCATGCCTCTTCTAGAGTGACTAAAATCAAACTGCAGCAATTTCAAACACAGTTTTGCAATATTAGCATGTGATTAAAGAGAACCAACAAGGTCAGAGATGTTTGTTTAATGTATGCAGGAATAGTAGTGACTAACCAAGAGGCAAGGAAAGAGAAGCAACCCATACAACCTTAACTGAAGAATTTCAATGCTGCATCTCACATGACATGGATATTCTAAATATTTATGAACATTGTAAAATATTTAAGAACATGTTTCAAATAAGGTGTTTCTTAAGCTAAGACTATGAGAAGAGTTACACAGATCTCAGGAGCTCTCCTCATACCTTAATTCAAAACCGGGTGAGATCTGTGTGTGTTGATTAGAGGGAAAAAATATAGAAAAATGGAAAAAAAAGTGACACCTAAATTCCATAAAGCAGTAAGTAAAGCTTCTTAAAGAAGAAAAGAAGAAAGACCTTCCAATCTAAATATCTGTGACTCATCTCACTTATCTGTGAATGTATGTGGCTGAAGACATGAAGTCTAAGTTAGTCATCTTCTTTTATATTCTATAGAGACAAATATCAAGTAAATAAGACAATTCAAACACATCAGGTCAGAAGAATTCCCTTTTTGAAGTTTTCTTTTACTCTGTTAACTATAAAAGACATATAATACCTAACTTGGTCTTTAGCATTTAACTTCTGGATACTCAAGTTGAATCCTGGACAGGTGAAACACAATCCAAAGGGTCCATAGATTTTTTTCACAGACTCTTTCCTGAAGTGAATTTTAATGTCTCTGACATTCACCCAGAAACGGTTTGCAGTAAATCTCTTTTAAATATGCAAGAGAGCCATAAAAGAATGATTAACATCTGAAGCAGTTTTTAAACAGACCTTAAGAAACCCTTTTCCTGTAGTCTTCAGATATCAGGCACTTTCCACACAAGAGAATTTCAGTGGAGAAGTCTCCATCTGGTACTGTAGTAGGAAGATGCTGGCTCACCCTTTTTTTCTTGCATGAAGAGCTAAACTTCAATAACTTGGAATGTTTTCCAAATATGTTCTGTAGGATTTAGGTTCATGCTATAAAATAATCCTTTCTCATGATAAAGTAATTCCAGCATGTCTGGACTCAACTTTTCAATATATTCTATTACCTTCTACTTCCTGATACAGCATTAGATTCACAGAAAACTTTTTGTGACAGTTTTACAGAGTATTTTGGTAATAGAAGGCATGAACAACTAGCACTATTTCTATACTTTTATAAATTACTGTATTTTTTAATTAAGAAACAAATTGTGTGATGGTTGCAACAGGCAAAACTCCTCTGAAGTTAGCATCATTTCACCTCTGCATAGAATTTGGCTTCACAGTCCTAAAAAAAGCTCCGTAAATCACAGTGAGTAAAACCATACTGTTTGACATGATAGTGCAGTGCCTTTTTAATAGTTACATTTCATTTAATATAGATATTCTTGCTCCTAGAATTTAACACCAGTTCCAGTTTGCTCTCTGATTTATTCAGGCCTTTCAGATGTAATGCAGCACAGCCCAACTGCAAGCACGCACATGTCTGATATCATGTAAAAGAGATTTTATTTAGTCATATAATGGTTGGAGGCAAGCAAGCCAGTCTCTTTAAGAGCCTTGTACCTGGTAATTCACACAGTCAGCACACATGCAGCATCTGCTTCTATAAAGATTTAATACTTCATCCATACAGAATTTGGATCTCATTGTTCCTAAGAGAAGTTAAAAGCAGAGAAATAGCAAACCATATAAGTGCAGAAAATAAAAGCATGTGAGTTTTACAAATAACAGATCTTTGTTGGTGAACTTAACACAGACAGGCCTTAATCAGAGCAGGCAGAGTTACAAACATAAAATAACCCTTGTAGAGAATTCTTATGGAGAAGACAGAAACTCCATGAAGTTTCTCTCTTGGTAAGTTCCCCTGAGGTTTTCCTATTTGTGAAGAAAAAGATTCACTTTCCTGTATGTGAAGTTTTCCATAGCAGTAAAAGGGAGAAAAATTAGAGTCCTTGTATTTGTTGTTTACTGCAATGTTTTTGCCATATTCACATAGCTGAAAAGTTTTCTCCTAAGCAAGTGCCTCCAGAACTTCCTCCTTTAGACTGCTTGACAAAATGAAGGCAAATGCATCCTGACTAACATCAATTTCATGAGCATCAGTTTGCATGACAGAAGAAGGTACAAATAGGGTAAATATTTCCTTCCAGAACAGTTGCTCCCACTTTGCTTTTTCCCAAAAAGGTTATCAGAGGAATCAGAATAATGGGTTCTATAGATCTGTTAATACTTTCAAGGCCCAGCTTCTTAGTTTCACCATCTCCCTCCATTTCTTCTAGTTCTAGGTAAAGACTGATGTTGAATTCCATCCCACTGAAGCAAAATTTAAATTGATTTCCAATAATTCCATTTACCTAAAACAATGGGCAAACATGAAAGCTGAAGACCTGTTGATAAATTCATACTATCACATAAGATGAAATATGGAAAATGTGAAATGTACTTTGGTAAGTTCTCTAAAGTTAAGATTCTTCACAAACAGACCTTTTCAGACATTGTGGAACATGTTTGTGCACTAGAAAGGATTGCAATGGAAAGCTTAACTGAACAATAAAAACTATGTCAGGTAGGTCAGATTCCTCATCCCCAATTCCATTTCTTTATCCACTTTTGACAAGTTTTTACAAGACAAGAAGCCTACAGTAATGGCAGTCTGTATTTTAAACATCCCTGGGCTTCATGTAACCAATGTGTTAATTGTGTAACATCAGCAGATTCATTATCAGTGAATCACAAGAGGATAGAGTACAACAACTTTCGGCAGTCTGAAAACTACTCATGAAGCTAGGTTCAACCTAGCTCTTAGTTTTATCTATGTTTCTTTTGCTATCACCTCAAATGTTAGTGTTCACCTCCATTTCTACTTTATCAATGGCTTGGTCTCTTGCTATTTAAACACTACTCTGCAGTTATTTTGGACAGCACAGCAGCAGTAAGTAGCTTGACATTCTAAACCAGAATTTAATCAGAACATGTGCACTAGAGATTTCAGAAAGTATTCTAGGATATCTGGGAAGAAAAAAATCAGGACAAATTGTTTCTATTTTTCATTGAAAAACACAAATTAAGATCCTCAGCTAATGAAAATCAGTGGAACCCTACTGAATACATTAGAGTTTTTCTGATTCACATCTGTAGACAATCTTCATAATCATGTTGTCACATGCAATAGTTATATTATGTTCTCATGGTTTTCTGCCTTAGCTGGCTAGAAAAGGCCTTTTTTGTCCCACAAAAATGTTAATGTGTTTAGAAATGTCCCCCTCCATGTTGGAACAAGCCTAAGACTAGGTTTGTATGCATAATATCCTTCAGTTTTCTGTGGCAAATGAAACTGATTTTTGTGGCATTTTCAATCTCTTTTTTTCTTTAATTAAATGTTTTCTTCATAATTTCTTGTGTTTTCTTCAATGTTTTCTTCAACTTGTGGAAGAAATGATTGTTCTGTTCAGTTATAAGCAACTTGTCTCTTAATGAACTGATTATGTTTGCTAGAGAGTACATAAGATAATTTGAGATCATTCAGAGGTATCTTTCAGTCTTTGTATTTCTGACTACTTACACTATGTAACAAGTATTCTCCAAAAAGAAGGGAATGGCTCACAGAAGTCACAAAACTTGCTTGTGGTAGAGATTCAGGTTCAAGATCTTTGTTATGTTGTTTTTCTCACTGTTATATAAAGCAAAATAATTTAATTATGAGCCCTTGAAAATAAACAACTTCATTAAAGTGGTTTGAGCACTTCATCCTCATCATAGACTTTATTGGATAAATATACTTAGTGATCTACTAACACTTTTATAATTTGTAATAAATGTTTTTTACAGTATTGATACACAGACATAAAAGTAGAATTATAATATCGGTACCATTCCTGCTCCACCAGACTGCTTCAAAACCTCTGCTATTTCCTACATATTGCAAATAGATCAAAATCTTGTGCAGCTGGAAACTCTTCAAGGTCTTATATGCTAGACAATAACTGGCCATCACTTGTTTTTATTAGCCACAAAAGTAATTGCCAAAACAGGCTGGCAAACTTTCAGATCCTAACTACTACCCCTAAAGGATGAATGATCAGCTCCTGCAACAAAGGGCACCCAGTGCCTGCCAAAGGTAGCAGTGTCAGCAGGAATGCAGCCAATACAGTGCTTTTGACTTAAACAGATGTTTCATCAGACTGCAGTTATTTAATGTCATTGATTAAATATATAGCCTGTGCATCCTCCTTAAGATTTGAATCCTATCCTTCACTGCAATAGTGTGTATATTAGATTTTATTCTCTGTAGGGCAGAAAATCTAGGAGATTATTTAGAAAAGGAAGACCAAATAAATTGTGAAGCATATTGAGCTGATAAACATTCATCAAAATGTTACAGAGACTGTGGATAATGTTTTAGTCATGTCAGAAAAAAACCCTAGCAATCTTTAACTACATCCTGGTGTATATTCTGTCTTGGCATAAACATACAGAATGTATCAGGAAACTGGATTCTGTTTATTTTAGAATATATAGATATATTGTATATATCCATGTAGGTTTCAGGTCTTTATGACCTCTATGGAAGAGCAGGGCTCTAAACTGTAAGAAACTGAAGTTTCCAGCAATTTTGCTGGTTAGATACATTGTCAAGGATGGAACCCAAGCACATGTTTCTATTTCATAACCTTATAGGAATGCACAAGGGCATAACACTATGGAAGCCAGTACTTACATTAAAATGATTTGTAATTTAACATACCCTAATAATTTCTTCACCATTCCTAAATATTTTCCCCCAAGAAGTAGTAGATTTGCCCTCAGATAGGCATAGTTCCCTCAGAAGTTTATGGTTCATGTTGAAAATTATATACTAGTGAATATTTAGCTTTTTGGGTCTCTCTAGTTAGAATTACATTCTTTATAAAAGGATCTTAGCAGGTGAAGAATGCTGGAATTTTCTATTGAAGTGCTTTTAAAGAAAATATGCCTTGAGCTCTTATGGATGAAAGGTGTTTATTAAATTAGTTGATGTTACAAATATCAGAAATAGAGTGGGTGATTGATTTAATTGCAGTTGTCAGGCTGATTTTAAAAGCATGTTTTTCTTTTTTCTCTATTTTTCTATCTGCAAAACAGTTGGATTCTGAACATAAAGAAAAGAAAGTGTCTGAATACACTAATCACAAAGTGTAGCTTCTGGCTAAACCAAAGCACATTGTCAAGATGAAGTGCCTCATAATTTTCAAAACACTCAGTTTGGCCAATGCATTCTATTTCTGAATAACAGTACTCCTGTTGTTCCAGTCCCTGCTATTTTCTGAATAGAAACATCCAATAATTTTGGTACTGTGTTGTTTTCTTATATACATAAAGCTCATAAAAATGGGAAAATTAGTGAACAACTTGGTGCTGTAAGTTTGAGGTGAACATCCACTCGCCAATTGCCAAACCTTCTCAGCAACAGGGAGGCCATCAAACTTACTCTCTCACTGTTGCTGTTCTAGAAGAAAAGCATTTAGAGTAAGACTTGGAATGTGATTTGCTTAAACCTCATTCTGTGTTGAAGTACACAAATCAATGCTGCTAGGTCATTAATATGCTATGTTTATGTACTGGTTTAAACCTACAACATTCAGGGTTAGCTTCACAAGAAAGACTTTAGTTAGGTAATGCTTATGCTCACAATACCACTTTGCTAAAAGTCAGGCAGTTACAGAGAGACTACTGCTAGCAAAACATGCCAGATACTAAAATATCTGTCCATAGACACCTAAAATACAGCTAGGCACTTGTTTCAGCATTTTCGGTTAAAGTTGTCAGTTTTATATTGTGTACAATAATTCCAGGTTTAATGGGCTAGAGAAAACTTCAGGCAATTTAGCACAATAAGTCCAGTGAATGCTGCAGCATTTCAAAGAAAGAAGCAGCTGTAATGGGAGAAACTGTGAAAAAGCTTATACCAGTAGCACAGAATATCCCTCATCTTTAATCATAATCTTTTAGAATGAGTGAGTTGAATCCCACGATGAAGTGTTTTGGATAAATGTTTTTTCCACAAGCCGTTGAGTCATGATGGCTAAAAAAAAAAAGAATTCAATTACCTTTTTCTGTGAATTCATTATAAATTAAGACTCTGTATGTTGTCAGTTACTGTGGTTTTGCTGATGAGTAGTAACTCATTAACTGAATAGTTATTTAGGGTTTTTTTTATTGTCAAATCATGTTCTAAATTGCTTCTCCCATGCCTTTGAAAATACTGGCTTTCACTCAGAAACCTCCTAAAACCTGTTTTGACACAATAATATGAACGTTCCCCATTGATTTTAATGGGCTCTGGATCAGCCCCATGAATAATCAGGGAAAAGCTGTGATTTCTTTCATATGGTTTACCATTGGGAATCAAAGACAATTGCTTTCATGCACATTGTGATATTACTGTTTGGCATCAAACTGGAGTTCAGAAAAGAAACAAAAACATGAAAAAGCTCATAGGAAAACATTTATTGAAGCACAAAATAATCTTAGATTCACTTTTGTTTCACCACGTAGACTTGTATGTGCAGGAATGTGTGTATTGGCAAAGCCCTAAGCTGACAGGTTTTTCTAAGTTTCACATAAAATGATAGAGAGATGCCAGGAAGCATCAGCCACCTCCACAGCTTTAGTTTTCATTGAAGGGCATTGTTTTAAAAGTGTAGGGTTCAGAACAGGCCTTTGGTTATCTCTCCCAGAAGATAAAATACTTTATCTTGTTTTTCAGGCATCTATATCAGACCTAGCTGAAGAACTCTTTCAGCTTTCACTGAGATCTGGGTTAAGCTTGTGAGAAAACTTAAACTATGCAAGAGCATCTAGAATATGTTCAGTGCAAGTCTTGGAAACAGCCTTATGGATGCACCTTGCTGTCACTGCTTAAGTACAGTTATAACACAGCAGACATATTTTTAATATTAGATTGAAGGTATGTAGAGATACCAAAACAGCTATAGTGATGTATTATTGTAATTTCTATGTCATTTAAAAGACATGAAAAGTTGTCTTAATTTGTAAGAAAAAGGTGGTAAATGCATGCAAAAAGATACTAAAAATTCTATCCCTAGGGAAGTTCCAATAAAAGAAAGAGGAAAAATACATATTTGACTCAAACGCATGAGTTAAAATTTCAGGCAGCACCTTATTTACAGTATTCTTTCTTTCTGTTTGAAATCTTTCCTATTTAATGCAAATTTAAAGCAGGGCTTGATGTACCATTTGCCACTGTATTGTATCACAAAGTGCTATACTGTGTTTCTGATGTTAAGAACTGGTTAATCCTGACTCCTATCTAGACTTTTTCTAAGGTTTTCATGAAGTACCTGAATAAAAAATTCTTATTTGAACTCCTTTTTGTTTTCTATCAAGATATTTCAATGGATAATTTTTCCAGCTCTAATATATACTCTTTTATAGTTTAACAAGAATATGGTAGGGTGGAAAAGCTAAAACCTGTAGAGGTCTTCTGGTGGTAGTTGTGCTGACTTTCCTCCTTCACACCCTCCCTACACAGGTGTTTCTGTAATCCTGGACACTGACCTCAAAAGCAAAATTGTTTTGTGTAATGTGCCCATTCCTACAGATATAGGTGCTAGTAACTGGTCTCATGAGCTGTTCTGCAGGCAAACTGTGCATTTCCTTCAAAGGTACCTGGGTGAGCATATATACAAAGCAATTCTGCAAACAGCAAGAGAAGGAAATTAAATCCTGGAAATATTCTCTTCTGGCTGTGGCAGCACACCTGAGGAGTCCCTCTGTATAGTGCAATTGCCAGATTGTCACTGAATGGTAACTCTGTACTCAGGGCTGGGGCAGGCTGAGAGCTTGCACACATGCTAGCTGCTGTTGACCTAACAGCCTTGCCTGGAGGCACAGGCAGGAAATCTCAGCACACGCTGACTGAATATTTCCAGGATAAAACTGATGCTGTATGGTCCTGAGCGTGATACTATTGCTGAGACCTGAGACAGCTCAGGGCCTGGACAAAGCCAGACTTGCATGCCCTGGGGGGACAGTTTTGGTCTTCATTAATTCAGCATTTTATTTTCTTTCTTACTCTTGCTTTGTAAGCTTTAAAATGTACAGATGTTTGATGCTATGTTATTCATAAAGGGTTAGTTAAGCTTTCCATCTGGACCTTTCTACAGAATAGAAACTTGGGTTCAACAAAGCAGATGCAGGTGTTGACTTCCTGAGGCTGAGTAAGTAGGAATTTCATCTTTCTCTAGCCTCTCTGGACCTTTCTAGACACTCAGTAAAATGAGGTTATCCATCTCAGTACCCTGGACCCTTGAAACCAGTGCTGAGCTGCCTAATCAAGAGAGAGGACGTGCTTTTCTCAGTGCTTTGACCTCATGTGTGTTTTGGATTTGCATGTCATCTTTAACAAGGAGGTAGGTAAAAACACATGTTGAATGTGTCTAAATAAATAGGACAAAGTAAGTGACCTGGCCTGGGAAAATTCAGCCTTATAAATTGTTAAAAATGTCCCAGGCACAATCTTTGCCTTTAGACTATTTTCCAGGCAATGTTTGGACATGATTTAGGGGGTAGTGTCAGACAGAGACTATTCCCAGTAGACTCTCTTTTGAGAGGCAAGGATATTCCTCTTTTTGAGCAAGAGCCATGCCACAGCCAATTAATAAATGTCTCATATTATTTACTAACACTGATGTAGCCAAAAGTACATTACCTCTTCTTCATCTTTCTCACTTGATTTCTAGTTGGTCTTCTAGTGTGGGTAAGGCCAAGAAGTGTGTTAAGAAAGTTAAATAGGTTAAACAAAACAAGGGAAAAAAACCAGAAGAAAATCAAACAAACAACAACAAAAAGCACCACATTGTAAGATCCCGTGAAGCTTAAAAGTATAATAGAAGAGCCCAGTCCCCAGCAGTTCAGTTAGTGCCTTGAGCAAAGTTTCACTCAGACAAAAATGATTTTGCCTGTCACAAATATGGTTAACCATTTATAGCACTGAAGTTTTCATTAAAATTATTATTAAAATTATTTTTTATTTATCTGTGTACTAAACACCACTATCCTATTAGTTACCTGCACTTGAAGATAATTATGTCAGTGTCCCAAGCTGTCTGTGTAATCAATGGAGAGAGAAAAATACCTCTACAGGCCAACTTGGAGAACATGAATTAGGAGCTTAATATGAGATATGCCAAAACAAGATAAAATAATCATCAAGGCAATACAGTTTCAGGTGAGGAAAAGAACCTAAAAAAGAGTCTATGAATAACATTTATTGGAATATTATTATTATATTTGCAGTGAAATGTTCAATAAATTCTACAAATAAAGAAACAAACATAATCCCTCTCAAAACCTCTGATTGTAGTATCAGGTTCTTATAATCAACAATGTGTATTCCTAAATAACAAAGATATCTTTGTGCGGTTAAAGGTTAAAAGCTTTGATAGACCAAAAAGCTCATGGTTGTATTACATGCAATATAATTACAAGAATGAATTTGCCCATGAATGAGACTGGAATGTCTTACATGATCAAAGTAAAATATTAACAGAGAATGTATATTCAAAGAATATGATGAAATTTCATATTTTCCCCTTTGGTATGTTTTTGGAGTGGGGCTTTATGATTCTAGCCATATATGCAACCACATATAAAATATCTGGCTTCTTTTTTTTTTGGCCAGGAGACAGAGATATGAGTCATGGAAAGCATGATTTATGGGTCTACCAGAAACTTTTAGTTTAAATTTTCTTCTGTCAAATTCTTTCAAAGAAACAGAATCTGCATGTAATTGCACATAACCATGAAAAGTACAGCTTACTCTTTGACTAATTTAATTCACTGCCTTTATGCTGAGGTTCTGGCCTGTGGCTTTGCTCTAATAGACACAAATCTTTTGTTGACTTATCCCAATCTCTCCTGTGTGATTCACTATTTTAAAGTATCAGTGATAAACAGCTATAATATACTCCTTGCAGGACTTGAATATGCAGTTCAGTTGTCATATTGCCTAGAGGTGTGAGTTGACACATCAACTCTTCTAAAAACTGTGCATTAATCTAGACATTTGAACAGAATGTGTTTGAGAACACCCTCAAAATAAGAGTTAAATAATGAGATTGGTGGCTAACCTGTGAAATCAGCATTCAGATAATAACTCCAGTCTCTCAGAGTGGTTAGAGAAACTCCTTACACTTGGAAATCTGGATTCATCAGAGTTTGAGAGCTCTGATACCAAGAGGTCAGCCAGGAGTAGTTTGTTTGTAATAGGAGAGCCCATATGCAAGGTCAGGAGCTAAAGCCCAGCCGGAGTGAGGCTCACCCTGTTCCAAGGAAAAATACTGAAAACTCTAGTGAGCTCTGGAGCTATAGATCTCATAATACCTGGTCCCTGGCTGTAGGGCAGACAGATTGATTATTTTGGCTGGAGACTGCTCCCATTTGCCGGGTAGATTTGCCAAATAGACTAGGCATTTCAGTGCTATGGCTTTATGGGAAATTTGCTTGATGAATAAGGCTTTGTCTACAGTTAAAAGGATCTAGCAATATGATGTCTTCTGTAGAAGTAGTCTGCCTTCCACAGAAGCATTCATTTAGGCACAGTAACTGCGTGAATTTAGACACTACTGTGTGAGAATGTAGTTTAGGAAAATCTTGTTTAATTTCTTTAATTGATCAATAAAGCCTTAGATTTTCGAAATAAAAAATAATAAAAAGGGTTTCCTCAACAACCTAAAGCAGTGTTAATGAATGTTTTCAATAGCATCTCCAGTGAGCAAACATCCCTGCCCATGGTGGGGGTTTGGAACTAAATGATCTTTAAGGTCCCTTCCAACTTGAGCCATTCTATGATTCTATGATTCTTCAGCCACATCCGTAACAGAATCCTTGATGGGAGCACAATATTGTTAGGCATACTAGGAACATCATTCATTAGGTTTGCTGCATGTTTGCAGTGATGGCATTTATGTGGCTAGAACATTTCCTCAGAAGTAAAAGACCTGAGTTAAAGACTTTGCTAAACTTGTGGAGGTTTCAATCCTATTTGTTCACACATAAAAATGCTATAATCACCAGACTACAAAAGATAAGCCTTTAAGAGGATGCCAATCCTTATACAAACAACAAGTCATACACACAAAATAATAGAATGGTTAAGAGATGTCTACTATATAGCTCAAAGCACTATTCTGGGAGTGAATCAGCAGAAGATTCTGCTGTCAAGATTATGGATTTTACCCCAGAATTGTCTAAAAGAAAATCTATAAATGGCATTCAAAGAAGTATTTCTGCACTCAGTACAGAGAAGAGTACTGAAGTCCAGTGTTAGGGAGTTCAGATTCCCTCTGGGTTACTTTCTCTCCTTCATGGTCCTTTCTACCATAAAAAACCACCACAAAAAAACAACCAAACCAAACAAAACCCCCAACAAAACAGAAACAAACTACCCCCCCACAAACAAACAAACAAAACTCCATAAACCAATACAAAATAGTCTGCTGTTGTTTGAGTGTTCTAGTTGGAGTAAATCATATTTTAAAAAGCCTTTTCTATTAGCATAATGACAACTTCACTTAGGCTTTTAATGAAGGAATTGGTATAAGAAAGAGATTAGAGTTCTTCCCAGTGTAGCAATATTGTACAAAAACATTATGATTTGGGGAACCCCCACATTTTATTTGATTTAGGACTTCTGAAGGTTTTTGCTAGTATTGCCTTTTTTAATTTAAGGCAGCTGGGTTCTCTCTCATTTGGAGACTTAACCTCAGATTTTTAAAAAATCTACTCTTCAGATAGTGGCACACATACCTGTTTGCATGAGTGCTAGTCACATTTTCACATTCTGGAAATATTCTTGTGAACAAATATTTGCTTGTACAACACTTCTCAAAAGATGAATAAAAGAACTTAGGAACATTATCAAAGCAAATACATGCGGCGCCTGGTTCACGAACATTTATGATCACATATTTGCAGGACAGAGCCAACACTATCAGAGTTTCAGTACAATGTACAAAAGTGCACTTCTGCAGAATCAAAGATGTGCAGTTTCAGAAAGCAGCAGAACATCATTTTTCTTGCAGAGTTCCCTGGATGATATCTTAGCCCTGCTAAATTCAGGGGCAACTTACCTACTTCCTGCCATCAACAGTAATTTCATATGTGCAGTTTTATTCCATTCTTTCTTTCACCTTATTCTCAATACCTATATTCTCTTTTGCTTGGCACGTTCATTGAGAACAAACAACAGTACTTACAAGTAACTTTAACTTTACTCAAGAACAGTCCAGTGCAAAGCTACCAAAGTCAAAAGAACTTGTCCTGATTCAGGAAGCTTTAAGCCAGCTGCTGACGGCTGAAACAGATTAGCAGTATGATTTATGGTGTAAGAAGTCACCCAGTTTTATTTTATCTCTTTTAAAAAAGTTGAATGCTCCAGAGGAAGTCTTCAAATTCAGATATTAAGTTTCATCCAGACTAAAGGTAATATCTGAGAGCTTGTCCTTGGAGACTGCATGCTTAGCCAGTACAGTTAGAAATACACTTAATAGATCACGATATATTCTATCCTTGGTAATGTTTGCAGCATTAGGAGCAAACCTACCACTACTGATACTCTCTTTTGACAGCAGAGGGAGCATTGCATCCAGTAACTCATTCTTTTTCATCTTCTCAAAAAGATCCTGGCACTAGCTAATAAATAAATGCATTACCAACCCCAAATATCTGTATTCAGAGAGGTACCCAGTAGATGTGTAGCTATAAAACAAAGTTCAGTAGCTGGAAAATCACACAATGCAGGAGACACAGAAGATATTAATGGTTATCAGAAACTATTAATCTTTTCTTTTTTTTCTTGAGTGAGAATTTCTACAACAGTAAGACTCCAAATTAATGAAAGAAAACATTTTTTTCCCAGCTGTAAAAAGGTGCATGAGGGGTAAAGCTAGTGGCAAANGGGGTGTGGAGGAAGCAAGCTAAAAATTAGTAAGGAAAGTCTCCAATGCTGAAATTTCCTTTTCTACATTTTATTAAGGTCTGGCTCCTCAGAGCTCACCACGTGTTTTTTCAGATGTGTCTGTGCTGACAACCCAAGCTCTTTTCTCACTGAATCCAGTCACCCTGCTACTGGAGGGACAGGAGAGATCTGACAATAGTTTCAAAGTACATGGAATAGGGAGAGAATCACTGATTTAGTCCCAATCTATGCTAGAATAACAGGTAAAAAAAAGGCATTGACAGAAAGCAAATTTTAATAACTCTGATGAGATTATAATGTAAACTAGTAATTCTGTATTGTAGTAGTTACTTAAAGATGTTTCTCACTTTTTCAAGTGTCTTGTCCCTGTCTCTAGACACATCTGTTTAGAAAAAAATAGTTACTGAGTAGATTAGCAACCGTACCTTGTTCATTGCAGCCACAACACTGTCAGGACTTGCTTTTCCATGAGCTTTCCTGACTGAAGAGTTTATTGATCACTTGAGTGATGCTTGTTTCTTTGAGTACTCTTTTTATTTTTCCCTTAGCCTTTACACTGGCAGACTCTGATCCTTTGAAAGAAATTGTACTGAATGAAGAACATTTGCCTCCAGGTGAAACTAAGAACTTTCATTCAGCTACCCTGATTAAAACCAGGCTGCACATTCATATGTCAGGTTAAATCATGAGGTTCAAAAATGAATAACTGTCCCTCTAAAATCAATGGGAATTTTGGCTCTTCAAAGAGGTGATCACAACAGGAAAACAGTTTTAGCTGCTTATCAAATTAGGCTTCAGGTTTGAGTTGAAGTCAGACTATATGCTAAGTAGAACTTGCAATACAGACTGCCTTCAGGAACTCTTACCCATGACTTTCTTTTTGTAAGCAGGCTGCTTGATCAGCAAAGCTAAGAATGATGGGCCTGATACTGGACTGATACCTTTAAAGCTCTCAATGTTTATATTCCCTCCTCTCTTTATTTATCATTTTTTTATTATTTTTCTTCTGCTCTTCTTTCACCCTACTCTGGTTTTAATTGAAAATTTTATCCCTGTCCCTCTTTCTATTTGAATCAACTTTGAGATTGTTGGCCAGAAATGAAGTGAATGTATCCCTGAATGTATTGTAAGTAGGCTCAGCAGGTCTTAAAAGCATGTTACAATGATGGAAAAATTGTGCGATTTTTGAAGGGATGCTTATTTTATTATACCATGGATATAGCAGTTTTCTTGAATCAGTAGTCTAAATACTCATGATTTTTCATTAAGCCAGTTAGAAAAAACTATGTTTCTGACAGCCACTTCAACTACCAGAACAAACTGAATATTAAAAATTGCCAAAAAAAAAATAAAAAAGGGGAAGACAAAGCATTTGGATATTTGTTATTTGAATTTTGCAGGCACTTATAGGACCCCTGTGGTTAACCTTTAATTCCATATTTGTCCATCTCTACTCAAAATGAAGTGTGGAGAGGAGCTGGGGTTTTTTTGAGTAGGCAACATGTAGACCTTAAAATTTGTAGAAGGCACATGCTGGGCTATTTTTATTAAAGAAATTCTTTTAAAGGATCTATGGCATGTTATGATAAATGCTTATTCTTGCACATTCTTAGAGCTGAAATTAAAAGAAACAGGACAATGAAGCCAGCAGCTAAGGTACCTGTCTAGAAAAATATCTCAACTTTAAGCTAGTGGTAGGAACAGGTCTGTGTTAGCTTACACCTATTTGAGTTAATGGGATTGTACTTGTATCAACGAGAGAAGAACTTGGTTTGTAAACTTCAAAAGGCTCACAATAGAAAACAGGGGCAAAAAAAAAAAAGCAGAAATGAAAAAGCAAACAAAGCCATGTGGAATGAATCTGAGACATCTCATCCCAGTAAGAACACAGCAGTCCGTTTTATTTATTCAGATCAAATGCAGACTGTGAGATATATAGACTATGTAAGGACAGGGTGGGAAAGTGAAAATGTTCAAATAAAAGCATTACTTTGGCACTACTGCTGAGATTTATGTGGGTTATGAAAAGAATGCATCTGAGACTGGCACTGAAACTCTCAATACCTAAACAGGTTCACAGGGATGATCTTATTATGACAACCCTAATATTCAGGGAAAGAAAATACAGAATAAGGACTTATATTTCCATATGGAGAAAACATGTTTCACTGAAAGGGTTTAATTTAGACAGAACAATGAGTTTTGAAGTTAACAAGAATCTGTTTAAAAAAGCAAAGGATAGTAATAATACTTGAAAAAGCAAAGCACAAATGCATTAAGGGAGAAACCTTTGGTTTACCATTTGTCCTTCAACTGGAAAAGTACTTCATGGAAACTAAGCTCTTAAGACCTATGTCATCTATGCAGGACAGAAAGTATTAGTTTAAAACTCATGCACATATTGCCTTTTAACAATGAAAACTATGGCTTTCAAATGCTGCTGAAAACTAACATGAATTTGTAGCTCAAACCTGTAGAAAATCTTTTACTTGCTTAATAGAGTGCTGTTCTGTAATGACAAGATCAAGAGCAACTTCCACTTCTGAAAGCTTCCTCGGAGGCACAGTAGCTCTGCCGGTTTTTTTTTCATGGCTTAAATTGTATAAATCAGTTACTGCTATGAAAATAGGAGTTCAGAGGGGAAGGGAGGTGCAAAGAACTGTACTCATAGAAGACTCAGCTCCACTGCAGGGTGCAGCAATTCTACAACCATCAGCAATGCATCCCAAATGAAGCCTTTCAATGTTCAACTTCCAGTTTTCAGCTGGTTCTTGTAGTGGTTATTTGAGTTAATAGAGAAAAATATGCACTTCCAGAGAGCTACTCATTACATCTGTACTAATATCTTTACAGGTCAGATGATTAAACTTTGAGGTTCATATTTCTTGTGTGTTGGTTACAGAGGCAGCTCAGGGTGCCTAGCTCAGACACAGACATCTCAGACATTTTAAGTGGAAAGTACACACAGTTTTGACCTCAGCTACTAAAAACTACCTCTCTTAAACATATTTAAAACTTACTATTTTGCTCTTTTTTCAGGAAAAGCACAGAAAATAGTAGCTGACCTGAGTTTTTTAGTAGTACATGCAGAGGTTTGGCTGTATTTGCCCACTTCTCATTAATTTGGATGCATGAAATTAATCTAGATAAAGTGGATAATAACCACAGAAAATGGTTATTGCAATTACCATTATAACAATTCCTGAAGAAAGAAGAGCCTCCAAAAAGACTATATAAATAATCTTCCTTATGGTTCACAAAAAGTTGGTTAATCTGAGGAAGTATATCTCATATATAGAAATCATTTATAATAGGATCATTTTGTAAATATTTTAGAAGTTGTTTTGGCTAACTGAAATTTAAAACCATTTAGAGCCTCTCTGCCAAACTAAAGAGTTAGAATAAAGATCTGTTTGCTTGAAATAAAATAATAATAATAAATAAATATTTTATCAACCTGAACCTTAGACTACCAGAAGAATATAACTTTGCCAGTCCATCAAAATTAGGGCTTCATGTTGGTAATTGGAAAGAAACTATCTTTCTGTAAGCTGTGACTCATAACTGAAAAGCATGACATAACATGTCTTTGCTTTCACAAGTTTGTAAAGGAGGGGTAGATATAAAAATTCAATACAAAAAGCTTGCAGAACAGCTGGGTACAGAATTTTTAATGACTAAGGCAATGCAATAAACTTTTTGGTTATGTTTCTTTTCCTTTAAATAAAGTGAAACACAGGTGATATGGTTGATGAGGAATAAATATATATAGATAAGTTTGAAATGTCTTTGTTCCTAAGACTAAAGTACTTATGTAGATATTGTAAAATCCTGACATCTACCTATTATTTATGGCTACAGTTTCATTAGGATTAAGAGCAATCGTAATATATCACTTTGCCATCCTGAAAAGTGCAAAATGCCCCTCTTGGCCTAAAGGCTAAATGATGCAATGCTCTTTATTGTAATGTCCATGCTAATCACTACAAATGGAATGTCATATTCAAGCACTTTAAAATCCTGATTATGATCATGATTATTTTTACATTTGATCAAGTTAAAACAGTATGAGAAACTCATGCTGATTTTAGTAGTTCCAAAGACTGCTTCAAACACATTAATATTCATGGTCTTCCTGTTCTTTGCTTCTTTTCATTCCTTTATCATTGAAGGTGCAAAACAGATCAGTATATCTGAAAAAAATCTTCAAAGCCAGGCATAGAAGCAATGGTTTGGTCACTGTAAGAATCAAAACACATTCTGAACTCAAGCCTCAATGGAAAAATATTTTGTAGAAGTCTAGAAACAGAGACACAAAGAATATTTGAAACATTTTTTTCCTCTGACACATAATGGTCTTGTCCTCCTTGGGAGTAAATAGCTTGAATACCCTGCTTGTACTTAATTAAGTTCAGTGAGAGTGACAAGCACGATAATTGCATTCAGAAATGAGGCTACCTGCAAACTCTATTTTAATATTAAATTAAGGTAGATGAATTCATGTTGTACTACTAGTTTGATCACCTGAGTGTCAGCATGCATCTTACCTACCAGATAATGCTGCTGAAGTTCAAATCATCCTCAGTTGCAGGAAGTCGTTTGGGGCAGGTAGTGGAGTAAGTACACAGGAATTTAGTTAGCCACATGCAAAGACACATATTGAAAATGACCAGAGTGAGTCAGAGGAAAAGGTGGGAACAGAACAAAGATATCTTAGTTTTCCATCTAGGATTATACCTGGTATAAATGTCTTCTTAGTAAATGTGTAAAATCTTTAAGTGTCAACTTATTGTTAGAATTTTATAAGAATATTGACACAAAATCAATGCAGATACAGAGATTTCTTCCTTTTTTGCTGCTTTTTTTCTTTAAAATAAATGGAAGTGTCCATTTAGCAAAATTGTCAACAAATGTTTTAGTGATATATGGCCATTTTCTGGGGTTTATGTGCTAAATATTGGAAAACCTAAGAAGTGTCAATAAAAAAATTAAATGTAGGCATATTCAATGGCAGATATTTCAATCCTGAAATTATAGAAATCAATTCATGCTGATCTCAGAAGTCAGGTGCCAGGTGTGATTTTTACTTTCCTAGGTAACCATTCTTTTCTGTCTGAAAGCTGTAGTTTGACAACAGCAAAGAATGAGCTACAAACAATAAAGACTGCTCCCATTGAAGTCATCAAATCTAGAGTCAGCATATTGCCTTTTACCATTCATCTATCTAGACAAATACCTGGGAAACTATCTTCTACAGCCAAAACTGTCACAGAACATTTTGGCAAACCACTTAAACCCTGTCAGAAGTGCATATTTCAAAAGTTAAAAAGTAGTCAGATTTTGGTATTTCAAAATCAAAATAATCTTCCCAATAGTCCAATGCTGACATGAATAAATTATATATAGGGATCTGCTACATGTCATAATGACACTGTCTCACAAGGGAGGTAAATGCTGTACCTTTTTAAATGCTACTGAACGGAGTAGATTTCTCTGTATTAGTAATTTTTAGTAGCAGATTATTTTGAAACCTAGCTGCACACACACAGATGTGACCACACAACAAACAGGACAGGAATATAGGACACAATCTGGAAGACTGCCTGGTCTTCCTCCCGTGAAATTTGGTCTCCTGTTGTGGCAGGGAGCAACAGTCTTCCTTATTTTCAATGCATTTCTACTTCCATGTTAAAACTAAGACTTTTTAACTATACAAATGTGGCCAAAAATCAAAGATCCTTTAACTGATTCTAACACTTTTTTTCTTATTGTATCTTTTTGCTTGTGCCATTGTGGGTTTTATCTTAAATAATCCCAACACCTTAAATTTCTTCTTCTTTCTATTTATTTATGAGTAGAAATTTTTTCCTTTATTCTTGTTTCCTGTGTAAGAATCTCAACAGAATATCCCAGAAACCATTCTATATACCTCCTCTAGTTTGCATTCATTTTCTTGAAGAGACATCTGCCCACAGAGATTTTCTGGTCAGCGTAGTCATTCAGATACTGGATGATAATTCCAGTCTTCCTCTGTAATGCTGTTGATTGCTGGTATCTGTTAGTTTATATTAATGTGCTCTTAATCAGGTTTGAAGTTTCTCATAAGAACTTTAAATCAGATTCTTCTCAAGAACATAAACTGAGATATTCTCTTAAAAGTCTTTTTCTAGCCAGATACTATCTTCCTCAATCTATTCCTTGAACCGTCCTTTTGTTCAACATTCAGTTCCTCTGCTAATCTCTATCTTCTCCAGTTTCACAAGGAAATTCCTTTGTACCATTACATCACATCCCTTACCAAAGTAGAGAGAGACAAAAGCTGTAACATTTCTTTTGGCATGGAAATCAAAGAAGTTACCTTTTCAAAGATCTCTTAGAGTACCTCTCTTTGGGAAACACATGTTGAAATTTACTTCATCTATTATTGTTCCATGTCTTTAATTATTCCATTCTTCCATAGCTCATTCTAATATCTGCATGCAGTCAGGAATTCATCTAAATTGACATTTTTTTGTCTCTCTCACTGCTCCCATTATACATTACAATTTTTCATATGACTGTTTCATTAAGCAGTCTTTGGTACTGGATCTGTAATTTCATATGCCAGTTGTTTCAGTATTCTAGAATGAGCTTTATTCTGGCTTGCCAGTTTGAGAACCTTTTACCTAGTTAGATTTTGTTGCTATTCAAATGTTGTTTTCATTTTCACTTTCTCATTTTCATTTGCCTTTGATTCTGTACACAATTATTCTTCCTTAAGCCTGATGTTAAGTATTCATTTATCTTTGGGTCTATAACAACATTATGCTAATGTTTGAATTCAGTGTGTTGTACAGCTCTTCTCCCTTTCTACTTCTTTGGTCTCTGAATGGCAGAAAACCAGAAGTTGTTTTAATTTATTACAGCAATGTGGAAATTCAATGAAGTACAGGTTAATCTCTGGTTAGTACTGGCTATGAATAATAAAATATTTGTTATCACTTCTTATTCCGTTCTTCTTTGTTAATTCCAGTAATTACATTTCTTCTGTGTCACACATACATATTCAACCTTAGCATCCAGATCTTTTTTCTCCTTCATTCTTCCTGAGTTCTGACAGACTTACTCCTGTCTGAAAGCTGTTAAAAAGCTTTTTTTCATAGTATAATTTTCTGTCTCTGCTATTTCTATCTTCTGTTCTGTAACTGTCCTGACCTGTCTCCCTATGATCTAAATCAACATAAAGGAAATGCATTTTCTGATCCTCTCTGTACACATTTCACATTGTTCTTGTCTTCAACTATGCACAATTTGTCAAGTATCTTCCCTGCACCTCATCTCCTTTTCTTTGACTTCTCCTTTCTGGCAATAGAAAAAGAGGAAATGGACTCAATTTACATCAAGGGGGGCTTCAAATTGGGTATTAGAAAAATTCTTCACTGAAGGGGTTGTCAGGCATTGGAACAGGCTGCCCAGGGAAGTGGTGGAGTCATCATCCTAGGAGGTGGTTACAAAACATGTAGATGTGGCACTTTGCAACATGGTTTAGTGGGCATGGTGGTGTTGTGTTGACAGTTGGACTTGATGATCTAAGAGGTCTTATTGTGTGAAAAAGAAGATATATTGAACCTAGGAAAGAACAGAAAGTGGAGAATAGTATGTGAATGAGGAGGATGGTTAAGACACCTATCAAAAGTCTGCTCAACATGAAAACAAGATCAGAATATGGAAATAACTCCTCCATCTTTACAAGGAGATGTCTGAAGAAAGTATGATGGAAGCATGATACGAGTATGAATTAGGATGGAAGCATGATAGACATCTATAAAACTATGCATGGAAGAGATGTTGAACTGGAAACATCCATTTACTATCTCTTCAACTCCAAGGACTAAAGCTTCCCAAACTGAACTAGGATGGGCAAGTGGTCTTAGGTTCAACATACAGAAAAGAGATATCTAACCACATGGATGTTTATCCATCTGACATAAATTTAAGTACTGGAATTTGCTGCAGAACTCTGTGAATGTTAAAACTTATAGAGTTTCAAAGTAAATTTCCTTAAGTTCAAGGAAGATAAACCTCTTGAAACATACACCAGAATTCAGAGTCATCACTTCTGGTACAGAAATTCCCCAACACTTATCAGAGAGTGCTGGAGGAGAGTGTCATGCATACTTCCTCTGTCTTATGCTTTCTCAGACATATGACCTACTCTGAGTGATAGCACACTGGGCTACAGACAGTGCAAATATTTTATTTCTTTTGCTCTTAGTATGTGTGAGGTTACGTATATGTATAATAGAGAACATGCAGACATATAAAAGTTCACATTTATCAAACATGAGTAAGCTTTTTCTGAAAAGTCTTTAGGTAACTAGCTTTGATTTGAAACAAAATAAGTTTAATATTCTAAGTATATTGTGTAGCTGAAGCTTCCCAGCAATATTCATGTTGAGAAAAGAATTTCCAGACCAAAAAAGTAACTCCCTTCCATCATTCAAACAAGGTATCCTGTGTTGAGATGTACACATTGGTACAAGTTCATAGTTTCTATCGGTATCCTCACTTTCAGCTGTATTTAGACTCTGACATAATTTTGGCCTCTCAGCTGTTTGCAGTTCCTAAACTTGTGCCATTGCTGGCTCTTCAGATACTTGAACTTTTTTTCATAAAATATAGAAGGGCACTCATGAATGTTAGAACAAGCTGGAAGAAGCTCCACCAACAACTCTGTCACATTTTGTCACCTATGTAAGAAATAAGATTTGAACATTGTATTATAGCATATGTTTTGGCAAACAAATTAAGTAGTCCATTGAGATTATCCCAGCTGGTGCCAAAAGAAACAAAAATTAAGTGCCTTTGAATCTTGTTCTTTGTAAAAACCCCAAACAGTTAAAACACCTTTGGGACAAGAAAAGCTATAAATCAGATCCTTAGTGCGTGTAAGTTAATGGACATACTCTGCAGTAAGGTTATTTCCAGTTCTAGCAGCTGACACACTGACCATTTCAATTTAGAGCAACAACTTCCAGTGCTATAAGAGAAGCCTAATTTAATGAGGCTCTGAGTCTGTTTTCCTGCCTCTGATTAGAGTCCAATGGAAAGATGAGGTACTATTCTCCAGATGCTTTTAGAGAAGGCAAGAAATAACTAGGCTAGAAGTAACTGAATCATTAACTTTAATTGTGTTTATTCAGATCAGCAGGATCCTACCAAACAGGAAGCTGTTATTTCCCCTCTCTGAGAGGCCACCTTAACTGTTATTGAGAGATAGTTATTGCATAGTCTGTTCAAGATGAATTATTTTATGTAAAGAGATATCTTCAACATGTTGCAACATTTAAATTCATGAAGATTTTCCACCATCTAAAATCTTCCATACAGTTCAAAGTTGAAATCTTATTTAAGGTAACAATATTCTTTTCTAGTCCTTCTTCAAGGCTGAAATTGAGCAGAATTTGTGCCTCTGTAAAGACACAAACTGAAAGGTTCATACTAGCAAATAATTTGGTATATAAGTAGATAGAGTCCTTACAGTCACTGAGAATTTTAGTTTTGATGGATATGAGCATTGTAACTTGTAAATATTCTCAGATATTAATTTTTTAAAAAGTAGAATTAAATTGAATTTACAGTACTCTGAAACAATTTGTAACATGGGAATATTTTGAAATATTGCTATCTTATGAAATTACTTTGAGGTGTTTTTCAGATACTCCTGGGAAAAAAACAAACCCTCTTTCAGTCTTCCTGTGGTATCACAAACATTTTTGTTTGCAAAATACAAATGCATAATTGCACACATATTTTATATCTGAAATGATTATAAGATGCTGTAGTCATAACAGTATTGTACATTCTTGATTAAAAATTGTACAGAATACCTATAACACTGAAATACACTCACACTCATTTCAAGAAATGCTATTAGTGTAATAGGGCATGATCAGTCTCTGGATTAAAAATGAAAACATGCTTCTTCAGCATCTTAGTAATTTTCTTTCAAGAAACAAGAGTTATATTAGAGCCCCTGGACTTCTGCGGGGAGTGGTTTTTCTAAAATATTTCCATTAGGGGACTGTTTTTAAAGACAGCAATAATGATTTCATTGGACTTTAAAAAATGTTATTGCCTATGGTATTTGATAAACATCTTACAGTGGTTTAATCTGCTCTAAAGGTGTTATCTTAACACTGATTTTGTGAGCAATGTTAAGAGATTATTGACTTCAGCATTTTATATACTTCGACTTTACAATAAATGCTCTTAAGACTTATATATGCTGTCTGATAAATGCAATAGCTATGACCCTAACCCTGAAGTGCTGAAATTTCTCTATTGACTTGAAAGAGCTCACATCAGTCACAAAGTTCACAAGGAAGAATACATTCATGCTGAATATGTATGGGTTTATTCAGCTGAGTATAAAATCAATACATCTGAATTTTCCCTGTAACTTGAAGAATAAGAAAGGAAAATTGCAGAGTAAACTAAAGCACTACCCGTGGTAAATTTTTAATTTTGAAAATAGAAGAAAAAGAAATTAAGTGGAGAAACTGCTCCTTTTATCATCAGGATCTTAAATAGACTCAGTAGCCCCCTCTCTAGAAAAAAAGATGCCCTTTGAGAAATTAGGCTTTACTTGTCATAACAAAAAGTAATTAGGTAAAAACAAAGTAAGACTCCAAACTAAATATCAAAAATCAGATTCTTTGACAATAAACTTGAGATTTGCACTATGTGGCACCAAGTCAAATTTTTATTTGCTTTTAAAGTTTTTTAGGGGAAGCTCTGACAATATAAAGTTAGTCTAAGTTAAGAAGAAACAGATTACAGCTGCCTTGGTCCACACCCTGCTTGCACAAGGGAAAAACAGTGAGGGTTTCCAGCATATAAACTGTTTCTTTATGGAAAAGAAACTGGAATGGTATGTGGGTTTAAGTATTTTCAAGTGTAGCTCCTCAATTTCCGTTTTGAGATAGCCTCCTCTTAACTATGGTAAGTAGTGCTAAGGTGACTGTGTACTCTGCATAATTAAGAAGAGCATTAATAGTGCAAGCTCCAGGAATTAATACAACTTAATTCTTTTAATATAATTTTGGTCCAGTATTACTGATACATTAACTAAATATGAGGTAATCTATGAGGACCATGGAGCACTATTCTCTATGTTAATTCCATTTGAGACTACTTGGTGTGCAAAGCACAGCAAAATCCATTATCTTTGAAATCATCAAGGTGAAACTGATTGATTTTGGTAGTAGCTCACACAACAAAAAGTCCTGCTTGTTTATAAGAAAACTTTGAATGTGGTCCCTGCAATAATAGAAAACAGGCTGATAAATTAAAAGTTTCTCTGGAACTCATAGGCAGACATCAAAGATCTCCTGTTAAGTTCAGTAAGGTGTGAAGACACTCTTTATTGTTAAAAAGGAAATATGCAGAATGATGCTTTCTGACTTCAATCTCTGCATGTATGTTAAGAGTTATGTTTCCTAGATTGAGCATAATTCCCTCAAAGAAGAAAAATATAACATGATAATTGCACAGTTTTCGTAGGCAAATTTTTCAGCTATCGCTACTAGCCTCTAGAACACTTATGTCTTTCTTTGGTTAACATAATTTTTTCCCTCAAATTTTTTTTTCCTAAAAAGCTGGTTACTGATACCAAAATCTTGGTGGGAAAATCTGGAGTTGAGTTGGAGAAGTTGTTGATATCATTGATTTGGAAAATGGAAAAATAGAGGTTTAAGCTATGATTATCACGAATATTCTGAGTATGTTGCAAAAAGGCACTCAGACCTCAGTCTTAGACAGTGCTCCTCCACATAAATCCATGAACTCTAAATATTGAAAGTTTACTGTTACTGGTATTAGTGGTTTATACAAGTTGCAGCTTGTGTTCTTAAACTTCTCCTGCCTAATCAATCAATCCAACAAGTGGTTGATCTGTTGAATGTTTATAATCTAGGTATGTTTGTTTTAGATTTGTAATGTGCTTTTATTTCAATAAGAATATAAAATAAGAGACATATGTAAAATGAACTCTGTAATGCTACTTTGTTATATTATCCTTTGAACACAGTGAAAGTTCACCAAAGAGCAAGATAGAAAAGAGACCCACAGAACACAGAGGGTATGATAGATGTATCACATTTAGAATCTAATCTGAAGTACAAGAGATTTAATTTACTCCATGACATACAGCCTAAAGTTTGTTTTCAGCTTGAAAATAGTTTCCTATTGCAGCTGCCATTGATTACTCTAATCCACAATGAAATTAAAAGACACAATGGATCAAATCTAGGTATTGAAAAGATAGTTCATTTACAGTACAGAAGTACAGGCTAGCATATGAATGAGAAATATGTTAAGCATGCTGACTTTTTCCCCCATGCTGCTAAAAAGGAAAGGTTATGATTAATAGCTTAAATACCAACAGTTAGGCCTACTCACCATTCTATCTTATCTCACTGTCTGAAATGGCATGTGGTGTTAATGTGTTAAGTATGATATCTTATTTTTCTTATGACCTGTTTTTTAAGGAGTGACATATGTACACAGACACATATGAAGTGTAGGCAGTATGCTATTTTGTCATACAAAGCCTAATACCTTAAATGAGTGAAGTTCTTTTCTTCTAGAACAAAGCTAGAAATGTAGCCTGTAATTTTTCTTGCTCCTCTGGCTATTTTTCCTTTAGAAACTATTATATATTATTACATATATATTATAATAATAGTTTGGACTATGAAATACATTCCATATCAGAAGGCTTGTTGGAAACAATAGGAATAGGGAAAGCTCAAACAAGTTCACTCTCTGCTCTACCCTGAGAGATAGAAGGAGGGGGTTTTAGTATTGGGTTGACAGAAAGAGACATAGGATTACATGTGTTTTGAAACTTCTGTTGAAACAAAGTATTTAAAGGTATCATTCAAGAAGATCAAAGCACATAACTACTAGCCTTTAGTCAGCCAAAATTGCCCTTGAATCCTATTTCTGTAAGGTAGAAATTCCATACCTCTGTCAGGATCTAAATTTTGGGGCTGGAACTTATTTGCTGTTATTCACTAACAAATCTTCTGTGAAGCTCCTCCATAGCTAGCTGTGGTAAAGGCATGGTGCTTGGAAGAAGTTGCAGAGAATAGAAAATAAAATCTTTAGGAAAATGTAAATGTCTTTTTAGGCTATTGGTGTAGACACTGCTATGTGATGTTCTTGGTACTGAGCAAGCTTGGTGAGTTATTGGTTCAGCATGACACAGTAGTATACATTTGCTTGAAAGCATTTAATTTTTCTGATGTTTTCTTGGTTATACATTACTGTTACCTCACAAAGATAATTTCTTTAAATATATGCTAACAATAGATTTATTGTTACAGAATATCTAGTAAGTTTTGTTTTGCTTTGAGGGGAGAGAAGTGCCATTTGATGGACAAATTGACTTAGAGTCTTTAATCTTGTTCATACAGAGGATAGAAGAACAAAATTAATAATCTGCCACAAGTAGCTTGCCTTTCCCAGCAGCACTCCAGATATATGAGCATGACATGATCATCAATTAGGAGACAGTGTTACCTAGCATAAAAGTTTTTCTCCACAGAGTAGAGTTTTCTCACTCCTCTGGCTCCCTAGAAAATGCTGCTCGTCAAACAACACTACAGAAAAAGAAACCCAAACATTACCTGCCCCAGTGTTCAATAATCCAATTACTCTCTAAAATCATAATCAGTTTTAAAACTTGTAATTTTGCAGTGGAAACGAGTACCAGAAAAATATTCTCTTACCTCACCTTCTATTTATTGAGCCTTTTGGAATATATTTTCATGTCCTGTACTTTTATATTGATAAAAACACTGACAGAAATCAGTTAAATGGACTGCTGAGTTCAAAAGGCTGTTACTCAACGGCATCTCAGTAGTGGCAAGTATTAGTGTGTGTATCCCAAAGGTGATACTGAAATACATGTTCTTCAACCTCTACATCTACTTCCTTGAAGATGACTTAGATTGTACCCTCAATGAAAGTTTCAGTAATGACCAATTGTAGTAACAGGTGTTTTAATCAACAGGGACATCAAAGACTGAACCAACATAAACCTCATGAAGTTCATCATGCAGAACTGGGAGAGAATAACAACATGCATCAGTACATGGAAATGCAACGATGCTGGATTACATTAAAAGAAGCATGGTAAGTAGATTGGGTGAAAGTACTTCCCTTACTGTTGATGAGATCATGGCTGGAATATGGTGCCTGGTCTGGGGCCCCCCATGTTCCAGAAGGGTGTCAAGAAACTGGAGATGGTCCAGTGTAAGACTACAAAGACGCTGAGGGCCAATATCACATGATCTTCAAGGTGAAGCTGAGGGAAATGTGCTTGTTTAGTCTGGTGAGTAGGAAACCAAGTGGTCATTTAGAAACATGACTGTTGAAGACTATTAGATAATGGAACCAAATTTTTTCAGTGGTGTAAGAGGCTGTAACAAGGCTCACAGACTGCAGCTTGTGAAATTCAAATGGACATCGGGAATTTGTCACTGGGAACAAGTCACCTAGGGAGGCTGGAACTGTTGGAAGTTTTCCATGCAAAGGCATGGCTGACTTGCTTTAGTATTGTTACTGATAATCCTTCTTGAAATTCAAGTAGGACTAGATCTTCTTCAAAATCTCTGTGATTCAGTGGTTTATTTTCAAGGCATACTTTGTGGTTCCTGCAGAATCCCATAAATATAAGGATCAGTGTGCTCCAAGAATTCACCCCAAAATAGTCCTGATTGGAATAAGAGGCAGCTTATAATGTATCACATTGATAATCAAGACTATGTAGAAGTCAAATACTTCTTCAGTAGCTTTTAGTTTATAGACACCCATTTTTACGGATGTAATTGCTGTGATTTTTCATGCCAAATCAAGACAAGATGTAGGAATTCTGGCTTGCAGAACTCAGAGAAATGTGCAAAGATTTAATCTGTCTTAATGCACCCCTACCTGGCAAGTCTCCTAGGGCAGTTTTCTGAAAGGATGAAGTGCAATCAGCTCAGAACAAACTTCTAAGTTCAGTCTGCTACAGTTTAGCACATCCTGCCTCTACACATACTTTTTTTGTGTGTGTCAGAATGCAAAACAGAGGTGTGGTGATTATAAGAATGTCTCTCTAAGGTATTATAAGCCACAAAGTGTAGCCAGAAAACATTCATCATATAATTATCTCAGTGTTTTCATTCACATATTACTTTATAAAATGTGTTTTATGAAAAAGTGAGTTAGAATTACTAATTTTTTTTAATGCAGGGGTGAGTCAGTTCTCAGTTGAGAATGTTAGGGCAAATATACTCTCTAGATTCTGCCAAAGATCAGTGCTCTCTTTCAAAGATCACCACCAAATGAAGTCTTCTGCTCATGCGAATACTTGCAACAACATTGGAGTCATTTTTCCAATTATTAAAAGCTTAAAAATATTTTTGGATGGTTTCCTGTACATGTCACACTCCACTTAGTTAAAGATTTTGCTTTGAACTGTTTTATTTTCTTTTCATTTTTTTTTCAAAAATCCTCAGAAAACAATGTTTTTCTAAAACATTAAAAAAATCAGATAAAACATAATAAATCTTCCTTCTGCAAAAATCACTGTATACTTACCGCTCATCTATTTTTCATAGACCTGATTATAAATATCAGTGGGCAGTAAATGTTAAAGGCTAATGCCTTGAACTGATTTCCAAGGCTGAAAGGGGTTTGCCATTAGGAATTCCTAGGTGAAGGTTTATTTCCAGTGAGGTCAGTTGAAAAGATCATAATGTTTTTATCTTGTCTAGAATCCCTGACTGAATCAATAGCCCTAATGAATGCCCTAATAAAAATTAATAAAAGTAATAAATTAATAAAAATGCTGTGAGTGTCAGATGTCAAGAACATCTTATATTGTAATCCAAATACTTCCTTCCCACAGACCAACATTTTCAGGCACGTCTGTGTATGTATTAAGTTGCACCATGCCAAGGACTATATGATCTGTATGGACACGACAGTGATTTCAGAACTGCATAGACATAAGGATATTAGACATGTTAGTCATCACACTCTGACTCTCTCTCTGTAACATCAGTTCTTTTAATATAACCTAAGTGTAAGATAGGTATTAAACTCTTGAAAAGGACAGGCAACAGTGAGTTCTGTGGAATTAGACTGGAAAGGTGTCTTAAACACTTCAGTTGGTCTTGGGGTCAGCTAAGTATTTCAGTGATATCTTCAGCACACTGAGAAAACTACTTGTGAATTTTAGTTACAGAGAGTTGAGAAACACGGTTGATACTGAGGACAGTAATCAAAAATAGGGCTTAGATTTTTTTTTTTTTTAGAACATCTTTTAGATGTTTTTAACTTAACCAGTGGAAGTTGAGTGATATATTACGCACTGTGAAGAAGCACATTAATGACATGATAAGTGGCAGTAAAGGAGTCAGGACAACAAAGAATTGATTTTGCAAAGGAAAAGTAAATCTACATGACTTGTTCAGTTTAGGAGTGTGGAGCCTAGGAAAGAATGTGATTGGCTATACAAATGTGAAAGAATTATACAGGTGTGTGGGGAAGACATCATCTAGCTAAAGTAACAACATGTAAGAAAAATGTTGATGCTGCCTTTGATTAAAAAAAGCTCTCAACTGGTATAGTTTAGAAGTTCTGGAACAGCCATCAGCCATGCATAATTGGGGGGAAAAATGTTAAGAATGCCATGGCATCCTTACCTCTACCTGGAGACTGAACCTGAGAGATCTTCCCTTTCACTTGTGTGTTACTAATTCTACTTACTCCTTGTTGCCTTGCTGCAGTCACTTGCAATAAGAAGTCACACACTAACATTGTCAGAGTAACTGTAATTCTGCTTTCTAGGAATTTTTCTTTTTTTTCCCTCCTTTTTTACAATATCCTACCTTCTCCTAAATCTTTACTATCCTGGAATTGCAAGTTTTAGAATAGGTCAGTGGCCACACTTTCAATTAGTTGCAGCCACATAGTGTGCTGCAATCATCCTTGAGAAAGTGAGACATGCAAGACACATGGTCATGATTACACTAAAAGTTTCTACTCAGAACTGTGGAAAAAATTTCCTTTATTTCTCAATTTCCTATCAAGCTGACAACATTTTTCCACTCCCAGTAAGTGGTGTGCTGTTAGCTGGGTTCCAGTCACCCTATTCAGCCATCCAAAGCTGACTCTTTGGACAAGTATTTAAAGACTCCTTGATTCAATTGGAATATTTACAAGATATAGAGTTATAGTTATGGAGTTTCATTATGTAGGAATGGCACAGTACAGAGTACAAATTAATCAATGCTTAAACCAATATTTCTGTAATCCATCATAAGGAAAATTAATTAAGAAAATCTTACTGTATTTCAGATCTAAATCTATATGAGTTTGTGTACTTCAAGGGAGTTGAAACAGAAGGATATGTTTACTTTTGATGACTCACACAGCTGGGTGCTAGACGTTAGTCCCATGTCATCAAGTCGTTGTTGGGCATGATACACAAGGTGGGGTTTTCCCTAGGATTATCTTTTGGGGGTTTTTTTAGTGACATTTTATGTCTACTTTCCCCACTTCAGATGAACCACTGTTCTTTTTACCAACTCCTCCAGCAATGTTTTTCTTCCCTTTTTATTCTCTCTTGACAGAATGGTGAACCTTTTAATTTCTTTTTTTCTAAGAGCCACTGGTTAAGAGCCACTCAGCACCACTGAATGGTCAATTTCACTCTTTAAAATCAGCTTTTTAATGTTGTAATTTGGTTGCCTCATTGTAACTAGGAAAACTCATACCAGCTGAGGATTTAGATTTTTCACATAGCACAGCAAAGATTTTCCCATCATTCCAGGCAGAATCTGGAAAAAGTTTGTAACAAGTCAAGAAACTGTAGAAGAGAAATTACTAACTATGTCAGACACAGAGTCACAAACACACAGAATCACAAAGTTGCAGAATTACAGAATGGTTTAAGATGCAAGGGACCTCTGGGAGTCCTATGCTTTAGCCCCCACTGCTCAGGGGGGACAAGGACAACGTCCAAATGGCTTATGACTGTCAGTCCTATCTGATTATAATAATTATAATATACTAATTATAGTAGCCACAAAGTAGGAAAAGGTACAAGAAACAAATTCCTAGAAAATGGTTGCTACCTTATTGAAGGTTTGCAAATAAGTGTGTTAAAAAGCTATCTGGGGAAGGAAAGAGTTAACACTGAAGTACTCATAGTCTGGAAAAGATATTTCCCAAGCAGACAGATTTATGCTGAATTAGAGGTGGTCTTCATTCAGAACTCATTTGCAATTTATTCTTCCTGAATGTGTGTACATATATACATTTGTATATACATCTATAGAGGACTCAGGTTTTCCTGTTTAATTTTAGTTTGCAAACAGTAGTAGGAAGTTTGACCACAGACAATAATCAGCTCAGGGCAACGGTTCTTATTACTTAATATGAAAGAAGTTAACATATAGTACCTATGACAGATGTAAACAAAATGTGTTCCATATTGTGAAAAGACTGAGGGTGTGCAGTTACATATGTATGTCACTGTCTCCTTCTGGGACTACACTTGGCTAGAAAACCCAGGTGTTGCATACAAAGTTCTATAAAGTTTTTCTGTTCCTGTAAATTAATGTATTCCAGCACCATGTTTATAGCACTTAAGGAAGTGTTATTTCTTTGGAAATACAGAAGTTTGATATTCATACAGGTGTATATATATGTGTGTATACACTCATATTTATGCACACATGTTTACAGAACAACACAATATTCTATATAAATATGCATTACAACTGAGAAGACCTTTGTTTTCCTATTTCATGCCTTAAATTCTCTACCCCATGTTAATTATCCAAATAATGTACATTTACAGGTATTTCTTGATTATACTGATCCAGAAACTTAAAAAAAATGCATGTACTAAAACTTTTAACATGTAGGACACAATTTTATGCAGCATCTTCTGAATTTCTTTTGCCAGATATATCATATATAAGCTTCAGTTATAGTATGTATTTTCAGTGGTCATTTATTTTCCATAAAATGGAAATGAAAATGAAGAATAAGTACAAGATAACTCATTTCAAATTTATGTGTATTACTGATTTGATTTTGAATAAAACTCATATCCACTTTGTTTAAATTACAGATAGCTATAGTTTCTTCTCACTTAAAACACTAAAGCTTGTTTAATCTCACTGGGGAGAACAGAGCCATTATATTAGACCTAGTCTCAAGAAACCCACTAAAAATATTCCAGAAGCTGCAATATAAAATTAATTTAGCCTATCTGAACAAAAAATTGTGTTGTAGAAAATTCATAAATTAATTTCTATTTTGAAGAAGACAAGTTTTAGATAATTAAATACTAAAAAATAAAATGTGTAATATTATTATTGTAGTCAACAATACTAGAATCTTCCTTTCTAAATCATCATGGATGTTGCAAGAAGCTGTACCTCAGCAGTTAACTCTCCTAATGCTCGGACTTACCAAAAGAAAAGACAAATAAGAAATTGATTTTCTAAAAGAAGTACTTTAGAGGCTTACCAAAACCTTTGGCAAATCTCTGTTTCCCCTTCCAAACAGTCTGTCAGCATCTTCCACACTGCTATTTCCTCAGCTGCACAAGGACTTCCCTTCAATCCTGTTGCCTATACCCATCTCCAAGCTAATGAGCTACTCTCAAAGTTTTGCTTGCATGCTCATGATCCAATCCCATAACCCACAGTCATTTTTGTAACAATCACTAAAAGGCCCTTCAGATAGTATTAAAGATAGATCCTGGCTTAAAACCTAATCACTGAAATAAGAAGACCTCTGATACTAAAGCCAGACTGACCAGTTCTTTTAGTGAGATGGTGATAATGATCCCATATCTAGGTACTGTACACTAAAAGGGGCCTTCCCAACTGTACTTTTCATTGTCCACAACAGCTAAACTTTCTCTGCTTGAATGGGAATGTTCCCTGGTTCCGCTTTTGGTATTATTGAACTGTTGTTCTCTAAAAAGAACCACTATCCCCCTTTGTCCTACAGAGCTTGAGACTGTAGGATATGGCTGGCTGGAACAAGGATCTTAGAACTTGCATATAATATACCAACCTAACAAGGCTCCTCTGAATGAAAATCTGCTCATTTAGATGAAGTTGGAGTAGATTGTGCAAATCCGTTATTTAAGATGCTGTGATGATTATCTGTGGAATGATCCCTGCAAAGGTTTGAGTCCTGTGTGCCCTAACACACAAGAAATTGGTTGTGATGTGAAGGAAGGACTGTGCTGTCCTGCAGTGCACAGACACTGTGGAGAAACTTTTGCTGCTTATGAAGAGGAACCTCCAAATCTTTCCAAAGATAGTTCTACACTTAAATGCCACACTTTAATATCCTCTAATGGGAGTTTGGAAAGATCTTCATATTTCTTTTGTCTAGTTCTGCTTGGTAAGTCTGAAGAACAGATAATTTATAACACCTGTAAAATTAGTATCTCTTCTGTACTGTTCCTAGTCAGTGCTGCTTTTTGTAAGGTCATCTGATCAGCATGATGAGTGCTCATCATCCTTTAGAGGTCCTTTTCTACATGTTCCTAAATTGTTAATATATGGTAGAAAATGGGGGCAGGGCAGTTTGGAGAGGTTATTTTTAAGTGATTGCAGAGGTTTGGAAGGCCCAGACACCCTGGGAACCCATAGCTGGCTGAATTAGAGGGGCTTGTGTTCAGGAAACAGGTCAGTGGCCAGGGAAATATTGAGTGCTTAAACTCAGGATGTTTTCTCAACATGCAGAATCAGTATGTAAATCCAAACACAGCTGCCTGGTGAGTGACTAGAAAGAGGGAACTTTAATTTTTCCTTTGACTGTTTGGAGATTCTTCATCAATCAAAAAGATGGACTGATGTTCCAAGCAGTTCTCATACTGTTCTTTTTCAGGAAATTCTTAAGAAATATCATTATGACTTGTTTCAAAAAGTAAAGTCCATTTTTGGAAGAGTATAGTTCCCTTCCTGAGCTTCCTACATTTATCCCTTGCTTCTGTTTTTTTTTCTTCCTTCCTTCTTTCCTTCCCTCCGTCTTTCCTTTCTGTGCACAGGACATGGTGTACCTCTAAGATTAATTGATGAGTAAATAACTGAAAACAACATATTTAAATCAAGTCCTGCTTTCTGCCACTTTTATTTTTTTCATGTGAGTAGGACCCAAAAATTAGGAGCTGGTGCAGCCTTGAAGTAAAACAATAAACAAATGTTTGATATGGGATAATCTGCTGACAGGTTTTGTTAAACTTCTTCCTTTCCTTAAGCCTTCAGAACAGAGCTGAGATTCAATCTTACAAGATCTACACTGAACAACTTATCTGTGTTCCCAGTTTTAGACACTGCTGCTGAAAGACCAGACTTTGCTGTTGATCTCATCCATCTGAGCCAGCTCCCTGGCTCAAATGCATTCATGCAGCCACCTCCACAGGTTATCTGTGTGTGACCAAGAGCAATGTTTGGCCCTAGAAATTTTCTAGACTCCTCTAGACTGACACTAATAATTGTCCTTTGCTTATACTAAAAATATTCACACTGCAGCCTAATATGCATTAAGAAACTCTACAGTCAGCAGTGCAGTGAAAAAATCTTCCTTACAAATCCAGACATCTAAGCCTATAATTCAAAAGTGCATTTAAATATATTTAAACATTTAATAGGTAATTTTTTTTGACACTTCAACATACTTAGAAGAAACAATAATTGTTTGATACTGGAACGTAACACATTTGGCTACCTGCACCTAAAGAATTTCCTCATAAAGATTCTTTAAATTTAAATCTAGTAATGTAAAGTACTGTATTTCATTATAAGTATGTTGGGATTAATCACCAGAGACCACTAGAAATCTTCAAAGATTGGAGTAGTTAGAAATCTCATTGTACTATGATCCTCCAGACCTTTTAAACACAAAACCTTGTGTGGTCCTCCAGATAATCTTTTGATAGTTCAAGTAATATTTATAACATAAAACTCCATAATGATTTAAAGATGTGTTCTGTCCTTTCTGTCCAGGGTGCAGCCATGCCCCCTGTAACCAATGCAGATTTTACACAGAATAAATGCACCATAAGAATGCATGGTTGTATAAAAATAATTGATTTTTGTCAGTCCAAATAATAACACTAGTTCTGCATATTGTCGCTATAGTGCAGAAATAAATACTAATCTGCTTCAAAGTGTTATTGTATTCCATATGAAAAAAAAAATAAATCCTGTACTTAGAAAATATTAAGTTTGTACTTAGCAAAATTTTTAGGCTGAAACTACTTTGTTATTGAATTGAAACATTTCTAATAAAGCCAGTATTTCTACTTTGAAACAGGGAAAAAATATCTTAATATATCTTCAAAATTGTTTCCCTTGCTTGAAATGTATTTTCATTTTTAAATTCCCTGCAATCAGTCTTTTAGACTGATTGCAAATTACAATGTAATGCCAAAAGTAAAATATATTTTCATGTTCTAAACATCAGAGTTTTAGTGTGTCAGAAACAGTAGCAAACTGAAAAAGATCTGTCATTTTCATAGTTAAAATTTGTTTTCTTAGTAGTATATCAATAAAATGTAAACTGAACTTGAATTTAGAGCAATATCACCTGAAGATTTCTTTAGATATTGTTTTTGGAATTACAAAGTCAGTAGTTTTGTTTAAACAAATAATTTAAATAATTTTTAGGATGATACTCATTGTCTGACAACCTGAGAAGTCTACAGCACAATAACCTTTGAACTTGGTTCTTGTTTTTTGTAGCTGTTCTATAGAAATCTGCACTTTCAGGGCACAACTAATCTATCTAACTTGTAACTTGCCAGCAGTTAGCAATTGACTATCACCCTAGAAGTGCTATAGGACACCACACTAAGAAGTTCACCTTTGCCCAGATGATTTCCTGTAATATGTGATAGCCGAGTTGTATTAGAATAAAAAAATAACTGGCCTACATTAAATGAAGTCTTCTGATTTCTGATGTAATTTAATACACAGGAAAAATCTTTTGGATTAGTATTTGCATGACTAGCTCCAGAACTCCTGACTGTGATCAGCTGTGTAGCAGGTCAGGAGCTTAAATTTCTGGCTCTTTCCCATCTTTATTCTCTACTCTCAATCTGTTTCTAATGATTTGTTCTTTTTGTTGTTAAGTTTTAAATCATGTTTAAAGGGACATCTCTTTGTACTAGTGTAGTTAATAAAATTGAAACTGATTTTCAAGGATTGATGGGAATATAAGTTTAAAAATAGAAAAATAAAAATAAAATTCTAAGGGTTTATAAATCATGTTTGCCACATAAAGAGTGCACGGGAAGTAATTCTGGTTGAAACTCCCTACTAAGGGATATTAACATAATTTCTAATACATGTTTCTCTGATTTTTTTAATAGTCGTAACAATACAATAAGAGTGAAATTAAACTCCAAGAGAGACATGAGGTGCTGGAGTGTGTCCAAAGACAGGCAACAAAGATGATGAAGGGTCTAGAGAACAAGTCTTACAAGGAAAGGCTGAGGGATTTGGGGTTGTTTAGTCCGGAGAAGGCTGAGGGGAGATATTGTCACCCTCTACAACCACCTGAAAGGAGGCTGTATTAAGGTGGATGTCAGTTTCTTCTCCCAAGTAACAAGTAACACAGCTACAGGAAATGCCTAGAAGTTGCATCAAGGTAGGTATATATTGGATATCAGGAAAAATTTCGTCTCTAGAAGGATATTGTTGGTTAACCCCAGCTGGCAACCAAACACCACAGAGCTGCTTGCTCACACCCTCCCCTCGGTGGGGTGGGGAGGTAATCAGAAAAGTAAAAGTGAGAAAATCTGTGTTTTGAGATAAAGACAGTTTAATAAGTAAAGAAAAAGCTGCATGCACAATCAAAGCAAAAACAGGAATAATTTCATTACTTCTCATTGGCACACAGGTGTTCAGTCATCTCCAGGAAAGCAAGGTGTCCTGCTTTCAGCCGAGATAGAACTAGGTTTTTTTCTTCTTAGTATCCTGAATAGAGTTGTGATTTGGATTTAATGTGGGATTGGGTGTGAGAAGAACACTGATAATACACTCATATTTTCTGTCATTGCTAAGAAGTCAAGGACTTTTCAACTTTCAAGTCTTGCTACTTTGCAGGTGCACCAGCAGGTAGGAAGTAGCATAGCCAGAGCAAAGGACCCCAATTGACAATGGACTATTCCATATTATGCAGCACCATTCTCAGTATACAGATGAAGGTTAGCTGAGAAGCTGTTTCTCTTCCAGGATTGCAGTTTCCCCTCCAGAATCAGTAGCCAGGAACAGGCTCAGCCTTGGTCAGTGGGTGGTGAGCAATTACATCACACGTTACTTGTTTGTATATTCTTTTATGGCTATTATTATTGTTATTTTGATTTTGTCTTATTTCAATTATTTAATTGTTTTTATCTCAAACTATGAGTTTTATTGCCTTTACCTCTCTAATTCTTTCCCCTTCTCACCAAGGAGGAAAGGGTGAGTTAGCAGCTCCATGGTGTTTTGCTGCCAGCTGGGTAAAAAAACAGATCACAAGGCTGTGTCATGTGTAACAGTTGCTTTGGAAGACAAGCACCATAATCCTGAACATCCCCATCTTCTTTTTTTCCCCAAATTTATATGCTTAATATGATGTCATACGGTATGGAGTATCCCTTTGATCAGTTGGGGTCAGCTGTCTCAGCTGTATCTCCTCCCAGCTTCTTATGTACCACCAGCCAGCTTGCTGGTGGGTGGTGAGAGAAGCAGAAATGTCCTTGACTCTGTGTAAGCACTGTTCAGCAATAGCAAAAACATCCTTGAATTATAAACACTGTTTTCAGCACAAATCCAAAACATAGCCCCATACTAGCCACTATGAAGAAAACCCTATTCCTGCCAAAACCAACACAAATGATTTGTGCATCAAGTGTTGGAAGAGGTTGCCTAAGAATGTGATTGAGTCATCATCCCTGGAGGTACTTAACAGGCATGTAGACGTGGCACTTAGGGACATAGTTTTGTGGTGCATTTGGCAGTGTTAGATTGAACTTGATGATCTTTAAGGTCTCTTCCAACACAAATGGTTCTATGAAATTTTTGTGGGGGTTGTTTCCTCCTCCTTTTTTTCCCACTTCTTTCCCCCACCAAAAGCTTGTAATAGCTTCATATAATTCGATTGTCTAGCAGGTTGTGCTCTGAGGGTTAGGAGACCCACTCTGATGCTTTTGACCATGTTGAAGTCTTAATTTCTATTATTATTATTATTATTATTTGTTACTGTTGATGTTGCACAGAATAGAAATTAATCAGAAGGGAGATTATGTGGATGATTTAAATAAATTGTATTTGATATATTGTTTTTCAAGAAAGTGAACTATTTCTCCAGTTTTTGTACTGATAACAGGCATAGATTTATTTTCCATTATCTTACTGAAGTAAAGGAATAGTTCTATCTTTAATATGAAATTAAGATACACAGGAAATTCACATTTAATTTAACAATTCTAAAAGGAACTATTTCATTTTAGAAATGCATCTTTGAGTAAGAAATGTTTTTAAAGGAAACTTAACAGACTATTCAAAAGAGTATTTTTCATTTAAAAAATTATTCTGTTAAACTGACAAGTAAAATTGCAAAGTCTTAAATAATGCTGAAAACAACAGAAAAAGAAATATTTCAGGCTGAAACAAGCAGTTACTGTATCCTGCCAAAAAAAAAAGAACAGACAAACCCTCTTTTTGTTTTGGTTACATAGCATACAGCAGGAAGGAACAACACATGGCGCAAGAGCTACCATTGCCCATACCACTCTTAGAAAGCACCTTCTTACATGACTCCAAACGTCTCTTTTCTGCAAGTCAGTTTACAGATTTTAATAATTCACTAGCATGAGCTTTGCAGACTACAAAAGAATTAAGATTTGTGCCAAATTCTGGATGTCAAGATAGTTAACACATTAAATTATCATGTTCAGTAGGTATTAAAATGATGTATAATGTCATAGAATGATGTAAAAGTCTCTAAAAGCCTTATTGGCAAATAGTTTAAACGGACATAGACAAAATCAATTGCCTTAGAAACCATATATTAATACCAGAAAAAATAGACAAAAATCTGGATGAACACTGATATCTATAAAATGCTGCTAATACATTGAAATTAGTTTTAACTAAAAACTGTCAGCTTTCCAGAAACTTCCCATCAAAATTATTTAATTGTGGACATCAGAGTTTTGGATTAACATCTGGACATTGTGGTATTGGAATAGGCTGCCCAGGGAAGTGGTGGAGTCACCATCCCTGGAGGTTTTCAAACAACAGGTAGATGTGGCACCTGGGGAGATGGTTTAGGGATAACAGTAGTGTAGGGCTATCAGTTGGAATTGATGAGCTTGAAGATCTTTTCCAACTGCGATGATTTTATGATTTTATGTTCATTCATCTCAGACACACAGATCTTTCAGGGATGCTCAAGTTCACTGCTGAAAGCCCTCCAACTCTGTAATGTAACACAAACTTCAAGTATGAGAGAGACATTCAGAAAATACAGTTGCTGACTATTTCTGTTTTATAGAAGGCAAAACACTGTCTATTAACTAACAGGAAGGAAAATATTTTATTGTGAAAAAAAATATCTTAGCATTACAGGGTTTTTTTACACTTCCAGCTTCCTTTGGTTTAAGTTAACTCTTTGCATTGTTTTTAATATTCAAACCTTCTTACTTATTCCTCTTAAAACTATGCTGTACCCCTCTATATTGTTTCACCATGGAACAAGTCAAAACGAAAAAAGGATTCAAACCACTGCCATGGGAAAAAAAAGAGATGAAAAAGAGCATGCCAGGCACACTCTTCAGGTTACTTTCTTTTCTAGACTTACCCACTTCCCAGGGAGTAGCTCTAACTCAAGGAATGAATTTAATCAAAACTCAGCCTGCAACATCTTCTAGTGCTTACACATCATCCTTTATATGGTGCTTTGCTTAACTCAAATACCATCTTTTCATCTTCCCAAAGCTGAACATTTTTTTAATAGAATATAAACAAAACAAAGCACAAAGCAACAGAAGCCAAAACCCAAAGCATAACAAAAACCAACTCAGACAAAAAGTCTAAATCAACCTTAACTCCAGCACATGAACTACTTCACAGCTCTGAGATACTACTTTTGGGCAGAATAACTAGCTGTGTGAATGTACGTTTGTTGAGATACAACAAAATTTGCTAAGTACTTCTTTCTTACATAGGAGATTTATCTGTTGCTGTCTTAAATTTACACCTCAGTGCTGACTATATTTGCAATATTCATTTCCTCCTCTGCCCATCAGTAAGTTAGGGAATAAAGTAAGGAAATACAGCAGGATGAAGAATTTATACGCTAGGGATTAAGTTCTACAAACTACTCACTGGCTGTAGTAAGGAATGCTTCAGAAGGCATAAAGAAAGGTCTTGATAATGCAAGAGCCTGTGGTATTGTTCAGTGTTCAAAGGGAGTACTACAGCTTTATACTAAATACAGCTACTCTCAAGGAGGACAACAGTCAAATGTCATCCTTCTTAGCTTATAAGGAATACAACACATCAGTATCTTCCTGATTGTTTCACTTTTTTGGAGCTAATGACATCTCCAACAAATTACACACATATGGAAAACAGTGAACAGCCCTTAGAGGATACTTATAAAGCTTTTTAGTTTACATTCTCAGCATTCTCAGTGCAACATTCACTTTGAGGATTTTCATTTTTTCTCCTCCTAATTGTCACAGAATCATGATCCCTTTCATGGATCTCTATGTATTAGAAAATGATAAATAGATCACAGTGATACAAAGGATAAGAATGATTTTCAATAAGTGTTGAACAGTTGGACAGCTCTGCTGGAAATAAACTTGTTCTAAATCTATCCCAGATGCATTAAATCTGACACCAATTGTACAGAACCTTAAAAAACACTTCTTGTGAAGGTCTGCAGGGTTCAACAGTGCTACCTCTTGGGAGTTCACTGTGTTACTGTAACTTTGTTTGACATGGGCTCTACACAGAGCTCATAAATCAGTGAAGAAGAACATGGTGAAAGGAGATCTGGGATTACTTGGAGACAGAGATAACCTTATTCCTGTCATTTCACCACCAAGGTGTATTTTTTTAGGTTTTTTTACAAGAACTGAATTTACCCAGAAATGTGTAAGATGCTGGAATGTGTGGTAATGATGATAGAACAAATCATGTGTTCTGTAAGATAATCTCATTATTTTATCTTGCTTGTTGAGGAGAGATTGCATGCAAAAAGTATTTTGAAATATTTCAGGGAAGAATATTGTTTTATGTTGATATGTGAAGCTTAGAAACAACAGGTTAATTTGTATTCTTTCTATCTAATGTATTAAGAATGGGCTAATAAAAAGCAGTCTGTAGTTAGGTAAACTATCAGCAAGAAAACCCCTTTTCAATATTTCAGTCTTTTGAGTACTGTTAAGCTGGAAGCCACATACCTTGATTCATCTTCCAAGTGTGTTTTATGGCATTGCAGTGAAGATTTGTACCTACAAGGGAGAGCTACAACCTTCTCCTGAGTAAAACAGTGTGATAGCTAAGAGTGTTATCATAATTTTCTTTAGTGCCACCTCACTACTCCACAAGTTTGTGTACACTACCAATATCATGCTGGCTTAAAATACTATTTATTTTTAGACAATTTGTCTCATGTATTATAATCTGATTAAGAAAACTCAGTTGATGTTGCTATATTGACTTTAATTCCTGATAGAAACAAACTTCCTTTAATTAATATTACTGTGTCTTTCTAAATTAAGGGCAAATGACAGAATTTCAACTACTTCCTATAGTTACACAGTCTATTTCCAATCTGAGAGAATTTCAGTAGGATCATTTATGGAATCATGAAGTTCATTCTCCACAAGGATTTTAGTACTCATTACAATGGATGTCATGACATGCAGTGCAAAAGTGATGTGATTCTCTGGATTATTAATTCTTTTAAAAAATCAAGACAGAGGTACCACTGCTTAAACTGTCAGTTAAAAAATAGTATTCTAAATTATAGTTATGAATTAATAGACCAGTGAAAAGCCTTTATTAAGCTTCAGGAAGAACTTTCAACTCTGTCATCTGCACCTTAGCAAAATACGACTGAAGAGAGTTAGCATGTAAGGATTGTTGAGAACTTCAGTTCTAGGTGCTTTTCCCTGGCAGATCCGTAAAATACCTACTTCCATTCATCCAAAATAGTCACTTCCTTCATTACAGATACAGCTAGAGAACAAGTATTTGGAACAGTTAAGGTAGTAATGTTACTATTCGTGAGGTACGGAGGTAATTTTTACTGCCTTCTAGCAACGAGCACCGTGGTAGAGGGAGCATTGCATGAAACATGAAATATAGAACAACACTGTCCATATTTCAAAATCCATGTAAGGTTTTCATTATTTCATTTCTCTCCACATGCTGGGGATTTTTTGTTTTCTTTTTTTTTTTAAACAAAACAAAACAAACATATGGTATTTCATCCTCAAAGGGTATGATGTGTTCCTACACCATGTGCAATGGAATAAATTCACAACTTATTGTTTCTAAGAGCTGCATGACTAATCCATCATGCATACACCAATGGAAATTTAAATTCAAACGCTTTAACGTTTTCAGGAATCCAAATACCTTTTGGGTTTTATGGGAACACTCACTGCTCACTGCTGACAAGAAAAGAGACACAAGATTCCCCAGAATGAAGGATAGCTAGACTATGAAGCTAAAACTTAACTATGCTTCCTTCTTTCTTTGTACTGCTCTTTTTGCACTTATTTTATGGGTTAGAAAAATACAGATTTAACAGATATCACCAGATAGCTTTGTATATATATTTTTTTTTAGAAATCTTGGTGGGAGGAATTAATAATAACAGCATAAATGCTCAAAGAATTCAGCAAAAATCTCTCAGAATGCTTAGGAAAGTCAAATAAAAGATAATATGAGCAATGTAAAGTCCACCTTATCTTGTAATTGAAATGTACTGCAAATACATCAACTATTGTACAGACATGGACAGGTAAGGTTTTTGTTAACTAATAATTAACATTTATCTTAGAAGAAATTTCATGACCTTCCTTCAAACTAGGCACCTAAACTTCGGGAGGAGGAGGTAAACATATTATGGAGATACCTTTAAAAACATTTAACAAAGAAATTATTGTCTGCAAGGTATCAGACCTTTTCTGTCTTTAATTACTTTGGCATAGAAGCTGGTTCAAACCAAACTGAACACAGGGGAAGATTTCCATTTGTTTTCGTGGACTTCTGATTTGGCCTGACATACTAAGAAATGTTTAAATAAGTGCAGATACTCTACTGATAGCAGTCAGATGAAAACTGAGCTTATTGTTCCTTAACATTTTTTTCTCAAGATCAGTGTACAACTGGAGGTAATTTTTATAGCCCATTTGAGCAGAAATATCTTTTAGTTCTTTTATTCTTAGTAGCTTTTGCTTTTTCTTCTGCTTTTGTTATTTCTGTTTTGTTGGTTCTGTTTCTTTTGAGTGAGGTTTTTTTCCCTCTTGGCAGAGTGATAGATTCTTTGAACTTGTATTAGAAGAAGATGTATCTTTAACTGGATATGGAATTTGTTTGACTGGAAGCCATAGTATAGTCTCAGTAAACAGTGCTGGCTCTTACAATTAATTGCAGATTTCTTAATTTACCCTAGGAAAACAAGGTCACATATGTGTGTGTTGAGGATACAGATTCTCAGTGTATATGTTTGGAAATAATATTACAAAAAAAAAAAAAAAAAAAACCAACGAAAGAGAAAATGAAGTTTAAAAAGAAGCAGAAATATTTATGTGTTATGTTAGTGGGCCTTTAAAATAGATGGTGAAGGAAATGTTCCAGAACTCATTGAATAAAGAGAAGAGAAATACAAAAATTTGACTATTTCAAGAATGTTTACGACCTCATTGTTTTCTATAATGGATTAAAACTAAAGATGAAAACCTTGGACACAGTACAGAATTTCTGACTTTAAAGGGAGGATGTACTGATCCAGTCCTGATTTGTTGCTAATGAAAATACTCCCAATTATATGTTCTAGTTTTAACTAAATTTAAATAGTCCATTATTTGAATACTGGTTTAGCAATTCTCTTAATTCTCTTCTTAATTTTTTCATCACATTTGTAAGTCAAAGGTTACATTTTTTCATTTTAAAGGATTTTTTCTGAAAGAGTAAAACGAACAAACTTATCATTGACAACTGACTGTCTGATGCCAGCCATAGAAAAAGCTCTGTAAACACTCTTTCAAGTCCCCTTTCTTTCCTAAAGTTCCTCAAACTGAATGAACTACTGAAAGCCACTCATTCAGTGAGGTGGCAGCCTGCAAAAAAAGAATTTAGGATCTAGATCTAGCTATGAAAAATGATACGCAAGACCTGGGAACCTGCTGTTTGCATGTGTGTTTAGCCATTAAAAAGTTATTACACTCATATTGGCTGTCACTAGATAAGACAATGTTCTCAGTGTGCTAGGATATTATATTAACAACCCATAGGGCTTCTATTATCAATAGCCTAAAACAAAGAGACCAGAGAGGTCAGGAACCCACATAGAAAGCTCTCTTCTCCCGTTAGGCTTTTATAGATATGTTTTATGAGCTTATACATATGGTCATAATGCCTGAAATACAGTCTTTCTCTATGGAGATATTACCTTGTTGTGTTTGTTCCTCTTTGATTATTCTTTGAATTTCTTTCTATCTTCTTCAGCCAAATGAAACATTAAGGAAACCCCCTTCCTCCCCCAAGCCCAAAATGCACCCAACTTTGTTCAACATGAGGAATTCTGGGTAAGGTTCTAATCTTTCAAGTACTCATGTATTTAATTACTTTTATGAAAAATTTACTGAGCTTATTGTGTCTACTGGCATGCACAAAGGAAAATGTATGGGTAAGCAGTTACAGAGTTGGAAACACTTATATATCAGTCTGTATTATGTGGTAGGAAAGGCTGCTGGTCATTCAGTGTTTTAAAACTCATTAAGTAGGTACTCACTTCTGGGTAAAACTTATATCTCTCAGTTTTAATTTTTCTTACACCAGCATCCCCATTCATTTTCTAGTGATATCTTCAGTATTTTTAAAATTCCATTACATAAAATAACTCATGTGCATCTGATTATTCATAAAGTGTGCAGATCTTCCAAGCATTTGTTGTGTGTGAGTGGAATACTGATTTCCTAATTTCTCAACCTGCTTTAGAGGCTTCCTGAAACAAAATAGAACTAAGTAAATGAATCAGACAATTCAAATATCTTGTTATTCATTTTACCTTGTGAACAACTCTTACTGTTCAAATATTTTTTAAAAAATGGACACCATGCCATTAGAAGGTAACACATTTTTAAAGTGAGTAACAGATTGTTAAGAGTAAAATTAGAAGCACATTTTAAGAAAAAAACATACAAATCTGTATTCATGCCTTTAGGCCAGAACAGAAAAATAATATTGTTAAAGAATAGAACAGCAGCAAATTACCTGGCTGTAATATTTTTGACAATACTAGTTGAACAAATGTATTTAAGAATTTTCAAGCTAAGTAAAACTTCAGTGTTCATAAAGCAAGCAGAGAAACTTTACATCCAGAGTTTATTTTCCAGAAGTACACCTCAGACACCAAAGCTATTCATTCATCTCATGTTACACCTGGCACCCAGTTCTTTTGATAACTGTTTCTGCCAGACTTACCCACTTCCTCAGCATTATATTGCTAAATATTTAATTAAGGCATAGCTGAATCCTTGCCTATCAGTTAATTTCCCGTGGTGCAAGCTACTTTGGACTCGTCTCCAGGGCAGGAGTCCACGTGCAGGAATTACAAGGCGTTCCACAGCATGAGTAACCAAGTGACCTGTAACCACACATATGTTGTTCCCACATGTTTCCAAAATAGTTTGTCCAGCTGTCTCAATGAATACATTATGCTGGAAGACAGCTGGCCAGCCTTCTGAGAAGCAAGCTGAAGCACATAGCTGCTCTCTTCTGACCCCTTAAATACATTGTGCTACCCTGAAAAACACACCTTGGCACTCAGCTTGTTGTTAAGTGAGCTCCTGGCTGGATAGGTTTTTCCTCCCATGTAGAGGGGAAAATGAAGAGACCTCTTGTGTTAAAGTACTCTTAGCTGCATGGCAGAAGGAACAAGGAAATAACTGCTATTCAGAAAGGGAGGAATTCTGTTCCCACTGTGAAGGTCAGCAAAAATTTGAGTTACTAAGGTTTGACCTGGTGATATAATTCTGTAATCTGATCTAAAACTTGAGGACTAGAATACCTAAATTCTATTTTCACCTCTACCACTCATTTAAGCTTGACAATGGATCCATTCACACAGTTTAAATTACTTTCATTTGAAACATCAAATAAACTGTGAACACTGATGTCACTCACCTTTATGACAGTGTATAAGAACAATTTTTTCTGCACTAGGTAAGGATGACTCTAGAGTATTAATTTTGTTAATGTGGACAGCATGCCTTTGTTGCAGAGAAGGACTTCATTCACCCTTTTCAGAACAAAATTATTAGAATCTTTCCTGAATTCATTATCAGTTTGTAAGTCAGTCAGTCTGCAATTGCTTTTATGCAGGGCTGAAGCAGGTCCCTTCAGCTTTCAATCCTTCCCCTTCTCAACAGCACCAAGTGCTTTCAATGTCGAAACCACCCACACACATGACTATTTTACTTACCCTTTCCCTTTTGTTTAAGCATAGCATTTTAAAGTTTTATTTTCTTCTTTTCACTGAAAGCAATACTGAATACATTTTTGTTGGGTTCATTTTATATTTTGCCATTTTTGCCATGCAAAACAGTTTGCTTGGAGCAGTCTCTAAACCATGTACTAAGGACTGTACATCTCTTCACAAATGCTCTGGAGAGAATATAAAATACAGTTTCAGAGATTTAAATTGCAGGGGTGATAACATCCGATAGTCAGACTTACTGCCCTGTAATTTATTCCAGAGAGGCAGAATAATATTGTTAGACTTAAACATGGCTTACCTGCTGACATGATGTCTCTCATATACACATCTCACAAAATTATAGTTGGCTAAAAAAAGAAATTGTACTAATAAATAGTATCATAATCACAAACAAGGACTACCTGTAGCAGACTCAAAATACCACTGACTGTTCCTGTCTTTATATTTGCATACCACAGAATCACAGAATATTAGGAGTTGGAAGGGACCTCGAAAGATCATCTAGTCTACCCCCCTGCCACAGCAGGATTCCCTAGAGATATAGCTAGGTATAACACTCCTTCAAATAAGAAAGTATTTAAATATAAAATATTAAATGCTCTCTGCAAAAAAAATTAAGAAACAGAGGGAAAATAATTGATTAATGTGAAACATTTCATGCTTTTGCTGAGAGTGCAACACTGTAAGTAGCTCAGCCTATTTAAAAAGTGTTTAATATTCAGCCACATGCTGTGATTTCAAGTGTATTCCTAGCTTTCCACTCTTTCATTGTACTATCTGACTAGCTTCTTGAAAAGATACACATCTGCATGTTCTAATTACAGTCAAGTACAAAGCTTACTGAAATCAGTGAGTCTTCTGATTGATTTCTACTGATACTAGACCAGGCTCATCTGTGGATGGATTAATTTTCAAGATGGATTTTAGAAATGTATAAAATCAACCTTTTCTTTGACACAAAGGGCTATAATTATATCTTGAGGATGGTAACAGTCTACAGTGCACTTCCCATAAGAGCTAAAGTATATTATTCTCTGTAGGCCACAGGTGCTGCCTGCTCTGAAAAAACTGCTGATAAAATTCCCACCTGTTTCCATAATACCAAAATCCAGATGCTCATAACATTTTAAACCTTACTTCTAGCAGTCTTCTTTTTCTTTGAAGTTTGCTTTTAAGCCTTAGTAAGGTTATATTTCCGAATGTGGATAACAGAATATGGAAACGAAACCAGATCAGAGTGGAGAAATAGAATAACTATGCTGATGTAATGAACATATGTCTCTAAAAGAAACCTAAGTCCTATATTTAGCATCTAGTAAATATAAGTATATATGTTTAATTTTATATTATTGTAATAATTTTGTTATAATGTCTGACTCTGGGACTGTAAGCCAGAACCACTAGGTTATTTATTCAGGTTATGTTGTTGGTAGCAGTGAAACTGGTAACATGTTGTGGGGCATAAGATGATAAATGATGATTTCAAAGCAATTCTTCAGTCAAGTCACAGCTCTTGTGCCATTCTAGTAACACAAACACACATTGGCAGAAATTGGACAATGACACATATGGACAAATAAAACCCTCAAATAAATCTCAAATTCAAAATCAAGGAGGACAGAGGTGGATGCCTGAAACATTTCTTTTACACATATTGTTGTATCGTGGGAGAGTATTTTTGTTATTAAAATGGCCATATGATAGAGTCAGTAACGTTTTAAAACTGGAATAACTTATAGGAGTTTAAACCACCTAACTGTGCAGATTGTGCCTGGGTCGTAACCACCTTGAACTGAGTAATAGTTTCTTGCATTGGTATTAAAAAAATTAAGAGCTAAGAACAGTAAAGAAGGTAGATGTCTTTGTTTTAGAGATATCTTCAGATGGAGAACAGGAAATGTTTGTTAGTCTCTCAAAAGTTGAAGGTTACTTCATTAGCCCTGGAATGTTTGACACAATTTTACTAAGAACTGAAGAAAGAAAACCTGTTAACAAAGCTAAAATAGCTGGTCAGGACAGGCCCTGTCATTAGGAGCAGTGGAGTGATAAGGAGTGGTTAACAGGAGCAGAGCAGGTTAAACTGCATCTCTTATCTGCAAGGATTTGACATCCCCAAAGTGTGAGTGAGTTATTATCATAGAAAGGGTGAGGGAACCAGTTGCCTCATCAAAAAAGACTGCAAAATGGCATTAGTTATGCATGAGAGTTGGGTATTGTATGCTGCTCTGTTTGTGGGCTTTCTTAGGGCTTTTTTTTCACCTCCTTTCATGCTATTAAAAATTGTTTATTTAAGCCAATAGATTTAAATGGAGGCAACTAGCTCAGTAGGAATAGAAGGTATATTACATTTTTTATTTTTTTAGGTTTCTGGAAACTCCAGACAATGCAATTTTAGTAAACAGATTTACATTTGAGCCCAGCTTATGCTGCCAGCAGTTGGGAAAGCTTTTTTCTCATTAAGGAAACTGGAAATTACTGTTACAGAGTACCTATAATATACTACACTTCCAAACTTTCAGGAAAATAAGCTATAACTAAGAAAAGTAATTTTTAATTTTTCCTCATATCAGTGAAATATAGGAATTACCAGTCTAGGTAAAAACCAGAATAAATCCACTCCGAAAGCTTAGTTTTGACTTGGACTAATTGCTGTAAGGGGAAAGGGCTTGTCTGATTTAATTTGACATTATGTTTTACGTATGTGTGTGGTTACAGATTGGCATAAATATTTCTCTCAGTTAATAATTCCCTTCAGTTTTCTCATATTTCTGTCTTACTCAGCTTTAAAGGATTAAAAAATTTAAGACTATTAAACGACACTCCTCAATTGAAGGACGCTCCTCAGTAAAATGATACTCTTCTGAGCAGTTTATCATATACTTGACCAGTCTTGTACTATGGTCTGAACTAGCTCATGTTGAGCAGTATCCTCCCCTACCCTTTGTTTTTGTGGGTGACCCTGAATGACATATGCTGATGTAAAGCCTTTAATTTCTGTAGAGCCAATAGACATCTCTCCACTGTCTTGACCTTCCTCTTTCTAAAGCAACTTTACACTTCTTTGCTTTTTAACCATAGTCCACATTAAGCAGAGGTCTATGGAAATAAAACTGTAGCTTTTGAATGACAGTGTGATATAATGTGATTTAGAGAACTTAGACATCATAGATATTAGATAAAGCATGATAGGTATTAGATAATGCCCTAAAGGTCTTTAGCATTTCCAATTTAAGAATATACTGCAAAAAGTTAAACTCACATCACAGCAAGTATTGCTGCTGTCTAAAAATGTGGGATATCTTTTAATATTAATCTTTATCAAAATACTGCATGAGCAGTATAAAAAGACTATTTATGCTTGAATATACTATATTTCAGATGAAACACAAAATTAGTGAATAGACTAAAAGAAAAGTTCCAAAGAAAGAATGCAATAAATTAAGCTTTATTTTCTCCTTGAATATTATTCACAGTTTTATTATAACTTTTGCAAATGTAAAGAAGGATGCCATTCATTCTCATTTTCACACACTTTGAATGGTACTGTAAGAATTTTATACAATGATTTCTCTAAAAAACCTAGAATGTTTTAAATCATTAAAAACCCCCACAAAAGCAAAAACCAAAAAAACCCTTTCAAACATTTCCCAGAAAAAAAAAACAACCAAGCAACCCAAACCTAGAAGAGTGTATTTAATAGAACTTTAATTTTTAATTGCTATGGAAGAAATGTATTTTATGAATGGGTTCTGAATAACTTCAGTGTAAATGTAGTGCTTAATTATGATGAAAAATTATTACTGGGAAGAATTATCTCAACTGCAGCAATTGCATTCGGAGATAATGTTTTTGAAAGGTCTGAATACTAGAGTAATTTGCAGTAACTTCACAAAAACATTGAAATGTGAATATTAGCTGTAGCATGGGGCAATTTAAATCACAGAAATAAGACATGAACAAGACCTGTAAAATGTCAATGTACCTGTCCACGAAATATTATTTCTAATGACAATTAATGTTACATTTTTTTCCCAGTCAGTGATGAATGACAGAAACATCTGAGGCGCTACTATTTTTCTAGGAAATGTTTTATGCAGTGCTAAACACTGTCACAAATTTTATCTTTTATTTTGCATTTTTCAACTCATGGTTTTAGTCCAAGCCACCAACTGGGCCATCACTCTTAGTGTTTCCTTTTTTCATTTTTCTCATATCCACTTGCCATTCCTGTCATATCTGCATCTTCTTTTCATGCAGCTCATTTTTTTTCCTATATCATTATAGCTGTCACCAACCAGAATTTGTGATCAGGGTCAGTTACATTAAAGCTTCATGCTCTCAGTAGTAAGCAAAAAAACCCAAAAGATAAAAAAAAGTATGTCCTGGCATTCCTTCTGGCAAGTCTATTCTGTTGTTCAGAACATTGAAATTAGGGAATTAAATTATTGCAATGCTGCTAACCACAGCATTTTTATAATCTCACTAGTCCTGTCAATTACACACATACTAAGAACATTCTCTCATCAACAAAAATGGATTACAGAAGCTAAAACTACAGTTACACTTAAAATTAGTATTCAAACACTAGAAAGTCCTGTCTTGATGAGTGATTAAAGAATAGTTTCTTGCAGTTAAATTTAACAAAGAATTGCTTGAGTTTGAAAAGAAAACCTGTAATATTTCATTAGCCTGAATGACAACATATAATATTAATAGTTTTCAAATTCAACATAGTTCTCTAATTCAATACAGATGCTTGTAACAAGTCTCTCAGTGTCTGACCAACACAATTCACATTTTGCTGGTTAGCTAAAAATCTTAATAATTGATTCACTTATTCATCATGGGCTGACGACTACAGAAACAGTTCCTGATATATAGCTGACCTTTTATTTCAGTTATTAGTCATTTGTATTGCATAGCCAGTTGTATCACAAATATGCCTTTCATTTTAGATGTAAGAGCACAAAGTTAAGCTATAGGATTCTCATTAAGAATGTTTATTTCTTTAAAATATATATTAACTGAAGAAGTGTCACACACATTACTTCTGTAGCATATGCTGCAATGACTAAGAAAACAGTTAAGTCTGTCGCTTCTCAGAAAATCAGAAACAGAGAGATTCAGATCCCCTAGATTCCATCTGTGTTGGGACTTACAAGGAATGGAAGTGTTGAAAACATGTAAGGTGCACTTTCCACTTCTAGTGGTACCTATGGGCTAATATTCTCATTTTGACACAAGATTCTTTTTCCTCCTGACAGAGGGACAACCAAGTCTTTGGTGCGGGACAAGCTTTAGGTGTGGCTGCAATCGTTAAATCTTTGACAGGCTGGGTTACTGAAACAGGAACGAAGACCTAGAACCCGCTCCTCCAAGTGAGATAAGCCATTTCACTGAAACATAGAACTGGCTTTTTCTCTGCTTGCTCCTTCTCTGTCGACAACAATGTGGACTTATGAACAACAGCCCAAGATCAGCAGCTTTGAAAAGGAAGTATTGACATTTTCACACTTGGAAAGGAACAACTGCCTAGGGATGTGGGTGGGGGATATAACTTTCCGGTCCCTCAAAATGGCAACAGTATAGAAGAAATCTTCCCAATTACAGAATGAAAATGTTAGTACTTCCATCTTCATCTGATCTGGAAAGGGATACCTCTGTTTATGCTTAAGAAAAGACCTCACAGTAATTATGAATTATGAAGAAAGGATCAGGCTATACAGGTCTGATTCAGGTACTCAAATTTATAAAGAGTACAATGCAGACTGATTATCATGTTTTGGTTTTGTGGTTCTTTTGTTGTTTGTTTGATTGGGGTTTTTTTTAACTAAGTGTAACTAAGTCAGTATCCTGCTTAATGAGAACCTTGAACTCAGAAAGCAGTCAATAAGAGATATGAGCATCTTATATAACGCTCCACGGCCAGCAGTGAGAACACAGATGCATACTGAATATTTTTTATGCCACTTTTTCTTTACCCAACTGAGATGAGATAATTATTCTGAATATCTAAAATAGGTTACCTGAATCTGAGTTTTATTCTTACTTAAAAGTCACCTTCAATGCATCTTAGTAATGTCCTTACAGAATAAATGTGTAAGCTTGTGGGCTATATGAAAGTAGGATTTTAATCTCATATCAAAGTCTTTCCTTATAAACCGAGTCCAAATACATGTGCTTTCAATGTATTGTGGAAATATTGCAGAAAACCTCTAGTTCTTGCCAGCAATACTTCACATTACAGTTCAGGAGAGAAGTGAAGAAAGAGCTCCCTTAATGAGCCTGTGGCTATAAAAACCCCAAATAATATTACTCCATCTGAATTACACAAACAGATTCTAATTGCCCAATTTAAAACTTGTGCAGAAGCCAAGTTTAACATCACAGGTACTCTCACAAGCAGTGTGTTGAGATCAAATGATCTCAATGACTGAAGATTCTTGACTTAGCTTTAATGACTTATTCATAGCATGTCATGCCCCAACACCATTGTAGGTCACAGATGCAGTATCAGTTCACAAAGGTTTCAAGTATTAAGTTACTCATGCTTTTTCCTCATCATTTAGATCTTCTTTCCAGAAATACACCAGTCTAAGAAGTATTTAGTTTGAAATTGTATGATTATGATAAACGTTTGAAAACCTTAGATCTCACCACCTGAGCATCCACAATACCTACTCCATTCTATGCAGTGGTGCAGTCAGCCACAGATTAGATGTGGTACAAATATCTATATTCATGTGTATGAGTATGTATCAGCAGAAGATATTCCACAGGAGCTCCCCTCCATCCTTCAACAATTCTCCAATACTTAGATACTTCTTATCATGTGCTACTGGCTTAATGGACAGTTATGACTTGCATTTCTGTAGTTATGCAGGATAAGGAAGCCCAACTTACATTTAAAAGGTTTTCTATAAAATATATGATTATTTGTGTTTGAATGGCAACCTGACACTTTTCTTTTAAAGAAAGCTGAGTAATTTATGTGATGTGATAGACCTACAAGTTTTGACAATACAGGTAATCGTTTCCAGTGTGAGGTGTCAGCAAAAGTACTTCTGTTATAACTGAATGTGAATACATATTTAGCAACTTTTGGTTGGTAAAGTGTTAGTGGCTTGTAAAATGCCATTTCTTTTCAATCAGGTCTGTCATTGTGTCATCTATTGCCTGTCATTAACGTAACTTAATATCAAAGGAATATAATTTGCAGTAAAGACTGCGAGCAAGATTACAAAAGACTGAAAATAATATTTTATTTTCCTTTAGAGAATTCTGCTTCATACAATGAAATTAAGAAGTATCTATATTGATCTTAGTATAAATTAAAATTACTACTTTTGATTTTAATCTGGAGTGTCCAGTGGAGAAGTTACTTTCAAGATCCTTGGCAGTTCAACAACTGCAGTTGGCCGGGAGGCAAGTAGTATTTGTGTGGAGAGTTAACAAGCCACAGGGGACCTGGAACATGAGCAAAGGCATAGCCATCACAACAAGCTCATGTTTTCTTACAGCTTGCTTGCTGTTGTAAGGTCATAGGCTGTAAAGCTGTGGTTAGCGAGAAAAATTAGTCATGAAAACAGCATAACCCAGTGGGGATTTATTATACATGAATCAAGTCCAATTTTTGTTTGTTTAAAAGAAGCTGGCTTGGAAAAAAAATACAGAAAAAACCCACCCAACCAAACCAACAACCTCTTAATAGTATCCTACTGGCACCATGATAACAAATTTCACTTAGAGAACACCACAGTCCAAATATAACAATAATATGGAGGGATTCATTGCTTCAGACACGTCATTTCAGTCATGAAAACAATGACACCTAGTACGAGAAAATATGTTGGCTTCCTCTGAAAGCCACTAACCTTTCTGGATGCAAATTTTTTCCTGGGGTAGTGTCCACTGCAAAAGCCAAAGTAGAATTCATCTACAAAACTTAACAGCTGTTGAAAGTTCAATCCGGATTTAAAAGCAGTAACAGTTTAAGTTATCTGCGTAACTGTGCTGCTAATAGAGTGCTATAGAGGCAGCTACCCCAAGATGTTTCACTGCCATTAACACCCACATTAAACATGACTAAATAAAAAAGCAACAACTGCTTTAAGAGGAGAAATGATGATGTGGAAAAATAAACTTGTCCAGAAGGAGTAGCCTGACACTAGTTGTATGTCTCAGAGAGATTCCAGTAGTGGAAATATTAACATAGCAATTGAAGTAATAGAGCAACAGCTAAGAAACAATAACCGGGATGAAAATACCAGGTCAAAACACGATACACAGATTGTGTATCTAAAATTAAGATACTACAAGATTCATATTTGTTTTCTATAATAGTTTTGCTTGTTTAAATAACATTTTATTGCACAACGCAAAAGCTGAGCAACAGAGACAGTTTTGCTGAGCAAAGATACACAGGGTAACCACCAAAGGATAACCTCCTGTGGGCAACTTTAGAAAGAGCTGCTTAGTACAATGAAAAGCTGGATTGAAGGAGACACCACAAATAGCTTCAACTAAATGAAGCTTAGTCAGCAAAAGACTAGCAATCAGCTATTCTCCACATTCACTCGGGACAAGGCAAAAAGCATTCAAGTATAAGGACATGCATAAGAAGACTGAGATTAAGCATTAATAACTGGGTTTTTTAACAGAATAATGCTTATATATTAGAATAATTTACCTAAGAAATTTGCTGAACTTCTGTTACTGTAATATTTAACACTGGACAAGAACAAATTCCTTTGGAATAGCCTTTGCTAAATTCAGACTAGATGGCCTATTAAGATATCTCCTAGTTCTGTTTTTCAGTTATTTAAATACAACCAAGACAGGTTATAACTGTACATTCAACATCAGGTACAAGCTCCTCCCAGTACTCTAAGTTTCCCATATTATTCGCCATCTCCCTCTGAAATGATGCTGAGAGTTATCCCATCACCACATACCTGTAGAATTTTTTTTTACTCTTGCAAATATGACTAATAATGCCAATTTTCTTCTTTAATTCTAGGAAGTATTTTAACTGTTAGGTAATTACTATGTGCTTAGCAATATCAATTCATTCTAATAGAGTCATAGGAGCTGTAATGGTTAAATATGATTCATTTTGGTTTCTCTTAAAAATGAAGGACTCAAGGGTATATCTGAGTTCGTAATGTAAATTGAATAATTAAAGCAAATGATCTTAAATGCTTCAGATAAAGTACATTAGGACTGTGGAGACTTATTCATCAGTATTCATTATTCAGCGGAATAGATTTTTAGACACCTAATGAAAAGCTTCTTATCTTCATGCTGTATGGATTTAGTAAAAGCCTAACAGAGATTGAATATGTCTAACTTTCAGCAATTTATTCAAGGAGCTTTACTATTCCTATTATGCAACACATTATAAAGTGCAGCTACAGTACATTGATATCCTTAAACAGTTCAACAGAAGAGAAGTTATAAGAAATAAAGCTCTACTGAAATGTAGTGGAGCAAACAGAGTTCAAGTTCAGAGAACTAAGGGAAAGGGTAAGCAGTAGTAATCTTAGATAAGTGACAATGACACTACCATAGTCTCCAAGGTCATTAAGAAGTATTCTATGGAATAAACAACAGATTTCAGTAAAACCTCAGTGAATTTTTATGACTGTAATTCAGTTCCCAGGGCTATCTTTGAGGTGTCACTATTTCCATTATAAACCTCAGTTCTAAAGGAGGTACAACACAACAGAACTGTGGAGTTTTGCACAAAATTTTGTCATATGAGAACTCATCTTGGGAATCATAGAATCATAAAATCATCTGGGTTGGAAGGGACCTCCAGAGGTCATCTAGTCCAACCCCCCTATAGCGAGCAGGGATATCCCCAACTAAATCAGGTTGCTCAGAACCCTGTCCAGCCTCACCTTGAGTGCCTCCAGGGACAGGGCCTCAACCACCTCCCTGGACAACCTGTTCCAGTGTTCCTCTACCCTCATGGTAAGGAATTTTGTCCTAATATCTAATCTAAATCTACTCTTCTCTAATTTAAAGCCATTACCCCTTGTCCTTTCACTACAGGCCTTTGTGAAAAGGCCCTCTCCAGCCTCTTTGTAAGTTCCCCTCAGGTACTGGAAGGTCACTATTAGGTGCCCCCGAAGCCTTCTCTTTTGCAGGTTGAACAATCCCAGCTCCCTCAGCCTGTCTTTGTAGGGGAGGTGTTCTAGCCCCCTGATCACTTTTGCAGCCCTCCTTTGGACCCGCTCCATCAGGTCCACATCCTTTCTGTGTTAAGGGCTCCAGAGCTGAACACAGTATTCCAGATGAGGTCTCACCAGAGCAGAGCAAAGTGGCAGAATCACCTCTCTTGATCTGCTGGTCACACTTCTTTTGATACAATCTGTATCAGAATCTATTACTGTACATCAAAAGATATCTTGAAGTTCTAATAGTTCTAATGCTATAGAGTATCTGACTGCCTCATTGCAGAACCAAACTAGCACACTTCGTCCACATGTTGAATTTCTCTGATATTTTGGCTGAGTTTATGCTACTAAAATGCCTTCCTGAAGCCGTCATTGCTATTATAGATCTAATCCAAGTTTAGAATACCTAAATTTGGTGGGGAACAAAACACACAACCCCAAAAAAAGCCCTAGAATCAATTCCTTAGGTACTGGGGTAATCATTTGTGAATGATGTTTAAGGTTTTCTCACATTTATACTTTCTGAGATATAAAGTCTAAGAAATAAATGACCTGTTTTATTAGGATTTTATGATGCTTTGATATGTGTTTGTACTCTTTTATGATTGACTAATCCTCATGAATGTAAACCAGAGGTCCTATAATTTGGATTTTTCCAAGTAGCAGCATTAAATAAAGTAAAAAGTCACATTTCCTTATAATGGAAATGAAATAAAGAGGAGGAGATTATAATTTCTTCTCTCTCATCAATAAAATAAATGCAATACTGTTTAGATAATATACTATTTTCAGTCTTATGAGCTGCATTTACAATGCAATCATGTATCAAAGTGGTGGTGTTGATGACTGAAAGACTGATGCTGATTGTTAGTAAGAGACTAATAAACCCAGATTTATTTATTCTCAAATGATGTCAAAATAATGCAATAAATATATTTCCAGACTTTTTTAAAGCGACAATAGAAACTTTTCATCCATACAAGGTATCACTGTACTACAATATTTGTCTACATTAATTGAGGCTAGGCTTCTTGTATAAGATAATAGTATTTTTATGATCAGGTGGTACTCTGAAAACATGATCCTGTACATAGAGAATAATACAAAATCAAAGTGTATTTGAAAATATCCTATATTTTACTGATGAAACAAATTTTGTAACAAGGAGCTGCATAAAATAAGAAAAATAGTTTTGCATGGTTTATTGGAAAACTAAATTTAAAGGCATAGAAATGTTTTAAGAAATTAACTGTTCTATTTCATTACTGTAATATGACATAGTTATCTCTCCTGTGTTTGATAATAACAGTTACATGAAAGGTTACGTTCATTTTTATTAAACAGATAAGAAATTCCTGCTTTCTGTCCTAATAGTAAAAGACTGCAGACCACACAGATTCAACTCTGCCAAGCTGACTTGGGTCACACATGGTATAAACAAGCAGAATCTCTATGGAAATCTTAGTATTTGAGCTGCTGTAAGTAAACCAATGGATCAGATGGCGCCACTCAGTATTTTACATTAGGCCAGGTAAACAATGGGAGATCTATGGTTTCAGGATTCTTATTTTGTCAAAGGGAGATTAGAGCTGCAAAAGCTGCAGAAAACCCAAACTGATGATACATATCTATTTGTTTAATGAAAAGTACTTGAAATGTTTAGTATAGAAAGGGACCAGCAGTCTACCATTTGGCTGAAGTGTGGTTCACACAAGCATGATATCTATGTAGCATATCTATCCTCCTTGTCTCATACTTTTCTATGGCATAACACCAGTTAAATAATCTCTCCATAATGCACTCTGTTTCACAGTTTAAAAGATACCTCATTTAATGATGAATCAACTGAAAACTGAAAAGTGTGATTATGAAAAAGTGACTTTAAGATAACTCTGGAGAAATTAAAGCTGAGCTTGAATTATAGGTCAAGGTTTAAACTGAATCTTGGCTGATTAGAAACCTATGGAAAGACAGAGTTGTGATGATGCATACATTCCAAAAATCTTCCATTTCCCAGTTACATTTGTGAATTCATGGAAATACTCTTAAAGAAAATCTGATCCATGGTGTACCAACATATAAAACCCCAAACATTACTAAAGTTATAAGGAGAATTACCTAGAATATTCACTTGGTATTGGGATAATGCCTTTGACCAATAGTAAGAAAAGAAAAAAAAAACAGATTTAAGAAATTAAGATTAATAAAGATAGTTAAGATTTTAATTTCTTGGTTTAGGACAGAGTTTGATAGTTTTATTTGACTTATATTAGCCTTTTCTGTATATGATAGGGCACTGGGTAGTATGTTGGGTATATAAAACCAAAACAAAGCAACCATAAAAAGAAAAAAACCATTTGATAATGTAGCAGGAAAACAACCAGTCATTTAGATTCCATAAGAGGATCAACAGGTTTTTCAGGAAGGAAATGTTCTGGCTGTTTATCTTTTGAATGCAGTGATTTCCAAATTCTAAGATGGGAGGAAAAAGAAACAAAACAAAACAAAAACAAAACCCCACAAAAACCTCAAACTTCACTTTTTGCCTCACTTTCATTCTTCTGCTCTCTGAAGTTGTTGTCTTCATTTTCAGTGTTAATAGAAAACTAATGTTTCACCCAGGTCAGGCACTATTAAGTAAACCTGTGTCCTTGATTCACCCTTCAAAATCTGGACTTCTTGAACTCAAGTTCTCCTACAGGTCTCTTGTCATCTTGTCATAATATCAAGTTTATATTTCCTGGCATAAAGCTAAGCAACTCCTCTAAGTGATAATTCCAAAATACTTCATTTTCCACATTAAATGAGTCATATGGTAACACTTGAAATCTGTATCTTGAATCCTTTAAATTTGAATTTGCCAGCACTCACTGACTTTATTATCTAACAGAGGTCTGTACAACTCCTCTTTTCATTTCTTAAACCTCTTGTTGAAAACTTTGAACAGGCTTACATTTCTCTTGTTGGTGGTTAACACTGTAATGGGAAGCCTGGGTTTTGCAGGTGCTGAGCTCCAGCAATCTTCACAGTTGTCAGCAGATGCTGAAGTTAGTCTGCTTTTTAAAAATATCTAGAAACCAGACAACCAAATTATTAGACACTCATGTTTAAAGTGTAATTGAGGACAATTAAAACTGAACACTTAAGATAAATAAAGACAGACAAGAAGAATAAATATGAACAGGGGGAATGAAAATTGGGAAAGTAACTTTTGGTTTGAGATGTAAATGGTAACCTAACAAATCTCCCTGTGGAAGACATCAAAGCCTGACCTGTGCAAATAGTGACAGTGAAGGATATGCTGACAGGTTTCTGTCTGTAATTTAATTATTCCAAGTTGTTGTTATGCACGCACTATACAATGTGGTTAGAATGGGAAAGGGAGAAGAAAGAAGATTTATTTTTTTTAATTGACATTTTTGTAGATATTATGCTTCTCTGCAAAAATTAACTGATTTTAATCTTATTCTGTGTCCATGATATAACAACATAATATAATCATTATTATGCATCCACAGTGATTCATTATGCAAAATGACAAACTCTGCTAACAGCTCTTCTTTTAGATATAGTTTGGGACTTGACCAGAGTGTATGTGTTTGAATCCTACCATTTCAAAGTTTTTTTCTCTTCCTCTGTAACATACACGCTCACAAGCACATGAGCAATATCTCTTAGAGTAGCAGAGGAACACATGCACTGTTTCTGTTTGGAGCTTTAAAAATAATGACAAACAAAGCAAGCTAAGACCAGTGAAGATCATACCCAAATTTGTCTTAATTCTATGCTGAGTATAGTAACATCAACATTGCTATTTCCTGATCAAAGTGAAAGCTACTAAGTATAAAACCCTTCTGTTTCTTCATTTCATTCTGTTTATTTTTAATAAACTTCAAAAATACTTTATTGGGTAATTGAAGCTTACATTTTTGTTATTAAAGACAGAACAAAAGAATACTGATATCTTTTCATATATTAGGAGCTTCCCAGAACTTTTATGAACTGAGATGAATTAAATTAAAGGAATTATTTCTTAATAATGATGACTGTTTAAACTGACAATGAAATCTAACCAGGCTATGGTTGTTTTTGAGAGCAATCAATCCCAATTCTGTGTTTTATCTTCTAATGTAATGACAACAGTATTTTTTCCACATCAGCAACTGAATGCTATTTAAGGGACCCTTTATAAAAAAAGGTGGGGTTAGGTTACCGCAACATCTTACTTTCGGGCACAAGAGCACTCTTATTCTGGGGACAAGTAGATCTTATTAACTCCTGTAGGGTGGAAAAAAGACATCTTTTGAAGGATGCTACTGAGTAATGTTAGAAATGGGAATGGCCAAGCATGTAGAAAAATTCTAAATGAATGTTTATGGATTTAGATTCAAGAACCACTGAACCTAATATGAACTTTTCCATTTGATTCCTGTTTAACACAAGACATACAAATGCAAGAAAGAGATCTTCCTTTCCTTTAGAGATTTCTATAGAACAGTACTTAAGAATGCACTTTAATTTTTCCTTTCCTCAGGACTTTCATGTTCAAGGTAATGAAAGATAACAGTTCCATAGCAAACTATAAATATCAAGATTTAGAGGAGAAAGCTTAATATGAAACTGTCTCTGTAAATCAGTGCTAAATGAACTCACCAGTTGAGCTGTCCACTAAATATTTTTAAAAGTACGTTTGAAAAGCAAACTGTATCCTACTGTCTATAAAGTCATCTGTAGTATCCTATAGTATTATACCTGTTACTAATAGATGCTGTAGTATAACACTGCTACTGCAAAAGGCAGTAGCTCTGAAAGCAATCAGTCTGAAAGTAGTGTATAAAAAGCTAGAAGAGTGGCAATATTCTCAGCAAGATGGAGAATAGAAAACCACAAAAAATAAGTGCATTTTTTGTACATCACTACTTCCTCTCTATTAGAGTTCTGGATTCATGACAAATTTAAAAAAAAAATAATTGCCTTTCATACTAACAGGATTACACATAGAAACTAACATTTGTCAAAATCTATAGGCACTGGAAATCTAGTTATTTTTTTCTCTTAATTTCCTTTTTTCTTCTAAAGTGTGGGATGAATCAAGTATGCAACTCAAAGAAAAGTCTCATTCTTCATATTATTTGTAAGTCATATACATCACTTACTACAGTAAGGCAGTAGAGTATGATTTGCAGGATGTTTGGACAAAGGATTGATAGACAAGTATTTTTTTTTATTTTATTTTGTTTTGTTTTTCCATATTTAGTTAACAAGATGGAAAGCAAAATAAAGACATACTTGAATTATTTGCTTTGGACTGATCTTCTTAAGAGATTAATTTTGGGATATTCAAGTTAATAGAAGCCCAGACAATGTCATTAGTGGGTTTAAAATCAAATTCTAGTAACATCAACATTTTTTTTCATGGTCATATGTGCCTTTTGCTGGCAAAGATATTTGATGATTAAAGGCTCAGCTAAAAAGTATCCTGACAGCAACAAAGCTCCTTTGTCATCTTACAGTACCACTGAAATAGAGTTAATTCTGTTTAATGGACCACAAATTGTGTCTCATTTTTTTTGTTTTACAGTTGAGGGGGAAAAAAAAAATGTATGCAGCAATTCTAAAGATTGACAGTAATAGGGGGAAGTAGAAGCTTGCCTTTCTCTGGCCAGAATAATATCTGCTGATTTTATGTCTTTATGATTTTACATAAATACATTTTAGAAACTTTCTTGTTTGTATAACAAGGTGCTCTGTAAAACTACTTTCAGTATGTAACAGTTTCTGAGAAAGATTTAGAAGTCTGACTTGAGTATGTGCAGTTGACAGGTCCTAGTTTTGCTATATAATTATGATTTTTCAGACTATTCTAAAGCCATAAATTTAAAACAAGGTAGGGTTTTAATTTACTTGTAAGATCAAACCATTTTCTTAGTACAACAACCCAGGAAGCAGTTTGCCTCTTTATATAAATAAAGGTGCTATAAGAAATGGTTTCTCAAGCAAGAGATCAAACACTGTAGTGCCCTCAGTATATTACAGATCATTGCTCTGGCAGATCAAGGTTACTTTAGATAAACATCCCTGACTAAAATGAGATTTGTTCCTGTCTTACAAAAGTGTTTTATTTACTACTGGAACAGTCTGTTACTAGAAAAGTCATGACTGAGGCCAGATCATTAATGTAAAGAGACAGTTCTTTTACAGTACATAGTTATGGCACAGTTATTAAAAAACAAAAATAAATAAAAAAAAAAATCTTAGAAAACTCTGTTGAATGTTCCAACCAATTCTATTCCTGGGTAGATGTGTTCTTTTTATACCACATTAGCATTGTCAGAAGAATTAAAACCAAGCTCCAACCACCTTACTTGTGTGAAGGGGGCCTACAAGAAAGCTGGTGAGGGACCTTTCAGGAGGTCAGGCAGTGATAGAACCAGGGGAAATGGATATAAGCTAGAGGAGGGTAGATTTAGGCTGGATATTTTGAAGAAGTTCTTCACTGTGAGGGTGGTTAGGCAGTGGAACAGGTTGCCCAGAGAGGTTGTGGAAGCCTCATCCCTGGAAGCTTTTAAGACAAGGCTTGATGGGGCCCTGTGTAACCTGATCTAGTGGATGGTGTCCCTGTCAGGCAGGGGGGTTGGAACTGGATGATCTTTGAGGTCCCTTCCAACTCTGACAATCCTATGATCCTGTGATCCCTAGTGACTTGCTTATGGGTGAAAGGAAGCTAATGGGCAAAACTTAGGAGCCTTTCTGCAATGGAGCCATCCACAAAGTCATTCATGCTCCAAATGTCCTTGCCTGCATCAGCCGGAGTCTGCTTACTTGTAAGACATACCTGTGGAATGTCACCAAGTAGGAAAAAAATTACAGAGGAAGGAAGGCTGGTTTACCTCTGCTTTTAAAGTAGTTGTGCTAAAGATGAGTTGTGTTGCACACAAATAAAGGAAGAAAACTTGACTTCAGCTCATAGGGCTATCATACCAGTTCCTACTTCAAGTATTAAGTTTAGTGAAAAACATTTAATTTGCTGCTCTCTAAGGTGATTTTTTAACATTTTCCAAATTAAAGTTTTTATGAATGCATAAAACTGCATTTCAGCACCTACTTCATATATCCTTTCATATTCTTGGTGCCCAATTTTGGGCACTGCACCTTTAATGATGTCACAGAAATAATCAGTGTTTCATTACTGCTGGGAAGTGGAAGAAGAAAAATCGTTTGATTTCAAGCAAGAAAATATTTGGTTAGTTAACATACATCCTAATATGTACAATGTTCATATTGATTAATTTTCTCTTTTTCAGAAACTGTTAACTGAATCTCAATCTTTCCCACATGGTGGTCTTTCTTATTGGACCTATACTACTGTTTTCTGGCTGTCTTAATATATATTTTCTGTGAGGACATATTATTGGACTCAGTCACTCCAAGATGGAATATGTCTGCTGTCCTTTTGGCTTCATGTTCTTCCACCCAAGTCAGTAGTTTGAGTTATCTTCCAACACAATCTTAGGTCATTGGGACATAAATCCCTTTTAAATTCATTGAGATTTGGCTCCCAGGGGAGGAATGCAACTATAGCTAACATGTGGAAAACTTGGTGATTTCCCTACATAAATGAAATGCAAAAGCTAAAGGCTTCAACCTTTTTTTAGCATAAGTAGCAGTGGGAGCACAGAGAAGCTTTAACACCTCTGAAGCAGGCTGAGCTACCAAGATTCCAATCCTCATTATTAGCCTTACAGAAGATTGGGGTTTTTTAATAAATAAATAACATTTACTACTGAGAAAGGTGCAGAATTATATGCTGTTGGGCACTATTACCCTTTGTGGAGATTTGCTTATTCATTTGTGATAAAATTTTGATCTAAGGGTTAATCTCACAGCAAGCAGTGGTACCTACTTGAATTACTTCAAACATACAGGAAAGACCTATAGATCTACCTGTTTCTTGCAATTTCCACCTGTACTAGATGGAGAGCATTTTGATTAAGATGTCCTGAATGCTGAATAATGTTAGTGTGGAAATAAATTCTGCCAAGACCTTGTCCATTTCTCTGATCCAAAAAGAATAAAAATTAATCATTAACTCTGCTTGCTTCTCTCTCACTAGATTTTATTCCAGCTGTAGTCAACCACCTAGTACAGTTCATGGGCTATGTGTACAGAATAGATCTTACTATAATGAATACAAAACACATTCATCTTATAAATGGAAATACAAAACAAATGAACACTGATGCATTTTTTCTTTTTAGAAAATAATTTTCACAGAAATAATTAAAAAAAAAAGAGAGAACAAAACCTAGTTTATGCTTCACCAGAGATGCTCGGGTTAGAGATTATAAAGATAACAATAGACCATCTCCATATATTCTCAGCAAAAAGGATATATTTCATGTCTGCAAGCTATTATAAGAATTTTATTTATTCCTGTTGCTGTAATGGCTTTGGGAATGAAATTCATAGCTTCTTCATCTCAGTTTTTTTGGAATATTTCCCTATAATTAGCACTTCTAACAGGAGGAAAAAATTTGTCCTACTAATGAATATTTAAAAAAAAATTAGTTAAATTCTCAGGGTTTACCCCAAGGATTGAGAACAAATGTGTATTTCAACAGAGTATCAGACCAACTGTAACATCAAAGGCTTTGGAGATTAATATGAAATAATTCATGGATGACCACAGCCTTACTGTCTGTGACACACATGGAATTAAAGGCATAGACACATCTGGATTAGTTTAATCATTTCTCAGTTACAGTAGGGAATGAAAGAGATAACTAAATAAATTCATTTGTGTTGTTTATGAACATCTGGAATTTCTGCTCATTCTAACTGTAAATAATATTTGATCCAAAATATTTCACATTCTGCATATTACAATAATATATCCAAAGATCTAAAGAGAATAGCTAAGGGGTGATAGTAATAAAGCACAGTGCTGTTAGGAAAGAATTAACAGTTAAGCAGGAAAGGAGCCTAGCTTCCTGTCCAGTTCAAGATATGTGTAGTCAAAGGACATGTATGACAGCAGTGATGCTGACAAGACTGGTTAAAACTTGTTTATCTAACGGATTTGCACTGTTTCTAAATAGAAATCTGACCTTTTGGTAATGAATATTTTTATGAAATTTCTCTTAAATAACAAAGATTCTTTCCCTTTTTCTGCTTTTCAGAGAAAAGCTGAATTTTTCTACAAAAGAAAATGTTAATTATCTGACATAATAGTCTGAACTCTATGAACACTTGAATATTAACATATTTGAACTTATGAACAACTGGGATGATCAGTAATTTGGTACTGGAATATTTTTCATTATAATACTCTTTATAACTTCTTGTCTCCATGTTTTCTGCCATTCATGTCCCTACAAACAGGATCTTAATCCTAATCCAAGTTCCAGTATGTGAAGATTTCCTCTCCCTGCTAAGTCTTTAGTTTTCCATAAGATAGCTTGAATGTAGAGATATGCTTATTGCAATTAGTGAATTTGTCATGTTTTGGCTTCCTGGAGAACTCATCTACCAAGAATATTTAAGATTTTCCAGTTTGTGGCAGATGTATGCCTTGTTTGTATTATGCTACTCTTCAGTAGGAAATCTTCAGTGAGGGAAAATACTATGACTTAAGTATAGCAGATCCCTCTGAAAATGTATGTGGAAAGCAAGCTGGTTGGTTGGTTTAGGGTTCTTTTTGAGCATGGTAACAGGTTGCCCAGAGCAGCTGTGAAAATTTATGTCATTATGAATATAAAAAAATTTAAAATTCATCTGGATGGGACCATGAGCAATCTGATTGAACTTTGAAGTTGGATCCCACTTTGAAGCTAGTACTGATATGAGGGGGAGAAGTGGGTTTGGACCAGGTGACCTACAGAAATATGTTCTGGTTGAATTTCTTTGTGATTACTCTTTAGTTCAATTTATCTTTGATATTTCATTAAATTCCATTTACTACAAGTGGGTATCATTACAGTCATATATTTTGCAAAGCTTTCTTATGATTTAAATTTTAATTTTTCTATTGTAGCTCCTACCTCCTCAGTGGAAGGCAGTACTAAATTTGAACACAAGGTATTCCATAACAAAGCACAGCCAAAGGTCATTTTTGTTAAATTAATGAATTTACAAACTATGGCAATAGTCTGCTACCCTTTTTATAAGACTATGTTATAAAGAGAATAGAGCAAACACCTTGTCATCATATTATGTTTGGAACAATAAATTTTTTTTTCAGCTTCTTAGAATTATTAAAATCATATTCTCATACAGATGGAAAATCTTATGAGATGATTTCAACATAAAAAGTATGTGCTTCATACTTTCAAAATAGAAATGGGAAATTACTTTAAATACTGTTATATACTCTAAATACAAACTTAAGCAGAATTAACAACTTCCTTTGTGCATCTGTGTACATGTGCACATATGTATGGGTGGTTTGGGTTTTTTGATAACAAGCAATTCCATTATTATTTTTCAGTGGAATTTTATACCTAGCAGTGTGAGGAAAGGAGAATAGATGCAATTTAATAACATACTGTCTCTGTGATCTGCAAATTCAGAATCCTTAAACAGTTTCTAGAAAAGCTTCACCATGATTCTATTTATAAATAAATTCTTCTACTCCCATGTCCATAATATAGTTATATGAATGAATGTATATAAAATCTTTCTAATCACTGTTGTAATTCCCAGGACCATGTAATCTACTTCTGGACCCAGTGATTTCACATTTTTTCTTTTTGTTTCTTTTTGTGTTGTAGGGGTTTTTTTCTCCCTGTATAAATTTTGAACATATTTAAGTCACTTTTCTTTTCCTAAGCATGCATTTAAAACTTTTTTTATCCAAGCCTCTGTTTGAACCATATGTTCGCTTAAGATGTGTTGTGCAATTGCCCTACAAAGATGATTCAAAATCCCTCTTCTGCGTCCTTGATAACTGACTGATATTCAAGACTCCCCCTAGCATTATGTTGCAGTCAACACATTTGCAGCTGGTTTCCCTGTTGGTATTATTTACACAGATGAGAAACATCAAAAGATATGGAGTCTTATCACCTCTTGGACTTCCCTTTGCATCTATTTGCAAATTGACACATTTCTGTTTGACGTGTGATCTGTTTTCTGTTTCAAAATAGCTTCCTTCCGTAAACATATTTGCTCCTGAATAACTCACTCCCCGTCTCTCCTTTTATATACCAGAAAATACTGCTCACAACAAAGACACAGAAAGGACACGAATAAAAACTTGTGCCAAGATGTATGCCAGACTTACAACCTTTAGAAGACTTTGTAAAGGAAGTACTAGTGATATTACTCACTGTGCCTGTCTCTAATTTTGTTTAAGTTTGTATTATCATTATCATTATAATGATAAAGGTGGAGGTCAGCCTCTTTTCCCAAGTAGCAAGCGACAGGAAGAGAGCAGACAGCCTCATGTTGTTCCAGGGCAGGTTTAGATTGGATATTAGAAAAAATTTCTTCACCAAAAGTGTTGTTAAACACTGGAACAGGCTGCCCAGGGAAGTGGTGGAATCACCATCCCTGGAGGTGTTTAAAGATCTGCAGATGTGGTGCAGAGGGACATTGCTCAGTGGTGACTTGGCAGTGCTGGGTTAACAGCTGGACTTGATGATCTGAAAGCTCTCTTCCAATCAAAACAATTCTGATTTTCTAACAATCCTATACTATTTAACTCTTGGATGTCTTTGAACTTGGACTCTTATCCTAAACACAATACATGTCACATATATTTTCTCCTATCCCCTTTAGAACATCTTCAAGTATTTGCTTTACTTGGGGGTGAGGTTTGGCACTGGTCACCCTTAAATTTTTAACAGTTTTTGTGTGCCCTTAAAAGCAAAACCGTAAGACTGGTGAAAGTCTTTCCTATCTAATCTTTAATGTCACATCCTGCAGAGAATGATGGAGTCTGTGAGCCTAATCTGCTCACATGAGAAATCTGCAAGCAAGACTATGTTTTTTGGAAGTGCCTTGGGCTTCAGAGATAAAAGTACTCATAGAATCAGTGCCAGCTAGACAGTATTTCTGGTTAGAATTATGAAAATTCAAAGAATTTGGATGAGAAGCATACTTCATCAAAACCTCTCTTCTTACTTATTTTAAAAGATTTTACCAAAACATGATGGATCTGGTTAGCATGACGGTGTAAGTGAAGTGCAAAACACTGTCTGCATTATGAAATCAAATGTTCTATGACATTTATAAAAGGTCAGAATAACCTGATCACAGGTCTCAGAACAGTATATGTTGTTTCTATCTTGGGATCTAGACACTACTATGAAGGACTGAGTCTTCCCGGTTTTTCTACTTGTGTAGAAAACTGTTTCCATTGAAGTGTTACCACAATAAAGCACACAAAAAAGGCAGGAATTATCTCATGTTTCCATTTCAGAGAAAATATTTCTGAAATATTTCTGAACGAGAAGTTCTAGTCCTGACTGACATTTATGAACTTATAAAACTTGTAGGATATTGTAAATTACAAACTTACTTTCAGCTGTGTTTAAATGGTTGATTGGACTTACTTTCTTTTCTTTTTTATATGTCATAGTATGTTTCAGGAGATCTTTTATCAAAGGTGTTTATAATTGACATGGGAGATTTTTAAAAAAGGCCTTCATTTATATCTGTTTATATCAGCTCTTGGAGAAAGAAATGTTAGCAATGTGAATTTCCTATTCTAGTTCAGGCACCTTTTAGGTGTATAGTATTTTATGGAATTGTATGCATGACACTACATTGTACGTTAACCTTTCACCTGGTTATGGTAGCTCTAAAAAATGCAAGAAAGAAATATTCAAGCAAATAAATACTAAAGGATGGGACTCCCAAGTGTTCATTATATTTCATATAACACAATGTAATTTTTGTTATTTTGTGTTCTAAAACATTCATATTGAGTAAAGATGTGTTTAACATTCAAGAAAAGCTGAGCCTAAGTAGCCACAAGACAGAAGGGAATTTCACCCACCCTAATCTGCCTCAGCTTTTTCTTATCCTTGTTCACATTATATTAGGAATTAATTTCAGATGCAATGAGCTGTTTGCTCTGACAAAGTCTATGCCAAGAAGTCTTAATCTAAAAATACATCTGAATCTATAGTGCCTATTAATAGGATGCAAGTGTGATATATAATGTAAAACATTTTGATTCTTCTTAATGCAGCACAGATTTTGAATGGCATTGCCAGTACATTTTGGACGTACATATGCCTCATCATGGTAAGCAAATGTTTTAAAAGTCCATGGATGCTTCACTTCAGTGAGGTTGCATGGGGTATAAGTAGGAACAGTACAGGCCCCAGGAGATTTTATGAGGCATGACTTTCCATAAATTGGAACTTTTTAATGTAATTCCACTGTGTGTTGAGTAAGTTCAATAGAGAAGAATTAGCTTCAGAAAAGCCACTTCACAGTTTTCAAGCAAAGATCTGCAGTGAGAAATCAAATATTAGACTATTTTTTTATGCTCACTTACCATGATTGATTTCTTCTGTATGAAAGGGAGTTTAAAACACATTTTTTACATTAACAAAAGAAAAGATATAAAGATTTGAATATATTTCTCATAAAACCATCCACTTCTATAAAGCAATTACTGAGGCATTATTTCAATGAAACAACACATTTCTGGAAAATATGGAAACACTTCCAGGCTTTTTGTTTGCATACCACTTATTTATGGACATTGAATTTGTATTTTTTGTGTATTTCAAATAAGCTTAGTTAGATTGCTAGAAAATATGTAGAATTGAAATTACTTTCTATTCAAGCAATAATAGTCTTGGCTAACAGGATTTTACACTGAAACCACTGTAATTATGTTGATTTACATCAGCCAGGGATCTTAATCATATAAACAAGGGGTCTTGTTCATACTACTAGCATATATGCTCAGTTTCAAAAGGGACATTCATATGCTTGACATAAAACACATGTGGAAATGTTTGAAATATGAAAATACCAATAGGAAAAATCACTTTAGATTGTGATATAAACAGTCAGATTCTGGAAATATCTTGGGATTTTTGCACTTAATAAACAGACAGTAGGCACTCTCTGCTGTCACATAGGACATTTCATTCCCTTATATTGGAAAAAAAAGCAATTGTTAATCTTTCTGATAAAATAGAATAATATTCCTAACAGACAGAAAAAGGTGCTGGAGTGTCCCCAAAGAAGGGCAATGAATCTGGTGAAAGTTCTAGAGAACAAGTTTCATGAGGAACAGCTGAGGGAACTGAAGTTGCTGAATCTGAAGAAAAGGAGGCTCAGGTGAGACTTTATCACTCTACAACTACCTGACCTGCTTGTAGTGAGGTGGGTGTCAGTCTTCTTCCAAGTGATAGGACAAGAGCAAATGGCCTCAATTTGTATCAGGGGAGGTTTAGATTGAATATTTGGGAAAAGTTCATCACTGAAAGGGTTGTTAAACACTGGAGCAGGCTGCCTAGAGTTAGCAACCCTGGGGTTATTTAAAAGATGCATAGACGTAGTGCTGAGGGACATGGTTTAGTGGTGACTTGGTAGTGTTTAGTTAAAGGTTGGACTCAATGATCTGAAATGTCTTTTCCAGCCTAAACAATTCTGTGATTCTGTGATTTTAATATGTGTTATAAAGGAAAGAATTGCCATGTAAGAAGTGATAACATTGATGGAGTTGTGCTCTTATATTCTAACCTGATTGAACAAACTAGTATTTCGAAGAATTATATGCCAGCCTATGTAGACTAACTGTGGTGCTCCTTAATGATGAAACAATGATATAAAGTTATGTTTGGGTATGTAGAAACTGTGAATGTGGCCTCTCAATATTGATCGTATTGATAATATTACATAATTATATGTATGAACCAATATCATATAATTATATGTATAAACTAATATCAAACTTCAGCATGAACTTAGGTTAACATCAATAGGCTTATTTTGTCCACTGCAAAAAGAAAGCTCCTGGGACACATTCTTCTGACACATAGGCCTTGTCTTCTGCTATCTAGCTAAATTTGTTTACAGACAGGTTTTACTGAATTACAGTCTTAATCCTTTCATAAATCATATCTTCACTGAGTTTTTAATTTAGAGAGTGAATAAAATATTTCAGTTTTAGCTAATAGAACCACATCTCTATTTCAAGCCAATAGTCCTTTCTGCATCTATTCCACTGTGAGCTGTTTTTCTCCAGAGGGAGTCTTGCTAGTACTTGATGGATTGATCTGTTACTGTATGAGACTGGGAAGACCTTTGTAGAATGATTTCATAGGAATAGGGACACTGGAAGAAAGGATTGACGTATTCAGGTGGCATGTTCTCTACTCTGGAGAACTAGATGAACAGGATAGCAAGTCCTGCTTTACATATTCCATGCAATTTAGATAGCACTTAAACCATGAAGATAATTTTGTCCATGTTGCTATATCTACATCAGTGCAGTTTGATAAAATAGTTTTACAGAGTGTTGTTGATGCTGATGATACAGTGTCCACACAACATACATTTCAAGGGTTATATTCCACAATACCTCTTGTCTGGTCTCATACACTCAACATGCTGATTGGAACACATTAGGCATCTTTAAAGAGTTTCTTTTCTGGATTCATTTACTCTGAAAAGAATCCAGCTTTCATGCTTTGAGACTACTCTATATTGCCAACTACAGCACTATAATTGATGCAACCAGGAGATTTGCTTCAAAACTGTGCTACTGATTCTGATTAAAATGAGAATAATAGATCCACCCTTTGTGTTCCTTTTATACAATAAACTACTGGAGTGCTGTTTATCTTGCCGTTGACACTTGGTAGTATCAATATTTGCATGATGCTACACAGTGTTGAATAAGCCATTTGGGACAATTCTGAAAAAGTCATGATGCTGAATAAGTAAGATGTTGCTGATGGTTTGAATTAAAATGAATAATGAATAGAGTTTGAAGCATGTGAACAACACTGTTACTGAAATATGATGACTTTCTTAGTTTGCTTGTAAAAAGAGAGTTTTGAATTTATTCTTTATTTCTCTCTTCATACCATCAACAACTATTTGTCATCATGGCAGAGATGAAGGAATAGATAATAGAATGTTCTGTTCCAAAAGACATATGCAGCTCCTTAAGGAGTGTATATATAGGCCTACATCGTAGTATTTAGACACAACTCATATGAAGAGTGTGGTATGGATCTGGACAGGATTGAAGCTTTTTGGCACCTAAAGCCCTTGGTTTACAGTGACCCTATACAATTTCCAGATTTCTTGGAATTTCTCCTGGAATTCATACTGATCTGAATGAGGGAGAACATATGGAGATACTATTCCATACACTTATATGAACTTCATGACTAAAAATGTAGCTAGATGCCCACTTTCTCAGGGAAAAGCTGGTATATTTTGATGATTGCTGGAAAGGCTAAAAATCTGGTTCTTGAACTTTAATCATAAACTGTGTTGCTGGCTCTTTGCAGACCTGCAAGCACTGCTCTTCAATGCTCCTTCTGTCAGGGGACCATTAGGGCATATCTGCATAGAAAGCAGCCCAGCAGGGTCACCCTCACTCAGGAGATGCCTCTAATGAAAAGCAGGGAAGCAGGACCTTAAAATATTTTGTTTATTTATTGTCACATAGTTTTGTTTCTATCATATTTTCTAGTGAAGGAGTTTTTAAAGGTACTTTCAGCAAAACATCTTCATGTGATGTGCACTGTCTCACATTGTTTAAGCTTTTTGGCCTCTACTTTCAGCATGATAATGAAAATGTTTGCAAAACTTGGAGGATAGTATGTGTCAATCTTTTACACATTCTGGACTGGCCTACAGTTTTTGAGAGGGGGGTGGAAGTCCTGCCAAATTATTTGGGACTTCACAACTTATTTAATTTCAATATTTTATATCACAAAAGAAGACTAAAAAATAGCAATCAGTAAACCAGATTTTTCTCTCAGTTACACTTATAATTAGAAGTAACTTCTTTAAAGTTGTCCCTTGACCCTCGACAAAAGCAAACAGATCGAAGCCAATTACTTGAGCTGAACTCTGTGATCAGTAGCCAGCACGCCCTGTATAAATCCGGTACAAGTCTATCTAAATTTTGGTCTATATTTGTACACATGTGTCTACCTGTCATATATTATAATTGAATATTACCCTGTTATAGTCTATGACAGCAAAGTCTGAAAGTTCTACTGTAGTCCCAGCAAATGAAAATATTTTTCTATTTTTGAGTGCTGCTGATATACAGGTTCTTTGATTTTGGTCTTGTGAGAGCCATAGAAAAGTGTGACATTACCAATGCCTCAGGAATAAAATAGAAGTCCTATCCCATTCCAGCAGAGAAGAAACTGATTTTTGTTAAGATTTGCATTTACCTTGAAAAATAAAACTGCAAATTGCAGCATTCTGGTTGATGAAGGGTCATTGTTAACCATTTGAGCCATGATTGTGCCTAAATAAGTTAACCACAGAACTCCATGGAATAAGATTATGTATAAAGTACTTCAGATAGTTTACTTCTGCTCAGAGTTTTCCAGAACAAACAATGAAGTTTGTTATTACATGACTATAAATGACAGAAGACATCTTTCTTTACAAGAAATGGGAGCTAACTGTCAAGCCTAAGACACATATTCCAGACAGCAGTGGGGTTTTTTGTCAGAAATTATGTATAGACTACTGTGCTAAATAGCTGAAACTTTAATTGATTCCACCATTTTTAATTAGACAACCTTCCAGTCAGCTATGAGTCAATGTCAACAAAATCAATTTTTGTCATTTACATACCCCAAGGGAATAAAAAAGAATATGAGAGAGAAAACCTACCACATTCATCAGCCAGCTACCTTTTTTATGCATTACCCTTACTGCAAGAGTTTGTTCAATTCATTTTTAAGTGCATCTATAATACAGCTCTGTTTAAAAGATTCATGGAGTTTGAAGGCAGGGGGTACCTTCAGATCATTAAGTCTGAAAAAACTCAGCAAATAATTCTGTACATGATCTATAACTGCAGCCTGAGCTATCTGTTAGAAAGACATCAAGTTTTAATTCTGGTTGTGAAAGGGATGGAGAATTTTCAAAGTCCTAGAATATGCACTGTCAATGGGAAATTGCCTTCACTGTTAAAAATATTTTCCTTATTTTTAGTTCAGAATAGACTTTTTTATTTTCTAAGGGAACTTTAAAATCTTTCTGTTGAACATAAAGCCATTCCATTACACATACTCAGCAGTTATAGCCTGAAAGTCTGATCTTATTAAGTAGATCACAAAAGCAAATTATTTTGGAAAATGTGAAGAAAATATTTCCCATTTAAACAAACAAACCAACCAACAAACAAACAAAATCCCTAAACTACTTTAACATAGCTTCTGGATTTAGACTCTGGATTATAGTTTGAGAACAAAATGCTCATGAAACATCCACTGAGATCCTCAGTCATAAGAAAACTAATATATTTTGTCATTTTTGACTGGTGGTGAGATATAAGGATATATGGGATCATAATGGTAGTAATCTCTTGTGTTATTTGAAACTGGACTGTGTAACTTGCTAAAAATATTCTCTATTTGAACCTGACAAGTTTGATAAGTCTGTGAGCAATGCATAGTTAGACTGTTCTGACTTGCCAAAATTCATGTTTACTTGCCGGCAAGGTGTTTACTTTCAGTCAAAATATGAGCTCTTATAGAGGTAAGAAAGCACTTCTCTGTGCCTTGGAAATCTCTTATAGATTTTTAAAACTCCTGGGCCTGATTTCCCTTTTGCAAACAATGGAGTAAACCAGGCAGAACTCCATGGCAACGGGTGGAGGAGAGGCAGCTCCATCTGGAGATCTGGAAACATGGATGCAGTTGTAACAGCAATGCAAAACTCTTGAACTCAAGTAATGTCCAAACGGAAATGCTACCAATAACTTCTCAGAACTCTTATTACCTTTTCTTCTCTTTCTATTTATTCTCTGCTATCCCTATACCTAGAAAGGCTTGAGAGAGTACAGAAGGGTCAGAATTATCCTAAGGCCAACAGTTCTTGTTCTGCTGTACTTAGAGAACAAAATACATACAGACAGATAACAAACCCCACTTCTGAAAACATCTAAGACCTACACCTTTACAGTTTTATTGTATCTAATGACTCGATAATGATGTATCTGTCATGATAATCATACCTATCTATAGTTTGGGAGTCACTGCAATTGTAGTAGTGTGTAGGGTTAACAGAATGGTGTTGGGGTAAAATCCTATTGACTGCATTACAGAAGTTCCGTCTCAGATGACCTGAGTGGCTTCAAGATCCACATTTGAAAACCACTAAATTTTTTATCTTCTGGTCAAATACACATTATTAAAAGGATGCTTAATATCTGGAAATCCAAAAGCTTCCATATATCTGAAGGGGTATCAAAACTGCTAACAAGAAACCTTTTATGATAGTTTGATACTTTCATACAGGTGCTATTAACACCTAAAAGTACACTGGCACATATGGCATTTTCTCTCCAAATGCAGTTATTGCATTGCTACACTTCTTTAGCTTGTTACTAGAAGTAGCTTGTACAATTTCCACAAAATTTCTTGTAGATATCTTTTGTATGAGTGAATAACAATTACTCTGGGAAGTGCGAAATTGTAGTTTACGGTGTTTTTTACTGAATACAGAAAAGCTGATTTAGGCTTGAGAATCAACATGAACACACTTTCTGTTGTGACAGAAAATAAATTTTTCACAGTGAAGGCAGTGAAGCACTGGAAGAGGTTGACAGAGAGGTGATGGATGCCCCATCCCTGGAAACAGTCAAGGTCAGGTTGGACAGGTCTCTGAGCAACCTGATCTAGTTGAAGGTGTCCCCCCTCATTGCAGGGGACTTGGACCAGCTGACCTTTACAGGTCACTTCCAACCCAAAATATTCTATGATTCTGGGATTAGTTCTATGATTCTATGATCACACTGAAAGAGAATACTGCATGCAAATATATACAAAATCAACATGCTGCATTACTTGCTCTGTGCCTGATCTGTGCATATAAGTATGCTGCAATATGTAGTAACGAAGCTTATTTCAAACTGTAATTACTCAATGTCTACCTGTGAAGGACCATAATTCAGTCCCAGATGTCATCTCACATGGCACTTATATTTGCACACGGTTCATCTTCAGAAGGTATTTTTTTATTCCTAACACCACATGTGCAGAATGTTTTGATAAAGCCCCACATCTAGCCAGTAAATAATTTCTGCTGATACTATATGTGGTGACTTGAAAAGACATTGATTTAAGCAAGTTCCAAAATACACATAATACTTCTGTGAAAGTGGATTTTGCAGTCATGTCAGGGAACTGAGGTGCAGAAAATATACTAAGCTGTATTTCATGCAAGGGTAAAAAATATTTCTGAGGCACATTCTATAATTCTGCTTTCTGTTTCTCTCCAGATACCTTTACACATAAATAAAAACACATGCTACAGCTACAAGATACATTCTTCTTCTCTAAATAAATGTAATTTAGTGTACTTACTATATAAAGTATAGGTTTAGTATAGGAAATATAGGATTTGTCACATAATGAATGGACATGTAAATTGCAAAGAATGCTATGCATTTAATGTGTTTCTAAATTACCTTCTTTGTCCTGGAGCAGAGGATTGTCTACAGACCAATGACAGTCTGACTGCTTTGATTCACCTTATCTTGTGAATTCCTTGTCTTATGTAAACTAGATTCTATTCTGGTATATTTTATATCCTATGAATAAGGTAGTTGATTTTCAGATTGCTTAGCACTGTGTATTAGGCAAGCAGTTTTTAAACTCCACAACTCAGCTGAAAAATCAATCAAAAAACCCCAGTATAATAAAATATGAAACTAAATTTTTTTGTTTGCATTCAATTAAATGCTTCTATCCTCAAAAAAAAGTCTTTTCCAAGGAAAATGGCAAAAATGGAAGCAAAGGATTTCCTATTGTTCACAAAAGAAGTGAGACTGCTATTGTCTTTCTGACTCCTGAGCACTTGAAGAGACTGTGGAAAACTAGAGTTGAGTTCTCTCCTTTGAAAAAAGACATTCAACAGACATTCTCCCAACACTAACAAAATGCAGTAAGTCCTTCTTGCCACTGTTATATTACATAATTAAGCAGCTATTGACAGTTTGATATAGATCCTTTTTCTGAATCAAGCAGAGTATATTCCATTTGCTTGACAAAAATGTATTTGGTGTCAATACCAATAAAGTTGAAAATCTCCTTTTAAATTTACCTATGTAATATAATTACTTTGATATTTTAAGCCAGAATTAGAAAGTAGGTATTATTTCCTTGCTCAGTACTTTTTTTTATATTTTAAGTCAGTTGAACTTTTGAGGTCCCTTCCAAGTCCTAATATTCTCTGATTCTCTGAACCGACTGTATCATGGAGTTAGGATCCACCAAAGCGCATCTTAAGTTTGAAAGGAGATTGTCTTCTTTGAAGGGAATGTAAATGGTCTCATGTTTGAATAAAAGCACCTGCTAAAGCACTTTGAGAAAAATCCTTTTTGCTTTTCCTTCTTTCTTCTTTCTTTTTTCCAGTTTCCCAAAGTTATTACATTTGTTATCTGCATTATCAACAGTTGTTAAAACAGACACTTAGGAATGGAATTTATCATGCTCTCAATTCCCTACAAGAATTAAACAATGTGTAATACTTTGGTTTTTTTCCAGGGACTTTGTCATTCTGACATAAACATTAAACCATCTGAATTAATAGATATGCAAGCTAAAATGAATTTGGATGATAAACATGTCATCTATCAAAGTTCAAAATTTGTATTAGTGATCCTTATATGTAAATGATAAACAATTCTTTTGCATATGTTGGAAGTTAGAAGTGTAAACTGCATCTGTTTTCTTAAGGGATTTTGTGCTTTGACAAGTTCAAAAGTGGATATAGCAGATATTGGTATTTACGATTTCTTCCATCTATTTTTATGCAATATCAACTCAGTAACCATAAAAAAAATCCTATATTTCTTTTGTCATTTATGCCAGCTTCAGGAAAGTCTACTTCCAAGGTACTTAGTTAAACAAATGAATTGCATTGACATGAAGCCCTGGAAATGCAGCAAGTCATCTCTCTCTTTCCTCCCCGTTGGTCTAACTTCTTAAACACTTCCTATCTGCGTACTTACTGAGGATGCTCTTGATGGCCTCAAGATCATTGATAAAGAGATTAAACAGATCTGGCCCCAAAACTGAGCCTTGAGGAACACCAATTGTTACTGGTTGCCAACCAGATTTAACTCCATTCACCACAGCTCTTTGGGCCCAACAATGCAGTCATTTTTTACCGAGTGAAGAGTACTCCTGTTCAGTCCAAGAATAGCCATTTTCTCCAGGAGAGTGCTGTGGGAGACAGCATCAAAGGCTATACTGAAGTTGGGTCCTTTCCAACCGTAATGATTCTGTGATTCTGTGTGATTCTATGTAGACAACATCCACAGCCTTTCCCTTGGCCACTAGGTGGACCACCTGGTCATAGAAGGACACCAGGTTGATCAAGCAGGAGCTGTCTTTCATGAACACATGCTGACTGGGTCTGATCCCCTGATTGTCCTGCAGATGTCATGCAATTGCACCCAAGATGATCTGCTCCACAACCTTCCCCAGTATGAAGGTGAGGCTGACATGCCTGTAGTTCCCAGGATCCTCCTTCCAGCCCCTCTTGTAAGGGAGTGTCACATTTGCTATAATAGTGGAAACACGAAAGCATGGAGAAATAGTCAGCCTATATGTATGCATATGTGAAGGAATTATATCTATGTAAGTATGAATTCATATATATATATTGTATACATATTTCCTTCTAACTGTTGATCTTTGGAAAATCTGTTTATAGTAGCCATTTGTTTTAGTCTGTATGAACTATGCAGCAACTGTTATTAAATATAACTAACCTTTATAAGACAGTTATTGTAGAATACATACATTTCAAATGTTTACTGAAAACATGTATAGTTTACAGAGTTTTGATTATTCTTTTGGAAAACTGTATCTGTTAAGTTTCAACGGATACTTGTTTAAAGTCAGCCATTGGATTTTCATATACATTACTGCCAAGACCATATTAGATGTATTCAGGCTGTGACCGATTCATCTCTTATTTTTTGCAGATGTTGGGTACTGTTTATTTTCATGTGGCAAGGGTGTGTTAAAATGGAATAGAAAATTCAAGCAGGACAATATTCCCAACATTAAATGTTGATATATTACAACAATTAATCAAATGGGACTTTTCACAAGAAGACTAGAAATTCTATTTAATATATTCATTATTTCTCAGTAATTTTACTACAGGTTACACATATATATATATACTGGAAACAGACTATGATGCAGTTGTCCTACTTGCTGTTCAACACTACACTGCACTAAGCTACACTGTTGGCAGATATTAAAAAACTAAGACAGTCTAAGTGCACCACCACCAAAAATAGGTGGAAATGTACACCTGATATTCCTAAGTATTTAAGTTCAACTGATAACGCAAAGAAAGAAAATGCAAATTTGTTACTCTTTATCCACTAAAATTGCTTCCTGAATAAAAATGACAATGATACCTTTTAAGTCAAACTTTTGTTGTCACTTTAGCAGAAGAAAAGAGCTAATCAGTTCCATCTTCTACTACTTCATCTAAGATATCTTACAAGTGCTGTTTTCATATAGTGGAGGAATACATCTCCCAAAATTTGAAGGCCTTTTCTAATGTTTCTATGAATTTTATTTGTATGAAAAGATAGAAAATAAAGCAAATTAAAATCAAAATTAACTAAATTTTTTTAAAGCATGCAGAACTCACAGTGTTGACTAGGATATTTGGATCAATTAATTTGAATATAAGTAGATTCTTCAGAGAAAGAGAGAGACTGGTGGTCTGACTGCTAATATGGCCTGGTTAGTGAAATACTCTTGAAAACAATTGATACAACAGGTACTATATATACTTGTATATCTATACTGTACTACAGGTAATTGCTTAATTACAGGAGACTTCAATTCAAGAAAGGGGTTGGAAAAGACATTTTTAGTGGTATAGTATTTCTTAGCCTTCCATAATTTTGCCATTGAGATTTCTTCATCAAAAATTCTCTGGTTACTTTTTTTCCACCATGAACATGAGAGTCTTTCAAAATAAAACCAAATAGAATGTAAAAATAAACTGATTTCAACTTATAAAAGTTTATAATCAATCACTTACTACTAAGATAGATGTAAATCAAACTTAACTGTAAGTTTGTAACTTAAGATTATCAAGTAAGGATCAAAGGTTTAATAAATCAGGAAGCCAGTAAGGTAAGTAAGCTGGGCAAATACACTCAAAGACTTAAGCGTGGAGAAGGTTTGTAAATTCTCTAAAGAAAACATGCACAAACATTCTGGATTTACCACTGCAAGAAAGGTGGACAGAACTGAGAGGAAGAGTCCAAGCATGACTCCATCAATCATTCCAAGAAGGATATTAGTGAGTAAAGAATGTTACCCATGAGAGATCAGGAAGTGCAGTGAAATGATTCATTGTAGAGGAATAAAAATTAATGGCAACTGTTTCTTTAGTGATATGGGATGACAGCCAGAAAACAAACAAAGAAGACCATAGTTCAAAGTCAGGATTAGTAAAGTTTAAAATAGTTTTGGTAAGATCTGAGCAAACCTTTGGTCTTTGTATCCAAGCAATGCTGCTAGATGAGACAAGTGACTTGGTGAATAGACACGAATAATGAAAATTGATTTTAAATGATAACAAATCAAATAACTTAAAAGATTGGTGAGTTGGCCCCAGAAAGCAGCTGAGCACTCACACAGTTACTTGTTTATTCCACTCCCTTAGGAGGTTGCAGAGAGAATAATAACAAGAGAGAGGAAACTTGCAGGCTAAAATAAAAACAGTGAAATCACCCACAAGTTACTGTCAGAAGTAAAACAGATTTGACTTGTGGAATCAGAGTTAATTTATTGCCAATTAAGATAACCTAAACATTTAATTACTGATGCAGATATAGAAAAAGAAGGAATACAAACATTTAAACAGCTCAACCCTTGCAGCAAACCTGTCCAGATACCAAAATCTTGACATTTATACCCTGTATATATAGAGTGTGTATATATACTTACACATCAATGAGCCAAAAAAAGTAGATGTTTCTCCATTGTTTTTCCTATTGCTTTCATTTTTTGTTTCTAGTAAATTGAATTTGACATGCACTGGAAAAAAATATTCCAACAACCCTTGCCTGGTATCTTGAGCAAAGTCTTGTTTGCAAAAGAATTTAACTGTTACTTTGCTTCAGCTACTTTTACAGGTTTGGCCTACAGAAGATTTCTTATACCTACAATGGTCAAAGGTGAATAGGTCAATCCTTCAAACTCAATGAACACATTCAACATCTGAAGAGAAAAAGTCTATTAAAAATTCCTCAAGAAACTGAAGAAATCTTGGAGGTTAGTTGTTAGACAAGGGGGAATTCTGTTACATGTTCTCAAGTTCTGCAAACATTAAAAGGGAATCTAATGGCTTCTCTTTTACAGGGAGGTGGCTAAGGGAACCTACTCAAGATAGATTTGATGTTTGCTTTTGGTAGACTTCAAGCCATGAAACCTACAAAAAGAATTATGATGTTTCAGCCATTTTATTATCAACACAGTTACTGTATCTGTTACCTTAGCTTGTTTGATAGAAGTTTGAGGGTTTCTGTTACGAACTTCATCACATTTCAAACACCAACTGAGCATACATCAACTGTGCATTTTCCCCATCTGTGTATTTTCATTAGCTAGAGAAAGTGAACTCTTTTCTGGTTCACCTACTGAAGAAACAAGATTTAACTGATGGGAAATGCTGCTAAATGGAAACATTTTTGTTAATGTGTAGATTTATTTTTAAATAAAGTCTCTCTCTCAGAGACTCTGATTAGAACTATGAATTTATTAGGTCTTCCTTTTTCATGCTATGTCATAACACTTCTACCATGGCCTGACAAATGTTCTGACATGTATATGTGTCAACAGAGCTTTTGGTTTCAAGAAAGTGCTATGCTGAAGGATATATCAAAATAGTCAAATAAATTAATTGCTTGTTTACTTCCAGATAACTTATGTTAGAAGAAAATTTTTTATCCAAATATGAATGTATAAATATAGTTGTTCAAACCAATTATTATATTTAATTATTTCATGAGGAAACTTTAAGAAAAAAAATGCTTGCTTGAGAGGAAATTTCTCAAGTCATTCAGATGTCCTCTGTTGAAATCACTCACATGTACCGTAAGGAGCAGTCAGTCTTTGACACATTGCTAGATGACCTGAAGTCTTCTCATACTCTAGTTATAGTCTCTGATCCTGTAAATCTGTTAAAAACATAAATTACTGTATCAAATTATTAGGTTAACATTTTTGAAATTGAAAATTATCTAATGACATTTTGTGTTTTACAGTCCACCTGTTAACTTCATGAGTGACAATAAAAACTGAGCTTCAAAGCAAGAGTAATTGCATTCATTGATTTTTTTTTTAAATGTACTACATATTAAGTCTATGAAATTCTGTAAATTGAAGTGTTTTTAAGAGATTAAAAACAAAACAGAAGAAATTAATAGTTCAATGTAACAAGGGTACAATTCTTTGCATGCTTTTCAGCAGCTAGATCTTCTAAATTCATAAAACAATTATAAAAATAAAGATCAGTGACAGAAAAGAAATGAAGCCAAGGACTGCTAATAATTGTGGAATGAATTCTGCCACATTTACTTATACAAAGCAACATATTTCTTAGATAACTAAATTGAAAGTAAACATTTTTTCCTACCCAGATGACCCTCCACATGAGGAAAGCAGACTAAGCACAACCCTAGACAGAGTGACTGTTCACTGCTCACATCATTCACTCCACAAAAGTCCAGCTGCAGATAAAGCAACCCTTTACAGCATGTCTTGGAGACTTGGCCAAAGAGTAGTGCTTCGAGCTGAAATAAAGTTTTCATCTCTGTTAACAGAATGAGGTTTTTTAGGTGTTTTTCATGATTTATCCAGTTGCCAGATTCTGAGCATTGGTACAGTCCAGTGCGGTTGAGATCATGGGAGGCAGTTTCTCTGCAGTTCTGTCATTTCATCAAAGAAAGGTAAAACTGTTACAAAATCAAAGTCTATGACAATTATATTGCCTGTAACAAACACTGAATTTCCATCTACTTGCTATACAGTGTAATCTATGGCATCAGGATAGAGGTTTATCCTTTAAAGACGCCACTAAGCTACTTATGATAGCTACTTGTCCATTCTCTTTCAGCTCTTCTTGTGAAAGATTCATATCTTGTCCAGAAGGTTATTCAAGATGAGGATACTGTATGTAATTTCCTGCAAACTCACCAAAATCAGCATTTAATAAATGTTAGTTCTTTGCTAAGTTACTTTTTAGACTACAATAGGTAATTCTCTTTTTGACAAAAACTTGACAAAGTTCTCAGTGCATTTCAGTCTGAGGTCTTCTTCCAATAGGCTGCAGCATTTAATCCTTGTCTCATGCTATATAAATATAATATGGGAAGATGTTTATTAAGATATTATTTTGCTTTATGTGGTTTGAACTAAATCAAACTAAAACCCCTAAATATACCTTTAAAAATAGTCACGCATAGATAAATGGAATAAATGAGACTGCCACTGTTGTTGTCTCTCTCTTCCATGGCAAAAGCACACTTTAGCAAACTCACTAAGAAATGAGTAAACAAGAGTCAAATGAAGGTGCCTGCATGAGTTTTGGAAGGAATTGAAGAAGGAGAGGAATGCAAGATCCAGTGGACCAGGAAGACAAGATCAAAGAAGGCATATGCTTGTCTAGCCTATTTACAGTGTGGTATTGTCACTAACACACTGGGCCAAGTTCCATTACCCTTAATACAAACTGTTTGTATGATAAAATAGAGTGGAAAGTGGAAACTGCTGTGGCTTTACTGTGATGGAACTGTTCCCCAGATCATATCATTTCATCTTCACAGTCATTATCACCTAAACTATCCCATTTTGTTCCAGTTTCTGGACCTTGATTTTATTTCCATTCAAGGTAAAGTCTTAAAAGAAAATAATATAATGTCCACAGCTGTGATCCAAGAACAATGGCCACTGTTTGAAAAGGATTTTTAGACTCAGTAAAAGAGAAAATGTTTACTTGAATCTGAAGTTTTCATTTCACAAATAATCCTGAGTCTGGAATTAAAAAGAATTGTGGCTAATTAACAAGGCTATGGCTATTTAAGGAATATATTCTTCAAATTTACCTGACTCTGGAGTCCAATTAATGTTAATGACATTAAAAAAACATGGACAAGTGGCGTTTTATGCTCCCTGTCTGCCTCATTTTGCTTTCATAGTGTTGTGCCTGTTCTGATTCTTAAACCAAAGCATATTCTTGCTACTTACAAAAAAGAGCAAAGGAAAGCCTAGGCTGAATGTCAAGAAGCATTTTAGTAGTTAGGAAACCATGCTCTTCCTTTCCATATGGTGTACTTTTTAATGGAGCAGGGCTAAAAAGAATCCAATATGTAAAGGAAAAGAGAATGTCAATCCTTAAGGAAGTTTGTTGTGTAGGGATGTGTAATTGGCAAGTGCTGCTCACTCAGCACACTGTCACTTAGGATTGAAAAGATGTCAAGTATTTGGATGAGTTTTGGAGAATATATTTTCTATCCCCTGTTCATAATGCTGCATGAGATCAAGCCTGAAATATAGCTCATTATTCTTGGAAAGTTAAGGAAACCACATGTGTCAGGTATTGCACTTAAAAAAAATCCAGCAGTCAGGACTAAGCAGTGCAATGTTCAACTTCCAGGTCAGAGCTTTTGGTGAGGGTGGTAGCAACGTAAGGGTGAAAAATAGATGCCACAAAATGAGTAAAATTTCTGAAGTGAATGTATTGTCAATGCATTAATTTGAAGGATCTTGTTCAACCACAACATGTGCAAATAAAAAAAAAAAGGATGTAGAATCAGGGGTCTTTACAATAATTTTTTCTGAAGTTCAGCCAGTTCTCCTTGCTAAGACTTAAACTACCAGTGTTATATTGATTCACTCAAAATACATTTACAATCTATTTTAGCAAAACTTTGTATTTTGTGGTGGTAGTTTTTCTAAAGAAATTTCATCATAAACATAGTTGCCTGTTTGAGAATGGACCAAAACTTGGTTTGTAACATCTGCATTATTTGCTTTTATTTTGGCAATCAGTATATTTCAAAGTGTATCTCAACAGCCAAAAACTACAGCTGAGTATTTGTTAGAACAAATCCTGCTCATGCAAGAGGATGACAAGCCCATATGATATCAATTATATTCCTGTTGTTTCTAAAACCTAGATAAATAAACAGACAAACAGAACAGTCTTTATTCACATAGTTATGAAATAGTCATTAATAGAATATTTTAAATATCCAGTTTGAAAATCAAGGACTTTAATAGTCTGATGATTATTCTAGAAGTAGTAAATATTAAATGACAATATATGGCATTTACAAGAAATGGACTTTAATGGGTAAATATTTAATTTCTGTACAAGAAAGGAATACAGTTATTTGGAGAAACCTTTCCATGGGATATGTCCTCAATCCACCTGGCCACAGACAGTGGTTAAAACGCACAAATATTGTGCATGATCAGCCACACTAGGAATCAATCTACTACCGAAAAAGATGTTTCTCTCCCTGCTCCCATATCACCAGAACACATCACATAAGAAGTCTGAGTACAATCTGTTTGATATTACATCATCACATAACTGTGACCTACTCCAGCAGCATCTAGTGACTCCAATGTTTTGTTAACATTTTTGTAGCGGTATGCCACTAAATTTGAACCACCAACATAGCCTTGGACTAGATTAGAAGGTTTAGAGAGCCTGACATTTAGTAAGAGAAAGTGAGAAATAAATGACATTTTGCCAAGGATGCCACGATAAGAAAGAAAAATATAACATGATAGTAGAAAGAAAAGTACAAAGTTAAGTTTAGAGTATGGCTGCTTGCCTACTGCACACTGTTGGTTTTATTCATAAGTCCTTTGTCAGTACATAAACATTTATATGTACAAAACTGAACTAAACTGGCTCAACTGCAGGACTAGTTCAGTGCACCCTACCATGATACAAAAAAACCCTGTGGTGAGATGATTTGTAAGGCCATTGAAACATCAGAAACAACTCAAAGCTGTGAAAAAAGTGACTCTCATGTTCTTGCACTGATAAAAACAATCAAACATTATTTTCTTTCACAGCCTTTTCTTATTTATAAGGAAGGCCTGTGATTTAGCAGTGCAATAATAGATCCTGAAGAAGCCAAATATTCTCTGTAACTATTCAGTCTGGTGTCACTGTTTGGATGAGACTGTGAGAGAGGGTTAAATATTTGAGAAAAAATCAAACAAAAATTCCTGCAAATGTACTGTTGGAGCAGGTATGGATTCAAATGTAAATTGTCCTGGCCACAGACAGTTCTCATTTACTAGTGTAATCACAATGCTTATTTTTTCCCAACCCTAGAAATGGAAAGAGTTATTTCCTTCCAAGGGAGCTCAATGGAATTTTACCTTCAGGTCAGGAAATAAGCTGAAATAATTGTAAGGAAACAGAGCTGTCTATCCATACTTTTAAACATGCCCCTTATGAAGTACTAAATGCATGACAATGATTCACTTGGTGGCTCATTTATGACTGTTCTATGCCTTTTTTCAAGGACTCCTCTGGGTCACTGCTTTCACACACAGGTACTCTTCTGTGCATTTGCATAGGAGTCAAAAGGAGCAGAAGAGGAACTTTTGAGACTCAAATAAATGTCTGAAAAATAAAATATTGGAAAGATGTCAAATTGGGATATTATTTTTCCCTTTCACAGAGGTTCAGAGAAACCCCTGATGTTTGGACTGTATATTTAAGGAACAAAACCAGACACCAGAACTTCTTTCAGTGGTAGGATGTGATTTCAGCTAGCATGGGTATTTTTCCAATTTCCATTCCTTTTGGGATTAGTGCTTGCTTCTTCCAACAATGGCTTTTCACCTGCTCCCTTTCCTTTTCTGCTGGTCTGTTCATCACACATTTTGTCCAATCAAGTTCCAATCCAAATATTCGTCTTCATGATATTCCTGTAACAATATGGATTTTGTTTCTAAAAATCCTGTTTGTAGGTTTTTTTCTTGATTTTCCAGGGAGATTAGGCTAGTAGAGAACTCATTAAAATGAAGAGTATTCCTGGAACTGGAATAAATACAGCTCAGATTTGTTCTGATAGCTATAATCAGAATGTAGTCCAAATTCCATTGCTATCTCTAGTATTTTTGGCAGACAAAGACTGAATCAGAGACAAAAACCAGGATGTCATCAAACACAAATATTTTTCTTTTTCTGAATGTGTTCATTTAGCCACAGATACCTAATCAGGGCAGTATAACTGGCTAAATATAATGTTTATATAACAGAAATGACACAAGTTCCATTTTTTTTGTAGTGCATTTATGCAATAAGAAGGATACCCCTTGCATGTTGATTCCAAGATGACATTTCTGGAGGTACCATTCATCAAGCATATTTTCTCTGGGCAAAAACTGTATATTTTTTTCCTGCCTAGTTAGGCACTATGCATTACATAAAAATAGTATAAATAAAAAACTTCTAGATATTGCAAATCTGCAGTTCTATAATGAGAGTTGAGACAGGCGTGTTAAAGTTTACCAGACCAAATCTATTCATACCTGAACATTTGTCAAGGTAAACCAGGGAAGTCTGCAAGTTATTTTGAAGTTTAAATGTTATGCCAGGTAAATAAATGCTGTTGAAATTAATAACCAAGCAAGATCACTGGCAGCTTCCTGACTTTCAAACATAAATCAATAAATCTGTTCTTGGAAAGAACACCTGTAATTTTTCTGCAGTAAATATTCTAAGTGCACTAAGTATTCTACACTGGTGCATTCTTCTGCACTAATATAGTTGCTTCTAAACATGGGTGAACGAAATGTAAAGCCAAGCTCAGGATTGACTCATTCTGGTGAAAACCCCATTAACATCTATGGCCAGTGAAATGACTATTGTTATTACACTTGCATATGGCTTTAAAAAATAATCTAAACACTTAGCTGCAAACAATCCTTGTGAAAGAAGAGCGAGATACTTGTTTCTATGACTGCCCATCCTCTGAAACACTAGCATGTGTAAAAGTGCTCAACTGATCAGGTACATCCTTAGGATGTATAGGACTGAGGTAGAACACATTTACCTACTGGAGCCAGCCATAACCTTCTTTTGAGAAGTATTTTGTTGTTGGAAGATATATCCTTATCATACTACTTGTTTCTTCCAAACCTGAATGAAAACTCCAAAATGTAAATTTTATAGTTAGCTCTGAAGAAAAGATTTTCACTTTTCTGGCTGTTTAAAGGGCAAACTTCCTTGAAATATTTTGCAACAATAACAGATAAAGCGTAAATTGTAGTTTAGCACCTTCAATAACTGCTCCTCCTTGACCTTTCCAATGGAATAACCAGCCTTGGTGGCAAATGCCTGGATATTAATGGCAGCTATGTACAGTGAAAGTCTGAAGCTACCACAGGGACTGAAGCAGTCAACTGATTTCCAGTAGGTCTCCTAAACAGCCATCAGGGATTATTATCCATTTGGTCATAGATACTAACTTGGAACTGATTCAAACAAATAACTCATATTCAATTAAAAAACATCTGAAGCATCCAGTCATTAGCCTCAACAACTTTTCCATGTGTATTCTTAAATATTAATAACACTTTTATGATTTAATACAGTTATTGTGATTCTGTGTCAACAATTATTTTATACATATAACTTGAATGCAAGGTTATAGAATAACCAGTCTACAGAAATGTGGATTTTTATTTTTTTTACCCACAAAACCTCTACAAATTGCTTCCTACCATACTTTAAAAAATCAGTTTCTGGTTTTATACTCACTATAAAATGAAAGTAACAACATTTATGTTAAAGTAGAACAAAATGCAAGAAACACTGCCATCATGTGAGTACATATGTTTAGCATAACATTGATCAATAGGCTTTTACTGCTTGCAATGTTTAAAATAAATAAAAGTCTATATAGCACCTAGGGCAATGGATGTGTTGGTTTGATAAAATACACAGTGCACTTTAATTTGCAAAGGTCATTTACAAAAATTAAAATGCTGAATCAAATGGGGATGTTCAAGTAAAACTGGATTTATTTTTTGCTCAAGAGAGAGACTTGGGCCTATTTCAGGTCCATGGCAATTTTTATTTTAGTTTGACTTAAATGGGGCCAAGAATTATCCAATAGCTTTAAAAAGAAACCAAAGAATGTGGCCTGGCTTTCAGTACTATTGACTGTCACATAAGGATTATGGCAGCAGCAGTATCATTTTGTTGAGGACTATTCTAAAGAATCCCAACAATGTAGACATGCATAAAATGTCACAGCTGTTGCATCTGTCTTTATCCAAATATTTTTTCACAATATAGAATACACACTGCATTGTGCGAATTGCCTCCCAACTAGCAGTTGGAAAAGGCACTGCAACTCATTTATAACACATTTTCCATTAAGTACAGATCTCACTAACACTTATTCTAGTTTCCATATCAAAATAGTACTTGATCTAGCTTCAGCAAAACTGCAGATTAGAAAGTTGGAGAAGGGAGCATTCACTCACTGGAATGTTTTCTTTGCACTGTAAATGCAGTAGAGAATATAAAAGCCAGATTTGCTTCAGTATCTAATGCATTTAATTGTTTAAACCTTTTTGTACTTGTTTTTATTTCTAAATAAGGTCTTGCAATGTAGAAAGCAGCAGCTTCTCTGAAAACACCTTTTAAAAAGTTATAACAGAAGGGCTGAAAGTCATACTCCTGTTTCAGTAGCTAGTTTAACCTTGAATAGATGGTTTCTTCCTAATAATACAGCTACTGCTAGCAGTACTGCTTTTACTGTGTATCATGATTTTACATTTATCAGCTGGAAATCACTGTCATTTTCCATGCAATTCTGTCATCACTCTTAAATTTACAGATTGTCCAAGTTTTACTTCTGAAAAGAAATTTCTTTCTTTATTTGAATGTGAATAGTAGCTATACAGAATTTTTGCTGTACAGAACAGTAACTTTTTCTTAGTGCAGAGCATTTTCCTCAATTCACCTTTTAGAAAGTCACTTTTAACATCTACAATTCAACTCAGGAGGTCAGGTTGCCTCATAGAGGGGATTTGCTGTCACTGAATACTTGAAAAAAGGATAATAAGCAGTAGTATAGGAAATTAGAATGAATTATTTAATTTCGTCTCTTTTTTTACCATATTATTCAAGGGTTATTTCCATGACAGACCTTCTGATTATTGTGTTTTCATATGAAAAAGAGTTGACAGCAGGCATCTTAAACTTTCCTGCCATGGTTTGAGTTTGGAGATCCTGTTTCTATTTCAAGAGTACTCATTTGCGAAGGATAAGTAATCTCTCCTCGTCCAAATTTGGAACAGGAAGGTTTTCTTCCTCTTATATGCAGTTGGTCTATAATGTCTCCTTTCTTATCTTTCTACAAAATACAACTTAGTTTTTTGACATTTTGGGGAAAAAAATTATACTATTCTACACCAGGAGAGCGAGTGATTAAGAAAAGTGAATTTTCAGCTCAAAATCACACTGAAGGCTGAAATCAATGTGGCACTTTGATTCCTCTTCTTTCTTTTCTATTTTCTTTAAAGAAAATAGTTTAATTTCCAGTACAGCATGTCATTTCAAAATGTCAGTGTATTCTGGAAGTGTATCATCTCATTAAACTTTACAGATACTGCCATTTCAAGTATTTTTTTAGGACTGAAGTAAAAGAGGTGAAGGACAATGTGTCCCTGGATGCCTGTGATGTGAAGAAGCCTTGAAACACATCATTATAGTAGTGCAGCTGGCCATCCACTGCAAAAATGCACAACATCACCAAAGAAAATTCTTCCAAAACTCATTTTAAAGGAGTTCATTCATTCTGTGAGAAAAATTGATGCAAAACAGGATGAGGATGGGGCCTGGTTCATGAGGAATTCTGCAGGTCAAGTAAAGTCAAATATGAAGAAATGGAGATTAGTAAGGATGCATTGGGTTCAGGGAAAAAAATACATTGCCAAGGAGAGAACAGAGAGATAGCATGACCTGCCAAAGATTTTGTACAACACTCAGATTCATCTAAACCTTTCTTAGGTTCCAGGAATTCAAGGTTCAAGTCATTGCTTACACATAAGATGCCCTGTGGTATCTTGGTTGAATTTTGACTGCTGCTCCAAAAAACCAAAGTTTTCCCATACACTACATTACATGAATGTCCCAAGTTTACTGAAGTGTCCTAAACAGCCGGAGATAGCTATGTATGGGCACCTGAAAAAGGTCTTCAGTGTCAGGTTCAGATCCAGATTCACACACATGAAGATGTATTTATTTACTTGTGAATTTGATGTTATAGCTGGCCCTAACCTGCCCAGCATGGAGGCTAGAGAACTGGAGGACAGGCATGACAAGTCAGGCTTGGACCATCTCTGCCATCTGTGTGCTGGCAATTGAGTCATCCCTGTGGATACCACCACTATCTGTGACGGGATATGACTAATTGGCATACAAATATCTGTACATAGGCATTTAAATGTAGGTATTTGCATGATGAATCCTGCCTTTGATGTTTCCCCTTTATTACTTGTCTGCAAGTATTTCCCCTGTATTACTTGTCTACTTGCAATTGAAGCTCTCATGAAACTTCCTCTTAGCCAGGGTGAGCATAGCCTTCCACCACCTTTTGTTCTTCAAAACTTCTATCTCCTTGCATTGTGCTACCAAGGACCTGCAATGACAGCAAGTGTCTTTTCAGGTCCTCCTTAGAGGTAAACACAAAGTTCCTCTCTTGCTGAAAACTAACTCTGGCCTTGTGTGCATTGATGCCAGTTAGATGTAGGAAGGAAAATGCAACATGTCAGTGTATTTGAAACACAAAATGTCTAGTGTTGTTCATCAGTGGTTATTCTTTTTCATTGAGCACAGTGTTATTTTCCTTTAAAACAAATCAGTGCATTAATACACAAGAAAACATAAGTACAGAAATTTTAAAGAACTTTGTCTCCAGTTTGATTCATACTATTCTGAACTTCTGCATTGAGTTGCATTTGGATATAACTAAAAAATATTCTTAAAAAATCTTCAGATCTTGAGAAGCTGTATATTGTCATTGCTGCTTGTTATTTTATGTAATAGTCCTGAATATTTTTCACAAAGAGCTTTTTCTTCCTTTTGCTATATAGAAAACTGGCTTGTTTTTGTTGTTACAGAATCATAATTCTTGTGTGAAGAGGTAAATTTCTATGCATAACTAACATTGTTTATTTTTTGAATAGACCAGGTTAAAAGATTTTTAAATGTTTCTGCTTCAGTGAAGGGAGAGCTGAAGAGGTCACTGACTCCTTTCCCCCTCTTTTTCCCTCCTAGCTATCTCTTTTATTCCTTATTCTTTGTTCAGAAAAAGCCTGTGATGGAGAAGAATAGGCAGTACCATGTGGCTTGGCTTGTCCTTTGCTGATATCAAGCCACATAATGAACTGTAACAGTTAAATAAATAATTTGAAAACAACACTTCAGCTCTGAAGTATAAAACCTGGGCAGGACTCCAGGTTCAAACACCTGTAGATGGTAGGTACTGTGTACTGGTGGACATGTCCTGTAGCATGGGTTTGGCTTGTGCCAGCTACTATCCTCCCACACAGTGCTAAGAACAGGGCTGCTCCCCAACAGGCAGCCTGTATAAGGGTGCTCTGTCTAGCAGAGGAAGAGACTTCAGTGGTATAGACATATATTATGGTCATTTGGTGCCTGAGGACCAAAGAATGAGCCCTTGACTGTTATTTTCAAATACAAATGGAGTTTAAAGGAAAATCAAAGAGGCTAACTCAGGCTGCAAGTAATAAAGCTTTTACAAATAAACCTTCACAGAGTCAGTATTTGGGTCTTAGTGTCAATTACAAGTTTAAAAGAACTGTTTGAGGGAAACTCATGAAAGAGTTTAAGAGTTGCATTATCAGACAAATCTTGGTAGCAGTTTAGCCAATTTTAAGTATGGTCCTAAGAACAAAAATTTTGTTTATCAAAAGAAAATTGTAAATGTTCCGAAAAATTTACTAAGGGAGAGTTACACTGCAGAAATGTTAAATGTCATATACTTCCACCATTATGACAAAGGACTGTTGTGTACAGCAGTAAATTTTACATTAAAAATGTGATTCTAAGACTTAAAATTTCTTTTACCTATAAAACAATGTAAATATGTAACTTAATTAAAGTAAGTTCTAGATAATTTGAGCATGATTTATTGTGGCATCTTCAAATATGTTAAATGCCTCAAGGACTAAAGGATGTGAAAATAAGAAATGTGCTTAAAAACCAAACCTCTTCAGTGTATTTAAATATTCATGGGTGGTGGATTATTAACAGCACCTTGGGGTGTTAATAAACCTAGCAGCTAGTTACATATTTAACCAGAACAATTTATTCCCTTTTTCTGAAAACAAAACAGAGCTTGGTCATCAACAGAGAATCCTATGGACACTCCAAAGAATGAGATAGTTGAAATGGTAATAGTGATGTGCAACCTCTTGTAAAAAATGCCATGACATAAGATGACTGGAAAGTGGCTTCACATGCAGTACCTCATTCTTACTCTTGTTTACATTTCAGCTTATGTCTGTTGTTGGAGGCAGAATACTGGGTTAAGTGAATAGCTCTTCTGAGCTGATACCATCATTCATCTGTTTCCTTGTTCACACTTATTTGCAAAAGAGAATAATATGGACCTAATTCACAAAGATAGTGGGATACTCTACACGAAGGGGTGGTGGACAAAGATGAAGCTAAGCTATGAAAGGCAGTGATAAGTATTCATGTGACAGCACTGAGAGTAGTTTTTAACCATAGGAGATTCATCACTTTATCTCCCCCAGAAAGGTCTGCAGCTGAACAAATGACAATTTAGGATTTTCCTTTGTTAATTTTCTGACATCTTTCTTTTAATCACATGACTTTTTAGACACAAACTCCTCAGCTGTCACTGCTGACATCTACCGATGAAAAATTTCACATTAGGTCTGTTTAAAGTGTAGTTTGCATGCATGAACCAATATCAAAATGACAGTTTTCTTTATTGGTTGTATATTGAATTTCATGTGGTTGTTGGTTTAATTGTATTCTAATCCCATTAGCCAACATTATCATTTTTGCTCTCTGATAAACAAACAACTTGGTAGCAGAGAACATAAAAGAGCAATTAATTGACTCAAACCTCATAAAGTTTTCATGTCTTGGATGGTTTTCTTCATTTTCCTTTCCTGACAATCTCGGCAGTACAGTAACTTATAATACTGGACAGAAAACAATAAATAAGACAACAAAACTTGACTAGTGCTATGATAAGATCAGAAGGGCCAGACATATAAGGTCTTATCTGAAAACTCTCCACCATTTGGTAGCATAATTTAAATGTCTTTTGCTTCCATCTTTTTATTTTACAGGGCCATTTTGTTTGTGCCTGTACTTGCAGGAGGGAGGAAGAGGAGAAAAAAGAGATTCAAAGTTAGTGAAAATGTTTCTTTTTTCCATTATCTATTTTAATAAAAGCAACACAAACATTAATTCTGTACCAGTCTTTCAAAATACTACTATACTTGGTTTTGAAAATGAAGTATGGAAGATGTTTATGTGCATGTATTCATACAAGCCTCGTTTAAAAAAAAATATGTGGAGTCCCTTTCATCTTTTTATTACCTCTTCAGACGTATATAAAGTTGTAGGAAAAGGTAGACTTGGTAAGTTGCTGTTAACAAGGCATTACATTTGTGCTTTTCTTTTTCAAATTCATGTTATTTTTCCAGATGCACAGCACTACAAGAGGCAGTCTTACCAGTGTCTTTTTTAGTGGTTATAAAATGTTTTTCACAGCTATTTTATAGTAAATATATTAGTAACATGAAGCTGCATCTAAACCCAAAGTTAACTCTAAGACTCATTAGAATGAACAGCTTGTTTATTTATTTATTTATTTAACTATGGCAATTGCAGCTCTCCTATAAGAATTTGTGGTTATATCTGACTCTTGTTTTGTATCATGTAGTACTGGATCCACATGTCTAATGTTAAATGTCAGGAAACAGCTATGAGAGCTGTGGAGTGCACTTGACTTACAACTACATCTCTGCAGTATGAACAATTATGTCACATGAGTAAGAAAAAAAATACCAGCAGCCTGGACTCCCAGATAGCTGCCTTATTACTTCCCTTGCCTCATCCATGAGTTACAACCTGGACTGTGTTATCAACTCACTGAAGAGAATTTCTAAACAAAACAGTGTAACTTATCTTATTTTCATGTGTGCAGCAGAAAGATTCAAAGGTCATACTCCTTCACGTTTTGTAACTCAATCCTTATGAGTCCCTTCCAACTTGAGATATTCTATAATTATCTTTTTCATTTGAAAAATTATTTTGGGCCTGTAGAACATTCAAAAAGGCATATTTTGATTCAGCAAAATACTTATGATTTGATGCACAGCTTTTAGGGGGAGATTCTGCAGTCTGTTCCATACAAGATACAAGACGAAACTGTATGAAAGGTTCAAACCAACAAGACCAGTTCTCCTGTTCCTGCTGTGATCACCTTCTGGTTGTAATCTAAAAGGCAGAAGGAGCTGAGAATACATCTTTTTTGATGATAGCATCTGATTATTTAATTTATGCAATATCAAGTCCTCTCAGTAGGTCTGCCTTCAAAAAAATCAGAGTTAAATGTGGCTACCAGCAAGGTAATCAAATGATATATTGGTAGATATGCTTGTAAAACTGATTTTGTTTACTAATGAAATACGTGAGTTTTACTTTAAAGAATCAAAGAATAACAATGAAGTTCAGTGTTTAAAAATAGACTGATTTTAGAAACTATCATTTGAATAAGGTCTGAGCAGTAAGAAAGTGAAAAGGAAACAACCTGTCTAACAATAGAAGGCTTGTTACACTCTAAGCTATGCACAGACTTCCTTGAACTAAATGTAGGGAGCTACTTAGAACAGGGTATGCAGCTGTCACCCCCTTCATTCTCATCTGTACTTCTCATGATATATAAAAATCAGAAACATTTAACTGTCTCATTTTATTTACATTTTGATGAAAAATAATCAGCTTTCCTTTTGAAGACCAATTGGGTTCACAACTGGTGAATCTGTGAATATTTTAAAGATCTATCTGCAACTTGCTATTGTTTTTTCTAGTAATTCTTCCTCATTAGGACAGATTTTGGTTGTACACTTATGGTTCTAGAGTTTTACTGAATAAGCCATTGCATATTTACTTTTTTTTCCCCATGAACTATCTCAGAGGATATTTGAGGATTTAAAAAGTCTGTGTTTTGATTGACTTATTGCAAATTTCATAGCTACTTTCAGTTATAATAAAAAAACCCCAAAGCACAACAAAGAACAGAAAACCCCTTGTCTACAGAAAAAAAAACAAAAACCAAACACAACAAAACACCACAACACAAATATTAAGTTAGACTTAGAAAGGACAGTCAATATCCATAAGTTTTAATATATTTTTCAATAAAAATGTATAAGAATATGTATTAGAGTGGCAAGACAGATTCTTCTATTCTAAGTAGTTCTAAGGTTATATGAAAATCTACAGGATGAGGGTACAAGGACTTTGGGGAAAAACATCTTGGAGTTAGCGTGGATTTAGATGTTAGCATTATTTCAGAAAAAATGTGAATAAACATTTGGAACAGTGTGCAAAATAAGTTCTACACATAATAACATTTTCTACACATTGTTAAACAGTGTTCATGCTTATCTGAATGGAACAAGTTCAGGAAAATAGTTATTAAACTCCATTATAAATGTCTGCAAAAAATGCAGGATATATTTTCTACTGGTTAGCTGGACTCTTTCTATAGCAGATCGGTAGAGTGTGAGTAATGCATGCTAGAAAGTAATTCCCCCTCACTCTAAAGTAAGACAAATTGCTTTCTGGACACTTGTCCTTTTCCATTGACTAAAGGAGATGTATTTTGATAATACTAAAATCTTCTGCTGTTTTCTTCTTAATGTTCTCACTGATACATTTCTCTTCTTTTAATGATCACCCTGTACACAAATTGCAACCATTCAGTATACACTAATATCTGCCTCTGCTGTATGCACTAGGGATATCTTTTGTCATTTACTCTAATTATTGGTTAGCATAAATTACCCTAGAAGACCTCACAAGCTGCTGAAAACAAGTGGTTTCTTTCCTGACTTTGAATCTTTTTACTAAGTACTCAGCATATGACCGATCTGCCAAATTCTTTGCAGCTATGTAAAGCGCAGGAACACACCAGTAATTTTTTTCAAAATATGTTCACTGTTAAACAGATTAGTCTAATTTATCTAAGAGAACGATGTGACTCTACACTGTTGTCTGCTTCTGAAATAAGCTACCTATGCCTCATGACTTTATGTGCTTGGAGCATGATTTTCACTCTTGCTCAGCATGCTAGGTGTTCTCCCTCCTTCACCTCCCCCTCTCTGAAGCTACTGCTTCCCAACCACCTTTCCAACCATGGCTTTTTTTCCTGAGACACCTATTTTAATTCTAATTTATTTCATTCTACATAAAAGGAAACATGCAGAAAATGAATGTGTATTGTACAGAAAATTGCATAATTGCATCTTCATAAGGTGCATTTTTCATAATTTTGTAGCAGTTTTCTGTGTATATCTTGAAACATCTGAATGAGTTCATAAAGGTTTTTGTGTGGAATTAGCATGTTTATTTTTTCTTTATGTTTGTGATCAATATAGAATATGAAATAAAGGAATTCAGGATGTATATAACACCTATTTGTATAGCCTCAGAGAGCTTCACTTTCTCTCTTCTCCAATGTCTTTACCAATCCTACCTTCATTTTGTGGAGGTTTTCCTAAGTACTATAAAGAGAGTAGCTTTTTGGAGTTGGTTAGCTAAAACATATAAATCATACATACTTCTGAGACTTCCCTCCAGACATTCACCTAGGGAGCATTCAGTTTTGCCTGGGGAAGTAATTTGAATGGATAGCTGACCAGGTCAAGTGGAGAGATCCTTTCGAGTCTGTGATGACATCATGGTAAATTAAAGGACAATGGAGAGAATGTGGTCTGAGTTTAAAGTCTGGAAGTCTTGTTAGGTTTTGGGGGAGAAGACAAACATGAAGTAATCAGACAAGCTATCCTTTCAAACTTTTAGCTCTGGCAAACTGCTTTTTAAGAATAGATCCCTTAAAACCCTATCAGCAAAATGTACTAGAGAAATTATTCAGCCTTACTGGCATTAAAAAACATACCTAAAGTGTTAGTTTGGGGCAAATTAGGTAGTTGCCCAAGATTTCAGAAAAGAGAAAGGAAAAGCCATCCACAGGCCTGACCCCTGCCCTGACATCTTCCGACTCCCTCTGCCCCTTTCCTATGATAAAAGGAAGAGGGCAAAATTGCCTCTACTGCTGAAAGAGTTTCTGACCATCCTTCTCTGCTTTCAGCACTAGCACGGCACCTGTTTTGACCCTGAAGCCTGTGAGGTGATTCTGACCTGGCAACAACACATTGATGTCATGCAGCATTCTGACAGAAGACTGATACTAGCCTAGGGATGCAAGTCTGCTATAGACACATACTTCTATTTCCATATGTCTGCTGAGAGCATGACTTCTTGTTTCATTCTTTTATGAAATCATCTAATTTCATAAGCACTGAAATGAAAAGTCAATATGTTTACAATATTTAACTCTCTTCATTGTATTAGACAATGTCTAGACAAAAAATATTAGAAAACATAACCCACAAGGGAACCAAAATCCCCTCTTTTACAGTAGCTAGTTTAGAAAGTTCAGTAATAGTTTTAACAAAAGTTTAAGATCTCAGGTTTTTTGAGGGCAGCACTATTAAACTTCTACTAATTGATGGCAAGTAAAGTTGTGCTCTTGCAGACTCTAAAGGCATTAATTTCTGAATCAATTTTAGTGATTTCCACCTAGAAAGTTTAAAATTAGGCACATAAATATACTTGTTCCAACTGCTATGTATCTAGATCTACAGGAGAGTTAAAAAAGCAGAGCAGCTGAGTGAAGCAATGCTATGGGATCTATACTGAGAGAGGGTGAAGAAATAGGATGATAAAAATGCATTTGAAATTTAATATTGCAGGGGAAATGTATCTATAATCTATCTATTTCACATATTATTAATGTATGTATACCACTTCTGGAAAAAGAAAACTTGAACTGAGAAGCAATCTCTCATAAATAGCTGTCCTCGGTTAGTGTTATGGCCATAGGAAATTTGGGATTTAAAGTTGAGGTAGAGTAGGAAGGCTAACTTAGCACATACTCAAAGCATACTGGCTCAGATGTTATTAATATTTAACTAGAGATGAGCCCACTGGAGAAAATTTAAGTTTCCTGGTAGCACAGGTTTCAACTGTTGATACCTTTCTTTGAGAAAAGGGAAGGTCTTTAATAGAGCAAAAACATTAGCAAAAATAATCACTCCTGTTTTATTTGAAAGGTGCTTCCAACTGCAACAACATCATTTGTATCCATGCTACAAAGTTTCAATATCTCATGGATTCATATTAAAGCCCAAAATAATGTAACTGGGGAAAAAAAAGTGTTTTCCCTGTGTAAAACTCAGTAGCTGATTAAATATCTGATGTTTCTATATGAGTGAACAGTATGACAGAGAAGGAACAAATTCTCCATAGCAAATTAAAAATGTCTGCCCTTTTTTTCCCTGATCATCAAGATTTTTGAAAAAGTCTGGGTTCAGTCAGGAGCTCCTTAGGGTCATCTGCTTTTCTGTCAGTACAGCCAGAGGCTGCTCTAGCTGTACTCAGTTATCTCCTCTGAGGAAGCATGCATCAGCTGTGAGATGACAAACAGGACCATGTACAAGCTCATCTATCCTAATATAGAGAATGAATTGGCTGGCTGCCTAGAATATCTTCACAGGGAAAAGAATATGGAGAATTTTTGCTTGTAGATCTGGCCATGGTAAATAAATACTCTCTGAAAGAAGACAAGAGCAGAAGACACCATATGACACTGAGGTTTAGACAGTACAGTCTGAACAATGTTCATTGGAAGATAGCTTTCAACAATGTGGAATAATAAAACATGCATAGCTGACACCTTACTCAATCAATATCACCCTCACTCTGTATTTGCTGATATTTTCGAAGATTTAGGATAAAACATGAGATTTGTAAAAGCAATTTGAAGTGGTTTTGAAAGAACATTTGGTTCACATACCACTGAAAACTGGGAAGTTTTGTAGTGACACAAAATCTTATAGACTGGAGATGGCATTGGTCCTCAGTCATTTCTGCAAGGTAAAGATGATTCTGAAACTTATGTTTATTACTGGTTTTCCCCTTAAATGGTCCCTTTAAGCAACTATATTTCTTTAGCCTTTCCTGAGCACACTATTATCCGTGGCCGTGTATAATGCAGCACTGTTTGCCTAACCTCTCCCTGTCTGCTTCTGTTGCATTTTTATTGGAAAGCTTCCAAAAACTTTTCTTAAAAAATTGTTCACAATGAGATCAGCAGAACACTGGAGCTTTGTTGCAGTGCTGGTTGGGAAATATGGATGAATAGCATTCCCTGTACAGAAACATGTTAATTCGAAACTCAATAAAACAAAATGCATGATTACAGAAAAACAAAGTCACCCAGTTGAAATCTCAAAGGTTACAAAATCACATAGGCAGTGAAGCTGCCTATGCCTCAAGTACAAAAGAAACCACAACATGGTGCAATGAGTACCTCTTGGATCATAATTTTCTGAAGAACATTCAGACAACAAATAGAAAATTGTGCATAGACAAACATACTGAAGAAATACATAGAATAAGTCACTTTTATAGGGAAAACTGAAAATTGATTAATTAAAATGTATGCCATGGATGCTGACTGATCACTCAATCAAATGTTAGAGAGCAAGATGCTGAAATAAAGGTTGGATTAGAATTATTGAATGTTACAATAAATTCGATCAAACTCAAACTGCAATTAAAAGTAACAGGTGATGGCTTATTAATCACTTAATGACCTGTTCAGCCACTCTAAAAATATCCATATTTATCATTCCATGGACAATCATCACAGTTTTTAGTCATCTTTTACAAATTACAAGATGCCCAGCAGAAAAAAAAAGATAGCATTCTTTCAATCTGATTTAGCTTTCTAATAGTTAAGCATCTTATGTAGTCTTATCTAGCTTCAGAGACCCCTCAGTACACTGCAACAAGTGTCATATATAGTGTATTATGCCAAGTGTCTGAGATAATACAGATAAATAATTACCTGGAGATGCTGGTGGAGATTAAATGGTTAATTTAGATAACTTTTAATTTTCAGAATAAAATAATGAATGAAATCCACCTGAATATCTGACCTTCCAGTATCTCTATGGACTTGCTGAATGCATGGTGTTGTCATCTCCCATTGAAGAGCAATACATCAGATACCTTCAGAGGCAACTGTTGTAAGTTTGCCATTATCTAAATGGGACTCTTTTGTAGATTAACCCAGAGGAACAGCTCCTGTTTTCTCATGTAATCACAGTTCAAATATAAATAAAGGGTTGATTCCTCACCAATGGCATTATTTTCTAGTATTACAAGCCAAAAAACCCAGGCCAATCATCTTCTTCAGAGTTTAGAAAAGAAAAAAGCTACAGAGTTTTGTACATTTCATTTTGAAAACAACAATGGAAAAAGCAGGAAATCTGTCCAAAAGACCAATATAATAGTCTAGACAGGAAATACCTAGGGGATGAACTATTATTTTGGCACTTGATAAAATAAAAAATCTGCATTGTTGTGATACTAATCATATTTAATGTGACTGATTTGGCAAATCTACCAGTAAGAGTAGCAACATTTACGTTAGCATAAAATCACTGATTCTTAAAGATGAAACATGAATTAAGTGTGATGAAATGAGTTCAAGAAACTGTCTTTGACATTGGTGGAGCCAGAATTTCCCCTGTGAGTGGAAGCCATACCACATTATAACAGAAGCATTATACATCTTACACTCACTTTACACAGGTGTGAACTGATTAGAATTGGATGCATAAATCCTTTCTAGGAAGAAATGTACACTCAGGATTCCAGAATTGCTTTGAAAACATGTATTCATCTTGTTAAGAAATAAACTGATGTTTTGATATCTTAAATACAGATCCATCTGAAATAGTTTTCTATCTGAGAACCTTTTTGTTTCTTAGAAAGTCAAGATGCTTTTAAAAGCTGGAAATTGAAACAAAGCTTTTGGTTTTCCTAAAACAGTGTTGTAACACATTTAAAATTTATCCTTTACACTTTTGCTTTGTTAGAAATCTCAGAAAAAAAACCAAACCAAACCAATCCAAAACATACCCTTTTTATTTTTCTTTTCCAGGAAAAAAGGTTTTACAATTTTAAAAGGCTTAATACTGCAAGCATCTTTATGTGTTAGATTTCTAAACATGTAATGAATTAGGACAAAAGTAAGTTTTCTGAGGAAAGGTCACAATGAAAGTATTTTCTAAATATAGATTTTGTAGTTAAAGATTAATTGGAGATTGGTCAGAAAGTTCTAAGAAAGCACCAGTGTCCTCTGTGTGTGTGCATACATCTGTGCAAATAATAGCCTTGCCACAGCAACTGAAAGATCTTGCTTAAGTAAAAGCCCAGAGAGTGGGTGTGCTTTTCACAGTAGCAGATGTGTAACTGTGGCCACAGCTGAGCCGTCCCTTAGCCAAACCCTCCCTAAACACAGTGTGTCACTCAGTGAGCCTGCTCTTCCTCTGCTCTCCAGCAGCCCAACTGACAACCCCAGTTAGATCAGATCAGAGAGGAGGACTCTCAGCACCCCCCAGCATTAAGCCCAATACTTGGTACTCAGAGTGGGATATTTCTTTGAAGACCGTGACAAATAATTTGTGGTTCCATATTCATTGATACTTGATCTATACACCAAAAAGCAACAGAAATCTGAGGCAGGTTTGGTGTGAGCATGTGATCACGTTTCAGCTATGGCATGCATGCTGTGCCAGAGGACACCATATGGTGCTTGGGCTGCATTTGTGTAGCTACAGAAGAACAGATGACACTCGATCTGATTCTGAATCTGCTAGGACAAAATTATCCTATCAAAATATTTTTAACAAAGCAGCAGTATGAACTCACCCCTGCTCTGTACTTAGTGGCCTGTAGCTTCAGATCTTTCCATCAATTACTAGACACTTCAAAACTGTCTTCATATTATTTTAGAGACTACTTAATATTTCAGAAAATCAGACTTCCTGAGTTTTATCCAGTAAAAAGACAGAACAATACAATGTTTTCATTATGGAAGTGGAAAAGGAGAGAATAGTCTTGATCCAGCTAAGCTACATTTTCATGCATGGAAAAACTCAAATGTAGACTTCAGAATACATGTATATCCAAAATAAGAAACTCAGTTTTGTAACCTAAACCTCATTTCTTAAATGTCAGGGCTTTCAGAACTATATCCAGATCTCCCAGAGATTAGGGAGAAGTTTGCATTTTTATGTGGCTCTCCTCCTCATAAAGCTCTTTTTTGGGGGGGGAAAGAAAATATATATCTAAAGAAAAATTAGTCTTTTCTTCTTTGCCTGCTTTTTTTTTTTAATTATTCCCTCCTTCCCCTGTCCCTCCTTCTTTGGATTTCTGTGTCTTTGCTTTGGCTTCAGAAACGCCTGGAGAATGAGAACTTGGAGTTCTGGAATCACACTTACAGCCCATGAATGCAATCTCCTCCCCTGGGATTTCCAGAAGAAAGAAAAATTCTGATGTCTTCTAACTGAGCTGTCAAACTCATTAAGCTTTTGTTTAATCTTGAAACATTTCAATCAGTGCTCAACAGAGAATGAGAAATCATGCTGGAGTTCAGACCTGGCATTCCTGAAGAACTCAGGGACAAATCACACCCAGGTAGAACAGGAAATTAAAGTATGTGAAATCTCTACAGAATGTGTGTTTTAAACACAGCCCAGGTCATTAAAGATTTTTTACTTTTCAAGCATACATATTAATTCCTTCACTACAGTCTTTTGTTGTTTGTTTTTAGTAAAGACCTTTTTAAGATATGGAAACACCATATCAATCAGTTTCTGAAGAGGACTTAGCTGCCAAACCCAGCTTCTCTTGGCTGCTGCTCATTTGTTTCCACTTTTTCCTCTTCTCTGCCTTGCTTATTTAACTATTTTAATAAGCTTGATTTTAGGATCTACATATTGCCATGTGTGACAGCAATACAGAATTACTTCCCAGGTCATGCACTAAAGAAATTGGACCACAGAGTATGGTGGTTAATGTCTCTGAAATCTAATCCCATTTTTGTTCTAAGTCTTGCATGGCTGACAGCAACTCAGCAGTAATGAAAGGTCAACTTGGAAGTCAAAAACTTACAACCTCTAAATCTCATTTGTCTGGAGACCATGGAAGTCTCATTTCTTTCCCAGTATTTAAAAATTAGAAGACTATTCAGGAAACCACCTGTTTTACAAAAGACCTATATTCATTTCCCTGTAAAAATACAACTTTGGACCAAAATACAAATAAATTAAATGGGCTCAGGAGATAACTTAAAACTCATGGTCAAAACTCTTGCCACTGTGAGCAGACACATTTTTTCACAGTGAGCGTGACAGAGCACTGAACAGATTGCCCAGAGAGGTTGTGGAGTCTCCTTCTATGGAGATAATCAAAACCCGTCTGGACGCGCTTCTGTGTGACCTGGTCTAGGGAATCCTGCCACGGCAGGGGGTTGGACTAGATGATCTTTCGAGGTCCCTTCCAACTCCTGATATTCTGTGATTCTGTGATAATGCTGAGTGGAGTTAGGTTAGTGCTCAATAGCTTCCCCATGGCTTGAGATGAATCCCTTAACTCCAGGTAGTGCACCCATTGCACTGCATTAATGGTGGCCTACGTGTTTATTTTGCCTTAAAGAGATAAACTTGCAGTATCATTCCTGCTCTGGACTGCATTAATAGGAAATTATGGCATTCTTAGTTGTTGGCTCCATTTTACCAGTGAGTGTCTTTTGACATGGAGCTGAGGCTCTTTTGGTTTCCATTTTTTTAGCTCATGTGCTTGATTTGTAATTGTAAGACTGGAGAAATCTGAAAAACAATATGCTTGGGTGCGTATGTGTGAGAAACAGATGTAAGAGACACAGTTTCACATTGCACCCATGTGTATGCACATAATTCACCTCCCTATACAATTTAGGGCAATATTATCTTTTCCAGGAACAAACCTAGAACTAGACAATATCCTAGTTTGTGCCAGAAAACATTTAGGGGATTAATTTTGGTAGATTTTAGACTTCTGAATCCTGATAATGTGCAAATGTCTATGGATATTCAGAGACATAAGAGAATAAATGCATATGGTCCCACTGGTTACCCTGTAAGCTGTATACACACCTGAGGACAGATACTGCACAATGTTTTTTCTTGTAAGGTCTTTCACAAAAGGTTTATTTTCTTCACAGTATATAGAAGTTGGCTTTAATTCCCAAGACTTATTACAAAAAAGATTTGTATGTGCACTCAGGGTTTTAGCAGAAGATATTTCTAAATAGCTTGAAATAAACAAATAGATAAAATAAATGGCCTTATATTTTGCTGTTACTCTTTTGTTTGCACAGAATACTCAGAGCTATATATCCTTTCGCATTTTCTTTTCATTTCTATTTCTTTCACACTCTATTTTAAAATATGAGGGAGGGAAAGAATAGAAATTTGAAAAGTGAAACAGCTATACTAGAATGAGAACAATGCCATGGTTCATTTCAGTCATTCTTTCATGAAAAATATTAACACTCTTTTCCTCCTCTTCTGATTATTTAATTTGGAAATTATTTGATGTAATTATTATAAATGGTCCTGTCAAATAGAAAGAAACACAACTCAAATCACAAATCATGATGGAATTACAGCTTCTTAATTAGAATTAATCACTAATCTCAATTAAAAATGAACAACTGTATCAAAAAACAAACAAGATTTTATTCCTCAGTCATCTTTTCATTTGGAAACACATATGGTCTGTTTTCAACACATTTTAGGTCTTAAAAAAGGTGGAACACTGTTGCTAAGCTCTCTATGTTCCAAGTCTCTTTTGCTACAAGGCTAAAAGCCATGATCCTGTAATGAACTTCATGACAGAAGACTACTTACAGCAGTGTCATTATGGGAATAGACAAGGAGTAGATATCTGCAGGGTAGGTGTGGAAGGCTATGGCCAAAATCATAACATGCTGTGTCCATCACACTATCCTGCAATGAGGACACCCTGCAGCTCTTCCTCACTTTGCTAGCTTTGGCCTCAGGTTTGTGTGCTAAAAGACCACCAGCTCAGTTAAAATTTTTAATTATTTCCTTATTGGAATACCTGGATCTCATTTTAATAGCTTCCTTTCTGATATAATCTAGCATAATAAATTCATCTTTCAAATTATAGATACAGTCCCTACCATGAATAGGTCCATTTTCCTTAAATCTTCAGTGAGCTCATAGTTGAGGAAGGAACAAATTACTTTCTCTGCTTTGCTTCTCAATACAGAGGCTGAGGCTCTGACCTCTTACTAAACTACTAGTTAAGAAATGAAGGAGCTATTTTCATAGGGCTTTCATGTTCAAGGTCCTTCTAACATGAAAGGAAGCTAAGTAGGGAGCTGTATTCGGACCACGTACTGTGTGTGGCTGAGCCCCCTCCATCTCCCAGAAGTCAAGCTCTGGAAACCTTATGTAGCAGCTGATCTTAATCTGAAACACTCTCATATTCAGTGGCATTACAGACCCAAGAGACACTTAGCCTTACATCTTACCTTTACAGCCACTGCGCACTAGAGCACAGAGAATACCCTGGCAAACATCTACAAAAGAAGCAGAAAATTGTGGGATAGCCCCTGGAAATATTAAACCTGGCTGCAGTGAATAAGGAAAGATAGGAGAAAAGTTGATGCACTGGTCTTGAAACTGCAGGATTTTATTTGCCCTTTGTCCACTTTTCATGCTATACTTTTTTCCTGGTAAGTAATGGCACCTGCCTTAACAAATGACACAGTCAGTTGCCACAACATCAAGCAGACCAATAGGTACATTGTAACTTTCTGTATCTTCTACAGACCTGATCTTATGCATTTGCAATACATTGCTTACATTGTATCACAGATCATAATCAGCTGTTAACCCTTCAAAACTACATATTAAAATAATATAAAGCATGTGGGATTTTTTAATAATAAATATAATATAAAACAGAACAAGCTGCAACTGTGGAGCTATGCAATTTTTCCCATTCAGGGTAAGGATTCCAGGGTATCTCTAAAGCTTTCAGATAACCAAGCACTCTAAAATATACCACCAACAGAAGCAAACTAAGCACCACTGTTTTAGACGTTTGCTTTGACCCCACCAGTCTCTGGGCTTTTTATGTCTTAATATTATTTCTCATCCTGAGCTGCATTTGAAGTAATTGGTTGAGGCTTACTGATTTCTTGATAAAAATATTTTGATTCAGTCACTGCAGATCTCAGCATACCAATTGTCAGACCCACTTAGACAAAACTCACACATCATACTAAACCAGGGGTTGAGACCAGGGTTTGCTTTGGCACAGTAATTCAAAGTCAGCATTGCCATGTACGTGGTGAACCACAAAACTGAGCTGCGTTACGCTTGTATTCTTTCCAGTGTTTGATTACACTGTGCAAGACACATTGTGGTAGGTCTGTGTGAGGAAGGCTGGCAATGTGGGAAGGATGAAAAAAACCCCTCCTTACCCACGGCTTAGGATGTGTTCAGAAACCATCCCTAGGCACAACAGAGTGCAATCCAGAGGAATGCAGCTGCTGTCAAGGAAAAAGTGTATTTTAAAAGCAGTTAGAATAATTAAATTCAGTGCATGCCAGTCCCTTGATGTCAGTCACATAGGTCAAGTCATAGAGACTTTTGGCCTTAGTCCGAGGGTTGGGATTCCCAGAGAGGTGGTGCACCACACAGACTCCTTGCTGTCTTTGCAGCCCTGGAGGTCGGATATGACTGTGAGGGAGATGTTCAAGTCTCATACACTGACTGTTTAAGCCTTTCTTCATGCTTCCTGGCAGTATGATACTCTTTCATGGCAGGGTTAATCACTTTTCTGTCCATCATGAACCCAAGCGTTATATATGTTCTTGGTCAAACAAATCTCCCAGTCATACAGATGAAATAATCAGTTCAGTAAGTCAAACATGGATGTAAGTTCCTCAAACAAAGGCTGTGCTGAAACTGGCCTCTGTATTCAGTTCTGTGTGTGTGTCTCCCAGCTATATACATCCTGGTCTAGGGAATCCTGCTGTGGCAGGGGCATTGAACTAGATGATTTTTTGAAGTCTCTTCCAACTCCTAGCACTCTGTGGTTCTGTGATTCTGTGATCACATGAAGAGTCAAATCACAGGAGTTGCCTGGTTTATGGTCTTCTTGCTGGGAAAGTAGACACCTGTGAAAGACATGTTGTGTCTGAGCTGTTCCCAAAAGTTAGAAATGCATTAGTCCACTAGTGACTGCACAACCAAGGAATAAGAAGGTACAGCTTTTGGAGTGATGCTAGTTTGTCCCAGGCCCACACACTCCGAAGCATTATTGGCAGATTTGAAGGGGAAGCTGTGCAGTAGCTTCAAAACAGTACCCACTGAAGACATGCCCAGAGGCTGACAACAGGTATTTGAAAGCACAGCTCCTGGTAAATGAAAAACTCATAGGTTAAAGACTGGAGTGTGTAGAGGAAAAAAAAATTCCTTGAAGGTAAATCTCATTCTAGAATTTAGAGAATCCAATTCTCTAGGGAAAGGAGAATAGGCAGGGGGAAAAAAATGGCATTGATGATGAAAGGTTTTATGGAGGAAGAAAATAACAAACAATGAGCAGTGAAGAAATCCCTGTGAAATGCCATTTATTAGAGAGAGAAGGGAAGGGCTGAGATCAGAATAGTGATTTTAACAAGATCCAGTCCAGGGTGGTATTTCTTAATTGAAAGCTTCTGACATATCGCAAGGGGAACAGTCTGAAAACTCAGCTTCCTAAAAGCCCTCATGTGATTTTGATTTGAATATGAACAATGCTGAATCCAAATGGCAGGACATCTGCTGACTAAAGCCTGAGAGCACTTTCAATTTCAAGTAATTTCACTGTTACAACGAGTTTCTACAGTTTATAACATTTCTACTAAATGCTTCTCCTCCATTCTCTAAATACACGTGTTAATGTAAAGTTTTAGGGAAAACTTCCCCTTACTACAAGTGTCTAATTTTTACTAGATAATTCAGTTTTTCTATCATCTCTTAGACAGATTAGCAGTGCTGTGAATTTAGGTCCTGTTAACTTACACACAACATGTTCACATTTCTGTGACAAAATTTGATGCTTCCTTAAATTATGTAGAGCACAGAAATATCTGCTAACAGATGACCAGGCAGTTAAATTTTATTCTATACTGTGTTTCCAATAGTGATGAAATGAAGGAGGCTTTCTCATTTCTTTCAGCATTTAACTTGTGCCTTAACCCAGGCATATGCATCTGCATATTATATGTTAATTGTTATTATGTTGTATCTGACAAATGCTTATGCCAAAATTCGTAACAACATTGTGAAGCATGCTGGCTATATATCCTAACACCATCTATAAGTTACCAGATGCATCTATTATCAACAAGATGATGATATGCTTAAGAGTCTCTATTTCATACGTTAGTGGTAGTTGTGACCTAAGCATAAGAAATCCAGCATTAATCTTCATCTTTGGTATCTTCTAATGAGCTTAGACTAAGCAAGTGTAACACTCCAGCTCACTGCAGATGGGCAGATCTTAGACCTCTACCAACAGGCACTTTCGCTCTGCAGACCCCTGGTGCTTGTACAGTCCTCTCCTCTGTCCGTGTCATAGAATCATAGAATCATAGAATGGCTCAGGTTGGAAGGGACCTTGAAGATCATCTAGTTCCAACCCCCCTGCCATGGGCAGGGACACCACATGCACTAGACCAGGTCATCCAGGGCCACATTCAGCCTAGCCTTAAACACTGCCAGGGATGGGGCCTCCACAACCTCTCTGGGCAACCTGTTCCAGTGCCTCACCACCCTTTGGCTAAAGAACCCCCTTCTAATCTCCAGCCTAAACCTCTCCTCCTTCAGCTTGTAGCCATTCCTCCGTGTCCTGTTGCAATCAGGACAGTGTCCTGTCCTTCCATGCCACTACGCCCCTGTTTTCATTACTTTGGGATCAGGTGCCTACAGAAATGACAATTTGCAAAGGTATCATTTAACAATAGAAACAATCAGGTTGTGTCTGTGAAGACAACAGATGGATTTTATTTGCATTTCTGTAAATCAGTGATATGCCACTAGGTGAGTGGAGAAGGTGGTAATACAGGAAGCAACAGGAGAATCCAGCTCAGTGTCTCCATGGCTGTTTTCACTTAACAGCCAACAACTAGTGACTATCAGGGACTGTAAATTTTCTGATACAATTTAATTAAGGCCAAGAGTAAGTAAGGTCCATGAAAAAAACAAAACAAAACAAAAACCTCAAATAATCCCCTCTCTCAACTTCTCCCCCACCCCCAAACTAGGGAAGGAGAAATTGAATGAAAAAGAATAAGAATTGCTTCGTCAGCCATCTCTAAGGAAATTCAGACGTGTGTACAGCTTCCCTGTCTTCCTGAAACGGTTTGGTATGTGGAGGTAAGCACCTCCTGAACTAAGTGTTGAAACTGATTCCAAGTGACAGGAGCCCATAGCATTTTTCCAGGTAAAAGCAGCTGTTACAGTAGATACTGTGATTTCCTTGAAAAAAAATGCATGTGAGTCTATCTCATAGTCAGATATATATATAACATCTAGTAAGGAGTAGTGCTCCCAGGACCTGCTTGGTGCCTCAAGGAATTGCTGCAACATAAATCAAAAAAGATACTTTTACCACAGAGTTCTTACAAAAGCCCACAGAAATTACTATAGTAGCAAAGGTGGAATGGTGTAGCTCAGGCAAATCTTTTGTACTTTTTCAGTTCATGATTTTTATATCTTTCCAACTTAGTTATTATTTATAATATTATATTTTTTGCTGCCTAAAAATTTCAAACAAAAATATAAGGAAAATACAAGGCTGTATTCATCAGATTTCTTGCAACAACCACAATCAAAGCATTTGGCCTGATTTATTCTAAGCTGTCAACTTATAAGGAAAGCATCTGTTTACCACGTGGCTCAGTAGCTGCCCAAACTAATCAGAATGACCTCAGCTGGAACAGGCTGACCTCCATCAAGTTGAAGAGTCAGTTCCTCCCATGCATACAGATTCTGCAGTGGTTTTGAACTACAGCCTAGAAGCCTGCCTTCTTCCTTCTGTACTATATTAGTTCCATACATTATTTAGGAATGTTGCTACTTTCTTTTTAAACCTACCTTTTTAGGCACAATAAAATTGGCTGGTTTTCTTGTTTGGAAAGTCATGTCCTTATAACATGTTCCTCTGTGGAGGGGAAAAAAACAGCACTTAACCTTATCCTTCACTTAGTATTGCTACAGTATACAGATTCTTTAATTATAGTAATAAATATGATACCAGTGGCAAGGGAGAGAGAAGCTTTCAAAGCATCTGCCTTGGGATTTATAACAGTTGTGTTTTGTTCTGTCTAACAGTTCTTTGAGTAGCAGGGGAGGTTTGCATTCCAGGTGTGGGTTACTTCCCGCTTGACAGAGAAATGAATGGAAATGGAAACAGGACAAAGTCCATCTTTGTGCCAGTATATAAATTTTTACTTTCTTGTGCAGTGATAATAAATGGGAAAGTAGTGACTGATAAATTTAGAGTTTTAAGCATTGGTGTAGGACTCAATTTCAGCTCCTATTCATGCAACTTCTTCATGGTGGCTGTTTCCAGACTTTAATCCAAGTACTCACAACTGCGAAAACTTTCAGTCTTAAGGACATGTTAGCACAGGGCCTTTTATCCTAAAAATGCTGCCCAAGCATTTTATTGGGTTTTAGGGGCTGATCCAGTTATGAGTAACCTCATAAATCCCTCTCTCCCCTCCCACCACACAAGTGATTGGATATTTTGCAATGGTAAATGACCTCAAAAATCACAGTCACAATTTCCCTTCATACATATGAAGCGTACATGAAGCTAAAAAATTGCAGACTTGCCTTCCAGTTCATTTAGACACTTGTCTCAGTGGAAAAAATTGCAGAAGTCATTGCAAATAAAAAAGCTGCAAATCAGAATTACAATATTTCAAACACCTTTTAGACAGGCAACTCTTATTATACAAAGGATAAGAGAGAAGGACCCACAGTGTGCTCATTTCAGTAGCCACCATGATGTGGAGATTGCTGCAATATGTAAGACTATCATATGCAGACAACTTGGGCTTGGATCGTGGTGATTTGGGGTTTTTTTTTAATTTTCTTTGGCACTTCTTTGGTTTTCTTTTTTACATGGAAGACTTAGAAGAAGTGAGGGATGGAAGGAAAGAAAGGAGGGGAAAAAGAGGAGGAGAGGAAGAGAAATGTGGGAAGAAAGGAAAGGAGAGAGAAAGAAGGAGAGATGCAAGGAAGGAGAGAAGAAAAGGTAAAGCAAAGCTGGTTTCAAGGAATATGTCTTGTTTCAAACAATGCCTACATTTATTAATTGAAAACACACAACAGTTAAAAGGATCATGCAATAGGGGATTCAAATAGTGCAAGTAACTCGAAATGAAGAAAATTAAAACCAGAAGAAAGTTCAGTATTAAAACCTTTGTTGGCTTTAGCTGGAGGTGAAGCGATCTCTTACATTTGTTCTTTCTGCTAATCCTGACTCCCCAAAGATTCAGTAGGCTTTGCTGCATAGAGGTTCAGCCACTCAGTGACTTAATACTGTATTTTGCAGTATGTTGTCATGGTTAGAAAATCTCCACAAGTGGAAAATACTTCTAAACAAGGACAACTCCTTTTTTATTTATTGTTTGAATTCAATCATATGGTTTCCTGCCTTGCACATCTGGTCTTAGATAGTCAGATCTGGAAATGATAGCTTTTTATGTTGTTAACCCCACCCTGTAATGGTAATAAGGATCCAAATCCCAGTCCGAGTCTTTTCTACTGACTACAGTGGAACTGAATCAGGCCCTACTGAATTGCTGCCTCCAGTGAACTGGAGATTAAGAAAAGACTTGAGGAAAATATCTATGCTTTCTTGTGCTGGTAAGAAAGCAGGCATTCTTTGACTGAAAAACTAGTACTACTTCTGTATCACAGAAATCTTCATTTGTCCCTTGATATTCATTAACCTATCTCAGCGTGCAGAGCTTCTCGGTTGCCATTAAAATATGATTAATTTAGGATATAAACAACAGACTTTATGTTTTTATTATGTGTCATTCCATGTTTAACTTTCATCTCATACACAATTTATCTTATCAATGTACTCCCCTTTTAAAAGACTCCCAAGCCCCATCATATTAAAGTGAGTTTCTTAAAATGAACAAAGAAACAGAGACCACATATGTCCCATTTGTAAACCATCCAGCATGGCAGTATCTGGTACTATGGAACAAAACTTATTTTCATGTTTCCCTGGGCTGGAGTTCAACAAGACACAGAATTTGGCTTTGGCTTGTTTTCTATCAGATCCAAAATTCTGTGGCCAACTGCCACAAAGCACTGATCCAGTATAAACCCGTTCTGCTGGTTCAGATTTGTTCAAAACATCTTCAAGGATTAACCAGGGAGCTGAGTTCTGGACCAGAGAGCATCTGTTCCCACACACCCAGAAACAATCTGCCATAAAAGCACAAAATACCAGCTAACGCTGTTCTAGCTACTACGGCTCGCATACGTTCTGGATTGCATTTCTATGTGGAGTGCACTAGAGTTGTCCCACAGTGGAATTAGGGATTGCAGCATTATAATAGTGAACAGGGTGCTCACTATAGCATCACCTTTCTCTCTGGCATCACCACAACAAAGTAATTTTCTTTATTCCCGCCCCAGTGAACCTCCCATGCATACGAAGTGTACCAGAAGTGGGACAGGTAGTTCATTATGGCATGTGACAAAGTGCTCCACAAAGAGATACAATGAGGCAAATGACAGCCCTATGACTTGTGAGATTTGAGACTTCATAAATCTGCTTATTTTCAACTTTATCACTTAATCCCAGTAACTGAACTGTAAATATTTGAATTCCTACACTTCTTTATCCCATCCATATTAAAAAAATTAGTCACATCATTTACCACATATGCACCTTCCTATTATCTCTAGCTGGAACGAATTTTCTTCCATATTAAAAACATGAGAAGAATGGGATTCTTTCTAAAACTCACTTAAATCATCAAACATCTTCCTGCTGATGTCAGTGGCCTAAAGACATCGGCAGCTAGTGAACAGAGTGGAGTACTCTGTGCCTTCCACATACAGAACTCAGACAGAAGGACTGTTAGCAAATGTAACTCAACTCACTGTGCCTGCGAGGGCACAGTACAGGCAGAAGTGAGTTTAGTTGCATGAGATTTGTTTTGCTGAACATTTTTTTTTTTAATTCTTCAGCTTCAAACTCCTTGGGAACCCAGAAAGAACTTTCATCTGTTTTTGTAACAGTACTCAAGACTTCACAGAAACTACTGACTCACATTTATACCAGTAAAATGTTTTTAAATATTTCACCAGGGGCTAAGCAGGAAAAATATGTTGTAGTTCTGGTGATTCAACCTAGGATTTCATAGCTACACATCATTAACACTATAGAATGATCTGTTTCATTTAGTTTTTCATATATATTCCTCTTACATCTCTTGTCAGATCTCCAGAGATTTTTCTTACTATTCCCTTGTATTCTCAAAGCTAGAAGAAGATTTTATAATTATTAGTTATTCACCTAAATGCAAGTTTTATTACTCTGAAGAGTGAAAAAGCATAAGTGAGCTTTTTTTCCACTGTGTTTATCTTGGTCCATCCTGTGGCAAATTTTTCATACCTATTTAAAAATATATTAATTCCTGTGCAGGCAAAAACCAAAACCAAATAACTCAAGAAGTACTGTGGAGGAAAACTAAGCAATTCTGACTCAACATAAGAACATTATAAATAATAGACAAAATACGGTAAAAACAATATGTATTTCAGTACTCAGGGTTTGATATTTTAATGGGGACATATTCAAGACCCATCTGGACACATTTCTGTGTAACCTGGTCTAGGGAATCCTGCTCTGGCAGGGGGGTTGGACTAGATGATCTTTCAAGGTCCCTTCCAACTCCTAACATGCAGATGAAGTGCAAAGATCCACATAACATCATTGTCTTTACAAAGCAATAGTTTTTGCTACTGTAATGTTAGCTACTGTTGTCTCCTCTCTGAATATTTGCCCATTTGAGCATTGATCTTAAGGCAACAAGCCCTTCTCTGTGTAGAACTCGTGCTGTGTAAATACCAGTTGCAGAACAGTGCTGTAACAAAATCATCCAGTGTGGCCAAATCTGTTCAAGAGTAATTTCCAAAAGCCTGAACTAAAACTTCTTTATGGTTTGTGAACCAGGGACTTTCTTTGAAGAGACAACTGTAGCTATTGTGTACTCAATTAGAACGTCTTCTCTGTCTTGCTCATTATAGATAAACAAAAATCCACTTAATAATCTCTGGTTATAGTTTCATGATGGCTTTGGAGACAAAATCAATGTAAAACTCTCTCCTACCTCCAGATGCTTAATCCCATTTTCATATTGCACCCTGCTAGTTGATCCAACCAATGCAACTGTTCTTATGGATGTGCAGCAATTTGGATTACTTAAATGACACAGGTTAAATGACACAGGTTAATAACTTCAGCCTCAATAAAGAACTGCTTTCAACTTGCTTTGCTCCTGAAGTCAGACAAGTATGTGAGCAATAGCTTAACCTTTATGCTTTCCATAGAGTCCATGTGAAGTCCAGCATGTTTTTGAATGACTTTTTCTGGTTAAAGAAATAAGTCAATTTTTCCAGACTCTGAACTTTAGTTTCCTCAGAGTCTTGGAAAGAAAAGCAACCACCTTGTGAAGAAATAATTTGTTTCACACTGATATCGGTGACCACACCAGAGTCAGTAGAATCATGAAGAACAAGTATGTATCCATAGTCCACCTTTCTTAGAAGGTTTGCTCATTGTTTACAAGTCTTCCATAAATCATGATCAGAAAAAGACCTGTTATTGAATAGACTGCAAAATAAATATGCAGGGTAGGCTGTCCTTCAGTGTATGCCAGAATGAACATGCCTTTTGGGAAACAGATAGTGCTGAAGCTTCAGTCACTGCACATGGTAGTGTGAGGCTTATAACCAGCATCCTAGTTAGCCTGACTGAGACCTCACAGACAAAGGGAGACCACAGACCTGTTATCCAGCACCTAGGATATTAGAAGCATCATTAGGCATGGTATGCTGTTGTTCTGGCTGTTCAAAAGGTGAAGTTGAAAAATCAGTGTTAGAACCTTTATGCACTTCTACACTGACTGACAAAAGGAGAACAGCAGGTCCTGATCACTGTGTTCCTGCAGTCTGCTCTTTGTATTCTGCCATATGACTGATTTTGCGTGTGTTACATGCAGCACCTGCTGCTCTGTGTAGTAATTTGGAGAAAGCCAGGCAAACTGCATACACATTTTTTCCTCATGACTTAACATTAACTAAAAGCCTGTGGCATACAAAACTTCATGTTGTTACAAGTGCTGCTTCTGAGTAATGACCTCTCCCTCTCTCAAGGGGCAATAACAAGGGGCAATAAAAGTTTGAGCTGGAAACCTGGGCTCCAAATATCTCCTAATCTGATTTTTTTTCGCAGAACCATGTAGAAAATTATGTCTGTTTGCAGTATATCAGAACTGTTACATTAATGCATGGGTGTTTTTTCATATCAGCAACAACACATTGCTCAACACTTAGGGTAAGATCTAGAAATAGTGGCTGGAAATGCTCCGCATAACGGCAAACATTTTGAAAATCCCTAAGTGTTTTGCAGATAATGTTGAATTTTTATTTTGTTTATACTGACAAAAATTATAGCAACAGGAAAAAGATAAAGTAATAAATCATGCCTCTGTTATCCGGACAAGAAAGAATATCATAGTTTTATTGTTTGGTCTTTCAAAGACAAGCCTAATACTGTTTGCAATCACAAACATGTGTTTCTTCAGTATCTTTGCAGTCAGATTAGAAAAGTTGTGATGCTCAGATTGTAAGGCCACAAATCAGCATGCATAAAAGTTCTAGTGCAAAAATTGTAGCTGCAGCAGTAAAGCCTAAGGAAAAATTTTCCCCTTGGATTCATAAAGCCTTAAATTGCACATAAATTCTTAAATGTACATAAAAATTCGTTTTCATCAGCGGAGGTTAAACAAATTATCAGAAGGCTAAGAGCTGCAGTTTCATGGATAAAGAGAAAAAACATTTTATTCCACTTCTCTTCCTTGCTGGCCTGAGCGCTGGCTACTCCTATTGATCTCTGCAGCTGTGCACAGAGAGATGCCGTGCACTGTTTCTTCTTGCAGCAGAACTAGTAAGTCTGGATTAACCATGGTACATGACATAAGTTGCAATACTGGACTCCAGAAGATTACAACCAAATGCATAACAAAATGCAACACAAGAGTACAACAGATGTTCAGGTATCACTAAGTAGCTCCTCAGGATAACAGCTACAGTGGCCAGAATGTCCTGCCAGCCTGTCTGTTTCTTCTCTCTCTTCTTAAATTCTGCACAGCATTTGTAATTGTACTTCATTACATGCACAACAATCACCATTAAAAAGTCAGCATTTCTCAGCAATGCCACCCATGAGTATCCAATATATCATCTTCTTATGTTTAAGAGGATATAATTGCTGAATCTCTATGATACAGAAGTTGAAACCTGCAAGACATCCTTTGTCCACCTCTGTGTAATAAGTAAAATGTAGCTCTTAATGTGGTGTCAATATCAGGAGAAGAAAAAAAAATGAAATATACATAGAAAGCCCTACACTTGTACGAAGAGGCCTCACAATTTGGTGCAGATGCTTCCAGATGAAATGATTAATTGCAGAATTACATGCAAAAATAGATCACAGGCAAATATCCTGATGGTTTACTCAAAAAGCCTGCTCCTCAGGGAAATAAAATTCTGTTCATTGTCACTCTGTAATACCCATCTATCACTTGGTTATTAATTTCAGCTATTTACTTGGTGCCGAGTCTATTTTCAAGTTTGCACATTCCTTTTATGTCATTGCATCTTCCCTTTCTCCTGTAATGTGCTGGCTCACCATCTGCTGGTTTTCCAGGCTGGCTCAAAAATGTGTTTGGGACTTGAGAGGGTCTTTTGGTCTCTTGGGGTTTCTATACAGTACCTTCACCTTACCCACAGCCTTTTCTTACACCTGGGATATTCCCAGTCTGTTCTCCCAGGAACCAGGGAAAGATAGAACTTTGCTTTTCCCACTTCTACCTGAGTAAGGAACTGCCTGCTTCTTCCCTTCACTTTCCTGACCTGTGTGTCTTTGGGGCATTTTTTTCTGACTTTCTTTCATTTACCACCTTTTCTCTGCTACCTGTCGCTACTTCTGTGTTCAGAGCATTGCAACCATTTATTTCAATTTCTAACCATATTAAAACCTGTCCAACCAAATTAATCTGAATGCTTTTAAAATGACTGCAACCCACAATGACAGACAACATTAATTAAGCCATTAAGCTATCCTAGAAACTTACTTCCCAAAGAAATTAAGCTTCTATGAGGATTGACTTCCACCTCCCTAAATGTCAGTTACTTTTCTTCTTTTTTTTTTCTGCTGATGATATTAAATACAAAATGCTCACTTATTTGTCATGCTCTATGTAAGCCATTATACAAATACACTACATCTATTTGATGTCTTCCATCCATCATTCAGACAGTGAGGAATAACCTCTCAACCCCTAAAGTGGTTGCTCCATGCAACTGGAATTCACAATGTAGGGAATGTTGGTTGTCTCAACTGGTACTAATCTGGTTTACAACATGTCAACACTTTCTGCTATATTTATCAAGGGCATGTCAGAAACAATTGATGGGCAACAAAAGTGAAGAGGAATATGCAGGTTTTTACTGCTGATTCATTAAATCATATGACCCAGAAAAACAACAGCAGCAACAAAAATCAGTCCCAAAAGCTGAGTATTGCTTTGTGTTTCATATGGGCTGATTCAACCCTCACTGACATTAGAGGAGAGAAGAAAGCTTCTGCTCTGTAGTCCCTTCTCCCTAGCTGCACTATGTACAACCACACTCCTCAAGTTCCTTGATTTAGGCAAATGTGAAGTTTAAAGTCCAGCTTTAGCAATTCTCTGTAGTTTGAATAAAACCCTTATTTTGTTCTGACAGGCAAATTAAGAGAGCTCCAGTTTGAGCAGTGAGTTTTCAAGGTCTGTTGTTTCAAATATAAAAAAACAAACGTCAAGACAGGCTGAATACTAATTTGATATTTGTGCCCTATATAGATTCAAAACTGAGCTTACAGCAGATATTTTGATGCCTAAATACAAAGTCAAGCTTGGCAGGAATGAGAGAAAACACCACTAGCTTAAGCTTGACAGAAATGGAGGAGTGACCCAACATTGATTTCAGACTTTACATCCTGTCTTTCACTTTTGTCAGGTATTAATTTTCTTTTTTAAGTTTTTCCACATGTATTGCCTGTGCCTCTATTATCCTCTCCTTCTCATCCTTCTTTAAGATTTGAACATTAAGGAGCAGCAAAGTGTGATTTAAATGTATCCTTTATTTTTGACTTGCTTCTTCAGAATTCATGTTGTGACTCTAGAAATGTGTTGCCATTTCACAATCACTTTTTATTCATTTTTGTACAAACTGTGAAAACAATTTTTCCTATAGAGTGCTGGTATAAAATAAGATTTTACAAGATAATTTGCACTAGAACTATTTTTTGAGACATCCTGGAGAAAAATAATGGAGTGGAGGAGAGTTTACTTTTGAAACATGGATCGCTAAAGCAGCACAGAGAAAGAAGAATGAGGCAACAGTGAAAGCAGATAGCTTATGGTCCACAGGCCAAAATCGTGATTCCTTCACCTATAATTCAGGAAGAAGACAAAGGAAGGAAATAAACATGTGACTGATGACTAGCAGTCTACCCAAATCAAGAGGTAACTGAGTATGTGCTTATACAATAAATGACGTATTTATCAATTCTGTGCATCTAGAAGACCTTTTTAGACTTTACTTTCCCCTTCACCAGAAAAGCTGAATAAGCACAAGTAGATCATTGCTAGTGAGTCTATTACCTCTCCTGTATATTTATGAAGTTGCTATTTGTCTTCTCAGTCATATTTATTGTTTAGTATAACATGATCCATACACAGGGAAATATCACTTTCTCTTATGTGCATCACTGGCATATCTCATTTACCTAAAGCTGATTCCAGCGTAAATAAGGTAAACATTATATTAGAGACACTTTTGGTTTAGTTACTTCCAGAAGCACCTGAAGATTAAATGTGAAATCACATGTGTTTGTTTTCTATTTGTTAGTTTATAACAAATGATATTTTCAAATACTTTCGCAATGAAAAAAATCACCCTGGAGAGAAGAGATTCTACATGCAACAGCAGAAAGGATAATGAAATTAAATTTAACTGCAGGCTTAGGATTGGAACTTTAAAACACAGCTTTTTTTGAAATGTAGCTTAATATATCAAAATTTGATTATAATGGCATGCAAATGTATCATGTGTATCAGTTCCACTACCTGGGAAAATGTCCAAAGGCTTACTATTGGGAAAGCAAATTCTTTCCGGGACCAACCCACACCTTGGGGAATGTTACTCAAACAGATAACATCTGTCTAAATATCATCTCTAGAGCTCCTTCAATCCTCTCTGCAAAACCAGATTTTTCTGTGGCATCTATCAGTCTCAGAAAAAATCAATATTAAACCAAATCATCCACCATCAGGAGTAGAAATAATAACTCTTACCTATTTTCTGACTAAATCAGAGAAGATTAGCCAGTCAAGGACCAAGAATCAATAATCACCTTAACCACAATTCCAAATCCCTATTTCTCTGTTTTATAGCTTGCTCTTTTGATATGTATATTTTGATGTGGCCATGACAATAGCAATTCTATATTTAAGATAAATCAAGATATATTTCTTAGAGCCTTATTTTTTTTTAAACAATCCATTACATTATGATGATTTCTTCACTTTAATTTCTACAGTTTTTTAAGTTTTCCTAACTCTGAGAAGCAATTAAAAATTAAAATTCAAACTTGTTGATAAATTGAAGTATTTAAAGGAATATTTTAGGGGGGCCTTTGTTGTTTGTTTTTGCATCTATTTGTTGACTAATGAGCCAATCTTATGATTTCAGAAGAGGAACATGATTATTTTAGAACTGAAAATAATAGATATGATTAAATTAATAAGCATGAATTTGAATAAGTCTGTGAAAATCTTACTGTGCCATCTTTCAATAATTAAAGAATTTCAAAATTATAGGACAAAATCCATATTTCAGCTTTTATCTGTTCAAATCAGCATTTGAGCAAGATAGTTTACATATTAAAGCTCTTCTTGTTAAGCATGTATTATAGATAATAAAGCCAGAAATTTAGTTTTCAAGTTTCCAGAATACTAAGTATTAGCATCTGAATTCTCACCTTTTTTTTTTAATATTGTGCAGGTTTTGTCACTGCAGAAAACATGCATTGGTGGGTCTAGGACCATTAAAGACTGTCCCAACATTACCCCCCAATATCATTGACTCCCTGCTTGAGAAGTCAGAGGCAGCCAGACACGATTCTCTCTTCACCTCAGGAGCTAGCCCACTGGTAGAGTTCAGCTTGCGTGGTTCCTTAGCCTCTTGCTTTGATGGGCTTGAATCAGACCAAAGATCAGACTGCTACCATCATGTAGCTGTTTCACATCCTTTCATTTACAGAGTAAATTTAACCAACTTATTCCAGGTCACAAGCAGGCAGGCAGACTTGCTCTTGAAGTTAGAGCTAACCTGTTGTAAAATCATGAAAGAGTTTTGACCTTAGTTTGTGTAAGTGTCCCATGCTGAACAGGATCAGGCTGCATTTGCTGTCCAATGTTCATTTCAACTACATATTTTGCTTGCTACAGGGTGTATTACATTGTAGCTGTTACAGATGTTAAATGTTTTCCTACTGGTTATTATAATGGAAGAAAATATTTTCACTGAAAATATCTTTCTGTCTTTTAAAAACATATTTAAAAAGGAAACAATGGAGTCATTAAAGATAAAAATTATTTTCATTTATAGTTTAATTTTCATTCCTTCTTTCCTTGATTCCTTCCTTCCTGTTTTTTATTAAGCATTTTTTTGTTTTAATATAAAAAATAATTACCATTACAGTCTGTAATTTCTCCTTTCCCTAACCAATTAACCTTAGTAGTTCCTATGGAGACACTGTTACAAGTCCTTTTCCTATTGAACTGCTTTACTTGCGCCTGCCTTCTGTGCACCTGTGATGCCATGAATTAGTCACAGATATCCTGCCAAGGTATAATCACTGTCATTTGTCATGAAGTTGATAGCTGTATCACTTTCACTTGCTCTGCAGAAACTATCTCTTGAGAGGTTAAAATTTCTACCTCTATAAACTCAAATAAGCAGAAACAAACAAAGAAATAATAAGAAAAAAAAACAAATAAATGAACAAACAAAACCAAAACAACAACAACAAAACATTCAAGGCTCAAGGCCATACAGGAATCCAGCTTCTTGAACTGGTGTAACAAACTTCATATTAGATGCCCAGAAGCCCTCTGTGAGGCCTGTGGAGACTTCGGTGCAAGACAGTAAGAGCTAAAGCAGTCAGCCCTCTGACATTTCCAACTTAATGTTGTCTTGTAGTTACCCAGAACAAGGCAAAACACAAGAAATGGAGGCAGATGAGTAGTTTTTAAATTCTAGAGTCACAGTGAGGTGACTCTGCTCTCACATTCTCCCAGGGAAGAACATGTGAAAATTGTACACCTTTAAAATGCGAGCCTAAATGTTCTGGTTTTCAACCTTTCACTGCTAGATCATGCTTGGGTTATTGCCTCTCAATGCTGAATCTCAAATACTTCACCAAAAAAAGAAAGATTCCTCTTATGTGAAAGATTCCTCTTATGAGCCCAGTGAAATGAACTCTGTCCAAGTAATCCAGAACGTTACCTGAAACCACCACAAAATTGATGTAAAAAGATTTTGGGACCCAATGATGTTACACTTTGTCCTTACAAAGTTTATCATTAATGTAAAAGAACAAATACCAGCTGGTGCTTATTTAGAGGGCAGTCTGTTCTCTGGGTGGTATTGTACAGTATGCAGCTGAAAACAGTCACTGTGTGATTCTCCTACAGTAATCTCTACTGAAAAATGTTTGGTTTTTCAGGAATATTTTCACTGATTGAAAATGTTTTCCTTTGCTAGAGTTGTACTTTGTTCAAACACACTCATTTTCCTAAACTAAAGGAAGGAAGCCAAAACCCTACGCACTATATCAGTGTCCAAACCACCGTTAAGTAACAAAATCATCTATGCATTTCTGTGTTCTACTGAGTACTTAAATATAAAATACAAAAAAAGGAAAACTCTGTCAAGTCCACTGCTGTATACACTGTGACATAGTGAACAGAGACCTTCCTGAGAAAATGGATCTATTTGTGGAAACACTTTCAGACTAATTTGGGAATATTGTGACGATTTGGAATTCTGACCTACAGAATAAAGAGGATTTTCTTCCTTCCCTGGCCCTTCCTTTCCCTTTTCTCCTTCTCTCCATCTTTTCTTACACAAAACTATTTGGAAACACCAGCCAGTCTGTCACTAGAGCTGAACTGTTTTAAATCATATTTTACAGCAAATTACCTTCAGGATGAAGAAATTCACACAACTATTAAGAATAATCTTGGTGCAGCTTATTAGTAACAAATGAAAGTTCTGTTCCAATGCAAGGACTCAGCATCAGCCCAATGTTTATATTCTCTTAGATTCTACCTTCATTTTACATGTAGGAGGATTCTTGCCTATTCTTTGTATCTCATCGTAGCTTTGTTTTCTTAGGAGTTTATTGGCACGTTCCCAGAGCCACAACTTCAAACAAAATAGTGACAATTCATTTGGGTGAGGTTCCAAGTAGGTTAGTTTAAATGTTGTATTTCCAGTCAGCATACAGCAAAGTAGGACAGAGAGAAATCTGAATGCATTTAATCACAGGGCACTCTCATGCTGCTGAGGAAGGTCACAAACAGCCAATTCCAAGCTAGGAATACTGTGGCAGACATTCTTATCCGGGACAGGATTGTACGTTCTACTAGCATGATGCACAGGGACAGCATTAACACAGGGAGTTCCCTGCATGTAAAAATCCTTTCACAAAAATGAGGGGGGTCAGGGCAGGGGGGCAGAAAGTGCCTGGAGGGAGTTGTGCATTCAGAAAATAAGAAAGGATTATGTCTCCTAATCTGGGACAGCACTGAGTCAAATTACTTCCTATACAATCCATTCAGAAAAGAAGCAAGGCAAAGAATTCCCAAGGGATAACTTTTTTCTCATCATAATCTAAGATATTTTGAGGGACAGACAACAGAATTCACTACAATTATCACACATCTTCCACACTGGCAGCAACATCAAACTGAGGACTGTACAAGCACTGTACACCCATCATGTTACCAGAAGTTTTGCTAAGCACAGGAAGGAAATTATACAGCTTTGATGATACTTTTGGTTTCAACTACAGGATTTGGATGAAAAAGGACTGTAATAATATTTGAACCTGCTTAGAGGGACTCAAACCCATATCTCTCAAGAGAATGCCCCAATTACACTGTGGTTCAGGGAAGGAAGCATGCTCCACATGCCTACTGCTGCTGAAATTGCTCCAGGATTTACTGGTGGAGGGAAAAGAGGTTGGAGAAGCAGATGGGAAACAGATTGTATTTCTGTGGTAAGGCATTAACCTCAGAAAAACACAGTCCCTCTGCTAATGTTGAAGGGCGCGGGTGGAATGCACATCTCCTTCCAGGCTGCAGTCCTAACATCTGGGATAGCAGCCCAGATCAGCTCAGTACCATAACTATGAAAGTTTTGTACCAAGCTAAACTAGAATGTTCCTCACTTTAAACACCAAACACAGAGTCACACTTTCTTGTAAGCTGTTTGGCTTTGGCTGCATTTTAATCTTTCACTTTCACAGGCAGGATGAAGTCTGTTCTAAACATAGCCTTTACCATATAAACCATAAGAGCATTTGGGCCTCTGTGTGCTAAGCAGATGGAGAAACCTAGATCTGGGATCTTCCAGAAATGAAATAAGAGTGCAGATGCAGCTCTGTGTTAAAACCCTTTCTGCTTATGTGCCAGTTTTGGGTCATCTTCCCAATATTTCTGTTTCTTTCCGTGCGGTGACTGCAGAGTCAGTAAGTTTCATTCAGGGCTTTGTCTTGTTTGAGGGCCAAGCTAACACTCTTCAGGGCAACATGCTACCTAACCAGATGTCTGTATCTGCACCCTATGCCTTATGCTTTAATTCAGCACAGGACTTATGTGTAATTCCTGACTAAACAGTTTATGTCGTGAATGTCATTTTTCTTAGTCTGCAGGTCTTCATGGGTTCATCTGTACTGCTAAAGTTCATCTTTCTTCTAGCTCTACAACAGGACTTTCCTTCTCTTGAGCTGCTTCTGCTGCTATTCTGATCTTCGGCCAACTCTTCGTCAAATACACTCAAATTTATGCAGGTGGCTTAAAAACTATTTAAATCAGTAGATGAATGAAAACTAAAGCAAAATCAACAGTCACTTCCCTTTAGCATACAGCATGTTTTCTGTTATCAGACTGTTTAAATTATAGAATGTCTGGTCTATGTCTTCTTCTATTTCATTAGCAGCACTTAGTTCAAGTAAACAGGGGCATTCAGCAAAATCTAATCTAAACAGAGAACTCCTTGATTTACTCCAAAACTACAAAATAGAATAAAGGCAAGCCTATATTTTCTTAAAACTCTGTTTTGGCTGATAAAAAATGACTTTGTGAACCAAATTCCCCTTTCTTTAATTAGAGATACATATTGGTTTTACATTCAGATGACCACACACAAATTGTTCTGATCTGGTGCCCAGATACTACATGGATTTCTTGTAGCAGTTCCTGTAAGAAATTTGATTTCTGCATGTTCTATCTTGCTTGTTATTTAAGAAATTACTTATTTTTTTACTATGTAAACTGCATTCTTCTAAGGGGTTATTCTTACTCCAAACTTCTTTCAAAAGCTCCTTCTTTTGTTTTTGTTTCCTTTAAGGGCTATTTAATATAATCCTGTCCTCTCCATGTCTCAGATTAAGGTTTTTGGTTGTTGGATTTTTTTTCACCAAAACTCTAGCCTTTTGTGAGACCAAACCTCTGAGTACCTGAAAAACATAATTCATTGATATGAGCAGGAATAAACATTTAAAAATTAATACCAAATAAGAAATATTTTGTGATAATTCATAATTTGCCAAGTCAGAAAACTGCCTGCTAAAGACCTGTCAATACATTCAAAATCCCATTTATTTTAACTTCATCTAATCTCTGTTGTTTCTATTTTAAAAGTCCAATAGTTTTCCTTTGGAAAAATGGTATCATTTAATATGTAATGTATAGGTCAATGTACAGTAGTGTAAGACTTCAGTTTCTTTCTAAGTTAACATCTGCATATACTTTAGGACACAACACCCTTGATCCTTAGCACTGGTTCTGTTTTGTCCCTGACAGTCTATATGATACTGATCTTGACAGGCCATGACTTTTAGCCACATTTCTTTAGCTCTGTTTCCTCCTCCTTTGCTTGGTTATTCCCTAAGTGGTTCAGCAAGCCAAAACAATTGAAATCTCTATTCTACTTTAGTGCAAATGACAATTTAAGTGATAATTTATCCATCCAAATAAATGAGGAAAAAAATCCTTACAAGTTATAGGTACATGTTGATAATAAATAATTACATATCTCTTTGCTATGGTTTGATTTCCACATTGTTAGTTCACATATTACTCTAAAAATGGAGGCTGTTGCCTAGGATTTGCAGGGTAAACAATTCTTAATCTACACAGTGTGTTTCCCTCCTGTACACACCCTGCAACTTAACTGTATTCCAAACATGCTACAGTCACTTAAAGAATATGTGTCTTGGCTTTCATTCAACAACTATTTGGGCTTGAAAAGTATCCATCTGTAAATCTGAGTTAGAACCATTTTTTACCTATTTTACTGGGACAGTAGGGAAGACAGCATAGTGACCATTATCTAATGTTACCCTTCCTGACCCCAACAGAGTCAATGAGAGTTTTCTCACTGACTTCATGGAGCCAAAATTTTGACCTGGGTAAAGTCCAGCTTTGGAAGAGAAAATGGTGAGCAGCATCTGCAGTCCCTATTACACCACTAAATTTATTGGTATATAGGGAAAATAAATATTTTTCCCAAAACAAACGCTCATCTCTGACATCTTTCTTCAGGCATCCTTATAATTCAACCAGAAAAAGATACCTTAAGTGCCCCCAAAACAATGAAAGGGATTCAATACAAAACCAACCATATCAGCCTGATGTGTTTTACTCATTTCATGCCACTCACAACTGAACCACAACAAGAAATGTTACTCATCATTCTATGGAATTATAAGCTCTTAAACCAAAGTGATGCAGAGCACCTTTTCTGAAAGATTTTTTGTGCCTTTCTTTCTTCCTGAAAGAAATTACTGCAAAGCAAACAATCAAATGATATAACTGTGCCAACACAGCCCTCTGAAACCAGTGGCTGTGATTTCAGCTTACTTGCATGAGGTGTTAGACATACTGCTACAAATGGTGGTTAAGGACCAAGAGCAAAGTTTAGAGGATCAAATGCAAAATAAAATCACATCGAATTTTTTAAATACTTTCTCCTCCCTTGCTCTTTCTCCTCTATTTCTGTACATTTTGAGGTCTGGAAATCTCATATATGGCTCAAATTCTAGTTGCTCAGACAGAATTTGGAAGTTCTTTCAGCTGGCATTGAGCCTACAGGTTTCCCAACTGCTTTCACATTCAGTTCAGCATGAATACTCTTCTCGTTAAACATATTTTCATTTGTCTTTCATTAATCTTATTGGAAGACAAAAGTATAAGAATTTGGAATTGAGATTCAGATGAAAAAGTAGATTTTGGGTTCGCTTTGGCTTTATATCCAAAGTTTTCTGTATTTGAATCTAAATTGAGAATGATGATCTACCTCATCTTTTAATTATAATAGCAAAATTAGTGCATGCATTTAAATAAATGCCTATTATTAAAGGGTTAAAAGGAAAACTAGGTTTTGCTTCTCAAATTCTTTGAGTAAAGCAGATATTCTGTAATTATACTCAGACTAAAGAAATCAATAATCTGGAACTCAGACTTCAAGGTTATGTTCTTTATTTCACCATTTGAACATTTAACACAAAAATCATAATCCAGGAGATTATATGATTTAAGACACAAATGGTAATCTAATGTTTAACTGCTTCAGAGATTTAGGAGGCCCTAGGATTAAAGTATTTACTTTACACTCTTCAAGCTGGAGTATGAGACATAGTCTAGGTTGGGTTCACTATACCACATTGTTCTGGGCCACTGCTCATCACTTGTCAGGATTTTCAGGACACAACCTCATAGCTATATTCTCCATTTTTTGTATCAAGCAAAAATATTTCAGACTTCTCTGATGTAGGTTTTCATAAAGTACTACTTAAAATTTGAATCTAAATTTGAATTGTATGGGAGTCATTGGTGCAAGGGAGCTTACTTGCCATTATTTTTAAAAATCCCAAATACAATAAATACCTTCAGAGAACTGAAAGTGAAATCACTGGAAATCCAACAGCATAATAAAGAGAGTAATGGAAAAAAGTCCAAAAGAGTTCTTAAAGAGCTAAAAGCCACCCTAAGTTTGAGATTTTTTTCCTGAAAATCTAAAAAAAACTTTAAAGCTTTGTTTCCTAATAATCATAATGGAAAGAACAGTACCAACTATAAGGAAACACTGTTACCTATTTTGTTCTAAGAAAGGAAGATGCAATGAGAAATTAAATCCTTTCCCTTTCTTGCAATCTTCCATTTATTAAAATTGATGAAGATTTGCAGCTATGTGATTTCTATTAACACTTACAGAAAGGTATGCCACTGTGCTGAACTGACACTCCTGTTCTGCACTCCAGTTCATTCAGAGTTGTAAAGCATCTGAAAAAAAAACCCAACAGTTAAAGGTCCTGTTCCCCTTCCTCCTCTATTTACAAACCAAACCCATGAAACTTCATAAAACTTGGAATGTTCTTAATTTCCTTTAAAGCAGATATAATTTTGCCTATTTCCACCTATGAAAGACCCATAAGAAAACAACTGGGAAAACAGCCTGAAAAAAGACAAGGTATATTTTGGCTCAGCTGTCATCAACAGAGAGATAAAACTCTTTGCATGGGAAACAAAGACAAGGTCAAGGACACTGACATTAATCTCACATATCTTTGCAGGTGTATAACAGTTTTCTACATTTGATCTAGTCACTATTTCTATGGAGGCAATAGAAATAAACTGGTAGGGTGCAGGTCATCTGACTTACACTAGTTTTATACTTCATGAAGAAATTATTTGTTCCCTAAGTTACTTTTCTTCAAAGATTACAACCAGACCTTCAGTATTTATCTCAGGTGTCTGGTAGGAAGGAGAAGCTGTTACTGTGTAGCCAGTTCAGGCTATCTGCATTACTTGCAACATATTGGCTTCTGTGTTGCTGTAGCAAGACTGAGCTTACTAACTTAATGACAGCTTTGAAATCTCCACATTGCTCTGCAAGGTATGGTATGTATAAACAATTTCCAGTCAAGCTGTATAGTTTGAGTATTCCATCTTTATTGGATGAAACTTGATCCCAATGATATATTTGCACTGACCTTGCTGAAGTGAGGACACCACCCATAGCTCTCCTGAGTGATTTCTTAAGGCATTCCAGTTGAACAATAGCTTGCAAATGTAATTAAGAAAAAAAATCAGTAAATTGCAGCAGACCATGAGCAAGGATCAGAATCAATCATGCCAATTTTTAGGTGGCTTAAATCTAAACAGACCAATGTTTATATTTTCACCCTCTCTCAATAAGGACTTCCCCTTCAGATGGATTGTGCTATTGTTGTCTTCTTCTGTCAACTGACAAACCAGTCCTCTCCCTCCATTAAAATTAAGTCTGAAACTGGATTACTTTTATTAGTTTAAAAGAGCAGGTGAGGGAGTAAAAGCCTAGGCTGAAACTAGTATTTCACTTGCATCTCCATTACATTTATGAGGGTGACTCATGCTATGTTTTTCTTTTGAATATTGAGCTACATTTCCTACCTCTATGAAAGTGCCACAACTGCTAAATCACAGTGTTATGAATGTCTTCTTCTGACGTGTTTTATCTTGCACAAATTCTGAAGTATTTAGAAAGAAAAACCATTCTGAGAGAATGTAATAATGCTTAAGCCAACAAATCTGATTGGTTTGCCATTCTATTCAAAACAAGACTGTAGAATCATGACAGGCAGAAGAAGAATTAGCTTAAGAAACCTAGAAGCATAAAGGATAAGAGATTGTTGTACAAAACTGAAAATCCCTGGTCAGATTTCTGTAGGAGACTGGAAATACCTGGTGGTCATGGATGAATGGATTGTCCAGACTATAAAAGAGAAAGCAACACAACACACTGCCTCCATCACCCCTCTTCCAAATCTGGCCCTGACTTTTTCCAGAAGAAAACAGTAAACTCAGAGTCTGAATATTGTTGCGACTAATGGCATTACATTTTTCAAGGAATAAAGTATTTATAGATCCACAAATGTGTGTTCACACTTCTACATACCATTTCCAGCTTTCATTTGACATTCAGTTGCTGAAATATGCTACTTAGGCAGATGCTTGACATCCAAAGCTTCCCTCAAGACCTATATTTCATAGTACATCAGGTGCTGCCTGAGCCAAAGGAGATTTCAGAGATGTAGTTCTTCTGAAGTTAGAGTTCCCTTTCTAAATACAGGTAGCCAGAATGCAGCAATCTGTACTAAATGTGTTTTTTACAATGCCATCTTAAATATACTACTGCTGTACTTAACTGTGCTAAATGCTTCTGCTAGGCAGTGGTCCCTGATTCCCCAAGCCAAATGATGTAGAGTGCCTTGTGAACATGCTAATACTTAAAGCACACTGGTGAAACCACACTACACAGCACTTGTCTTCCTGGCTCCATATGTTCCTTGTGTTCTCTCAACACACAGTTACTATATGTGTGGGGGTTTTTAGTGAAGATTGGATGAAATTACATTAGAATTGTGCTGCTGGAAGCATGTAGGGACATCAGCTTGCTAGGGTGGTATGAAAAGACTATGTAGCATAAAGGGATGCAAATCTGCTGCAGTTTCAACTATGTTGTTTATTGGAGCAGCCATGGAGCGTGTTCTTTTCAGAATAAAGGGGGTGAAATTATCTTACAACATTACAGACTTACCTAATTTTCCTGTCCCAAATCATAAATTTGTGGTAATTACTTTGGTTTTATCTGGTACTATGGATCAAGATAGATCATTCTTTCATCTTAAGTTTATTTAGGATGCACATTTTTGGGTTTTTTGTAACACAAAATGACTACATAACTTCATGAATTTTATACAAATACACATTCCTCCACATAACCCCCATATATCTTTGAACAAGATGCCATCTGACTGTTACCTGGCACTCCAAGGTGCTGTTGATAGAATGACAGTGCAATTAGTTTCCCCTTCTAACAGTATGCTTTTTTCTGACATCTACTCTGTACAAGTTTATTAAACACAGAAAGAGGAAGGCTTGATTACAGCACTAGATACCACAGTGTAGACACCCACTTAAAGCATAGCTGTTGACATCTGCACTGAATATCTAAGCCATCATGTATATCTATGATATCACTTATAGCTATTTTAGGTCTAGCTTGAACCCCTCCTGCTTGAGGCTTAAATAGCAGGGCAATAAAAGTATGCATAAAAAGCTTCCTTTCACTTCCATTTTTTTTCAGGTACAACCAAGAGAGATTTTGCTCTGGCCAGATCCAACCCTTTTCCAATCTCTTAAACTATGAAGATGCATGAGTGTGTCACTGCACCTCAGAGATAACTGCAGAGTCGCAGCAGAGCTCAGCAGGTTCAGTACAGCACTATGCTAACACAGCCAGCTCACTGACAGATTGGAGCTGGCTCATATCCACATGCCCTGGAGTACAGACAAAACAAGTTCAAGTCTATCTGCACGTGTTCATAAAAGCAAATACACAGCTGCACAGCCTAAAAGACGAAGGGAGTGGCTCAGGCTAGAAGCTTACCCCACTTCCTACACATTCACTGCCTAAAAAAGGAATGGAAGCTGAAGATTCGGGGTTGGGGGGGAGGGGGGAAGCAGCTCTGGCTTGGCTTCTTTGATGACACAATACACAGAGAGTTGTGCAAGAAGTTTGCCTTTCAGAGACGTATGGAGCTGTACTTCCCTGCACAGAGAGCCAGTGCTAAAGGGCAGAGCTAATCCTCCAGGGATGATTCCTACACTAGCCTTTGAGCCTCCATTAGCTCAGCCAGCTGGGAAGGTGGGAAGGGGAAAGTAAAGCAAGGCAATGTGCATATTTGCCTCCATATTTCTCTTCGGTGAATTTTATTTCTTCCAGGTAGGAAGGAAAATCTGATAACAATTTAGCTTTGCATGTCTCATCTTTGTGAATTTGGTTTTGTTCTGTGTAAAGACAAATTTATAATAAACAGATTTTGAATATATTTTTAACAAATTTCTAGTCAACTTCATTTCAGCCTTAAATTTTCCTGCAATTTAAACTAAATCACCACTTGAAAAAATGCTATCAGTGTTACAAGGAGAAAGACAAAAAAAAAAAAAAATCTTTGGAAGAAACACATACTAATTCATTCTTGCTTGGGTCATGTTAAAGCTATCCTAGCTTTAGTAAGTGTGAATGCATGCAAATTTTATTAACAACAGATTCTGAAGGATAGGAAATTACTAGAAGAGCCTAATGTTTATCAAAACATCTAAAAGTCTGTCATACATCCTTGGAGTTCCAAAATAACCACACAGGAAGACAGTACTATTAGAACAGTGGAGGTGATATGGAGCAAATCTTAACTGCTTTCACTCTCATTTCATATTTAGTATTTCTTACCTTATGTTCTCATAACACTGGTACACAGGAACAGTAATCTCCTCCAGAACTTGCCTGAGCCAAATGCCAAAACCACACTAGGAACCACATGCTTTTCTAATGGTACAGTAACTCTTTTGAAGTCAGCTGAGATATATGGTACGTGTATGGGAGAAGAGAAACAAGGCTTATCTTATATGACATCTGTTACTGGAAAAACTAAAGGAAACTGTTTATTATCTGGGTAAACGTATTAAAAATGCACATGATATTATTAGTTGTCCCTTGCCTTGTTTAACATGTTATTTTACAACATTAAAATTATCACTTTGGAGAAAAAAATTTATATTTAGCAAGAGATCTAAGGATTTCTTTCTCCTACCTGTCCATTCGTAATTTTCCAGTAATACAGATTAGAGTTGCATTAGTCTGCTGAATTAAAATTAGTCAAATTTAAAATTGCAGGAATCCCTTCTTCCTCAGTTTTATTTTAACATAAAAAATGTGACCATAGTTAAACTCTTTTAATCTACTTTTAAGTAAAATATTTTATGGAAACTAATGTGTCATTTTTTCAGAAAGACTAAAAAAAGCCTACATACCACCAGGAAATCCTGTAACTGGGAGAATTTTTACAGTCCATAAAACTACAACTAAAACCATCTCACCTTTCTGCCATGTTCAGAACTTAAGAAAGTTCTGTTGAAACATCAGGATTGGCAAAGTCAAAAGTCACTTTCAGGTGTTTAGAGAAAGTTCCTGTTTTCCAAGGTAGACAGGCTAAATATAAAAATATTGTTCCCCTTCTTCTCTGAATGGTGGAGCTAAGATGAAAGTCAATTGTTGCCCAAAATCAGGAACTTAGAACACTCCTAAATTAAGTGATTGACTTTCCATGTATGATGGATGAATGATTAATTCAAGAAAGTAATAAGGAGGACCCTGGGAACTACTGAGCAGTCAGTCTTACCTCAGTGCCTGGTAAGATCATGGAACAGTTCCTCCTGGATGTTATGGGGAAGCATATGAAACACTGGGAAGTCCAAGAAGATGACGTCAGTTGCTCTTCCCTTGTCCACTAATGCAGTCACTCCATTGTAGAAGGCCACCAGATTAGTCAGGCATCATCTGCTGTTTGTGAAGCCATGTTTTGCTCCCAGGAGCAGGTAATTAAAATCAGTGCAATACCTGAGTATAAAGGATTTACTACAAAAATTGAGCATTATATTCTCTAAGTCCTTGCATTAATAAAATAGGTTATTGCAAGTTCAAAAGTTAGTCTTTTGAGTGATCCAAAAGATAATAAAGTTGTTTACAACAGAGATTTGATATCTTTTCATAAGGGTTCTGTTTTCTCATCAAGTTGAAGGGCTTTGAAGTTGTAATAACTTACAAATAACCCTTCTGAATTTTCTAGGAAGTATAGAAAGATTTATCTCTAGTAGTTTCAAGCAAAATGGAATTCCATCCTCTGCTGGGCATAATTTATTATTCACAGAGATCTGAAAATACTGAGGAAAAATCTTAAAAATAAAAAAATGTACATTTTAAACCTTAGGAATTACCAGAAGTAGTGTAAAATCAATAACAACTAGTGGGATTTAAGATGTTATGTTTTCTTAAATTGTCCTTTCTTACAGTTCTTGTGAAAGCTTATTTTTAACTTTTTTTTGGACTGTTTTATAAATGTATTGTCTTAGTTGTCTTGCCCGGTTTTCACGTACGCATCATTAGAGCTATGTACACTACACGTGGCATAAAGGAACATTTATAAAGTGTGGAATCAACACTGTTTCTCTTTTGTCACTACTGAAGGAAAATGCTTAAATAGCCATCAAAGGCACAGAGCATATCAGTAAGACTTATTTGTCAGAATAGTGACTGTTTCTGAAGGTAATTTCTTAAGTAAAAAAAATTATCAAGGCACAATTATGTGTTAAGTGACAAAATTAAAAAGTCATTTTCAAAGACAGTGCTTATACAAACAGCTGCTTGTTGTTTCTTGTTATGTCTGTGTTTCCAACTCCTAATATTCTGTGATTCTGTGATCACCAAGGCAGTTTTTGCTTCTAGTTTTTGGTTAAGATTTCAATCAGCTATGTATGATTGTATATATCATACACACAATTATAATAAGCTTCAGGCCTCTGACTTGGCAATAGTTTTCTAAACAATACAAACAAAAGACAACACCATTGCAAGACACTCAGTAAGGCTGGAATGATTTATATCCAGCTACTCTGCTGAACTATAATGGGTTGCCTTGCTCTGGAGAGCAACTACTATATTCCCTATCATGAATTCTGCATAATTAGGAATCCTTGCTTGGACACTTGCATACTTTTACTTTAGCTGCCCTTTGCAACAGATTCTAACAGAGGCTAATGTTCAGAGGCTTTGATTAGTACTTTTCTTGGAAATTAGGCTAATTTGTACTTAGTCTTAATGCTAAAGAAAATTAGTATATTATTGACAAATCATGTTGATGTAAATACTGTGAACAGAAGAGTGCTGGAGAGTATTTACACTGCTGATAGATGGTAAAAACTAGCCAGGAATGAAATCAAGACAAAAACTATCAAGTTAAAAAGAAAAACTTGAACATTTAATTTTATATTCAGCCATAAGAGTTTTCCCTTTCTGCCAGTGTGCATTGTAACTTAGAGATACCTCAGTGCTATTTTATTATCCTTATGGTTCCATCTACTTAAATAACACCACACAAAGACATTTTGATTTCAGTTTTAATTCTAGGAGATACTGGACTTGCTATGGAAGATGTTGGGAGGCAGACTTCACAAGTATACTTTACAATACTTTACAAGTATTTATCAACAGTGAGCTGAGAGAGGACTTAAGATACTGAATGCTTGTGAAAAATCAGGCCCCTGGGCACATCAGTAAAGGTGTGGAGAATCTTTAGGATTTAGTCCCAAAATTTTACTAGGAACTTACTACTTGTAGCAAAATGTAAATTGTAGTAGAAGGCTAATTTTTTTTACTTTCCTTTTTATGGTACATTGATGCTGCTAAGTAGCTCAAAGTAGCCTAGCAACAGTTAGTATACATTGTATGTGTGACAGAAACACTGCATTCCTGTTCCTATGATTTCTGGGATATGGCCATGAGAAAGAAGAAAAATGTGCCCAGATCACTGCTGAGTGAATCTGAACTGGCTGCTCACAGCTGGGTGTGTCAAAAGAGCCAGAAGAACCTCTGCTGTCTTGACAGCTGCTTTACAATAAGAGAAAAAAAATCCATAACAGCACCGTTCCCTCACCCTTAATCACCCTATCATTATCTTCCATGAATGAAGCAGCGCAGTTATTCAAGCAAACTTTGTAGATTTCTGCATATATTTGCATATGATGAATTAGAAATTGTGAAAATTAGGGATTAGCTTTGATTGGAGCAATTGGTATGGCTGCAGGAGCACAACTCCAAGGGCAAATAAAACCAAAATTCCCCTACCATAAGAATAGTATTCCATGTCTACAGTAGCACTACCCTAGTAAAACTGCAGATACTGAAAAGCACAGCACACCTGCATGGGAAAAGCAGCCTTCAGACAGGCTTTGTGAGGGTGGAGATATTCCAAGAGTTTCTGAGCACATCCCCAGCTGCCAAAACTGTGGGGAGCAGAGGAGACATAAGTCCTTTAAAGAAGACTCTTTTTAACCTGCTCAGAGGTGGTTATACCAGCATGGAGTAGGTGGAGGGAGCATATGGAAAGAGAAGCAGGAAGAACCAACCTTTCAGACACCTACACAGTACATGATTATCAGATATATGACCCCCCGAAGGGAAAAGGAAAAGAGAAGGGAGAAGTGAAGAAAGAGAAAAGGGAAACTAAAACAGGTATGTTTTTTTCTTCCCTGCCCATGGCGGGGGGTTGGAACTAAATGATCTTTAAGGTCCCTTCCAACGTGAGCCATTCTATGATTCTATGATTCTATCATATAGGTGCAATTCCTTGGATGCCAGAACATTTCTTCAGTTGGTCCTCTGAAAAATGCCCAGATGAGCTCTTCTGCCTTCTCCTTGATGAGGTTAAAGTAACTTAATATGCTAGCTGTTGGTCCTTCTCTGCTGGGAAGGTCCCAGGGAATTACTCGTATCTCCTATCATTTATTTGGAAAGGGTAAGGCAAAAGGGTAATTAGAGTCAAAGAGAGAAAGAAGATACTTTTATGGGACTAGACTTGTTAGCAGGCTCAGTAGTCACTAGATCCAGAAAAAAGCAAACAGAAGAATACAGAAATATTGAAGAATAAATTAAATAATGTTTCCAAGAGAGAAATTTGATCCAGACTCCCTTTGAAATAGTGTAAAAATGTAATGAGATTAAATACTTACAGTAGTAAGGATCAAAGGCCAGGCTTATAACACATTTTTTGGCAGAGATATGCAGAAACAAATCAATGTTTGGTGGCCTACAGATGTGTAGCAGGATAGTCTTATCTCCCAGTGAAACCAGGGTAGGTCAGAGACTTCTGAAAATCATATTAAGTGCCTTGGTTGCAGCTCTGCACACGTACATAACTTTTGAAAACCTAACTCTCAGCTAAATCATTAACCCAAAACCAGAAGAGAGCACTTGGCAAAGGATTACAGTTCCCATCACAGTTTCTGTCTCACCCAGGAAAAAGAAAGCATAAATATGAAAAATAAAAGGTTACTATTTTAAGAGTCTGTAATGACACTAAGAATTTCACATCAGTGTTCCATATACAAATTGATGCACTATTTCCCAAAAAGCAGAGAAAATCCAAGATAGGAATACAAAAAACATTGAGGCAGTTTAAATTTTTTTAAAAGTCTGATTAATATTCATTAAGTTTAGCTGACATCACGAAGCTCAACACAGTCACAGAAACTTATTGTGATCCTATATACTATTAGAAAAAGCAGCATGGCACTTTTCCAGTTTGGATTTCCAGTTTAAAGTTGCAGCACAGATGTCACTGGACTTTCTTAAGTGTGTCATGCCCAGTAACCCTATGCATTTACTGCTTACACAGTTTGATGCTGTGCTCATTCATTTACTTTTCAAAATTCCCAGCCCAAACAAAGAGACATCACTTGCATCATGAGCTCAGTGACTCATACCATAAAATCAGGCTTCCTCTTTGTTTGGACCTTGAATGACTAAGTTGACCCAAGATGTAACAACTGTTTGCAGAGATAAAAAGCAACAATTTCCCTTAAGCATAAGCAGAGCTGGTAACAAAGGACGTCAGTTTAAGTGGGATAACAGAGTCACAGAACCATTTACATTTTGTTTGGCATGTGAGTTTCTGAAGTTCTGTGTAGCTTTTAAACAAATGCAGTTATTGTACTAGGAAAGGAGGGCAAACAACCCCAGCAACATTTTTACAAATAGCAGATCTGCTAGCTAAGAGAGTTCACTCTTTCATCTTGGAAACTGTGTTACTGGCTACAGACAAATATGCTGTCAAAAACACACAGAGAAAACAATTTAGAACACGTTGCAGAAACAACAATTAGCACTCTCTTTAACCTGAACAGATACCAATGCCTCATATATTCGATTTCATTCTTAATTACTATTTTTACTTTAAAATGAAATTTTAACTTGTGAAAGTCTTTATTGTTGTCAAATTGAATTTCCCAGCTATTGCTCCCTCTTTTCCTCAGACTCAGCTAATGCCCTGAACGTTAAATCCGTGCTCTTAATCATTTATGCATTACTAAATTATATTAATATATATTGTGCAGACACATTTCTCTTTTTCTATTACCTTTATATTTTTCCTTTGCTTACACTTATACTACTCCATTACATAGTACACCTGTGCAAGGTTACTGAGGACAATGGCCATGTCATACCAACTTATATAAAGAAATATTTTACTTATCAAAAACCCCAGAAATGTAAGTCACTCAAGTTACTTAATTTTGATACTGAAATTACTATCCCCAAAACATAAGTACATAAAAATCTAATGCCAACAAAAGAATGTCAAGTATTACATGGCTTATTCATATCAAGTCAATGCAATCAAACTATGCTCATAACCATAAAATGCTGCAGAAGCATAGTGAAAAGAGATAACCTTTTGTTCTCTATCAATCAGAGATAAGCATGGTTATGTAAGTGGGGTTTCACTAGAGTTACTAATCTATTTCTAAAATAGAAGGAGACTCAGTGAAAATAAAATCCTTAGAAAATCAAACACAGGAACTATCAATAACCTTTATACTTCAAAGTGCCATTGTGGTTTGTCACAGTGATCCAAACAGAACCACCAAGCAGAAACAGGGTTTTGGCCACTCACAGCTTGCTACCAAATATTTTGGAGAATTCATGTGGTCAGGCATATAGGTGTATGACAAAATATCTTGAAATCTTTTGCCTCTCTGCCAGAAAGATAGGAATTGGCTATGCAGAATTATAACCTTTCTTTTCCCCCTCTTTCCTGCCCCCCCCTCCCCCCCTTAGAGCTGCCTGGTACAGAGAACTCTCTCTGTTAAAATCAACTCGAGCTTGAAAGTTCAAATATATACCAATGCTTGCTGCCAACACACAGAAGGGAGGAATGTAAGGGTTAGTCACAGCAGTGGAGTGAGGGGGCAATGTAAAACCACACCTTTTTCCTCATCCCGCAGCATTCTCCACGTTGGAGCCCAGACTGCCATGGAAACACGCTGAGTCAGGCAGCGGAAAGCTGCTGGGCTGCACTAGCAGACGCCATGAGGCAGACCCTCTTCTACTGCACCAGCAGAGATGCACATTCATCCCTCTGTCTTTGAAGCAATGATTAGGCCTGTACCTAGGCTTGCTGACAGATTTTGGCTTGAAAGATATTAGATCTTATTTCAGTAGTCAAAAAATTCCAGAGATGCCTTCTAAAAAAAAAGGTACATATTTTTAATAACTGCACCCATCTCCTAATACTTTACTATAGCACATTAGTGTTTCATGCAGAAGAGCTTTTTAAGGTCCAGATGTCATGGGAAATATATATGTGTGTCTATGGTCCAGACAGATTACAAAGGCTCTAAAAATCATACCTAGACTTCATCAGGAAAGTGACATCCTCCCACCCAACTTGCTGACTGCATTGTCTACAATCAAGATGCTCAGAGCTGCCAACATGGGAGATATATTCCAGCAAGTTTTATACATCCTTCTATAAATATATAGAAGAAAATCTGCCAGTACAGGGGAGGTTGGGAGGGTTTAGTGGGGGAGGGAGGTGTGTGATTACTCTTTGAATTATATCAAAGTTCAATTAGTAATCTCTATTGTGCTGTGAGAATTCCTCTTCCTTCGTAAGTGCTCTTTGTTCCAACATTCTCCCACCAAAAGCTTATGAATATCTATTGTCACAGGCTATGATTTTAAACCGTTCAGTGGAGCATTTATCTGTCTATATATTAGATACATGAGAAAAAATTATGGTTGGATCCCTTATACAAAGCCAGTGCATTACACTCTGTTGTCATCTAGTAGCACTCAGTTCTGCAGTACTGTAATCACTCTCAGGATTTCTGTTTTATTGGAATACATTCACATATAAGGCAAGAAACATGAATTATTTGGACTTAGCACACTACTTTTCTGGGAGTGTAAATTGAAAAATACTGTATCCATATGAAAGCAGAAGGAATATGTAGACACCACTATAAAGAGTACTTCCACTGAGATGGAATTTGCCAAGGACCATAGGGCTAACAACTCTGGTTTTGCTAATCACCAACTTGGGTAAGTGCTAAGCCCTGTGATTTTGCAAGTCTTCAGATGTTGCAGGAATGTTTTCACTTCTCAAGATCAGACTTTAAACAAATTGTGGGGTACTTAATAATGGCAAATGATAAGCTTTATGTCTCATGAAGCTTTATGGATCATCATCAAACTACCAGAGGAGAATAAGATCAATTTAATTACAAAGTTTGAAGGAGACTTACTTATTATTCCTCAATTTCAAAGCTCCTATACGTCTGTCTGCTGTATGAGTCAATATCCCCAGGCATGTTATGTTAGACTTTTGCATTAAATTGGTCTTTTTAAGACAACAAAATAAAATGCAAGAAAAGTAATCTCCTTACAGATTTTCCATGTGGAAAACTTTCTAGTCACACATGTTTAAACACAAAATATTATTTCCAATTTGCACCTCCTCTTTTTCTCTAAATTCCAGACTATTAGTAAACCCACAGTCTTTGATACCAGCATCATTGCGAGTACTTCTAAGACACAGGTTTTGTGATAGTTTTTGTCACTATTTTTTATAGTTCTTATACCCAGCTACACTGCTGTTATGGTCCATCTAGCCCAGTAATGTCTCCTGTGGACATAGAAGGAAAAAGAGGATCAAAGCAAGCGTGTGCAATATTTCACTCATAATGTTGTTTGCCTCCAGCTACTTTCAGATTTATTTTCTAAGTGCTCATGCAATCTCTCTTTTAACTCATATAAATGTTTTGCAAACAAAGCATCTTTTGGCAAAATATTCCACAATCATAAACCTGTTGCATGAAGAATCACTTCTTTTTGTTTGCTTTGAAATTCTTTTGTCCTTGATGATACTAGAGGGCGATCATCTGATGGATCTTGTACTGGACAAAACAGGAATAGATCTCTATCTATGCTCACTAAGGCACTCATTATTTTGCAGATCTGTATCATGCTCCAAAATTTTCTCTTTTGTAGGCTGAGGACTTGTAACATATTAAGCTGTGGCTTTTATGAAATCTGGTTTATATCTTGTTTCAAACTTATAGCCCACGTTCCTTTCTTTTGAGATAAAGAAGTACAAAGATTAAGGAACAACAAATTATACGCTTGCTTAAGTGTGTTTTGTTTCTCTTTCTCCTCTTTTCCTAGTAATTCCTCATATTTTATTTGCTTTTTTGACTGCTGACACACTGAGCTTCTACTTCCATAGAACTATTGTATCTGTGACATTAGAAGAACTGCAGAACTAGTTCAGTGTATTTTAAACCTACTCAAAGTAGTGATGTGCTAAGCAGTTCTGATAATAACTACATGACTGCATAGTAGAGCTTTCATTGTTGAAATTAGCTGTCATGTTTCAGTGATGGGAAAGAGACATTCAGCTGACAAAGAAGTCACCATCTACAGCAGCTCTAATACTGGAGTAACCAAGCCTAGCTATATTCAGGTGTAATATTATGAAAAGGATAAGGCAGCATTAGATATCCCTACAAAAAATAGCTGGTAAATGTTATCTTGCTATTACACATTTGTTCAGTTATGTGGCATCCACATTTGCAACAGGCCTAGCTGTATTTTCTATAAAAAGTCCCAAGACCTGATTTCTACCCATTTGTTTTAAGATACCTGAGGAAAACAATGGTACTCTCAACAGCTTGAAATTCTTGCAGTTCATTGTCTGTTGAAACAAAACCTCAGTCAAAAATTAGGACAGAGACTTAGGAATTCAATCTAAAAGTTTCAAGGGACTGCTTTTGTTCTAAAAAACCTGTAATAAAACAGCCACATTGCCATACTAACAAGGCAAGGGATATTTTGATTTGATAAATTTTCTGGGTGCTGCCAAACCACTCTGGTTGTCATTGGTTTCCTGTGTGCTCCAAATGTTGGTTTCTTTGCTATTTAAAAAAAATGTACTTATTCCAGAAATTTCCTAACCCACCACCAAAACACTACACCTGAATCTGCTGGTTATACTTGGGTCTTAGAAGTCTTTTCCAACCTTAATGTTTCTGTGATTCAACATGACTTTGTACCAAACTGCAGCCATAGTGCAAGGTTCCCTCATCTTGCTGTCTCATATATTTTTAGATAACAGAGGCATTATTTTGTTATTTCTCAGAGACACTGGTCTTGTTCTTTCTTACAAGAATTATAACTGATGAGAAAGGGTGTGTGCTTGCTTTTGCTGTAAGAGAGAAGGGAGATAAGACATGAACTATTGGAATATTTCACAACCCTGCTTCTAGTTTCTCCTGATATAGCTCCTCCAAAGCCCCAACAAGGGATTTTGGCAATGATTTTTGTTCCCATGCATAGTGTATGCAGCGTTATCCTTCCTTATTAGGTCCTGTTGATTCACTTTGGTCTTAAAGGAAGCCAGGACAGATACCTGACTGCTTAAAGGGAGTTCAGTGACATACTTTCTAATTTTACAAGAAATTGTGTAATTATTATAATACATAGTGTAAAGACTATGTATTCAGGGACAGAGAATGTAGTCCTGAGAATAAGAAACGTGAAGAGGCAAGCCACAGATCTTTTTTCTTCCAAAGGAGGAAAAGGCTCAGAGTACTGTAAAAATAATATAGCTACAAAAAGCAATTGACATGTTCCTTGTTAAAGCCAGCATTTAAGCTGAGGATGACTGCTTTTAAAGTACCATAAGAAAGAGCAAGAATTCCAGGTTGGATAGCTAGCTTTAAACAGAAAGACAAAATAAGGTACAGTTTGAGCAGAGCACCAAACAGAGGGGCTTACAGCAATTGCATGGTGTGCTGGCTACAGTGCAGGAAGCAACAGGCAAGGCAACCGAAGTCAAAGACACAGTACAATTATTTAAGACACAAATGAATACAGCATGTCCCTGCCTGGCATTTGGATCTGTCTGCAACCCTGTAACTCAGGCTTGAAGTAAATTCCTATTAGCAGGAAAAGTAGAGAAAGAAACTTTAACATGTTTTGCAGATCTGGATGTCTTTATCTTCATTAGTGAATCTTGCCAACCCAGTGAATTTATTCCAGTGGGTTAATGGTTGAGCAAAGCTTACAGGAAACAGAGGAGAAAGTGAGAAGAGAAGCACATGATATTGCAGGAAAATCTGCTGACCACTTAAGAGATTTTTTTTTTCCCTGCACTACAAAGATGTCAATGGCAAGGTCTTTTGCATTGCAGAATAATCATTTTCTTCACAGTAAACTTTTCAGTACATTCACAGAACAACAGGCATGGAGGATTCACCCTTCCAAGACACAATAACCCTCTCCAGGATAAAGACTCTAGGATCTCTAAACTGAAATCACTGTATGCAGACTTATAAAGCTAGGACCTCAATTTTACTCTCAAAATATACCGAAACAAAACTGAATTCCAATTCTTTATGACTTTATTATTTGATTGCATATACAGATATTCCTGATAAATAAACATGAGAAACAGCAAAAAACCAGCAGAGAATGAGTAATGCAATTTTCAAGCAATGATACTATGCTGATCAGCATATATGTGATAGTAAAGATATAGGCTGCATCTTCACCTACTTTCTCCTGAAGATACAATGAGCTTTAGGTTCCTGATCCACCAGCTATTCAAGCTAGACACACATCACCTGCCTTTTATGCCAAGTACTCAACTTTCCTTTGTATTGAAATAGGAAACCATTTGTGGGTGCTACAGTAATGATGCAGCAACAGCAAATTTTTTACTTGTTAGTTTCTACAAAAAGACATTTGCCTGGTTAGATTGTTGTCAGCAGTATCATTTATTTTCTGTTTATCCCAGAAGATTTGTTTGCAAACATTGCTCAAAAAGTCAGCCAAGTTTAATACACTGTACATTCTCCTAACAAAATATAACATGTCATCATGACAACTATTTCCCTCATGCCTAATTAGCATGTCCTCATGGGCTTTAAAATCTTGCCAGTGCTGTTAGGTAACTAAAAGTTTGGTCCTTATAATTCTTTGCTTGCTATGCAGCACTTAAAATATGTGATTCCTCCCTCTGATTTCAAGGAGATTACTGGAGTTATTCATCAGAAATCAAGATTTTATCATAGCATATGTCATTAGACACTGTCAGTACCTCCAGGAAGCCCAGTATGTCCTACAATGAATGTAAATACACTGAACACAAACTTAAAAGAAAACTCAATCTATCTTTGGTAAACTAAAGCATCCTTAAGATGCCAGTGCCTCAGGTGATGCAGTTACTCATGGTTATTTTGGCAAACAGTAGGCATGCAAGGTGTGAAGCTTCAGGTACACACATTATCCTGTCATATTTCACTGTTTCAGATTCCATATATCCTACTTTTCTGTTTCTTATTTTCTCTGCCTTGGATGGTGTCTTGTACAGTCAGGACATATGAACATTAATTTTTTTCCAAAGGCTCAAAAATGCTACATTCACTTCCAAACCTGTGTCTCTTCTCAGACGGCAATGCAGTGCAATGCTGCCAAATGCAAACTTGTGGGCTAGATGCCTTGTTTAACAAAAGTAACCTGAAACTCTGTAAGCTTTGTATAATGCTAACATCTGCATTTATTCAGCTGCAAATTATATGCACGAGGCTAGCTCCTAGCTGGTGTAAACAAGGACAGCTTCTCTGAAGTCACTGAGAATTGCCTCCACTTAACACAATCTAAACACATGGTATATATTCATAAGTTCACTTTCCTCACACAAAGTTGGTAAGATTGCCAGTGAGGTATTCATTCACAGACTGCTCATACATACTCTTTTGCTATAAATTACAGCCCTCCAATTATAAATTCAAATATATATAACTGCTCAGATAAGGGTGTGCTGAGGCAGTTTCATCTGGTACAAATGGTTCCTGAAAACAACATTGATTCTTAGATTTTCCATTTAAAAATTAATCTCAAAAAGTTTAACTGCTATTTGTTCATAGATTGGGCAACTATGTTGGCTCTTTCCTTCCTGCTCCGTGCCTGAGTAGTGATGGATACAGACATCCCCTCTTGCTGTTTGTATATGGAAGAGAAAACTCTTTTCCCCTGCCTTACACCCTGTCCTTAGCTTTACCTCATGGCCACCAACCCACGTTCAAAACCAACTGAAGTTTCACATCCAACTTCCTTCCATCCCGACTTAACGGTTAGGAAGACCAAACAGACATAAAAAATGAGATAAAGGGAGATTAAATAGCAGTCTTGACTACAGAAAAGAGAGTCACAAAGACAAATGAAATGCTCCTTGCAGGAGCACAATGAAAGGACAGGGGGTGATCAAGGAAAGGATGGGGCAGAACTGATGTAGGGAAACTCCTCTCAGACAGAAGAAAAATTCTTTGCTATGAGAGTGCCTATGGGCAGGAGCAGGCTGCTCAGGGAGGTGGAAGAACACCAGTCCTTGGAGATTTTCAAGACCTGATGTGATAAGAAGCAATGTGACTGCACTTCGAGGTTGAATTTAACTCCAGAGTTAGTCCTGCTTTGAGAAGGGATTGAATGAGATTAAATGTCTGCAAAGATAAATCACTCTGTGATTCTGTGGATTAGTTCAATTAATTTCTCAGGTGACAAAAAGTATCAACAAGAGACAGTTCCAGTGACAGCAGGTGAATAAGACTGTGCTGAAATGAATGTAATTTACAACAAAACCCACGCACTCATTTATGACTGGGACTATATTATATATTTTAATATGATAGTATATGATATGATGATATAATATATAGTATAATTTTTCCATTTGAGCCCCCCCTACTACAACAGATGATAGTCTAATTTTTCCATGATGCTCTGATAAAATCTACTGTTTAGGCAGACATGAAGAATGAGAAAACACTTTAGGCTCTTTGCTATAGAATACAGATTTTCTGACCTTGCTTAACAGATTTGATGGCTTGGAAGATTTTGTTTCATTCTCAGTAAGAAATTGCTAAAGAAAATCTAGACTTTTCAGAACAGGGACATGAAACAGTATTTAAAGAATGAAATATTTTAGTGTCTGGGATTCTCTGTGTATTTTAAATACCAAACAATTTGACTTTCTTTTGATACTAGAGATTGAAAAACAAAGGTTTTATTGGTCATTTTATCTCAATAGGTTTTTTGATCTATAAATGCCAGTAAAATATACTTTATTTCTAACTTCTCTAGAGCTTATGATAACTAGATGTTAATGTTTGTGATTTTTTTACAGAAAGGGAACTTTTTCTCTGAATTCCCTTCAATGCTTTACTTGCAGTTTATTTTGCACTAATACCAGCTAAGATGATATAACCACCGAAAGGAATCTAAGTGATAAAAAAAATCCATAAGGAATTTTTCTTTTATTTCCATCATATTAGTACATCCTATATAAAAATTATTTTTGTTTAGACTGTGCAGGAAGAGCATCTGCTCGCTGAAAGCAGCTGATCTGTGTACAAAATCACATTTTTCAATTCATGCAGTTGTGCAAAGGGAAGATAAAAAATAAATTAAAAATTAAATTATTCTCTTTGAATTGCAATTTACATTACCCTGCACCTGTATAAACCACCAAAGAAGGTATGAAGTAGTCAGCAGTGAGGGCCAAAATACTTCTTCACTAATGAAGATGCTTAAAAAGATTCAGAATAAAACATGTATTCAACAACTTGAGCCTCATTTGCTTTTCATGCATCTTTTGTGAATAGACTTCATTTTTTGATAATGTCCTCATTATTAAAAAATATTTTAACTAGTCATAACCCAAAGGTGAAGATAAGCAGGAGCAAGTCCTGAGGCTGTTTGAGGTGGCTTACAAATATCCATTTGCACTTCAAAAGATTTATTTTTTTTTTTTGCATATCAGAATTGTTTCTTTGAATGTTCACAGAGTTTGAAAGATGACAGAAAATACTCTTAGTAAATGTTCTTTTTTCTGCATTAACTCCTTTCTAATTTAGCTAGGTTGCTAACTTCATGCCTTCTCTTGACTTGAAAGGCTGTCTCATACAAATACAGCAAACATGTGACACTCTGACAAAGATTTGTACAACATCAAAAACATAGGTATGTTCTGGCATTAGTGGCTTTTGCTGAAGGCTTCTTAAAAGCTCTTCAGTGTTTGCTTTGAGTCATAATGGATTAGTTTTAAGAATCCACCTAGAGGCAATACAACATTAGGTGAAGAACACATTGACAAACATCCTTTCTGGAAAGCTTCCTATTCAAATAAAGAAGCTAGAGAAAGAATGTGTCCAGGGAGTCTCCTTGTCTCATTTTTTATGGGGGGTGAAGTCAAAGCGCATAGGAATGGAGGTGAAGTTGTGACATTCAGGAATTAACTATCAACATCACAAAAGAGAACTTTTCAGTTCTGCACTGAAATCAGCTTTTAGCTGGGGAGATAAGTTTGATTTTTTGTTTGGTTGCTTGCTTGCTTGATTTCTTGCTTCTAATCCAAAACCTAGAGCTGTGAATAGAAAATATTTCTTTATAATCTCATTTGTTTTTTTACAAGGTCCAACCTGAATAAAACTATCACCTGAGAAAGCAGGTAGAAATAGGAGAATGGGACACCTGAATACATCTTTCAAGCATGTAAGGCTGTAGCTGTGTATTAGAGTGATGCCAAAAGAGGCTGAAGGAAAGTCTACCTGCTGGCCTATGGGAATCAATGAGTAGCAATAGCTCTTTCATATCTGACCGCCCTGCCTGTTTTCAAAACAGTTGCAGTGAACCACTCAAAACAAAATTTCATGAAGAAGTTGTGTGTTTGAAAGTACTGGAAAAATACTGAAAAACCTTGAAACTTGCACCCAGCTCTTCAGCTACAAATTTCTGCAAATAACAGATTATGGCTGGATCTCTGTGCTATTCTGTTACACAGCAATGGAAAAAGAAAAAAAGATCTGATAAACTGGAGGATATCCAAAACATATCTGAAAACAATTTGTATTCTGTTTGTCAAATTGTTTTTCCCTATAGCTGTTAATGAAAGTGATTTAGAGTTAGAGATTGTGATAAATTGCAGAATTCCAGGAAACAGGACAATGAAATACATCTTTGACATACGGTAAATAATATTAAGTCAGAAAATTATGCTCTGAGAGACTCAGAATTAAAAGGATCCATTGCTCATTGAGGTGGACAAGAATGATGCAAGAAAATACTTGTCTAGAAACATTTACAGTACTTGATAAAACAAGCATACAAGGCAAGATAATCAGTGCCCCAGCCACCCAGCATGTGTGGTCCCGAGTCTGCCTCTGATCATGAAGACCAGAACTTCAACTTACATGGTAACACTCTTTCAGGACTCTGAAAGCCTGCTATAGGGCATTTTTCTTAACAACTTTTCTTCTTCCAGAATAAAGATTTTCTGTCTTTCTAAGAAACAACCCAACATTCAACAACATTAGCAGAAGTCAGTACAGAATGTTTTGGGATCTAATTTCTACTTCTGAATTTTTTGATGAGGAGAGGAGAAGAGACAATTCTTTTCCATCCCAAAGGTTTTTCAGGTCCATATCTGGACATGGAACATCTCTATATTCCTCCCATTCTCACAACCTACATCACTCATCAAAAATGATAGAGCCTCAGATTTAAGCTCTTTTTCTCTTGTTAGCTTGGTTTTGCTTTGTTCAGAGTTTTGGTGGGGTTTTTTTGATTTGTGGATTATTGTGGGGTTTTTTTGTTTTGTTTTGGCTCACAGCAAGAGCTTTGTCTCACACATGTTCTAATTTTCCCAGAGTCATTTTTCCATGATAAACTTTCTCTGAGGGTCTCATTTTTGATGTCTTGCTGTTTGTTTCAGGGAAAGGACATTAATGTATCTTTAACTTCCATTCACATACAGAGCATAGACAAGTGCTTGACCTTAATTCTGCCTAGGCATACTTTCTGAATTGTGCCTATGAGTCAAATCAAAAACTTTGGGCTTTGCCTTCTGTGTTAATTTCTAAACTGAAAAAGTAATAGTTTGTCTCTTCTTCAGTCTTCCCTTATATTTTCAGACTATCTGGTAAAAAAATGAGGAGAGTTTACTATGCCTGTCCCTGTAACTCATTTAAGGTATTCTTAATTGCAGAAGTATTCACATTTTTTACTCCTTTAGTGGGTGAGTGCAGAGGATTGTCATTTCTTAAAACATATGTTCTTATACTGAGATGCATTTTCCATTCTAAGTGCATGAATAATGCCCTCTTATGGCAATTTTTAGGGATTCCCCAAAATTTATCTGGTCTAAGATTACTTACATTATAAATTTATGTTCAGAAAAAAAAATACTTATCCAGGAAGGAAAACAACAATTAAAAAACATGCTGTGCATTATATTACACACATAATGAGTTATACTTTTTTTTTTCTCTGTACACGTCCTCCACTTCTGTGATATTTGAGAGGAAAATCCAGTTTTAGAAGCATTTTTTTAAAAAATTAGAATAAGGAAATAATTTTTAGAACATTTTGATGAGTGTTCTTTGCCAATCCCTAAATTAAAATGACTGTACATATAGCAAGCATATATTATACATATATTTATTGATATCGACAACAAAGGATTTGACTGATTTCTGGAAGTGTTTGTAATATAAGTAAACTGTAAGGAATAAACAGGCAAGGCTGTGGTGAAATATTACTGACAATGTTTATCTCCAATTTCACAATACTTTGGAAGTACATTAAAATAAGTTTGTATGAAGTAGTACAAGTATTTTAAATGTTATCAATAGTAAAATAGTAAATAATAAAGTTCTTAAACATTTTGTATCTATTCTCTGTTTTTCTTTTGCCTTTTCTTCCTTCTAATGGACTTTGAATAACTGACAATGAATGCATTGACTTTAAGTTATAAAGGTATAATTGTGGAGAAGATACTGTACTCTGGCTGCCATCCAAACTATAGATTTTTTTTTTTGCCTTCTTGGCTTAAAACAAACTACTGCTAATGGATTCAAGTAAAGATTCAATTAACAGATGTTCTGGATAGAGTCAGTTAAAGATCCCAGATAAATATTTAGTGGAAAGTTTATGTTGTCCAAGAAAAAATTAGAAGTAGACTCACTTCCAATTGTGTTTTTTTCAATAAGAAGTCAAGAACCAAGTTAAGGCAACAAACTTTTCAGCATGATAGAAAATACTGAGATCTAACTCACGTTAGATTATGTGATGCTGTATTTCTCATGCATTAGGTGCTTCCATGAAGCCTGTACTAACTTTGAGTAGGGAATCAATAAAATAATAAGCACAAAGCAAAATTTTAATCCATAATGGCCCAAGAATAGGGAGATCAAACTCTACGACTGCTTCTCAGTCTTTCTGAGAGAAAGTCCAGCAGAGTGCTACAGAGACGATTAGGGGACTGGAATATCTCTCTTAATAGGAAAGGCTGAGACCTGGGGCTGTTTAGCCTGGAGAACAAGTGACTGAGAATGGATCTTATCAATGCTTATCAATATCTAAAGGGTGGGTATCAAGACAATGAGGCCTGTATCTTTTCATTGGTGCACAGTGATAGGACAAGGGGCAGTGGGCAAAAATTAGAACTCAGGAAGTTCTACCTAAATATAAGGACAATCTCATTTCCTTTGAGGGTGATGGAGCGCTGGAACAGGTTGCCCAGAGAGGTTGTGTAGTCTCTTTCTCTGAAGACTTTCAAAACCTGCCTGGACATGTTCCTGTGCAACCTGTGCTAGGTGAACTTCCTCCAGCAGTGGGGTTGGAGTAGATGATCCCCAGAGGTCCTTTCCAACCCTTACCATACTGTAATTCTTTTTTAACTAATAACATTTGATTTTAAGCTGACGACAGTGCTATTTTAAAGTAAACCCAATCCTTATTGTCCTAAGGCCCAAAATAATGCACAAAAGAAGTCAGCAGACTCTTTAAAACCCCACTGAACATACGCTGACTTCATAGGTTTCCACTATCCGGTCCATGTGTTTGTTCATGCCTTTTAGATAACACATTCTAATGAATACATTGGGGTGCCTTTCGAGAAGGGTTTTGGTGACTGAAATATGATAATATACTGCAAAAAGCATTTTTAAGAGCCTTTCAAAATACTTGTTGCACTGACCGTAAGAAAAGGAGCTCCTGTCCTCATGAACCATGAGCATTCAGAGCACTGTATGAATATCTGTGAAAAAGGAAGAAAAGAGTTCACACAATCAAGAATACAGCACAGAACACAATAAAGACCAGAGCTTCCAATTTCTCTTATTCAGGACCTTAGAAGAATGTAGTGGTACCTGCAACAAAGCACTAAAATAATCAGTATTACAGGTAAAACATCAGTACAGCACCATCTGCTCCATGTTGATTCCAGAGACAAACCTTGGTTCACTACAGAAAACATGACAGCCTCTTTATGAAATGGGAAAGAACACTTTGCTGGAAGCAGGAATATCTTCCTTAATACTGATATTATACTGCTATCATAAAAAATTAGGACTTGGATTCTATAGCATACTTTGGATTTGCATTAAAATTGCCACTGCTACTTCAGTTTCCTAAAGAAAAGGCAAGAATGGTCATAGTGGGTCACTTGAGAGATCTAGTTTAAAATCCCAACTCCAGTGACAGCTAGGGTGTAATACAAAAGGATTAGGCTTGATGATTAGCTGAGGAGACATCTCTGGAGCCTGTTCCATTCCTTAAGAGTACTCTGGTCCATACACAGATCCTTAACATCTCAAGGGGATAGTGGGTGTTATTCAGAATTTTCAGTCAATGCTCTGCTTGTCATGCAGGGTTTAAAGCATGACCTTTTTCAATAGTTCTGTTCTTTCATCTGCAGACACAAGTTCTTTAATTTTTATTTCTTCTGCATGGGAAAAGCTTTCTTAGGGAAAGTAGTGACAGTGACCAAAAGGCCATCTTTAGGGAAGGACAAAGCACACACAGAATGGTCCTCATCTCTTTTAAAGTAACAGCTTGGAGAATGCAAACAATATCTAGTGATCAATTAGCTGACAAATATCACCAGTAAAGCTTAGTCTGTACTTACAGAGAACAAAACAAATCAAAGACTGGAAGGTATGCAGTCATTACTCTTCATTTGGAGATGAAGGATGGTGGGAAATAGGACTGCACTGCTATATTATCTGAGACGCGACTGGGAGTGGGTAGTTTTATATAGCCAGGCTTCTATCAGTGTATTTCAAACCTAAAACAAATGGGAAAATATCATAAGCCTTGCACCCCCTCCCCAAACCAGAGATTCACACAACGCTTTATAAACACATAAGTAGATGAATTATTGGCAAAAAGTTACCTTTGCAAAATCTCCTTCCAAGAGAGTGGACTCTCTCAAATGCTGAGTCCTTGGTGCTTCAAAAACCCATCCCTTTTCATTCAAGTCTTCCTAATACATTTTCTTACTAATCAAGTAGCAAAACAATGATGACTTGTTTTATTTGTTAAAAACTTAGATGCAGCTTTGTGTAAGCACACTGACTTGGCCTGTATCACTGACCTCATTTAGTCACAGTGGCTAAAAGATGGAAAACTATGATCAAAACACTGTGCTTCTCCTAGAAACAGCAATAATGTGGTTGACTCACTGAAAAGAGGAGACATAAATGCCCAGTAGCATACCAAGAATAAGCTTACATCTTTTGTACAGACACAGAAGTTCTTATTTGATGATGACCTTACAGAAACCACAGTCTATTCAATGACAGAAGTCACTATGAAGTGCTGGCTGACTGACTTCCAGGGAAGCCATTAAGAGCTCCATCTACCTGACTGGAGCCAACTTGAGTTTTATCAGACTACGAGCATAATGTTTTCCTCTGTTCCCACACAGGTATTAGTGCTTCATTAATATGGTTACACTGATCCTGTTCCTAAGCACTTAATTTTTTTTAAGCTGTGAAAAGACAAATTGTCTTTAGCAAATGGACTTTCACAGAACTTGAAGTAGTTAAAAGCAAACTGATTAATTCAGTTTGACAAGTCACTGTTAGTTACATGCCAGCAGTTTTATAAGGTTTTGACCTTGGTGATGAAGCCTCACATTTCATAAGCGACTGCTTTATTTGACCCACCTGAATAAATCTATTGACCAGTTAGGGCACACTATGTTCAATGACCTTAGACTATCTCTTATCATAACAGCGGTATCACTAGTAGCTGTATCTTGACTGTCTCTTGAATCTTTGGACTATTTTTTGTGCAAATGAATATAGATTCATACTAACACACATTCAAAATGAACACCTAATAGCTTTCCCACAGTAAAATGCTGGAGAGTTTCACACCTTCTCCACTTCTTGTAACTGTAAGAAAGAAAATAAACAAAGATGAACTACCTGGATTACCTAAAGACCTTGCATTTCTATAAGATGATTTGACAGTCATAAATCAGAATGGAGGAAAGAGAAGTTAATAACTTTTTCTCTCATCACTTGGAATCTGGACACTAACTGTATACACAGTTCCTTTGACTTTTTAAGGAAGGAATGGATTACATCCGATGGTCACTTTATCAAGCCTTTATTATCTTTTTCTTCGCAACAGGTAACATTTGATCTTGCCTGAATTGTAAGTGTGTGCTCGTGTTCAAAGCAGAAACTGATTATTGAATCTGTTGATCTTCTTAATGACTAGCTGTTGCCAATCCAGTTAAATTATTTCAGTCTCTTCCACTGTGTTGTCTTTATCTATCCAAATGAGTCTCAGGAGGGTCCTGTCTTCTTCCTCTGCCATCTTCATCCATCTTGGTTTCTTTTCTCCATCTTCCCTCTTAAACCTTTGTTCCTTCTGGTCCTACTGCTTCCTATATCTATTAACTTTTTCAGGAGCTTAAAATCTAAGTGGGGAGAAACAAAACAAAGCAAAACAGCCAAACCCCAAACCAAAATGTTATGTAAACGCCCAAATCCACTCTTGCCTTTCTCCTTCCTGGCTTCAGTTAGTGTTTAGGTCTAAAGCTAGGCCTGGGTCCATTAGGATGATTTGTTTGGGTTAGAAGCAGACACCATGCACAGATACAACAAAATCAGCATGTTTGTTTTGGCCATGAGGCTTTTCCTGCTCAGATCACATTGCAAGAGGCAAAACCACTCAGACTCCAAAGCTGAGAGTGGGGGCCTGACTGTCCTGACACATATGATGAAACCTGGAGTAACTGCCCTTAGTTATAAACCTCACATACACCAAATTAGAACTAGAAGCAAATTGTACATCACCTTGTATGCTTTGTGTAATAGAGGAATGATTAAAAATCAGCTGCAAAGCAGAGCCCAACTTTCTAGGCTTCATCTTTGTGTTAGCCTGTAAAATACATAGCCTGGAAAGCAAGTGTCTTGCATACTTTTCATTTCACTCATAAGGATGATTCATGCCAGCAAATACTGGAACCCCACCTCATAGTTGGAGAAGTAATTTCCATTCCATGAGTTTTGCTTGAAGCTAATACATGCTATTACAAAACATCTAAAGTAAAACTTTAACCATTTCACTCAGCCCAGCTGCGAAGTTCAAGCTGCTTTTTAAAGTTAATTATCATGCTCTGACCTGCACATATGCACATACTAAACACAAATAAATCAATATGGCTTGCTTATTCTTGTTTCAAATTGCTTTTTGGGTTTTTTAAAATTAGCATACTCTTGCTTTGCCTAACAGATATACGATTGTGATGGTATCTCACAGATTAAAGTTTTGCATTTGTCTCTGTAGTTCATTTGCTATTTTATAAATCCAAAGTCCTTGAGGGAGTGTTGGAAAGCCCCATAATTTTCCTCAATATTCCATTTACCTTTTTTAGCTCTGACGTAGCTAACACATGTGAAAAAGAAATGCAGATAGCCAGATGGGTCCCCAGTGTCCATACCTACAAAAGTACTGACAAACACAAGTGACTTTAATGCTTGAGCATATTCTTTTTGTTGACTTTTCCTAACACTGTATTATTAGGAGCATGTATTTGTAATCTTACCTACAGGATCATTGTTCTGAATTTTACAAATAAAATTATAATCATCATACTTTTTTTTTTATATTTACCTACTAAGGCAAAAATGTTTGGGTCGGACAAGTAGAATCATCATAATTTTTAGTTTTAGTATTTCATGGTAACTTCCTTTTTTTTTTTTTACTGGTATTGCCACCCATTACACATCTCCCAAAAATCTCTGTAGAGAGAGGTTATTTCATATTTGCTTTGTGGGTTTCTGAGCACTCTCCTCTGAATCACCCTGCACAGACCACAGCAAGAGGGAGAATACTGAATTAGCTGATTCACTTCTGTTGCTTGGTGCAGTGATTTCTGATTGCACTTATTTGTGGGGATTTTCCAAGGCAGACAAGTAACTTCTTCTTGCCAGAGCACTGCTGTCAAACCGAGGGATTTGAACATTGCCACATTTCAAGGATGAGAAGCATCATGTTCACAGCCACACTTCCTGCCCGTTGAGAGAACAAACCCTCTGACGGCTTGGATTAACTGCCCTCTAGGACAGCAAATGTTCATGCATTTCTGTGTAATTTATTTGTGTTAAGGAGGAGAACTGGAAAAGCATCAGTATTTTTAAGGACACATGACCTGGAGGGTTTAGTTCATCTGACAGCACCAGCTAATTCATCTTTAAGATATGATCTGAAGGGGGTCAAGTTTTAAAAAATTCTGGACTCATTTATTTTCTGGCATCAGTTGCAATCTGATGTCAATGAGAGCTGACATTTCATTTCAGAGGAATGGAGCATCCAATACTTTCATGTTCTCTGGGAATATAACTGCACAATAATATAGGAGTTTCTTGCTTGAAGAAAGCACTAACTTTGCCAGTCTGGCACTGAAGCCTGGGGGAGAATCTGTCTTTGAAATGTGTGACCCTAACTTATGCAGATGAGCTTTTACACTAAGTAACCTATAGATACAGGCCATAAGGCATGTATAGACAAAACTTGTTTATTAAGGACACTATTCAGGCTACTCTCTGCTCTCTAGTTAAAATTCATTAGTGTTTTTGAGTGCTTTGGTTAGTATGGCCAGAGTGTAATAGTCGGAAACAAATCTGTAACTTGACTGTGTGCACTGATTCATTGTGGGAACTTGTTTACTTGTTAAACATATTTCTGCCTGTGGAACACGGCTGCAAGTGTATCATGAGATGTGCTCCTCTGAAGTATGCTTGTGACAGTGCCCTGCTGTGCATCCTGCACTGCCTCTGCTGAACCAGAGAACATCTCTCTGCAAAAGTGGAAATGTTGATTCCAAAGAAGTTTGCACCTAGCAGGTCAGGCTAGTACACAGTATGTTTGCAAAACAACTCTGGAAAACCTAACCCAGAACCAAAATACTGTTGTTTGGAAAATCCTACTGGCTTTAATGGAGCACGTTTTCAGGACACGTTGGGTAAAGTTTCCAAAAGTGTTCCACTGCCATGACAGCACCAATCTCACCCAAATCACGAAGCTCACGAAGCCTGTTCACTATCTTGGGGAAAAAGTGAGCTTGAAAAAAATTGCAACTCCTGATCTTCTGAACTGCAAAAGAGCTTCTGAAAGCTTGTGACAAAACTCCGGGAGCAATCGGGAGACTGAACTACAAATCTAATTATTGCTTTAACTCCTTTCTTACTCTTCATCGCTCATTTTCTTTGAAACTTTAAAATCGAGAAAATAATTCGGCGGGTGGTGGGACAAACCCCACTCTGACCAGGACTCAATGTGACCTGCTTTCCTCCTCACAACCTCGCCTCTTTTCCCTCTCTTCACAGTGACATCTACCGGCCTTCCCCGAAACTTCGCCGCCGCCCGACACCCCTCCACCCGCCGCCGCTCCCTGCGGTGCCGCTCTCTAGCCCCCGGAGCCCAGCGCCCAGCTCCCACCTCAGCACCGCCGCCTCCTCCAGGGTTGGCCGGCGGCCCCGGCACGGAGCCCGCACTGGCACCCCCAGCGCTACTGTCGAGGCGCGCTCGGAGTCCCGGAACGGCACATGCCGAATGGCAGAAACTTTCCTGGCGAGTTTTCCTGCGAGCCCCGCGGGCGAGCAAACTGCGCGAATGAGGGCCGGAGGCTACCTGCCGCTGAATTCCCCTCAGAGCCAAGACGGGTGGAGAGCTGTTCTCCCAAAAAACCTTTCATTGCCTTGGGCACAGCGAAGAATCGCCGCACAGTCGTGCTACACCCTGCGCGGCCGCGGCCTCTCCCCGGCACTGAGAGGAGCCGACAGTCCCCCACTGCCTGAAGCGAGGCGGGCCAGACCGAACGATTGCCGCGGCACTCAGTGGGGTGTGGCCTCGCCATTATTTATGAGCTCCAACCCCTATTTGCTCAGCTAATGATGCACCGGAGGCCGTGGTGCCTCGCCTCGCTAGCACGGCGGCGGCGAGGGCAGGGCAGCGCCTGTAATTGGAAACCAAAGGCTTTGCCGTCACCGCCCGACCACTTTCCATTCACTCCTAGGTGCTTAATTGAGGGCTGCGGAGGAGCGCTCCCGGTGCCTTAGCAGCCCAACTATAAGGATTATTTTACAAAGGAGCAACGACCGGGAAAAGAGGCTTTATTTTTTTATTATTTTATTTCCACCCCTTACAATGAGCCAGGTTTGGAATTAAAATGTCCTGGTAGCAGGAGTGGAGTCCCTAAACTGATAAAAAACAGATAGAAGTCTGTATTACTGTTTCCTCCAATAGCTGGGTAAGCATAATTGAAAGTTCTCTTTCTTTGCTGTAACACATGTGAAATGTATTTAATGGTTGAATTTTGCTGCTGTTTACAGTGAGTTAAAGCAGTATTTTCCAGATTAGCATCGTCTGTGTTTGGTGGGGTTTTCTTCCCGTTTCTTTCCTTTCCTTTTTTCTGCTGAATGATTTTCCTTACAGGATTTAAGCGTAGGACTCAGCCTGTAGCAGATGACACCTGCATGGCACTTCACAGCAAAGCTGTAATAATACTTTCCAAAAGCAATACAGCATGCTGAAAGCGACCTCCATGGCAGGAAAACTTCACCACTTTACTTTAGTTGTGGTTTGCTGATTTGTTTAGAGGTACAATAGACTATAAGAGCAGAAATGCAATTAAACATTGCCTTTTGTCTGTGCTAAGATTCTTTAAAAGTACTTGCAAGGTTTTAGGTCTGTGAGTTGTCAGCAGATATCATGTGCACAGGACAAGCTGAATATAGCATCATGACTTACTGAGATAAATTCAGAACTGGGATATAAGCCCAAACTAAGAGTCAGTTCTGCAATGAGTTTGTGTACAGTTACCAGGTATGTAAATCTCTGTGATTAAACCTATTTCCATTAGGTAACTCATATCTCACACAACCTGAGGTACCTTTTTGGCACCATGTGCATTCATTATTTATATGTGTCTAACAGCTGGGTAGGAGCCATGCAGCTCAGACTTCGAATCTTCTATTTGTCTTTTGCTTCTGTGTTAACGCTGAAGATCTGCAATTTGAGCAATGAAATGTAGCGATGTTTCACTCCTGTAACTGATTGCACTGGAGTTGTCAGGAGGCATGAGAGTGGGAGGGAAAAATTGCTGAAAGGGGTTTTATTATTATTTCCTACAATATCATTTAAAGGAAGAGAGAAAGCCACACACTTGTTCCTCTTTGACTTTTTATTACAACAAAGGCATAGTGCTACTACTGTAAAATACTAATCCTATTGCATCTGTTAAATCACATGTTCTGTATGATTGGCTGTTTATTTTGGCTGGTCAAAGAAATTTTATCAGGATTTAATGGAATTTCTCTCTTTGTAGAGGGTGAGTTAAAGGATATCCCATGGGCTAGTAGCAGTATTTTAAACTTAAAGCCTACAGAGCAGCATTAATACTAGAATTCAAGCAGTCTGTTTAAAAATTATTCTTGGCAAAAACTCTCCAACTGTCATTTTATTAGTTAACAGACCCTTAGAGATAATTTGGAACTGGTCCAGAATGGATATGTTTCTCCTATAGACCAGATCTGTAGCTGGCAAATTTCTGATGCTGGTGTTTTTGTCAATTAGCAGAGTTGTATCATTAGTTGATCTTCATGCATTTCTCAGTATTTCAGAGCAAACTGTGAAGGAGAGTTTGGAGTGTGGGCTACAGAGCTCTGCGCTCATTCACATGCTCTGCATCCCACCCCCAACTTAGCATGAAGTTCTTATGCAGAGAGAAGCCTTTCAAAACGATTTACAGTGAACAGGCAGGGAATGACAGGTAGTAACGAGATACAGGGCTTTTACCACTAAGTCAGTGGTGTGAATCCCAGCCTAAATTGGTGCTGACCTAAAGTCATCCCTGACTGACAGCTGGTTCCTGCCATGCTGTCGTGGTTACAGCCGGTTCTTTTAGGACAGGTGTGAATCTCAGAGGGACCAAATGAACAAGAATGTAGAAATACTGGCTTCCACTGGAGGGACTGTAGTGCTAGTGCAGAGATGAACTAAGAAGTGTAAGATGATTGCACAGGCAACAAAACTCTTAATGAAATAAATCTATAGCCTTTAATGCTGTCTTCTAGCTGTAGGCAGGGTTTGTATCATTTAATCACCTGATTAACCAGTAAGTGGTGTTTAGCATAAGGGCTATTCTAGGCCAAAAAGAAAAAAATATGTATAAGCAGGGAAGTATAATGGGCCTAAAATGAGGGTGTATTTTATTCTCACTTTTGTAAATGAGCTGAAGAATACAGTTGTTACAGGTGAAATGAAATTTGGACTTAACAGTTTTTTGGGAGATGCAGTTCAGGAGCATTATAGGTATGCAATATACAGCTTCTGATGTCTGCTGGGTTTTATGGATCTAGTCCAAAGTCCATTGGAATTAATAGGAAAGTGCCACTGACACAGTGAGCCCTTCCTGAGCTAAGAAAAGATGCAGATTTTTTTTTTTTTTTGTAGTGTTTTCTGATACTCTGGGGAGCTTGGGCTTCTCAACAGCTAAACACTATAAAATGAATGTAGATTCAGCAGTTGTGCAAGAGGAGTAGCAGAAGTGTCAAGTGTAGTGCCCTGTCTGACATTGGGTATTCTTACAGCTCTGTAGAAGTCTATGAGAGCGGGTAAGTATCTTGAAAGGACCTAACCCAAAAAGCAGGTGTTGACTAACAGTATCAGGTGTGTTGAAATATTTTGGTTTAAATGGTTTTGAAATTAGTGATGTAGATAGTCAAGATTTCATCTTAAAAGAATCTAGAGGGCTGTTAGAGAGCTCAACTAAAACTTAAAGCCTGTTTCCATGCAGCTTTGATTTGAGATGTTAAAAGAAAAGAACCTCCAACCAATCAACGACACAAACAGTCATGCAGAAAAAAAAAAACCTATCCCCAAAACCCCCAAAACCCAAATATGAGAGGGAGATTAAAGATGATGTAAAGTAAGCAGAGACATCTAAAAATATCAGCCAGCTTTTTATTAGTGCAACATTATATCCTGTCCTTGCATTGCTCTGCCTTGACATTTAGTATAATTATTTCTCCAGCAGGTGGAATTCTCCTTGTTTATATAAACTGAATCTAACACTGTAGTTTGCCTTAGCTGAAACTCAGGCTCTATTGGTTCATACTAGCAGACAGAGAGCTCCTTTTGTGTGAGCACAGAAGACCACGAGAGAAAACCATTTTCAGATGTTCAATGTGTAAACAGAAGTGCTGTCCCTTCTTCACATAACCATATATTATGGCTTCAGCTGGAAGAGCTTTCTAACACAGAACTTTCTGTAGTGTTGGTTTTGCTCCACAAAATTGTAAAACAACAGTAATGTGATATCTTTGTCTTTCAGGTTTCATTTCTTGGATATTAAGTTGCAAATCTGAAGAGATGGCATTTCTTGCACTGCACGTGTTGATTGGGATATTTATTTACTTTAGCAGTGTAAAAGGATCTTCCCAGCCTCAAGCAAGGGTGTTTTTAACATTCAATGGTAAGAAAGAAGATAAACATTCTTAAGCAAATGTTATGATTGAACATTTTCTTCTTCCCATTAAGTTCAATAACTGAGTAGAACTTAACTTTTTGGTCTGCATCCACAATTTATTATTTTTGGTTTGTGTTTCTGAGGTACTTGTCAGCCTAAATTTGTTTTATACCTGAAGTTCATTGCTACTATAGTTATAGGTGAATAGTAAATAACACCTTCTCCTTATTTTGGGAGTTACTATGGCTTACTAACAACTAAAGGCTTTCTTTCTTATTCTTTATTTTGTTTGGGAAAGATGATAGCACATAGCATGTAGTGGAAGTTATTCATGATTTGAGTTTCTTTCATTCGGTGCCCATCTGAGACACTTTATACTCTGAAAATGACACCAGCTGAAGGTTTACCAAGATAGTTAGCCAGGGACAGAGTCCTTTGACAGAATACCATTTGTTGGGCACTTGTACAATGTGTTGGATGTAAATAGCATCCACAAGCAATCAAAATTATTAATTTCAAAAGAAAGGTGCTGTGACTTCTGAAGTGATGAGCAGTACCCTATTGCTGTAATTAACCTAGTGTTAACTTTAATAGTAAGGTAGCTTATTTTTCTGATATTAATCCCTGTTTTAAATGTTGATCTTAGTCACCACTTAAGAATGTGTGTTTTTCAGGGTTACAGTATCTGTTAAATTTGAGCAGAAATGTTCTGTCACTATAGGGACGCTGTCTTTTCTCGTGTGTATGTTTCAGAAGTGCAGGCATGACTTGCAACTGCCATGTCCTGCCCTGGGAGGACTGTGTGCTCTGAAGAGTCTGAATCACTTAAAAAATATTTATGGCTAATAAGTATCTCAAACTGCTATTTGCTGCAATGATATTCTTGAGTTTGAGACATCCAGGACACCTGCCTAGTTAGACCTTTCACAAATGCCAGCCAGCAGACTGAAAAATTTCAAAATATTGTGTATTATAGAGCATAGAGCCCTAAACTTATGAGTGCAATACTTAATAGGTACAAATGGGCATGGCTCCAGTAAATGGTACAAATTGCATTCCAAGATGGAACTGGCAAATGAAGAAGTAGATGGGAATTTCTTTTCATTGCTTAAGTAATACTGATTTAATGTAGATGGTACTGATTCAGCACAACCCAACACAGAAGCAAGTTTGGCTGTGGTTGTGCATTACTCCTGCAGGTTTGTCACAGATATGCAGAACAGGATGATTCAGATTTTCACGTCATGTTCATGACTTTGAAAGTAATGCCAGCTTCCCCTGATCTCTGGTGTAAGCATGATGTAGAAAGAGTTCAGGTTTTGAAGTGTTCAGCCTTGTGAATGGGGAAGAATCATAATGAGGGGCAAATTGTTTTAACCTGGACTCAAGGGATTTCTATTTCATTTTTTGGTTCATCACAGGTATCCTGTAATTTTGAAGCACAGAACCACCCATAAGACAAAAACCCCCTAAACTTAGGTACTTAGGAAAATTAATACTGGGTGAATTGAAGCCTTGCTTTCTCTTTCACTCTCTGAAAGGAAGTTGTCCCTCCTTCCTTTCAAAGGAGTTACAACAGCCTTAAGTCACATCAACCCCTTAATCTTGGTGAGGTTCCTGGGCCCCAAGACCTCTTGCCACCCCGCACCAGCCCTGCGGACACAACCTCAGATCTCCCGTTCCTGACTGTAACCCTGCTGGGTGCCTCGATTACAGCTTGCTTCTGCAGTATCATGTACAGTTGGCACATATCCTATGTCCTTCCTTGATTTTTAAAGTAATGCTCTGCATCAGTAGAACTGAGTCATTGAAAGTTAGGGGAAAGTAGTGTCACAAGAGTCTTGCAAATAGACATTTTACTTTCTTTAATATTTATCTCAACATCCAGCCTTCAAAAAGGAAATGAATTACATTTTAAAGTCCTTGATTTTTAATGGGTCTTTCAAAGTCGTAAAAAGAAGAAATTAATTATGCATTTTGTGATGACAAGTAGTGTCTGAAATAAAGGGCTGAACTTTTTGTATAATATAAAAATAGTAATTTTATTTTTAAGCCTGATTTCCAGATGGTATGAAACAGCTTTCATTATATGAAAAGAGTTTGCAGGTTGTTGTGAGTAACAAGGTAATGGCCCCGCCTGTAGTATGAAATTTTGTTCAGTAAATCTTCATTTATTTACATGAGTACTGATACATGAGAAAAAGGTAAAACTTCATATTGTTTTCTAGCCAAGTTTGATAATATACTCTTTCTGAAAAAGCTGCTTCATAGCTTATTGTTTTTAAATCATGTAGAAATACCAAGTTTTTGGACGTCTCCATGCTCCTAAAAGTTGTCAGTTGTGGTTTTTTTTATGAGAATTGTCACTCTTTTAAAATGTGTCATTTGAAAACTATAGTTAGGACTCCTTATGGTTTAAATGACATTGGACAATAAAGACAAATCATTCAGTCTTAGAAAACCTACGTGATATTTTTCGAGTTCTAAATTGGATTTGGCTTGGTGTCTGTAGTTACATTGCATGAGTTTGGGGGTAGAATGTATACAGGAGGAGAAAATAAGTGATGCTTTTCAGAGCTAACCTGCTCCTTCAGGATCAAGTCAGTTGAGCTTATTCAAATCACAGCATTTCTCATGGGAAAATCCAGCAAGTATCTTGACCTATTCTGTTGTTCATCAGAAAAGGTAAAAATGTGAATCATTTGAATCATGGGCTGCTTTTCTCTTTGCCATCTACTTCATTAAGAATCAAATGTAATTAAAAAATAAGCCTGGGTAATACCTCAAGAGCCTGATAATAGGGATTTTGCAATTAACTTCAGTGGATGAAGGACTGCAACCCTAATTTCTATTTTTGAAATCAAAAGCCAGGCCCCTTGTCCAATTAAAATTTGGTTCATGACTTAGCTGAGATTAAGTGTGCCACTGATGTGTGAGTGTGGAACTTACTGCTGTCTGTACCCTGAGTGTCTTGAAAATTGCAGCGCTGTACAGAACCTTGAGGCCTGATATCTACTGCTTTGCACATTGTATAGCCATTTAGTCAGATCAAAGAAAAGGCCAGGCAGGACTGTGTGCTTTGCACAGGTGTGCTTGCTAATACATGGCATGAGGCCTGTGGAGAATTGGGCAAAGGGGTTCTCAGCTTGCCTGGAATGATTTATCATGACCTCATTGCCCTTTTCGACTGCGATGACTCGAACCACCAATATTTGTACCACATTGGCACTTGGAGAGCCACTGCTGTTGAAGAAAGAAAGATGGTTCTAGCTTTTTCTGATTCTCAATTGCAAAGATGTGATGCCTGTGGTGCAGCAGCTGCAGTAGTGTTGGGGAATCATCTGCTGTTTTATTATGCAACAGTGAGGGAACCTGGGATGGTGGAAACAAAGGACTGGACTTGTCTCCCTACACTTTAAGTACACCATACCCCCTTCTCTTACCTCTTCTGACTCCTTGTCCTTGGAATAGATCTTCCTTAATCTGCTTAAATCACCCATCATAATTTAAAGCACCATAGTTTATTTTCTCCTCATAGCAGAAGAGCTACCTTATCTGTTTATGAACTAGCAAGGTTAGTGCCTGCTGTTTCTCAAGCTATGTGCATTCCTTCTTGTTACAGCACGTTCCCAAACAGATAACTGGGAGCTGTTTCCTTCAGTCTTTACAGAGGCAAAACCTTTCTCAAATCTATGGAAGTATTATCAAAATAAGCACGGAGTTATTAGACTTCAGAATAGTGTCAGACTCTCATTTCATTCCATTTACATTTTGGGTTTCATAGCCACCCTAAAATGTTGGGCTGTACAATTTTCACATCAGGTTCTGAATCAGTCCAAGCAGTTCCAGTATGTATTTTTTTAAAATACACTCAGCAGATCTTCTAGCTCTGAATTTATATGGAGATGCACATCCAAGTGATAATTTCACAATTTACTGGGAACATTTCATGCATTCCTACCTAAAATGTTTTGTCAAGCAGATATTTCCCATGCAGATTCTCCCATTGTGTGCAATGAAAATTCCGTATGAGAAGTGGATCAAGGCTAATTTGCAGATGGTTTTATTCCTCTTTTTGTCATAAAATTACTAGAACACGTAAAGCACTTTTAAGAAAGTATCAATCAGCTTCATTAATGACAATTAAAAAGCATAAAATGTCACTAGAGCAACAGCAGCACTTATTCAACTGTCAACATATTTTAAAAGATTTAATGCAACCCCTGTGGTTACCCTCAAGAAAAAAATAAAGGAACCAAGAACCTTTCTCTTTGAGCTCTTGAGCAACAGCAGTACAACTTGTTTCTAAACAATCCCTCATTGTAATGTTAATGTTACCACAGTAAATAAAAAGTTCATTTATTATTTGGGGGACTTTGTGCTGATGACAGTCTAGTAGGCAACAATTTATGCTCTGATAGTCGATTGGATCTTTGGTGGTGTCCATGCAAAGAAAGCTACGTGCAAAGAGAAGTAAAGGTAAAGCATTCAAGAAAAAAAAAAAGAAAGAAAAAAAGGAAAAGAAAAAGAGAAACAAAATGGAACTGTGGTTTTATTTTTGTTTCTATGGAGAACTCATACAGAAATCTCTTGGGTGTTTATGTAGTTGCATAATTTTTCAGCAAATTATAGGTCATATTTTCTCAAAAGTAACTGATCTGCAGCTTTCACAGCTTCATAGAGCTTAAATAGTACTGATAGAGAAAGCATTGAACACCAACAATGTGAAGATATTTCCTCTTTGGTTGTCTCACACTGGAGGTCTATAAACTTAACTCACTTTTGAATACTGTCAACTAGAAAGTATTTTTTTTCTTGTCTTTAGTAGTAAGATTGGTGTTTTTCAGTTTGGTTGAATTGACAATTTTGTTCTTAAAGAAAAAATACTTAATTACAAATTGAAATCTTTGAGGGTCGTTTTTAGACTATCATCTCTTTATATGGATATTTTTTTTCTTGCTTTGTCTTTTTTTTCCCTCTTGTTAAAGTAAACAGAGACATAACAAAACAAATCTCACATGTGTAGAAATTGAATTACTTGAGTAGGCTGTAAGTTAAATGTAAAAAAAAAAAAAATCAAACAGATAAGAAAGGAAACATTATTGAAAAAGCTCAGTATTCTCTCTAGATTTCCATGAGTCATGCCAAATGACATTGAATCAGCTTATATTTACACTGACTCCTGTTCAGTGGCAGTGACACTGACTTGGCTTCACTGTCATTATTGGCATGAGTATACTGGAGAGGAGAATTTCATGTATTGTTTCTGTATTTAAAGCTAGTATGTGCCATGTGCTGTGACTTCAGTTATAAAGCTGAAGTCGTGGGCAATGTTTGGTCCAGTACTTTGTCCTCTGAAGTTACTGCAAGAGGTTCCTTTGTAGGAAAGAACAGGTAAGTACATGGCCTTTGAGGTAGTTAATTACAAGCCCTCAAATTTAGGGTAAAAACTTATAAACTTATTCATACTCTTGGATAAAAAAACTCTTTACAAAGTTTGAGAAGACTTGAGTGTTTCTTGCATGATAAAAATAGATCTGTTATCTAAGAAATTTCTTCCTCCCTTTAATCTCTTTCTTTTCAACAACTCAGTTTGACCAGTATCTGACCTGTCTCTCTCTATTTTTTTTCTTTTAAATTTTTATATGGAAGAATCAAACTTTTATCATAGAACATTCTGACAGATTCGACACATCTTGGTGCGCTCTGCTTGCCATAGAAGAAAGCAACTTATCTTAACTGATTCCACAGCTCTCTTTATTACAATTCTCCCTTGTGTTGCCTGTCCAAGGCAAATGCTAATGTCCTTCCATAGGCAGATATATTGCCATTGTTGTACAACACATCTTCTTTTATCTTTAAAAAAATGTGACGAGAGAAAAATGGCACAGGCATTTGTAATACTCTGTTTTTCAGGACTGTTTGAGTACCAGTAACAAGAGCTCCTCTGTGAGCCATTTCCATACTGGATGACTTCACAGTGCACTTTGATATGTGGTGCTGCACAAGCCTTTTTGTGTATTAGATATAATTAGTGACGTGACTCACAGTAATTACTGATTTTATTGAAGTGCGTTGGCTAAGATCCTGCCATGAATAAATACATGGACCAAGACCTTATCCTGTCATTTGAACCAGACATTTGCTTAACATGTGCATTTTGTTCTTTTTGGTGCAGACTTTTCAATGTGCTCAATAACACCCCTTAATAAAAAGATTAGACACTCTTTTTCAGGGAAAGGCCTTTGCCATGGGGACACAGTTTGCTGATTCACAGTGAGCTTTCTCATCTCCCCTTAGATTCAGAAGGCAATGGCTGCAGCAGACACTGGGTTAGAAGAAGGCTGTGTCTTTTCCCCTGTTCATCTGATTACAGACTTAGGGTCTCAGGGATGCAATGGAGGAGTGAAAAAGACTCCATTAGCTGTGTAAATCAATGTGATGTTGTACCTTCTGTCTTACTGTGAAGTGTGCAAATCAAGATAAGCATATGTTTCCAGTAATGAATGGTTTACATTGTCTGCCCTCCTCCCTTCCCTTCATACCTCCATCCTTATTCAATGAAAACTTGATACAATTGCATTTGCATCATTACTTTATTTGCCATTGATATGGGTTCTTCCTGGAAGCATAAATCCTGCTTTCTGGTTTAAGACTCTGTTATCACAGTGGCAGAAAGATAAGGAGTGATAGCTCTTCCTTATCCAGCAACTCAGTTACACAAAAGTAAGTGGTACAAAGGCTCCTCAATTACCCAAATTAATAACCTAGATTATACCTAGATTATTTTTAGAAAAACAGTATAAATTTTAACTAATGATCTTAAAATAATTATTTTGTATTCCAAGACAATAATACGAACAGAAGACAACATGTGCTACTGTCTTACATCTTATCTACAAGAAACTGTAGCCATTTGTATTTCATCATTCCCTGACAAACTTTAATTCTAATTTGACCAATTCTTAATTTGGCCATCATCTTGGGAATGTGGTATGGCACTCTTAATGACATCAGTAATCCTGGGGAAGAAAAAAATGGTTTGGAGTTTGGTGTTTTATTATTTTTACTTGGGACTGTAAATAAATAATTACTTCATGTAAAACACACTCTTTTTATGAGAAGTTTTTACTTTAGTACAAATTTCAGATGCAAATATGATTTTGTGAAATGCAACATTTAGAAATAGCTTGGAATGAATACCCAGACTTTTGAACTGTTCTGCTTAATCTTGCTCACTGCTCTGGGATAAATGATTGCATCACCAAAATGATCTTCTAGAATGTGGATGAGGAGACATCACAGTCACCCTGGATTGCCAAGTTGCTTTGTGTTTTGTCAGTTAATTTTGTTTTGAAAAAAACAAACCAACGAAACAAACAGAAAAACCCCAAACACAAAAATACCCAAACAAACAAAACAGCAAAACCCAAAAATTAAACTGAAGCCAAATTCTTTAATTAAAGGCATCACTTCCAACCATTAAGAGAATCAGGCTGGCTTTCTGAAGTGAAGAAAAAGGACTTTGCTTTGGAGTTGCACCATAAATGTGTGACATTAAATTCTCTTTCAGCTATCCATTGTCTCAATTCTTGTCTCCCTTTAGTAATCCTTTTGCTATTTCATAGTTCTTACATTGCTTTGCAAAAGCAACTGAAAAAAAAAAGGTCTTATAAATCCTTCCCTGAGAACAATAGGCTTTCTCAGTCACCTGTTTTCTGATTATTTGTTGTTGTTTCTTAGAGTTTTTCTTTCACTAAATACCATTTCCTCTTACCATTCTTAATGAAAAATGCATTTCTTTTAAAAGCTTTGAGTTATGCAGAATAAATCAATTTCTGCAAGCTCAGAATCAATTAAATTGGGCAAATATTTGGCCAATAAAGTAAGGGTATATCTCTCAGTTTCCTAACTTAAAGGAGCTGCAGAGTTAGATTTACAGGGATAAGGGAAATACGTGAGGCAAGTGTCTGATTGCTCATTCAGTTCAATGGCTGGGAATGATGAGGTTTGTTCTCTTTCCTTCTCATGTAACAGACCAAGAATGAGAAGATTTAAACAGTAGAAGGAGAGGATAAATGTGGTATATATACACACAAAATTAATAGTGTAACAGGAAAAAAAGAGGGACAGATAGTAGAATAGATGTACTCATAATTCTGCAGTACTGTAATGCAAAAGGGCATGTGTATTCAAAACACTGTATCATGCATACATCCAGTATATATGCCTGCATTTTCAGCTTTTTGATCTCAAACATTTTACTAGGTGTGAACCTAAAACTGATACAGAAACTCCTTGAAAACAAGATCTCAGAAGACAAGAGTGGAGTTTCCCTATCCTCTACTGAACCACAACCAGCCAGGGAATGGAGCAGGGTGTTTTCCTTGGGGCAAACACTGTTGCATATTACTTTGGCCTTCCTGGTGCATTCAGCGGTGCTGCATAGTTCATAACACAATTTGTTTCCACAGTTCTTACAAATTCCTCCTTGTCTGAAATAAGCAGCCTGCATGCCTGTCACTGCAGTTTTCTGAGATAGTGTCCGTGTTGAGTACTCTTATGAGGCACAATATTGAATTAGTATACAAAAATGTGAACACTTGCATCTTCAGAATGGCACTTTCTGTTTTTTTAATATCAACCAATTAAGATTTTTTTTTTCAAGGAGAGGCTTGGCATTCTTTCAAAAATTTACTTTTAGGGTTTAGTTGGCATGGAGAGCTGATCCCAGGCTTACTTTTCGATGGCTTCAACGTGAACACAGCTGGAATTTTTTAAGCTGATTCAGCTAAAAACCCACTTCCTGCCACTGTTGAAAGTAATGCACTATCATTTTATTGTTTTCCTAAAGCAGACCAACCTACAGCAACGACAAAAGAGTTTAAAGCCCTCATGACTTATTTTATTGTTGTTTGCATTTGGGAAATAAAGCTGTGAATAAATTTCTATCAAATATGAAAATGAATATGCCTGTAAAGCCATTACCTCTGATTTAATAACTTATTATCTTTATAGCTTTGATAAGTCCCTTTAAAATGAGAAGGGTGTCAGCCATTCATTTCTCCGGTAGAAACCTTGTTTTTCTTAGGGGTGCTTGCAAACGCAAGACTTTTTCAAACATAATTTTCAAAAGCAGAGTGAAAGAAGAATCAAATATGAGTGCTATTTATTTCATTGAGCGTTTCTTCAAACTCCCTCTCTACTGTTTCCTGATCTCAGGTAAATGTGTTCTTAAGATCACACAGGCAGTTCAAAAAGTCTGTTCCTGAAGTGGCAAAACTGCATAAAACTGCACAAGTAATTTGAAACTTTCAGATGTGGTAAGGTATACCATTACCCACACTAAAGTGTTCAGAAGGTAAAGCAAGTAGAAGGATTACAAACTTAGCCAGCATGGTTTGGCCTACCAGCCAGATCCAACAAACAACAGGCTTTTCTTTGGTCCTGTCTTTCCTTTGAGAAATGGGAGAATCTTTGCTTGCATAGTATATGCTTCCTTAACTGATGAATTCTTCCTCTTGCCTCAGCACCCTGAAGATGAGCAGTGAGTTCACGAAGCACTAGAGTGGTGCTTATGGAAGGGAAAGAACATGAGTCTTGGCTACATTTGTGTTTATAGATGCAACTGGACTAGTCAAAGCTGCTGCTGTGTTCTCTTCAGTAAAAACAGGCACTGGGAGAGAGGAGCACAAGAATTCAGCATCTCTTTAGCAGCTGGGGAAAGCAGACCACCCTGATGCAGGAACTCTGAAAAGGGTTTTATAGAGGAAAGTTGTGCCAGCTGAATCAATACTAGGGCAGGTTTCATACCTATGGTGGTGACTTACATAGATGTGTTGAGGGGTGTGATCCAACAGAATTAGTTGAAAAACAAAACACAAAACCACAACCTGTAAATTGGATTTGTTTGCAGCTACAGGAATATGCCACAAACGATGATTTAATTTCCATTTGCCATTTCAAAAAAAAGATATGTTTCATTCCAGATCCTCAGGGTGTCATTGCCAAAGAACTTTTGTTCATAAGAGCACTGCAGATACATCCAACACTGTGGTACAGGGATGAGATTCCTCTCTATTATTATTATTATTATATTTGTGCTTGTATTGAATGTGGCTTTTTGGTATCAGTTTTGGTATTGGAGTCAGGCATTGAATTCTGGTTTTGAGGCAACCTGTCCTTGTATACTCAGTTCCTCTCTGAGTATACAAGGGGCAAGCAGCTGAGTTTTTTCTTTACGCTCTGTGTAATGACTGTGAAGGACCTTTGCTTTAAGGTTATTCTCTTTCTGCACATGAGGGGATGTTTCTGGAAGGGGTTTATGGTTTGCCGATGGCTGTTGAAAGTTTCCCTAGCCAGCTGGAAAAAAACCCTTTTCAGATCAGGTTGGATTTGAAAGAAAACATCTAAGATCAACTAAACTTGAGATTGTGTGTAACATCAATAAACCACAGCACTCTGAATAAACAAGGTGGCCACTCACTTGTTTACTGTTCCCTTTGCTTATTTTTCCTGCTCTGTGCCTGTGATAGCCCCAATCTGTTTGCTGAGCAGCTGAAAATGAGTTTTGTTCAAAGTCTAATTATTGGTTAATAGATATAAGTTCTATCTAGAAGTGTGTGAGAGAGAAATAGCAGGTTGTGGAACATTTTTTCTCTAAGGGAGCCTCTCAAGAAAGCAGCTATTACTCTGTAGAGAGTGAGTGTGTGACATAGCAGTCACCAAGAAATGAAAGGGTCTTGTGGACATTACTTACAGGCACAAGATATTTGTATGGAGTTTCTCCATCCCAGGTCATGTTGTATAAGAACATACAGCCATAATGTCTACTCTAGAGGTAATTTCCAGCTTCTTTGAATCTGACTTCAGATCTGATACCTCATCTTCTCATGTTGCAGAAAGCACATGTTTGTATTCTCTTTATGCTTGGTTAGGAAGCAAAATATTAATTTGATACACAGGAATTGGGCATGTTTCTGGCCTACTGTGTCATTTATGTAGTAAAGTGTTCTGCAGTCATTCCAATTTATTTTGATTTGTGGAGAGGAGAGATTGGGGAAAAAGGCTGCTGTGTGCAGTTTTGGGCCCTCCCACTATAAGTGATACTGACAAAAAGGAAGAAGTCCAGTGAGAGACTACTAAGCTGTTACAGGCGCTGGAGCACGTGGTGGAGCACATGTGGACAATGAGAGGCTGAGAAAGCTATGTTTCCTCAGCCTGGGGAAGAGAATGCTGAGGAGCATCTTGTGGCTGTCTTCAACTGTCTGATGGGGACAGACAGAGTATAAAGGGGACAGAGCCAGACTCTTCTCTGAAGTTCACAATGACAGGACAGAAGACAAAAGTGTCAAGTTTTAGCAGAAGAAAGTCTGTTTAGATGGCAGGACATTTTCTTTCTTTTCTTTTTTTTTTTCACCATGATCATAGTGAGACATTGAAACAGGTTGTACAGGGATGCAATGAACTCTCCATTATTCCAGGTGTTCAAAATTCAGCTAGATGAGGTCTTATGGAAACTCAACTTACTTCAGTAACTAACTCTCTTTTGATCAGGATTTTGGCCAATGTAACCTTCACATGTCCTTTCCAACCTGCGAGCTTTGTGATTATGTTTTAATCAGAGATCAGCAGGTGTGAGTATTAAGATGCTGGTGTCTCTTTTGGAAGTGTTTCCAGCACAGCTTATCTACTAAAGCAGTTCTGAAGAGTAAAGTTAGCTTTTCTCAAAAAGGTCAGAAATCTGACCCAAGTGACCTGACAGCCTTTGTCCACAATGGAAGCTATAAACACTCAACATCAGGAATTTTTTAGATGCCTACTGCAAATTATTGTGCCTAAAGTGTGGGTTTCCAAGTTTGAACCTTGTATGCTATGTAAATTGTTTTCTTACAATTTAATAAAATAGATTCCCCTGGTGTGGAAGGAAAGAACATGGATCTGCCTATAGCTGTACAGTAAAATATAAAAATTCCTCTTCTAAGGAATAGCAGAAATCCTAGAGGTGCATCATTACATGCAATTATATGAACGCAGTGCAAGATGATTCTATCTGTATTTTCTGTACATAATCTCCTTTGTTCTGTTGTTCAGAAGAGATTGTTGCCTTCTTGTTAAACTGAGCTCATCCACAATATCACTTCATGTGATGTAGTGTAAATCACTACATGTGATGATAGTGTGCAGAATGTAACTAAAATTACAGCTGCACAGTATATTTTTTTTTTAATTCTATTGATCTCCTTTAATACCAAGTTAAAATTGAGGTTAAATTAAATAAGTGACATTTTTGACCAAATTTCAAGGAATACATTTGGTCTCAGAACAGATATTAGATCTTTACTTATTCTGACATCTGGTTCTAGTTTATTTTCAAAGTTTGCATCTGTACATGTGTATAATGTTACATAGAACAGATAAAGCAGACTGACAGTACATACTGTGTTTGTGGAGGTATATGTGTCTGCTTCTGGATGAGTTTTATGTTATCTGATGCATGGCAGATATATACCAAAAAAAGATTGCAAAAATGATGTTAAAATGGCAAAGTGCACATCCCCAGTTTCATATGCATATTGTCCTAAATTTATCCAAGCTATGGTATTTTCTTTCTTCCTTTTTTTTTTGCAAGCTTGAGCTCTGTTCTTTAGTGATAAATGTGCACACACACACACATGCATGCATGCACAATCACATACAAAAATCTAGTAATGATATGTGCTTCTGAGCTTGTTATTTTCAGTCATATGATTGATACTGTATTATTTTTAATATTTGAAAAAGTCACTAGAAGTATATTGATTGTGAGGCTGCACAGACTTAGGGAAGCTTTCTGTAACCTCTCTGAAAGGCTTTAATGGTCTCTTGCTGACATTGTTTACTAAGACCACTATAGTTTTTCCCATCTTCCATAGAATCTCAGAATCATGTGGATTGGAAGGGACCTTCAGCCAACATCATGGTTAAAACAGTTGTGATTAGACTGGGTTGCTCTGTGATGTGTCCACTTCAGTCTTGAACATCTCCAAGGGTGGAAATCCCACCCTTTAACATCAGTGTTCCAGTAGGCTCCAAGTAGGTCCTTGTACACAGCAATAAGATTTCACCTTTTCATTTGCTTCTTAAAACTGAACAAACCCAGTTCTCTCATCTCTTCATGTATGCCATGTGCTTCAGAAACTTTATTGTTCTTTGGCTTATTTTTGGTCTTGCAAAGGGATTCTTCCATTTTAATGGTGAGCTGCTCACTTCAGTAACTGGTCACCATCTCTTCACCCCACTCCAGACACAGCTCTGCACTTTAAAACTGAATAATATCCAAATCAGGAACATATATCTGTGTATGTACTTAATGACTATTAAATTGTGTCAGTGTCTAGCTGGGGAAGAAAAAGGAGGTTTTCATTGGCTCCAGTGGGGTTAGAGTCAACTAGTGAGGTTGTTTTGTTTTGTTTTCCAGAGAGTAAACAGATGTGGCTGTTGTGTCCCATGGCAGTTGAGTATTTCTTGATGCTGGACATCATGGTATCATGAGGAACTCACCTACCACCTATTTTTACAGAAGTTTCTCTAAAACTTTATGAGAATACATTTTGATTCCTGCCCTTAACTCAATTCATACGGGAATTTGAATGGAAAAACCTGTATATCCATTACTAATTCCCTATTAATTTACATTTTGGGCATTAATCCTTGTCACTGGGGGAAGCCAAAGCATTTTGTCATTTTGGCAAATAGGAGCAAAATAGCTTGTATATCAGTAATAAAGTAGAAAATATCTCCTTTCACTTCTTTATACTCTACTTTGTGCAGACAAATTCACTCTCTGTATGGTGAAGGATATGTGGATTTTGTCTGTAAAGAGTTATTCATTTTATTTGATCTGCCTTAATCCTGAGGACATGGGTTCAGATCCCAGAGCCATTGAAAATATTAGCTTGATGCTTCCATCAGCCTTCAAAAGCTCTGTGATTGAAGGCTCTCAGCAGCTGTTATCTACTATAATAAATGTCAATGATAAAAAAGACTAGACAAGATGAAGATTGTTTTGGAAGAACAAATCAAACTATTTTCTTTTTAAATTAAGTTAGGAAGAAAAATCCTTTGGTGATTTCTTTATTGATAGGAAGTACCAACAAGATTGTTCTTGGATAAAGCAATTGTTCTTTTCCACAAATATTGCTTAGGATTTGAGGGTCACAGTTCACAGCAAACTATGCCGCCTCTGTTTGCCCAGCTGCCACACCTTCTCTGCCTTGTCTTCTCCTGCACCTGAAAAAAGAGGCTGAAAAGCAAGGTAAAGGGAGTAACAGATTTAGTGCTGCTCTGCTTGTAGATCATAATTAATGTAAATGGTGTTACAGGATTAACACTTTATGCTTCCTTATACATATTCCACCCACCAGGAATTCTACCCTATTACAGGGAAGAGGGCATAGACTCTCAGTGTGGTTTTGGCTAGGTAGCGACATGAAACAGTGATCCAGAATGCAGAAATAGGAATAAGTCTTGCAAGATTTTTGTTTTTTTTTATTATGGCTGCTTTTTGTGTGTGTAGTTTTTGTTTGTTTGTTTGTGGGTTTTTTTATTTTTTCACTGTTAAGTCAGGGTTGCAGCAGCTGAAAACTGCTTCTCCAGGATAACTGAGGCATTCTAGGCAGAATGAGGCCTCAGAAAGAGCAAGCCAAAATGTCAAAACCAAAGGAAACTCTTAAGGAGAAAAAGGACATGGAAAGGCTATATCTTCCAGTGTTCATTATGAGTTCAATTTTATGACTGCTATGCACAAAGTAAAGTAAGATTGTGTTACAGAACTGTGTGTTACAAAAACTGATGGTAAAAAACTTTAAGGAAATATCTGTATTCATGTCTGTGTCTCCATACACCTAAAACAGATGAAAATGGTCCACAAAGGTTTATTCAGAGCATATAGCTTCACTGCAGCAGTCTTTCTCTGTCTTACATATTTCCATTTGGTTTTGGCAAAACAAAAGGAAACAACAACTAAAAAGAAATTTTTAGTGAAAACAACCCAAAAGAATAAAGTATAAATCCTTCTGAAGTGTGTTTCAGAATTTTGATGATGTTTTCTAATGAGTTCAGTATGTCAATTAGAAATCTGCATTTAATGACTCTCCAACCTAAGAGAAGGTGTGAACACAGTGATACATGACAGGGTTCAACTTTTTTAACCTGTAAAAGAGTATTCCATTTTCTCATGAAGTTACAATGAAAACAAAAAAATATTAGAATCAGTTTCTACCTTTTAATAACTTTTTCTTATATCCAAGCTTCAGCAGGAAGCATTTACTTCAGAGGTTTCAGAGCCCATGGAAGCAGGGATACAATGACAGGGTGGCACTCTACACATCTCAGGACAGGCCTGGCAGCTCCCTTGGCAGTGATAACGAGGGTACACGTTTGCTGCTGTCCCTTCTTCAGTGCCCATGCCAGTAATTGCCACTTTGTGTATTTATAGAAACAGAGCTAGTTTTCAGGTTTGTTTTTTCCTACTTTTCTCCTTAGCCACTACCCCACACAACTGCACCCGAGTTTTTTGTTGAGGTTTGTCTGGTGGAAGCAGAATGAAAGATTTTTGTGTACCATGCCATCTTATGACAATTGGCAGCAACTGAAATGAGGCATGTCAAGCAACTACCACAAAAAGAAATCAGTAATTTACAAGTTCAGACAAAGGTTAAAGAAACAGACTTTCTCTGTAATCGTGCTGTCTCATACAGTCAGTTAATATTTTCACATTTGAGAATATTTAATTTTCCTAATTGAGTGAATATTGCACTACAGTTCAAAAGAGAAGGTGGAATCAAAAGCAGAATACTCTCTTTTTCAGCAGAACAGTGCTAATTCTTGTGTTAGTCAGTGGGAATAATATGGAGGTGGATGGGAAGCAATAATTTGTTACTGTCTCTCCTGCAGCCAATTAAATGTCTCATACCTAACCGATTAAAGCTGCCTTTTTTCCATTATGATAATAAGATTCTTATGAAACAGACTAAGAGTATGACCCTTTCTCCCAGCATCTCAAGTCTTTAGAGGAAGGGAAAAATCCCCAAGTGCCAGCCTTAGCAGTTTGATTACATAAAAGCAAATAAAGGCTTTTAAAACTGAAAAGAAGAACAAAATGCTCAGCTACAGAGCGTCTGTAATGAAAACAATCTCAACAAGGTTTCAGAAGAAACATGAGATACCTAGAAATGTTTATAAACTTTTTAATACTGCTAGTGGCCATTTGTGCTAATGCTGCCTCTATTCACAGGGGTGTTGGTAATGTAAAATTTATTAGTGACTCTAAGATGTGCAAATACCTGAATTATGAGGACTGTAGTAGTGCTGAGGCATTAACTGTGTTCTAAACAAATACAAGTTTGAATTTCTATAGCTGCAAAGTTTTTCTTCCTACTGTGATATTGACTTATGTTAATAGCTAGACCTGCTGAATTTCAAGGACTGAAACACATTCAAGAAATTTTTACACCTTACAAAACTATGGGTCAGAAAGCTGATGATCTGCTGTGTAGATACAAGTTTAATAGATGAAGATTCTATGTGAAATCACAGATCATTACGTGTAGTGAAGAAGGAGTTCCTGCTTTCTGCACCCTTCCCCCATGCCCATCTTGGCTGCCTTTCAAACAGTGTAATTATAGAAGGATTTTATAGAGCTGATCTCTTTAATGTCCTTCTCTTTCTATAAAACCTATTGTTATTTATTTCTAAGCTCCTTAAGAGAGTGCATGTTATTTTGCTAGGCTAAGATGTGCATTGCCCTGACAATTCTTCACACTTACTGTCTCCTCCAATTTTGCTCACATTTGCTCCTTACTATATCTAGTCTCTTGTCCAAGTTAAAAAGTAAAATAAAGTAGAAGAGATGTTTAAGCCTCTGAATACATTGCTGAAAGGTTCCTTTTTCTACACACAAGTGTTCAGAGTATTTCTCACAGAAGAATAGCATAAATTATGGAGATTGCATTCACAGAACAGTGAATAGTATTGTCAGTTTGCTTCGGAAAAACTAATGGGTTTGTAATGAAATACTATCTACTTTATTAGAGTAAAATTTGACAGCTGGAAAAACAAGGGCAATAGGCTGGTTTCCATTTTCCATTGATTTTAGCCCCCAACATTCAGACAACTTCCTTTTCTGCAAAACCACATTCACACTGCCTACACACAAACACACAATGCTTTTTTGCTTCAAGCAAGAGGCAGATTAAACTTCATTACTGGAGTAAAGCTTAAGGAAAGTTCAAATTGTAACAGATAGTAATTTGACAAATAAATGTTTTACTAGAGGCAAAAATAAAAGCTAGAGCAAGGTTCCCATGGTTCTTTTTTGCTTTTAACCATTGGGTAGAAATACAGTCACTTTTCACAGTCTGGTTTACATACCATGTAAGACTGGTAGCTACATACCATGGAGTTTTTAATGCACTTAAGCATCCAGTGGAATCACACATATCTCTCATTAAATACAAAAAAATATGTCTATGAAGTATTTACCTTAGGGCAAGAACTACATACTGGAACACGGATATGGGTTCAAGGTATTCTTTGGTAGATGCACTAGTAGCTTAGCTTAAAAGCAAAAAGAATGAATGCATTTTATGTCTGGATAGATTGAATTAGCTTTCTGTAGCAGCATTCTCACCCAATTCTCAACCAAGTGTCCTTATGGTTGCACCCTTTCACAGGCCTTTCTGGCTCTAGGATAAGGGATGGATCATTGCAGCTGAGTGACAGGTGCCTGTGGTAACTGATGAGCTGTAATTTGAGAATTTAAGTTGTTCTCAATCCACTAGCAAACTGTATAATGTCTAGTATGCAGTTGCTCAATCATGTACAAAGGTCTCTAATACCTGATAACATTCTATTAATAGATTTTTTTGAGCTTCAACAGGCAATTTACCAATGCATGATGCTACTTGCTGAAGGTCATATGCTGAAATGCAGAACATATTAGAAAGTGACTGTATGCAAACAATATGTCAAAGTGTGGGTTAGTACAACAAAGGGTTAAAATGCTGAAATGATTGGCAAAAACACAATGTGACTGGCTCCTGGAGTGGAATTCAAAACCTGTATTAGGTGTCTGTGCTTGTTCTTGAGTCCGTGGGGAGAGTTAGGCAACTGAAGATTGGGAGCAGAAGCAACCCTGTCAAATAAACAAATACTGCCAAAATCATCATGCTTCTTTAAACAGTACCTGGAAGTTGCTAAGGGAGAATCTTTGAGGACAGGAGTAGGACACAAATCTTGATAGTTAGTTGTCTTATTCAGGTCTGCAGGGAGGTGCCACCATCACCCTGGAATCCACACAAAGGGTTATTGCCTGAAGAGGAATGTTTGCACAGTTTACTGTCAAAGAACTGAGCAGAGATTACATTCTTTTCTGCATTGTATGTAATGAAGAGAGAGAAAAAAAGTTTTAATTTCTATCTTAATTTGGAAGCAAAGAGGCAGAATTTCTAATTCCAGCCCATGTTTCTTAAATTAAGTAGGAGACATCAGGTAAGGTAATCAGTGTACTTTTCATATCTCTTTAAGATCTGCCACTATACACAAAAAATAATGCAGAATGGACTCAACTAGACTGAGAAGCATAAAGGGCAGTAGGTTAGATCTGAGTCCTAGCTGCAGTTTCTTGTATTCATAATTGCAGCTTTATTTTATAGTGACTGGTAGCTCTGTAAAATAGAGAAACTATCCTGTAGGAGCAGCCTTTGGGACAGTGGATGACCAGAGCTGCGCCAGCTGCTGTTCCATTCTTCACATCCACTGGATGATTCCTGTAGGCTTCTGAAGGGACATATGAGCCGTATGGCTCCAAATTCTTCTCTTTGACTGTCTTCTGCACAGATTAGACCTCATACATTAGTTGTGTTGTATCTCCAAGGCTGGATGTTGGGAAACACCTAATTTTTGAAGACTGCTAACAGTTTGGCCTGGTTTTAGGCTGGTTCACAGTTACCAAAATGGAGTTAAATTTGTGTATATTACTAGAAGATATTCCCTTGCTTGGAGGGTTTCAGTTTTTGCTGTTACAAGTGAACAATTCTGTCGTTCTGATATGTTAGTGATTCCAAATGCTGCATACAGATATACAGAGATACCTGTGCTCTGGAATGGATTTAAGCCCTAATGAGTATCTCTTTTAAAACTTTGATAAGATTAATTAAATTGTTGTTTGGTGCTTTGTAAAAACAATTTAATTGAAGGGACCTGCTGCACTGACAGCAACTATAAAATGATGAAGACTATGAATTTAGTTTTATAAATTATTTTCACAGAAGGAAAAAAGAGATAAAACAAGAGTCAGGGTGAAAATAGTACATTTCTCCAATAAAAGGCATGCTTTGTACTCAATACATGTATCAGAACAATCCTGAAGATACTAATTTAAAAACGACGAGACACAGGGCAATACATACTTACAAACTGATTCCAAAGTGCATAATTAATCAAAATTTCTCAGTGTTGCAATTACAATTTGTGCTGACAGTGAAAAATACAGTTTGAAACCACGCATTCAGGCTGACTCCCTCCTCTGTCTTCATCATTCAAGTAGCTATGTATGTGGGGGCAGCTGCATTTACCTCTAATGAAATTATGCCAGCAAGGAATTTGGCTCTGTTTCGTTAACTTCGCTTGTCTCTTGGAGCTTTTATGTCTCATTCCCTCAAGCAACAAGATAGATACCTGTTCAAGATAATTTTTGCTTCAGCTAAGAAGGATATCTAAATAGCTCTCTTTTCCTTATATGTACACATATACACAAACTTTTCCAGCCCTTTGTCTATGCGTGCACACACATAAACAGACACAGAATGTCCTTGTGAGACCTCTGGCTTAAGAAATAGACCCAATCAATATTTAAATCCAGTCCTAATGAAAACACGTGTCTTATAAGTGTAGGAATCATGAAAATCAGAAATATTAGAAGCCTTTAAATCCGCTAATCCACCTCATTTTAGTGAAAAAGTGTTTGCTCCAGCACATTTTTCTAGTGCTTTCTCTTATTCAGTAATTAATGTCCTAAGCACTGAAACGTTTTTCTGAGCTGTTGTTTCGGGAAGAAGAATTATTTTCTAACTATGAGCCTTTGTTTTCTGTTTTGTAGCTCTTTGTAACTGAACTATACTTTTGTGCACCATCCTAATCCTATCCCATCAAGCACAAAGCACTTACACAGGTCTGTTGTTATGTTGCTTTACAATAAATTTTTGGCCTTGCTGGCCATGCTTTAGTTTGGTTGTTTTTTCATGTTGTCTTGATCTTCTGTCATAATTTGGTGTCTTCAGTCTCTTGGATACTTAGAGTGTTCCAAACTTGTGCCAGTTTTCCTTCACTTTACTCATAATGAAGAGCTTAGCAAGGGAGTTCATTATTCCATGGATAATCTCAGGGTGGTAAAGGGCTGTTCTATGATGGGTCTCTTCCAGGTAAGGTTCAAAGTAATGCTAAATACAATTCAGTGCAATTTTAATTTTATTTCTTGCAGGTGCATACACTTCCATTATTCTAATGGTATTTTAATGTATGCAAATCCAAACTAGCTCCCTTGAAATCAGTGAATATGCATCACCTTCCTAATTGTATATTGAAGTGTTAGATCTGAAATAGTGAAAATACAGTGAGCCAAGTCCTTTGGCACACTAACATATCACCAGTGACACAGTAGTAGTGAGGTTGGACAACTTTATTTGCATGCTTATGTGCATGCTGTTTCCTGAAGGTTGTCATTTTGCCATTGACTCACCAGATGTATAAATGCACAGGGCTGCACTCTCAGCTTTTTAATATATTCAGGTGCGTGTTTGTTCTTGTTCTAAAGACCACATGTGCAGTAGGACAGAAGCATGAGTTGGAGGGTGTGTCATTCGGTAGGTTTTCAGACTAATTCATCCTGGATTTTGCTATTCAGTTTGACTAGAGATGGAAATCTCAGGTTTTACCTACAGAAGGAAATCACACCTGAAGGTCACTCAGGGGATTTCCTTACTGATGCTTGAGACAGGATTACCTTGCCATGTGTAATGAGGGAAACACATATTACATTGTGTTGCTTGTAAGAGCAGGCAGCAATGCATCATTAGGCTGCTTTTATCTCAGGGATTTGTCTCGCTGCTTCTCCCCACAGCACTTTGTGACTCTGCTTTCAGGTGCCAAGGCAGTTTCCTGTGGTTCATATATGCAGACAAGAAGCAGAGAGATCCAGATAAGGTGTTGTAATATTGCAATAGGGCCTTCGTGATGTAGGAACCAGCTACCTGTTTCACCTTTCATGACTGATATTGTCAGTACTGTTACCAGTGTTGGCATATTCCAACAGACGGAAGCAGATTTCATCATTGTTTATAGTAGAGACTTACCGCCAGCTCTGAACCCTTCCTCTATATATTCATTATGTGCATGGGTATATCTGTTCTGCTGAAGTCTTCCTACAAAAGCAGGGTTTGGACTTGGCCCTATAGACTTGTGCTCTGAACAGCCTTCTAGGTCTCAAGTTTGGTGTGAGCCTCAGGCTTGGTGTAGTATTGTTTACTCAGACAATTGTTACCAGTGCCAGCACTCCTTATTACAAATGTAGAAACCTGCTGCCTCCTTGGCTTCTATTACAGCATCAAGACATATTCCACATAAAGCAGTCTCTGCATTCACTCATCCTCCCTGCGTGCCCTGAAAAGATAGTGATGGAAAGGAGATGAAATGTAGTTCAGCAGTGGGGTCTTTACTGCTGTTGTGCAATATGAATGTAAAACTACCTCCTTATGCCTCTTGTTTACTATGTAACAAAAAAGAAATTTCACTGCTGAGGAATTTGTTAAGAAGAAAAAATTTTGGATCCACAGTTCTTTGAGCTGGAGTTAAAAGGGATAGAGAGAAACAAGTGCTTGGGAAGGATGAATGGGCTTTTGTTAAACAATAGAAACCAAGACTCACCATGATGCTCAGGAAAAGCTTGTTTTCTCTAATGCTTAATGTATTATTTTTCTAGCAAATGTATCCTTGCAAAACAGGACCCAGGTAAATCAAACAAAATTAATTAGACTTATATGGACTAGTGTGTTGGGTAGTGTTTTGTTGTTGTTGTTGTTGTTTTTTGTGGTTTTTTTTAATTTGGGTGCATAAGATGCCTAAAGGCAGTTTTAAGTTGCATAGACTCCAAATTTGTTATATATGTTATATGCAAAGTAAGAATTACTGGTTTGTTCATTTGCATTCTTTATGGTTAAATGTCTGTGTGCCATGCAGCAGGCGAGTTTAAAGTGCAGAAGTGTTTAGGTATGCAATAGAGATTGGTGTTTAATTAATGGTGGTTAATTAGTTTGATGCTGCTGTTCTCTAGGTAGAGTAGATGAATGTAGATGAAAAAGGCTGTACCTTTTGAGCCTATTAGCTTTATCACTTCCTTGAAGGTATGAAAAAAATTGGCAGAAGCATTAGAACAAGTATGAAATAAGATAAAAAATGCTTATATTTTTCTTGGAATCATTAGGATTTGTCCTTGGATTTTAAAGCAGTTTTTCATTACCTACTGTGAAGAGTTTATGTATAAAAGCCAAAAAACCTAGATGAGAACATTATGCAATACTAAGCATATCAGGAGGCTCTATGTGGGAGAGCCACTGAGTAAGATACAGAAATGACATCAAGATCTGTAAGATCTGTAAGACTTGTAGGAAAATGAGACCCTACTATCTCTCTTTACAATGTAGATTAGAAGACAGAACTGACAATAGGAGAAATCAATCCTTTTAATCTTCAGTTACATTTTATGTCATTTTCTCTCCATTATTACTTTCCAAAATATAGAGTTTTATGTAATAATGCTACAGTAACTGTAAGATCATTCTTCCTGAGGTGGTTCTGATCCTGTGCTTCTCCCACTTTACACATACCCATGTCTGAACAGGGAATTGGATTTTACTGTGCAGTGAATGTGTAGGTAAATCTGACTCTCCCTGCCCACTCACCATGTCCCCATGGGAGTAGTATGCAGGACGGGACTCGTGGCAGTGCCCCTGCCCATGCCAGGACTGAGCTCTTTTGACTTCTTGCCCAGATAGCAGAACTGTCCTGTGAGCCTGTCTGGGGTCAGAGCCGTCACCCTGTGCCTGCAGCAGGATGCAGAGCAGCTTTCCTGGCCGGAGATGCCATTGTCAGCGGGCAGCCTCATTGCACACGATGTATTTTTGGAAGACTCTGAACTTTACAGTTAGAGGAGTGCCAAAAGTAGTTAGGAAAAGTTCAGGAGGCACTGGGCAGTTGAGTGCTTGCTTTCTAACCTGCTGGTCTGACAGCGTTAATAAAATCTAGTTTGGCAGTCCTTAACTGAATTTAAGTGGCTCAAGCTTACAGCTGTAGGTTACTTTGTTTCAGTTGTCTCATGTCCAGCAATTACTTCTGCTCGTTAGAAACTCTCACCACCTGTTAAAAGTGATTTCAATAAATTTTCAAGTCTATAATAAAGGAGAGATATTAAGAATATATTTTTTCCAGGGATTTAGAGACTTGTAATAGGTCCTGGAATAACATGGGCTGAGCGAGCTTTAGCACCACTGGCAAAGTTGTCTCAGTGGCAGACTTTCTTCAGTAGCGGGGGGATGAGAGGGAAGTTGGAGAAGAGGAGTGGGGAATGATGGCAAGAGGAAGGCAGAAGTGAACTCTGCTTCAGAATGAGCAGACCACTCAGGAGAGTACTGAGCTGAATTAAAGCAAGAAATAATTTATCTATTCTTCTAATCATGTGATCTTCTGAACTGTGACTTTACTGACTACAGACTAGAGCCTACTCCGTGTGATGTGTACCACACAGGAACAGGTCCTTCACATTTTCTGCCTGACAATTGTATGTTTTCTTTCTCTCTTTGCATTTATTTTAAAGTTGCCCAAACTCTTTGAACCTTTTCACTATGTAGTAAAGCTCCAATACACTTATATCTGAGAAGACTAGAGCTTCCATCTGTGGAGCCAATGTATGACTTGTCAGCATGAATGATAAAACCTTTGTCTTTAGGCAATTTGTAAGCATCATTTCCTGAGCATTTATCTAATTCTTTTAAGGTTTTATTTTCTTTATCTTGTGTGTCTGCTGTGAGCAGGACACTACTTACTCACTACTTGCTTGTTCAGCACATAGCAAATTTTATGAGTGTATTCAGGGAGGGAATTGTGTCTCGTCAATGTATCAAAAGTTGCGAGGTTAAAAGAGATTGACACAGCTTTTCTGAAAGCCTTGATTGAAATGTTTAATTTTGCCACTTAGTATATTTTATTTTACAAGTCCAGTCTAAAAACGTTTCCATAAATCTGATTTGTTATATTGCTAAACATAGAAATTCAGATGCACCAAACACTCGTCTAATACATGTGTGGAGGCATTTTATGGGGAAAATCCTTTCCGTTATATTCTGCCCCAAAAGCTATTTTGTGGTAGACACTGTGCAGACTTTTAGTGTGAACTAACCCAGCATTCTTTATGTTCCAACATAAAGCCCATTAAGCATTTCACAGAAAGACTCTTGCAGATTGTGTGGCTCCCTGGCTGTCTGCTCAGGCTCTTCACAACAGGTGTTTAATTATGATCTCAGTCACATATATACCAATCATCCTTGGTCCTGCTTTTCAATATCTTGTTTTAAATCAAAATCTAATAGTTCCAACTTGATCTCTCTATTGATTGTAACTCCAGTGCTCATTAATTTCTGTGTAATAAACAGTGAAAGACCCAGTCTGAAGCTCATTTAGTCTAAAAAAAAAGGCAGTAACTAAGACTGAATTATTATTACTTTAAGAATTGTAATAATAATAAAAAAACCACAACACACAAAGACTCACATCTACTTTTTCCGTCTTTTTCCTTTTAGCCATAAACATGTTTTACCCAGCAGGTCTAACAAGCAGCCATATGCTCTCTAGTCTCAAGGGAAGTAGTTCCAGCTTGAAAATCAATATGTCACTACCAGACTGTGGTAATGGATGCTTACAGCAGCAGGTTTATATAAGCTGATGGTACACTGTGCAACAGCAACTCATTCAGATGAAAGGGTTGCCTAGTCTCATTCAAATGTTTGGGGCAGCAAAAGATGAATGCTTGTAGAAGCTAATCAAAATGGAACTGATGTGCAGGTTGTCTATAGTTGATAGACTGGAGATCCTACCAAAGAATATGTTCAGTGTACACTTGTCCCTGTTTTTTTTCCTGCAAGATGTTTTCATATTTGTTAAGACTGCCACTACCCGTTCATATATTTTAAATTAGGGCTTTTTCTTGCATGAATATCAACCCCTCTAGACTTGAATAAGCTGTAAGAAATCAGCAGAAAACCAAAGTTGTAAATCTGTGTGAAATTAGGACAGACTTTTACAAAAATACCCCAAAACCATCAAGACCTGGATTTAAGGTATGCTTTGGAAAGAGAAAGCCTAAGTGAAATGCCTAAAATAAATGAGATTTTTAAAGGAATCCTGCCTTGATATTTTTGTGGTTTGTTGTGGAGGACATTGATGACAAGTTGTATGTATCAAAGTCTCTTGAAACAAACTGTTTTTATGCTGTGTGCCATTGCAAAGCTATTCACAGTGAGTGACAACCTGCTTGCTTCCACAGAAGGGTTATTTCAACCACTGCTGCCAATACATCATACCCTAGTGTCTTTCAGAGGAGTTAAAATACTATTCCAGTACACCACATTCTTCCTTCAGAGCAGTGGAAAGCAGTCATCAGTGCCAAGTACAAAAGAAACTGCAGACATGCACATTGTTAGAGACGCATGCAGTTTTCCTTTCTTTTGATAAGCTATATGGTAATGCTCAGAGCCTTCTTGTTTCTTTCTGTTGCTTGGGGCAACCACAACATTTTTTTCACCCAATGTACGTGTTCTAGATGGGAAGCACAAGAGCAAGCTTTGGATACAAAATACAGGTTCATCAAGTCAATCAGGTACTGTCCTCTCATCATGAATGGTGACCAATGAGGTATCCAGCCTTCCAGGTTAAGCTAGCACCGTTTAGATTCTCACTTACTGTGTTGTATGTAGCCCATTTTACAGAACCTACTTTTCATTTCCATCATTACCTTTTCAAGATAAGTTATCTCTCTAGACAGTGAGCGTGACAGAGCACTGGAAGAGACTGCCCAGAGAGGTTGTGGAGTCTCCTTCTATGGAGGTATTCAAAACCCGTCTGGACGTGCTTCTGTGTGACCTGGTCTAGGAAATCCTGCTGTGGCGGGGGGGTTGGACTAGATGATCTTTCGAGGTCCCTTCCAACTCCTAATATTCTGTGATTCTGTGATTTGCTTCCATTCAATACAGGAGGTTCTTGAGACAGTCCTTTCCAGTCTTTTTCCATTATTTAGGATAAAATAACATGTCTGAATATTTCAGATCCACACATTAGATTTTGTTTGAGTTCAGCTGTAGAAATGAGTGAAATTGTGTGCTAGAGAAAGGGATGTCATTCCTAATTATGTCTGTTTAATTCTGATGTGCATAGCTTGTGGGGGTTTGTTTAAAAAGTGCTGAAACACATAGCCAGTGTATATCTTAATCTCCTGTTCAGACATGGTGTTCTTAGTTAAATAGCTATTTAAAAAAGCTCTTTAAACAACCCTTTTTAACTTGTGGGAGCCAAAGCTTGCCTTATTGAGCTTTTAAAATCTAAGCTGTGTTTTGGTGGTATAAGTGTAACTCTTTCTGTTTGTTTATTTCAAACTCTTCCAAACTCTTCCAGCAGCTTCTTTTACATATATTTACAACTGAAGTTTCAATGAAAGGACATGTGGCCTCTTGTTTGCAAATTTACAGGGAGCATCAAAGGACATTATAAATACACAGAAAATTTCCTCCAGCAAGAAGCAAAACCACCAGGTTATTTGTGCACTATGTATGTTTATAGCCTACTTCAAAGGTTTTGGTTACCTTAACTTTGAGCCGTGGAATCTCTCTTGCAATGTATGAGTAGGTCAAGAACTTCATACACACATCAACTTCTGAGACTAAGCCTGATGTTGTCACAATTCAGTGTACGCATTACTGTGTTACTTGTTGTCTGAACAGTGATCTGAAGCCCTGTGAAATACAGAGAAACACCCACTTTCATCAGCTTTTAAAAAACTGATCCACTGTCCCTTGAAGTCAGTTGAAAGATTCCCATGACCTAAATGTTGCTGTGGAGGCTCTTGTCTCTGAGGGAGCATGTCAGCATTTTCTGTTAGAATCCCTGGTTGGATAAAAAGTGAAAAACTGACAAACTATATTATCAAAGATCAGAAAGCATAAGAGCTTGTGAAATGTGAAGCTTTTTCATATATTAGGTCAGCTAGTCACCGAGCTCCCACCTCATATCAGCCTGGAAATAGAACTGATGAGTGAGCATGGGTGAGAATTAGACTCATCACAAAACTCTTCTAAAACTCAGCCATGTGAAAATAGCATTACTGAAGGACCAAGTGAGTTACTGAAAGACTAGAAAATAGTCAGCCTAAATTTAACTCAACCGCTTTGTGATCATCTGTTGTGAAATTATCATGCCATTTTTTAGTAGGCTACTTCTATGTTTGGAATTAATAGGGACTGAGCTACAGTTCCTGCCTGTGGATCTTTACAGTCTTTTATTTGCAGAAGGTACAAAGTGCAAGAGAAAATTTTCAGCTTAATGTTTCTGAGGGAATTGAGTCCTCTTCTTGTCTGTTCCACAGTTTTGGCTGACAATGCTTGATCAGTCGATTAAGCAGTGTTTTCAGCTGCTCCCAAAGTGTTCTCAGTACTGATGAGATTCGTGTTTGATTGCAGAAGTGACTAATATTTAAACTTGAGTCTTGATAATAAGCAACATACAACTGGACATATAAAGTACTATGAAATATTAAAGTCTAAGCAAAAATATATCTTTGTTTCTTCAATTGCATACCCCTAAAAATACCCATTTTTTTCTAAATTCAATTCTCCATCTGTAAGTTAATAGACATGTTATAATACTAATTTAGTTAATGTTTCTAAAGGCACTTGTATGCTACAGTGAGCAGCATTGAGAAGCCCCAGAGGAATTAAAAGTACTGTCTTCAAGAGAGGTTCAATAATTCCTATCACTGAAGAATGAAGATGAAAAAAATATTGAATTACTTCAAGGTTATTCAATATTCCTTGTACTGAGTGAGTTAATTAGAGTACTAAGGAAAAATGTGCTGATGTAATTAAGAAACATGTTATAATTCATAATATTATAATTGACAATAACATAGGGGTCACATTAGATTTTATTCAGGCAGTTTCCATCTTCTGAGTGCTTGAATTTACAGCTTTAGTTTTCTTTCAAAGTAAAGCTGACTGAATGAATAAAACACTTCACAACAGTGTTCTAAAAAGCACTCTGAATGCCTCCTCCTTTTTCTGATAAAATTCTACTATCATATTAATGCTCATAAAAATCATAAGCCATATATGATTTTTGAGGTCACTCAATCCTCTGCCAGTTAAGTGAGATGACCCTTGTTGACCAAACCTGGAGGAGAAGTCACTTTTGACCATAGTCCAGCCTCCTTCTGGCGTTAGCCATTGTATTTTGTTGAAGGGGCTACCTCCATATCCTTCCTGAGATCATGTTAGAAGGGCAGAAAGGGTGTAAGACTGAGTTTGTGGAAAGGGTTTATCTGAGACAAGTAAGTTTCTTTTCCTTTGGTATTGTGTCTTAGACTGACAGGCAGCATTGATCCAGGCTGGAACATGTCTTTGCTGGGGACAGTCAAAGTATCATTTCTCAAAGGTGCACATTTTGGGCACACATGGGTTTTTTTTTTCCAGAAGAGAGAAGAGGACACTTCCTTGTAAAATTTTGGAACAGTAGTTGAAGGGATGCTCAGACCATATGTATGAAAAGTTATTTGCTCTAGTATGGTCAAGATGATACATTATCCCTGGCCTCTTTTTAGAAAGGCAGAAATCTATAGCTGAAAATTTCCAGGGTTTCAGCCCAAGACAGGCAGCCAGAATGGACACATTTAGCCCATACAATTTCAGTTAAGCAATTGAAAACAAAAATAATGAATAACCTTTGTCTAATCTAAAAACCATCTCATAGAGTGGTCATTTCTGGCTACCATTTACTATGTGGTTTAGGAAAGGTCTACAAATAAATTGACCAAGAGTGCAAATAAATACTAGTATCAGAGATCTTTGCTTTCTTTTTGTGTTGCAGTGCTTTTAAGCAAGCTGGAAGAGAAGCTTCTATAAAGATAAACTATTTTGAAATGTCTGTTTTAACAATAAATCCTCTAAAACCTAACTTGGCCAAGGAACACTACTTGTTATTTAACAAGTCAGTGAAGAATGGATCAGCTGCTCATACTCGGAAGTGTTACTTTAGAGCAGGTTGACAATTTACTGTAAGCCTGATTCTGAATTATGCAAGTACTGCAAAGAGTTTTTATCCTGAGGGTCTTGATATAAGTAAAAAATACAAAGTGAAAGCACAAATTTGTAGCTGACTGAAAAGAGAGCAAACAAGCATATGGTGGTTACAAGTTTAACAGTTTAACATGGAGAAAAACACTGGTAATAACACAAGAAGAACAAGATAAAGGATATTTATATAAGCTGCATATTTTCAAGTGTGAGAGGCTGATTAAGTTTATCCTAGACAAATTTAAGGAAAGTGTAAGGAATCCTTCAGTTCCAAGGCTATGTTTGTACCACAAATATAACTTCCTAGGAACTTTCCTGAGTGCTGATGCCATGGGGCATGAAACAAACAGTGTCTCCACTAAAAATTATCTTTATCTCCAGAACAGGGTATTTGCATCCAAAGCTTGTACTGGGAATCATCCCTGGTTATTTCTATACTGCACCCAACCTCAGTATTTGTTTGGGAAAGTGCTTCCTGGCACCAACCAAAACAATGTCAGGCTCCTGTTATCATAGTTTAACATTACAGACTTACGTCTTCACTTTTAATCACATATTCTGTGACCTTTTTTTTCACTTGCCAAGAGCAATATTAGTGAGTCCTTGAAGATGGTAGTGATCAGAGCATGGTGTGTTGGCAAAGATGAGGCTTCTCTTTGCAAAGAGGTAAGCAGAGGATTTCAAAAAGCAGAGATCTCTCAATAGTACTGGACCTAAAAAAATCCAAATTAACCAAAATACTGTAACAGTCAGTTTAAATGTGTTGAAAGGATAGTGAATAGAATCAAAAAAGTAGATTTATAAGGGCTGAAGTAGATTTTAGTCTGATCCAAATTTCTTCTTTGATAGAGTATCTGCTTTTATGGATATGAGGAAGTGCTTGACTTAACTTCGCCCTGTCTCAAATCATTAAAAAACCCTGCTATTACAGACTAGATTAGTTTAATATATGTTTAGTGGGTGGAAAATAATTTAAGAATACTGTTTTGCTGTCAAACTGGAAAGACTTTAGTGTGATTGCAAAGTGTCTGTCTGAAATGTATTTCTATTACACATTTTCAGCAGCAGCTTGGATGATGGAACACAATTTCCACATTTGAACATGACACCAAGCTGAGAGGAGTTTCATGATTTTGGAGGATAAGGTTAGAGCTCAAAATAATCTCACTGTATTGAAAACTGGTCTTAAATCAATAAATTGAAATTCAATAAGGAGAACTGCAAAGTCTCTGTGTGCAATTAGGGAGAAGAAATTAAATGGTCAACTGAAAAAATGGAAGAAAATTGGGCAGCAGCATTGCAGAACTGGGGTTAGGTGTGCTACCTTTCAAACTGAGTGTGTAATAACACAAGTGTGTCACAAATTCATGGAAATGTCCATTTCAGTCACAGAAGGCAATTATTCTACTGCACACTGGCAAGTGCAGTTTTGGTCACTGCACTTAGCAAAAATATAAGCAAAGTGAAGGAAGCCTGGAGGACAGCTACAAGACTGATAAAAAGTATAAAAGATATGACCTTCAAGGAAAACTTGAAATAACTGGGTTTGTTTAGTCTGGAAAGGAGAAGACTCATATGTGGCAAAAGGGAACTTGATAACAGTCTTCAAAACTGTTACAGCCTTGGGGGTTATCAGTTGTTCCCCACATCCATGGAGAACAAGGTAGGGGAGCTGATGACTGAATTTATAGAAGGGATTCATAGGAGAAACTTTAACAGTGCAGACTTAAACAGGTTATGTTGGGACAATGGGAGTGCTTTTCTCCAGAGAATTACACATTTACCAGGATAAAAAAAAAAAGTAAGCCTATCTACATATATTGATCTTTCTTCAGCTTAGCAGGATGGTATCACATTGTGATCCTTACCAACTCTGCTTCTCCATTTTGATTTGGTACATTACATTAGCTTTCATGTGACAGGTATAATAAATAACACATGCATTTCTTGCCTTTGCTGAAATATAAATTAATCAAATAATTGGCAGCAATCCATAACCTTTAACATTTTTTAATGAACACTGTTACTTCCCCAGTAGTTTTGTAGGAGGACAAGATGTTGGTGTTTGACGTTGATGATTTATATGTTTTCCATATATCAGAAATTAATAATACAAATATATCCCATACATTTATATATATTCCATGTATTCTGTATATTCCCATAATATATGTGTTATAAAAGTTAACTCATTTTCATGGTCTGTGCACAACAGTTTATGCTTGGACTATATGGATTGCTTACTACAAAGTGAAATGTCTAGAAATGACCATCTACACAAACTTACAAATGAAGCCTTTCCTCAAAAAATGTACCAGAGGTCATAAGTTTTGGCTTTAAGCTGGATGCCTTTTCAAACTAAAAATCAGGAAATCTAAACCTACTATCTGAAATCCATAAAATCAGATAATATTCTGCCACCAGCTTCAGTGGAAATAAGACAGAGACTTTTAATGAGATAAAGGTGGGTCCAAAATTCACATTTCAATTGCTTTTGCAAAACTGCATATTTCCTGATGCAGGTCTGGGATGACTGCCATCTATGACTGATGCCATTGTTTGTCTTGTGGTGCATAGTACTATGAGCCTGGCATTTCCCACACTTTTCATTCAGCTTTCATACTTTTTTTCCCCTTTTGTCTTTTCCATATCACGCTGTGCTGGGTTGAGTTTCCTGTACTGAAGATATCTGTTAACATTTCTGAAATCCTTCTAGGGATATCCCATGTTCTTACTCTAACTACCCCAGAAATTTAAACATAGCAGTACAGTATGCCCAAGGAAAATACAACCTAAGCTATGGGAATAAACCATATATACCAGAAAGGAAAAATGTAAATTAAAATATAGCTCCATTGTTATTACCAATGAATTTTGCCATGGAAATTCTATTGTTTTCATGGTTTTGTAACTTGATTTCATGCATTAGAGTATTCTTTGTGATCTCATGTGTTTGCTCACCATTAATAGCTGCTCTCTGCTTCTTCAGTGCCTTTGGTCATCAATATTAAATGAACATGAGTATTGAACTCCTGCACACACATTTGTAAAAGTGCACCAGTCCACCTTCAATATTGGAAGTGAGGTACAGTGTGGAGTGGAGTCCAGACTTGTAACCTCTCTGGGCACATTAGGCAAAGGCTTTGAATATGGCTGCAGCAGACACCAGCACCCCGAGGGAGAAGCAAGCAAGCAGATGCTAGTGTGAATGCAGAAGCAGGGCTTTGAGTGTGAATAAAGATGCAGTGACACAAGCCAGGAGAGGAAAAGAGGGTAGTGTGTTTAAAGACAAGCTGCTAAAAGGTTAAAAACAATGTACTGAAGGAAGAAATTGGAATTTTGCAGCCTGACTTAAGCTAAAGGTGATGAAAACCTGTGGATTCTGTGATCCTTCCTAAAATGAGTAAGATAATCAGGTTTTGGATCCTACCCAGTGTATTTTCAGTATTCTCCAAAAGGGTAAATAAGTAGCCTCATTTTGTTTCATAGTGAGTATGCTTTTCTGTGAAGTGTACAATAAATTAAGTGGATTGATCATATTTTCAGTCCAGTAAGTGCAAAGAGAAATAGCTTAATTTTGTGTTACTCATCCCTTTTAACCTTAAATGCGATTATTGCAATAGCTATTTTTCTAGAACTACAATCAGAAAACTCTTCTCGTTTTGGTGTCATTATACACACAAAAGAAAGTTTTTGCCTCCATGTACTAGCTCCTCAAAAAACAAATCATGAGCAATTAAATCCAGGAAAAAATTCTTTCATACTATTACAGCCGTAGTGGCATTTTGACAGTGTCTCAAAGGATTTCACCTCTACAGAAAGTCAGTAATAACTGTAAGCAATGTTACTATACAACAAGTTTCTGGTATAAGCTATATCTTTAATATATACCATTTATTAAATTAGACTACACATTTGCATCAAACATAAGGATATACAATAAAAAATTAATTACTTAGTTCAGTGGATTTGTCTTGAAAGGGCACAGAAGTTGGGCTGGTATTCACCAGCTTGCATATGACTTTTTTATGTCTGCAAATAGTGTCTAAGTGACCTCCTTGCCAAGAACTAAGACAGCCTAGATCTGCCTAGATTTGAAGAGAAGTGCTAAAGAGGCAGTTAGCCAACCTGATTCACATACACACAAACTATATTTGTGTGGAAGTGTTACTACACCTGTATGTAACTTTTTGGGCTAAAATTGGTCTGAATTAGTGATATCCCCATAGAGGAGTGAATAACTGACCAGTGAAGATGATTTTGAAAGAGTGAGCCAAGATAAGCCACCTTCCCTCACTTAGTAGCAATAGGGGTTTTTTTCAAGAAAGGACAAGAAGGATGTGAGAGCTTCTGGCTGAGGTTAGGACTTGGTCTTTTGAAGGTTTGTAGTTGGGGCTTAGTTTTTATTTGAGGTTCAACATGAATGTTTTACTTGGACTGAGCCCTGCATGCTGCCACAGCTGAGGTAAGCACAGCAGAACTGGAAGCTAGATGCATTTGTCATGTTAGGTGGATGTGATTCATTATGCTGATAAAGAATAATAAAGGCCACAGGGAACTAATAATAATGAGGTAGGCTTGGCTAGTAGCAATGTAAGGTAGATGCTGTGTCTGGTTAAAACATTAGTTAAATACACTGCTGGATCTGCAGAAAGGGGAGGCATCCCCAATGTAAGCTCTATATGCTAATTTTTTTTCCATCAATCACATTTTTGTGAAGGTCAGCCCTTTCCTCACATATGCCAAACTCACTTGCCTGTTAGTGATTCTTATCAGATACTCACAAAGAATGATGAATACTTAATGTGCTGAATGTATACAGTATCTACTTTATGGTGTGATTCCAGCTGTAAAATCACTTAATATTTCCATGATTAAATATTAGGGGCCTAGGGGGAACATATTGATTTGAGTGTCTGAAACTGCTATAGCTACTCTAAAAACTTTAGTTCTGATAACATTATGTTCTACATACAGTTTCATTCCAGGATGCATCAACTGAGAATCAAGTGCACCTCTAAAAAGCACTGAAATACAGGGAAGCTCTGAACTAGGTTTGCAATTCTGGGTGTAGATGCTAGACTGAAGTTACCTATATGGAGGAAAAGGAAGAGACCATAATCCAGGAGCCTTTGTATTGAGAATGTGCAGCTATTTAAACAGTATAATTTTTGATATCTCAGCCCTCTCCTGTGCTCCAGGAAAACAACAGCTTTACCCATCAACAATTAAAGACTTTTAGCTTATATCAGAACTGGTTGTTGCACCAGAAATGAAAGTGCATAGGGGTTGCATTTCCAGATGGGTTAATACTTTTTACAACAGCTTAAGCATTAGAACATAATGACATGCCACACACTCTACTCTTAGGGATAGGATAGGAAATGTCTTCTATCTTTCTGACTTTTAAGTGCAGAGATATGTACAGAAGACTATCAATGTAGTCTTCAAAATATCAAAATCTTATTTTGGAAGGGAAAATCACTTGGGAGAAATGCAAAATGTGGAAGGAGATGGTACAACAGGCATGTACTGACACAGAGCTGATCTTCTGGTTGTGCAACTATTTGAAGCTGATTTACTGGATGGCAGCAATGGCCTTAAGGATTCATAATTGCTTTAATTACAGCATGTTTGAATCAAATACATCTTTGACATTTGTGTGCATAATTGTTCTGTTGTATAGCTATAGGAAGAAGTCTTCTTAAGGCATAGCTGCGACTGCAAATGAGCACCTGGTCTGCCACACTGATCCCTCTGCTATCTAAATGACTTGTAACAGTTCTGTAACTGTCCAGAACTCTTTCCATACCATTTAACAAAAATTGGACCCTTTAAAAACCAGTGCATCGCGTTTGGCTTGTAATTGAAAACATTAGTATCTGTGAGGTACATAGCCCCCACCTGCTGAGACAATACAATCTTTGATGACACAAGGTCTCAGTAGACTGGGGAGGGAAGGAGAAATGTTTGCTGCACTTGAGAGACTATGGTTTTCTTCACAGCCTGCTGGTTTGGATTAGAATCAGAGATGAGTTTCCAAGTCAGCATGTACAGCATCCTGCCAGAGAGTTGTTCTTGGAGCTGCTGCTTCTTTGTAAAATGCAGAGGGGAAAAAATAAGAAGAAGTAAAAAAACCAAAGGAATGGCTACTGGCAACTTTTCAGTCCTGTGTTGAGGTTATTGTGGAGACAACAACCAATACTGTCTGGAATTTGCTGCAGCTAGTGCTGGGTGGGCAATGTGGTTTCTCACTCGTGGTGGATTTTGTTGTTAGTACAGCAGTGTCAGAAAAGAAAGAGCTTTCACTAAGACTAGCAGCACTTGCAGCATGCATTTAGTATATGAATGAAGCAGTAGTTCTAACTTTTATGATAAACAGAGTGGAAAGTTTATTATATGTTTTACAATTTCATATTTACCTTCAAAGGAGAACATTGTTTTGGCAAATATAAAATGTATTTTCCCCCAAGTATCTGAAAATTTTCCACTTTCTATAAAGAATAGCGAACCAAAGCATTACATTTACAGAGATTTATCCTACACTACAAAAGTATGTAAAGAATTTCAACACAGTGGTTGCTTGTGAGATATTCAGACCTGTTCTGCTGACTCAAAAACTGGATTGGTAGAAACAATAACAATCTTTGGCATTTTAATAATGTTTTTAGAGAAAGAAACATCAAAAGCTTTGCAGGGAACATTATGTAGTAGGTAAACTGAAGCACAAAGAAGTCATCTCAATTGTCCAAGTTCAAGAGAGTCTGCATTATTCCTTTAGACATGGACACAAGCATGATAAGGACCCTCTCTGCTTCTCTAAACGTGTTACATACTCTGAACAAGGTTTTAATGTTTGATGAAGCAAAATTACATTTCTGCCCATTTTGCATGGAAATGTTTTGGCACAAAAGCTGACCAAGCAGCTGTGGTGCCTCCTGCAGATGGAGATTCACCTCCCTACAGCTTATCAACTTTACTGTGATGCTCTGAGCAATTACCTTAGTCCTCTGATATGTAATTTCCCATCAAGGGATCAGTACAAATGCTACATCACACTAAAGACACAAACTTGGCAGATATTATGGTAACTATAGGCAGGTAAGGCAGAACAAAACCAGCATTTATGAATGTGTATGCCTGGACTGAGTCTGAGTCACCTCAACAGGGATTTGGTAGCGCAAAGTCTGGGTCAGAGCAGTCCACAGAGAGTTCATAATGAAGACTTCATTTCCATTATTTACTTTCATCTTAAGATGTATCTAATTATGCTTTACATAAACATGTAAAGGGAATTCCAGCTTTTAAATCTGCACTTTGCTGATCACTAATCATGCAAGTTCTTATATAACCATGTAGAAGAGCTACACAGAGTGTATTAGAAGAAAGGGACAGTTTGCAGTTTATTTAATTAGTATTTCATACACCCCTACCAAAATAGCATGTAGAGAAACCATTCTAAAAATTGCTAATTGTAGAGCAACTGTTTTGATACTATCCTTGCATTCCTTGTTATTTTAAAATCTCTTGAGAAGTGAAAAAGCATGAAGACATTACTCATCCAGCTTCTTTACTAGCTGCACTTTGTGAGTTCTGCATCCTCAGTTTGCAACCTTAAATGGAATTACTAATTGTAAACTAAGTACAGGATTAAAACAAAGTTGCTTCTCTGCATTTGGCATTGCTTCCTATCTTTTTTATTTTATGAATTTTGGCAGGGACTACAGGATCACACATATTTCTGAAATACAGTACACTGAATGTCTGTATTATGAAATGACATTATAATTTTTGCTAAAACTACTATAGGGTGAGGCTCTCAGAAGCAATTGTGGCCTGACAGAAGAAATCTTACTGAACGAGAGTTGTATTGCTAAACCTTTTAGATGGAAAATTCTTCTCATAGTTTTCACGTTGCAGCAATGAAATCTGTATAATTTATTCCAATCAGCAGACATGCAAAAGTGAATCACAAAGAAAGCAAGATGATTGTAGTGTAAAGGGGGTAGTTTAGCATCTTTTTGCTTACAGCAAACATTTTTTTCTTGGAAACATCGGAAATAGAAGCAGTGGGCTTGTTAATGTCAGCTAAATGTGCTCTTTGAAGTGCTTGGAGGTGCTACCAATTTCCTTAATAGGCAAAGTAATGAAGAAAATTAAATTCAATTTGATAGTAGGAAGGAGAAAGCTAATGTTCCAGTAAACAAAAACCTTTTCCTTGCTCACCTGGGTGACAAAGCTACCTATGGGAATATTCTCTTGCATTTGGGGTGAGGTCTGATCTCTCACAGAATTAATTTTGCTTGGTGGGCCAAATCCAGAGGTGCCCGCTGGCACTGACCTGGACAGAGGAACCTGCTGGTTTCCTTGCTCAAAGGTCTATGATACACTGCTGTGTCATGGGGAGCCTTAGAGGAGGATGACCTTAGAGGACAGGCATCATTTGTCTGTCCAGAACAAATTACCCTGTCAGAGCGCGTTAGCAGTCTTACAGCAAAGGCTGTCAGATCTTTTACCTTTTTGTTAGCTTTCATCTTCTGCCTGGTGGATTGCAGTGCCTTCTGCTGTGCCATGGTGTGAACACCATTTTTCTTCCAGCCTCATTGTTCTAGCTGTACAAAGGCTTTTGTTATTGTAACATTGAATTTTTTTGACTTAGTTAACTAACCTGGTAATGAGGCTTTTTGTGCCATCTGCATCATGTCAGCAAAGTAGTCTTCAGTTTAGACAGCAGCTGGGCATGGTTTTTCCTGACAGATGGTATCCTGTCATCTCTTCAGCAGCTGTTTGGACACGGCTGCATGTCAACGCCACCATGATATAATCATTGTAGTCCTCTGAAGTAAGCCCAGTGTGACCCTTAAGGCACTTGGCATCATGCTGCTGGTGGCATATTTTGCAAGACTATTTTGAAGAAAGGCTATGGAAACAAGAAATCTGAGCACGTGTCGCCTATGTCCTTGCTTTGCACATTTTTGTGGGGAGCAACAAATGTCTCCAAGCATTTTAACAGTAAGTCTTTTACTGGTTGCAAATCTAAATCTTGGATATAGGAAGTTATATAGAGTTACTGTGAAACCATGCCAGTTTTGCAGTAATGTTACATTGTTCTGGCTTTATTCCACTGATATTTAGCATTTAATTAAAGTTTTAGGCCTTGTCAACCAGCAAATTTTAAAAACAGTGGGAGAACATTAGTGTAACTGATGGAAAGCTGCTTTGAGAACACAATTATCTTTTCTGTCAGTTGATGAATGTGGTCCTAGCATTTCTGAGTCAAGATGGAGATGCAGGAGTTAACAGTAAAAAGCTCTGAAAAAAGATAGCAACAGAATAATTGTCCATGTTGAAATTTAAATGTTTAACCTGGCTGGTATAATGAGATTCTTTACATTTTTAGACTCCTGTATTGTAAATTACAAGCCTTAGCCATGTGTTTTACATCTGAAAGCTCAGTTCTGCACTGCTTAATGTGCCCTCAAAGATGACAGTGTTCTTTTTCCCTTTTTTTTTTTTTCTTTTTCCACGTATGCATCTTCCACTTAATCCCATGATAGGCTTTTTCTCTGCCTATGGTCAAAGTACTGAGTGTAACGTTAACAGATGTGACACAGATTCTCATGTCTTGGTGACTGGCGCTGTAGAGAACTTAGCTGGCACTCTTTCTGAGTCGTGTGCGTCTGTGTTTATATATACACACATACATATATTTGCATCCAAGCCACTTTGACCACTATCTCAGAGTTCAAAGAATCTGCAATATGAGTGCTAATTTTGTCCAGATGTAAGTTGTTTTGGTCAAACCGAGTTATACGTAGGACCTCACCACAGGAATCTCATTTCCAATGCCTCCTTCCTTGACCTTGTCTGTGTAGTTAATTAGCAAGTATTGTCAGTATCAGTGAGGCTTGGCAGGTGATTATTAGATTCTGTATTTCTATGGGGTATATTGTGCCTGATTTTACACCAGGCAACACAGCGTTGGTTAGTTGTATAAACATGACAGAAAAATCTCACATGACCATTAAATCATTCAGTATTCTTCAACATTGGTTAAGTTTTAAAGAACTTCAAGACACAAATATAAAACATATTCATAATGCAGCCAAATGTAGAATAATAGACTTTTTAGCTTCTTCCCTGAGTTTTCTCTTTGTTTGTTTTTTTGCTGATACTGAGAAATAATAAATATATTCCCAAGAGTATTGTGGATTCTCTGTGCTCAGTAGCTATGGAAGATTAACATGCTATTTTGGGTTGAATTCTCCCTTACAAAGAAGCAGTGAATAATAACAAATATGCTACCTATCTGTTGTCATTGTTTCCAAAGGATGGTTTAAAAAGGTTTTCAAGGACGTTTTCCAAGAGTGATGAGTAGCCTTTCTTTTACAGGACTATGACATTAAAAGATCAAAGAAAACCTTTTCCAAATGTCCAAGCATTTTACTTTCTCAGGATTCCACTTTTATTTTGAGGGTGAGAAGTAGCAGATATTTGTTAATAGATCATGCCAAAAAAATAGAAATCTGTGTCCACATGCCCAGGTTTCATAACTGAAAACTCTTCTGCCCAAAGTTGTGTTTGTTGATAATCTGCAGCACTGTCAGCAAATCAGTATACATTTTGGCCTAAATGTTATGCAGCCAATATACCTCTTACAGATCCAAGCAGTAGAAAAGAACAGGTGAGGAAAAAAATGACTGTCCATAGCATTAGCATGTTAAAATTGATCCACTGACATGGGAAGCATTTTACCTTTTTTCCTGGGGAAAAAAACCTCAAACAAAACCCTTCCTTTTGCTTATGTGTAGCATACTTTTTTCCCTAAGTATTTTGCCAGCTAATTAGTGTTCATCATGAAGACTGATCACTGTAATGCTTATTTTCAGCCTTGGCAAGTACTACTGAGATTGCTAGCCAAGATTTTCCAAGTCTTTATACCTGAGAATCTTTAGGTATCTAGATCTGGATAGGTAGAGGATGACATGAATTATAGACCAATATTACTGACAAATATCCATGTAGATACTCAAAAGCCACAGAACTCTGTCTTCTGTGTCAAAACATGGCTTTGTTAGATTTTTAACTGTAAGTATTGCACGGTATATTTTTCCACTATTAGCAAATTCATGTGCTTTGCAGACAGTTTGAGCCATCACTCCACCTAGGTTTTGCAGCTGCTGTGGTTCACACAAGGATCCTGCCAGCTCTCGAGGCTGTGGAGTTAATTGGAGATGGATCTGCACCCAGGCACACCCAGCTGCTGCTGCAGTTTGGTTGCTGATTCAGGGGTTAACCATCTCCAAAATCAGTATTGCCAGAATAAAGTTTGATGGCTTTGTGGTGTTGAAGGTGCTATCCTTTGGGTGAAATGTTGAATAGAAGTCAGGTTACTAGAGTTTGAAGACTCAGACAGAGTGCAAGCCCATATATAGCTGTGCAAAATGTAAGCCTCTGACTTCTGTGTTCAACCTATCATCTGCATCTTTGTTTGGCTTCAATATTCACTTTTATTCTTATCCTCAGGCTTGAGTGTTGTTAGCTCTGTGGTGTGAAACAGCTATTCCCTTTAACTTGGAGCTGGTTGTTGAGATATGTATACTATGTTCCCTCTGCTCTGCACTATGTTTTAAGACTTTATTAAAGCGGTTTGGGATCCTTTAGGCAGTGTTACTGCATGTTGTTCTTTTATAACCTGCTGCAACATAAATGTTGGTTTGGTTACTATTTTTTAAATTGCTTTGTCTACATGACCTACATTTGTAAATCTAGTACTCAAAATGGCATGTAAGAAGGTTGAGAGCACTAACCTTATTTGGAGACAATAGTCCAATTTCTTGCTTTCCACCAGATTTCCTCATATAATCTACTCAAAATAAGCGAATAGAATCCATATGAATAGTTCACATCCTATTCTCCTCCTAAGTGAAGATCAAAAGAAAGGGTTCTAAATTTAACACCAAAACAGCAGATCTGGTCATAGAAAGGTACTTCTGTCTGGTCAAGTCAACCATTCCTCCTGAAGATGGAAAACTCCAAAAATTAAGCAAGTCAATTTCATTGCTTTTTCCCTGGATGTATGTAGTGAGCAGGATTAGAGCTCTTCCTGGATCCTGGCTGTGGAGCTCTCTGCTTCCCTGGAGGGAGGAGGAAATAATTTTGAGACACAAAATGTTTATTTAGTAAGTGGAATAATACATACATTTTATTATTTTTATATATCAATTTCTATCACATTTTTGTACTATGAACACTTGTGCTATTAGTTTTACCATATTAACTAATTGCTACATGTAATTTTTGCTATTTGAATGCTTGCATTGTCTCATAGATAGATTTGCTGTTAGGCAATTACTGGTATTCGGTCAGCCTGGATGAATAAAATTGTTATATTTAGAAAGCTGAATACTTTATATGGCTTTAACAAATTAATTAAACCTCCTATTATTTAGCCTGCAGGTCTAGCTGTATACAGCTAATTGTAACAAATACAAATGTATTATGAGTCCATAAAGACCTCTATATTTCTAACTAGTATTTATGATTTCTCTATGCAGTGTTAGGCAACAAATGAAGCTTCTGTGAAACATTTGTACAGGGAAACATTATCTAAAACCTCATTATTATGTGGCCTATTTTTACAGCTCATTCAGTTTGACCAATGAGGAGAGCCTCAATAAAGTCAAGATTTAGTTTGCCGATGATAAACACAAGATGTTTGAAGGCCAACTTACATTCCATCTGTACTCAGTCCTTTCTCAGACTTCTGACTAGCTTTAGGGTCACCTTTTTTGACAAAGCATGCATCAGTTCACTGTCTCCCTCACATACTGAAAACAGCATTTTCTATTGCATTTCTATTTCTCTTTTATTTATTTCTATTATATCTATAGAGTTTTTCTATTGCCACTAATACTATAAAAATATATATAAATCATGTGTTTTGTACAGAAAATTTGTTTATATGGTCATCCTCTTACCAATTCCTTCCATGTCATGGCTTTCTTCTGCCTCTGAACTGACCTGTGTACCAGGATGTACTGGGTGTCCTGGCACACCAGGAAACTGAGCTTGCAGATCAGAGAGACTTGGGTATTGCACCCTAGGAAGAGCTCGGGAGCACTTTCTGGAAAGCATACTCCCTTGCAGAAGTCCTTGGCTTCAGGCCCTGTCTGGCATGCCGTGTCCCATCCTCTGCAAGTGCCCTGGTGTGTGGGATGTGACCATTCACATGACCCTATGTGTGGAGCCTGGTGTGTTCAAGAACAAAAACTTGGGAGGTCTCTAATGGGCTTGGACCAAGCCCTGGGTAAGACTCAGCATTGCTAATTGATTCTCTCTTGGAAATCATTCTTCTGTTCACGTCAGAGGAAAGACTGAAAATTACAGAACTTCAGGAGATACCAAACCATTTCTGAACAAAGAGGAGTTACTACCACATCTCCTGTGAGACTTTAGCTCTCCTGCCAGCTAAGCTGCAGAAGAATAGTAGGAATCAACATTCACAATAAAATCTCAAGGAAAAAATTACCAAAATTCTTTAAATCTTAGTGACTAGAGGAATAGAGAAAGTTTTGTTGTAATATTTCCCAGAGATTGAGTCTTCTATTCTATTCTTAACATAAAGCAGAAATAATTTGCTAGTTTCCATGATTACTTTGTGATCTTTGCAGTACCAGTAACTTTGTTGTCTTAAATCCTCAACTCCTGATCTCCTTTAGCAGAAACTGTCTTGAATCAGATTTAGTCATGCTTCTGCTCAGTCCTATCAGTGCAGGCCTGTGTTTGACCCAAATGATTGTTTGTCTTGCTATTCAGATTGCTCCAAACACTTCTCTTTCCCTACTAAGTGTATTTGTTTGGGTTTTTTTTTCAAAAAATGATTGTTCTGAGCTTTTAACTTTTGTGATACTCCTCAAGGCAGTGTTATTAATTAAAGTAATTAAAATTTTCACCTTTCTTTGGTGATGTGAAAGAGAATGGCATGGTTAACCGGGGACCAGTGTATCCTGCTGCTTCCTTCTGAGTAAACAGGGGCAAACATACATTCTTCACTCTCTGAATGTTCTTTGAAGCACATCTCTGCTCTTGGACATGTCAGTGGTTGTTTTTCTTCTACTTTTTGGGCCAAAGCCCTTACATTTTGCATTTGGGACATTGACTCGCCAAGATATACATACATGGCCAAAATATCTGGGTTTTAGAGAACTTTTTTCTCTCCAGATGTACATCTGGGTTTTCTTTTTCTTTTCTTCCTATTCTCCCTGTTGTTTTAGTTTTCAGAGTGATGAGGACTTTATTCATCATAATAGAATTGTAATGCAGTGACATAAATCCTCTGCTAATAGGAAACAGAAATAACAAACAGCTTCATATACATTCAGGGCAAAGCACATTAAGTAGAGCAAGAGTAACAAATGTCAAATAAGACAAGTGAGAAAACCTAAGAGTTGTCAGTGGACTTCAATGTTAGTGACAAGATGAGGAAGTAAGAAGCCTTTGCCATTTCACATGCTGTACTTGGAGGCTGTTGTGTGCTGAAAATTGGGGTTTTAGATTGCATGTTTATTTCTCTCTCTAGAATATCTGTGTTTGGGTGGGTTTTTTCTTTTAAGTTTGCAAGAGAAATGATACTTCTTTTTGCCCACATCAAACTCCCTTATTCCTCAAACATTATTAGTAGTAACTGTGAACCAAGCGAAATATATACTATTAAAACACAAGGGAAGTATGTTTAGGAGGCAGGAGAGGCAGATGGGCTGAGTGATGTCTTAGCTTAATTTTCTGTAATGTGGGAGGCTGGGAGTGAAGTGTATTAGCGTGGGCTTCATAAAAGACAACTTCCTTCTGACAGATTTTCCAGGGATATACAACTGACCTATACTCCCAGGATGGTAAAATTTGAACCTCTTTGGACTGAATCTCATTAAATGTCTTGGTCACTGCACAGCATAATTTGAACCCATAAAGAAAAAACAAATTCAGATTGTTTCCAGCCATTGTTATTTTTAGTTAAGCCACAAACCATTAATGGCTGTTTAAAATAAGGGGTTCCACATTTTTCTGCTCAAGTATGTTCTGTTTATTTGCTACCCATACAAGTACACAGCCAGAGTATTTGGTCCGTCCAAGATCATTGGAAAGGCTTCAGAGGAACCAGCTTACATTGGGACTCAGAGAAGGGATTTGTCTGTACCACATACATCCTCCTCTGGGGTGACTGTTCCCAAATGATTTGTCATTTCACTTAAGGAAAGGCCAAGATGCAACTCTTGATCTTACAGGACATGAAAGTGAGCCTTGGCAGTAAGTACCCTTCCCAGTTATGGTCTTGGATGACCTTTGGTGGGTCACTTTCACTCTATGTTTCTGATTTCTCTTCTTTCACTTATTTGCAAAGGTGCTTCTGGTTTTAACAAAGATTGCCTTATGTTTTTGTTGCACAAAGAGCTGCAATTTTGCATTGAACCTAAAGGAAATTAATACTATGTAATAAATAAATAATTAGATAGATATATGAGCATTTTGGATGCGTGAGGGTTATCCTTCCACAATCCCTCTATGTTTCTTTAACCTAGAAGGACTCTTGAAAATGTCTATTCTTAAGTGCATCCAAACAAGATTGCATTAAGGCAGGAGGAAGAAAACGGTGTGAAAACCAATTTTCAGCTGTACTGGAGATCTCATTGCTAGAATGGTATTTTCTCCTCCCCATGTTTATTTACAACTTCTAGCTAAAATTTAGTTTCCTATCTTTCAGTAAGATACTGCTGTGTATTTTAAAACACTGGCATCACTGTTCCCAGTTGTAATAACTAATCAAACATTTTCATTTCCTTGCTTTTTTTCTTTCTTTTCCCTCATATATGTTTGTCTTTCTTCACTTTCTTTTGTACCTGTAATTAACAGCTTGTCCAGCAGAGCATTTAAAGACACGTAGCTTGTGTTCCTGAGAGGTCCTAGTGGAACTTGTATGTTTTCAGTTGAAGTCTAAGTGCTTAATATTTTACTGGAGTAGGCCATATCACAACTGTAGCAGATGAAAATCTGTCCCTACTTTCTTCTTGTACCCTATTTGAATTCTTTAAAAGTTTTGGCTTGTGGTTTCTGCTGCCACACAAAATATTTTTGACCTTCTACTGACCTGCCCTGTTTAATATTCAATGGTAATTGTTACATATCACTTTACTGTGTGTTTCTTGACTGTTTACTTGCTCCAGGAGATGATGCTTAGATTGTTCATACTCATAGTGGCCACAGAGGATTTGGCTTTGGTTTGACTTGTTAATGTGGTTGAGTGACTCAATAGCAATGATAATGTATTTATCCTGGATCTCCCAGTAGAGTGAAGAAGACAGAAGGCAACCTGAAGGAAAGTTTCCAATAGGAATATCACTCTGACCCAGTTAAAAATGCAAATTAGGAGTAAAAATGCTTTCAGCCAAAAACACTGTTTAAAAACTAATGAAAAAGTAACAGACATTTCTATGAAATCCCTTCCAAATTATATGTCACTATAAAACTTTTTTCAATGCTATTGAAATAAAATGAAATTATGTAATGTGCTCACCCTGGCCTTCTGCACAGAGGTTCAGAAGCTGTCTGTGGCCCCATTTTAAGGAGTTTACAATCTAAACAAAACAGACCAAAGCCAGAAGGAGAAATAGACAAATGAAATTATGCACCACAGTTATGCATCTGGCCAGTAGCAGAGCTCAAGTTGCTCTAAAAGGTCCTTGACATCAGAAATATGTGGTTTCTCAATAAGAAAAGCTTGGGTCAATTGGCTTTCAGCAACTGTTCACTGTAATATTAGAGCCAAGGCATAGGCAAAAATGTGTCAACTTAATGAATTCACAAACTGAGACAAAAGATTTAAGAGCATCGTCTCCTGTCTCATGAAATGGAATTAGAAACATCATGTCCATCATCACAGTGTGGTATTCTAACATACATACCCACAATAACTAAGAGCTTTTTACCTTGACATATAGCAAAAGAGAGGAGATTCTTGGAATATTTAAATATTTTGTCTATTCTGGATTATAATGCACATTTTTATGTCCTTGTATCTTAATCATCAGGAGTTATTTTATGCCTTTTCTATTTTTTTTCAGTACAGAGGCAATCTTGTTTTAAATACTTGCTCATTTCAGATTAGAATGTTTTTCCCAAGGCTATTGACATAGTTTCCTTTGTTCAATTAAATTTAGCCAAGTACTAATGTCTCCCGAGTAACAGTATCACTACAGCAGAAAAAACAGTTCAAACAAATTGCACTCTATATTCACTTGTTAGGCACACGTCCACACACTACCACTACTAATTAATGTAATTGATAGGTCTTATTTTAATTAAAATAATACAATAGTTAGAAATAACCTTGTCAGAGATTCAAGATACCATATTTGAACAAACAAATGGTTTTTTGTGTCAGCTACTTGAAACAGAATATTAGATATGAATAATTTGGAGGCCAAGGCACATCACAAAAATTGGCAAATGTGTTTTAATTTTTAAAAAAGAAATGTTAACCACTGTCTGGAAGGGTATTGCAGTTCACACATCAACCTGGACTGTCCATTATCTCAGTTGATAAACACAAGTTCATAACCAGCTGAAAGCATAGTCCTTTGCCTTATTAGGGAGCGGGAGAATGGAAAGCAGAACTGAAGGAGAAAAACTGTACTAATTATACGATGTGTACAGTGCTCTTTGTGAATGGCATCTAAATATTGGTAACATGCAGACTGACTGACTGAACTTGCACATGATTAGGGATTTTTTTTGTATGTCTGAAAAGTCCCATTCTGATTGCTTCTATAAATAGTCTTTTCAGGACCTTTGGCTTGGATTGGCTTAGTGTGTGAGGGGCAGGGGGTTTTTACATCGCATTTAACGCTATCAGGAAATTAATGTAAATATATTCAAATTGCAGATATTTTGTTGTATTCCCTTTCTTCCTCTCCTCATGTGTCACTTGCTTTCTAAGATGATAAATCCAACAAGTTAATTTATCACACTCCTGTGGTTGTGATTTTTGTCCTGCTTGGAGGTTTTTGGTGCAATTACATTTCAGTTCAATATACTTATAAAGATTCAGATATCTTTTATTTCAACAGGCCAAAGTCAACCACTGAAACAAAACCCTTAGTTAACTGTATTCAGGTTATTAGCTTTTACTGTCAGTGTTACACTTCTCCCTTAAGGTACCAGGTGACCCAAAGTTGTGTTTTTATCAGATTGAGGAAATGCACCTACTTCTAGTGTTGTCATCTAAATGTAGCTCTGTATTCTTAGTTAATCATACAGGCTTCATTTCCAACCAATAGAGAAAAACAAAACAAAATAGGAACTTGCAGAAGGTTGAAATCAATGACAAAATAGAAAATTATGGCAGTATGGAAAAGTTAGGTTCTTGTGTCACTGTACTTCATTTCAGAAAACACCTGAAAATGATGACTTATAGATGACTTATCATCTCCCTCCTTCAGCAGAGTTTCTCCCCAGAAGAGTCATTGATTGTTAAGGTTTTTCTTTTCTCACATCCAAGCCTAAAATACACTGCCCCTATTGTCCTGTCATGTAAAACCTGAAGAAGATGATGCATTTTCTGGCAGTGCAGGGTTTGTGACCATTTCATTTGGTATGAGGAACCTTGATGGATTAACTTCTTTGTGTGTTCCTTATCTTACAAGTTGTAAATCATTAAACATTCATTCTTCATCGCTTTATTTCTGGACTACTGTGCATTGATTTGACGTGTTAAAGGGATAGGTCATCTGATAGGCAGTGATAAGTCCAGGACATCTCACTTTGACTCCTGGGAACAGGCTCAGGAATTACATAGCTGTGTCTAGGAATATCAAATCTGCATTATTGTTTTGAGTGTGGTGCATGCAAAACAGAATGAAGTACAAGAAGGAAAACATTTTTTGCCAGACTCCAGAGTGTTTCCTTTGTTATAGAATCAACAGGTATTGGTGAATTCATTTGGTGGTCCTATTCTGGAATATAAAGTAACATTGCAGCACCAAGTTCTCTCTGTAGAAAAGACAGTAGTTGTTGTGACATGTCCAAAGCTAGAGTAAGGGGAGGGCAGAGTAGCACGGAAGTATAACCAGGAGCATATTCAATACACCAGTTATGCACCTAAACTGGCATCAAGTTGGGAATTAAGAGCCTATATTCAGAATATTAACTCAGGAAAATCCAGCCTAGCTCATAATCAGAAACTTTCATGGACTAAAGTTGGACACGCCCAGAATAGTGTTTCTCTTTGCATTGCATTGGTGAAGGAGGTGGCTACCTAAGGTTTATTGGCATGCAGAAAAAAAGTTTCTCTGGCTATATTCTTTGGTGAGCCTGATATGCATGGTAAGTACTTACCAACCTCCACCAGATGGTTTGTGGTAGCCATAAAAAAGGCAGAAGGCTAATGCCTGAAATATTCCTGTAAGTGGCTGGAGAGCTTGTGCTCTCCTTGGTCCTGCCTTAGGGTTGCTGTACCAGAAGAGCCTGACGGGTATTGCAAAGCTGAGAATGATTGTCTGCACTCTAGCTTTATATTAACACCAGGAGTAGAGCCCAAGCATCTGAATGTCTAGGTCCTTTCTCACTCTGAGCTCATATTTCAAGAATTTTTGAAATTTTATTTTCAGCCAGCTAGTAAATATGATAAATTTGAAGACTACATTTCTGATGGCTGGAGAGCTAAGAATTGATTCTTCTTCTCTGATTGATGCTTTAACTGCATTTTATGCCAGTATTTCTCTGTTGATTTTATTGGTGTTGAGAGTAGAACATTTGGAGCAAGTAGTAGAAAATCTGGTCAATGGACCCAGGGTTATGAAAAGTGTTGTAATTCTCAGGCTAATGATATTTTCATAGAAGAGTAGCTTTGGTAAATTTTGTAGCACAAATGAGAACGATAGCTATCTCTAGATTGTAATGCTTTCTGTGGATAATATTTAGACTTTACTATAGGTTGCCACTAAAATACATAAAAATAAGTTGGAATTATTTATTCTACACTTAGTATGTATCTGATGCAAGAGACCTTTGCTTCTAGGAATGTTCTGTGTCAGTAAACCACTCAATAACCTAGCACCAAATAGTAAACAGATCCAGGGAAGAGGAGCAGCTATGAGAGTTCAGTTTAACAAAGTTAAAAGTTATTAGATTTGCTTTTAGTTTATCATAGCTGATAAACAGGTGAACCATACTGTGAAATGCTATGGTGAAACTATTTAAGGGAACTAGTCAAAATATGTCATATATAGTAGTGAAAGCCCTATTAAATAAACAGCAACTAAAAGACTTAAACTTTCTTTGTGTTCAAGTTAAGAGTTCAAAAGGTCACCATTTGGCATTCCTCCTCATGGGCAAATCTAGTGACGTTAACATGCCTTTAGTAAACCAATTCCGATTAAAAGCTATTAAGAATTGTGTAGATTTACTCTGTCACAATCAGGTGGTAAAGAGTTCCTTTCTACTGCAATAGAATTCATGACATCATTATCTATTTAATGGAGCTGAAACGAATTGTGCATTAAATAGCATGATTTTATATGACACTGAAACACTAAAGCATGTATACCTGTAAAATAGAGTGATTTAAACGTGTTATGCAGTAAGCTTAAGTGGTAAGCAGGAAGATGAATCAGAGTAACACCTTGAACATAAAAATGGCTTTCTTTTTTTTTAGCACAAATATATTAGCTGAGCTGAATAGTAATTCTGAAAGACAGGTAAGTGTTGTTCTAAACATCTAGCAGATGGTTAAACTGACATAAATGGAGGGTGAGAGATTTGTTCAAGGTCAGAGAGCAAGTGCCCAGGAGTTCTGACTTATATTTCACTGTTCTGATCATGAAACAAATCTCCTTTGTTCTAAATATTTGTATGTTATGCACTTGCATCATCCTCTGCTACAATTAGTAGTTTGCTACAGAGATAAGGGATTGATTTCTATCCCATACTGTCCACTACCACTTCTTATCCTATACTTGCAGTTTGGTAATTTTAGGCCTTCAGGAATCTAAATACCCTTCTCTTTTGGACTGTGGTTTGAGTTCTTCCTTGAACCTGCTCTATGCTGAACTAAGAGGTCCTTGTAGTACTTTAGCTTTTTAGTCTTTTACCTAGAAGCAATGATTTCTCTTCCTTTTCCTTTTTACTGACGTTCAGCACATCCAAATGAGCTAATAGCTCACTCCAATTAAAGCCTACCATTATCTGAAAGCAATAGTGGTGTAACCATAAGATGATTCATAAGTAAGAGCTGAATATAAACAAGTAGGTTTTATCTAATTTTCCTTTTTTTTTTTTTTAGTCTGTGGACATACAAGAAGGGGAATTCTTATACTTTTTTTCCTTCTTTTGGACAAATACTAGATAGTCATCCTGCTAAATAAATATGGCAAGTCTAGTTTAAACACTGAATGAGTGACTGCAGAAGGTTTATTTGTTTAAATGGCTTTCTGTTCAGATGAAATCTAAACAGAAAAACATAAAAGTTATCTCTTTAATCCAAATCAGAGTTTTGGCTGAGCTTATTAATTCTGAAGAGTCTGGACTTAAAACAAACAAACAAAAACATATCTCTTTTTGCATGTGAAACACGTTTGAAATAACTTTCTCCAGGTATTTCATTTTAATTTCAAAGGCTTTTTTTGCACATTACCATGTGCAGACCAGAAACACCCCAGTCAAATAAATATCAAACTGTTGCCTTCACTTTACAATTGTAACTAAGAGAGTTTGTGTGATGTGTCTTAAGTCAAAAAAACAAAGTAACAGTAGAATAGGATTTAGAGTTGAGCAGACTCTAATCCACCAGGCTGTGCTCAGTCCACTAAACATGACTTTCATTGTGCACCCAAATACCAGCTGGTGATCACTTGAAGATTGATGGTAGCATGCAGCTTTGGAATGTGCTCCTAAATTCACTCTTGGGGTCAGTCTTCGTGGTGTGAAAAAGAGTGAAATACAGTTACATTCTGTGTGTTTAAACAGCAAACATGCTACCCACTGAATACATCTCTCTGTGGGGCATGAGCACAGCACGCCTACTCCCACTGAGCCACTAGCAGGGACAGCCACATCTCATAAATGACACTTCCCAGTGACAGACCCACTTCCAGCTTCCAAATCCATACAGAAATAACATAAGCTCAAATAAAATAGTTTTCACTTCACACATGCTTAGAAGTATTTTGGTTTTGAAGTTGACATTAAAAAAACTCCATTGTCTTAATGAATTTAGTGCTAAAAGTGTTCATAAGAATCCTAGGTGTTCAGCAACACAATCAGTGAACACTGATGATGAAGTTAATAATTTCCAGTTGCATCCAACCTTTGAAGTCCTCTGCAGGACATGGCTAAAACCTGTGTCCAGTGATGCAGGTTGTGGCATTACAGTAATTTGAAAAAAAAGAAAAAAAATCTTCATGTCTGATGAAACCACATGGATGTTCCTCTGATGGGACTGAATGCATTTAATATATCAGAAAAATGTATTTTAGGGGAAAAAACAACAGGAAAATATTTAAGGATAGGCTTAACCTTTGCTCTTCTCACAAACCAAACTTTTCTTGGCTTTAGGAGGCATCTCAAACACCCACGTCCAGAAGCAGATTGCTTCCTGTCAGTGAGAAAGGCTGGGTGGCCTCCTGGATGCAAAATCAAATTTAATCAGAGTCCAAATTAGGCTACAAAGGGTAATTAACCATACAGAACAAAAAAGAAATATAGGAAAGGAATTAATTACATTGTAGAGAACTATTCTACTCTTCTAATATTTCTATTCTAGAAATAGAAATATCAAGAGGAGGTTTGGATAAATACAGTTATTAAAGAATTGTGGAATCGAGCGTGGCTGTCTCTTTTGGAAAAGTTTCTTATCTCCAATACAATGATCCTTCTGGCATCATGTTGGATTAGGGGTTCATTGAAGGTTCACTGAAGGGGGAATGCCATTTGTTGACCTCCAGCTGCTTTGTTTTCTCACATAATGGAGCAAGAATAAGTGTTTCTTTTATCGTCCCCAGATGTAAAGCAGAACTTGCTAAGTTTCTAGATTTGCTGTAAAGAGATGATTATCTGATATATAGACAAGAGTGTATAGGCATTTACTGATACTGATAGGAAACAATAAAACCCACTAAAAATAGAAGTAGTTTACACAGTTTTATGTGATACCCACCCTTCCATGTACCCTTTTCCTTATTTTTCCTATAGACGACTTATCTTCCTTTACAATCATCCCCCATATTCAGAATTGTCTAAGTCTAAAAATACCAGCCTTTAATTCACAGTCCATTGAAATGAATTTATTAATGAAATTCTTTTGAATGTGTTAATACTCCCTCCAAGCCTTCTTCAGCTCATAGCTGAGTAAAGTTTCCCTTTTTTATACAGGGTAGGGATGAGAAGTGACTACCAAAGAAAGGACCAGTGTATTTTAAGGAGATCTGTGGATAAAATGGTATGGCTAAAATTACAGCTAAAGTTAGTAATGATAAAGGCAAGGATTACTGCAGCAAGGGCAGTAGTGCCAGTCCTAGATATACAGAGATTTGCTGAATTTCTGGGGAGGCTGATCTTCGAATATGCTTGGAGAGAAAAAAAAAAGATTGTTCATGTGAGTTGATGTGAAGAGCTTTATCAGTCAGAAAAGATGTTAAGAGACTACTGTCGTCGTTTCATCACGATGTTGGCTATTTTGCACCATTTGATACTTTTTCACTACAATTTACAGGCACAATACTTGGTACATCAATGAAAATGTATGAACATTTTAAAAATGCACATTTGGGGAGTAGCTACCTTTGTCAGTTTTCAAAGGGCAAATTATATCTTTGCTGTCTATAGGCCACTCAACTTGCAAAGTTCACTCTCATGTTGAAACAGAAAGGTAAACTTGCAAAAAAAAGAAACCAGTTCTAGCAGTAAAACAACCTACCTTTCATTCAATTTTACTTACACTCTCCCTGCCTCTCTCACTTCTTGCCCAGTATTCAAAAATGTCCCAGATGACATCATCTGGCACATTCATTTGTGGGGAGTAGTCAAATACTCTAACCTAAGCCTAAAAGGTTTGCTTTTAATATAGAAATAAGAGCCTGAATGAGATGCAAAACTAATGAGAAGTCCACTCAGACCTTGTTCTTTTCCCAGAGGTCAACCCACTGGTGGCAAATAGAATGAAGACGAATGAATTGGGAGATCAGCTTACAAGTTTCATGTTGTTGCCCAGTTCTGACTAAGAGAATAGCACTAGCTTCAGTTTTTCAGACAGACAATTACAATAATTCACTTTCTTCCATTTCTCATATCTTTCTTTAAATTTAGATCAGAGATTTTTGGTGTCTGCATACAGTCAGGGCTTAAGCTGGCGAGTTACTCTGATAGCTACTTGGAACATCTCTCTGTGTGACTGGAAGCATAGCTGTTTCTCCAATGATGTGAGTGCTGGTCCACTAGAAAAAAAGAAAGAAAGAGAGAAAACACAAGAGATTACACTGAAAAGACATAATGCTCCCAGAAGTAAAATAATGTGGAATTTGTCTGACTTCTCTATGGGTGTTGTTTCTTTTCTTATTTCATCTCAAAAATAGTGTCATGTTTTCAACTGAAAGCTTCTCACTCCTGCATATGGAAAACAAGAATGCCTCAAGTGCCAATGGCAAAGCCACCGGGTGCACCCAGGCGAGTGGGTGAGAAAGGCTAAGCATGTGCAACACCATGCAGTGTGGCAAGGACCCTCTCCATGTCTTTTGGAATGAAACAAAAGGGTAAATTCTGTGTAACTGTGAAGACTTTGAAGTATGCAGTTTACAGCTCTTGGAGAGCCATTTGCAGACTGCAGATCTGTTAAACACAAGTTCTGTATATACAAGACACAGAGAAGACTGTCTCCCATCTGATGAGGCTAACTCAGCTGCAGTTTTCTTAAACTCAATTGGCCTGTCTTTCTGGCTCTCCATGCTTGCCAAAGTTGCCTCTTTGGTTTTGGGAGCAAAAATGAAAATAAAACCTGGGCAGATTAATAATGGGCAGAAATAAATATTTGAAAAATTAGGTATCCTTTTCTGGAATGTACTGTAGAGTGGCAGTATTTGTGACATCTCAAATAAACCCCACAAATAGCAATTCAATAAAGGGTAAAGATCATGAGTAAAATTATAACTGCACAGTACTTATTAAAAAATAAGAAGCCCACTTTTCAGTGTTTTTATTGAAATACCTGTACAGACTTCAGAGGAGGTGTTCCGGGTTTACAGTGAGGTAAGTGGAGGAATTATATGAAAATTATGCCAAGAAATGTCTACAGCCTAGCAAGACTGGCTGGAGGATGTGGGTGGTCTTCTGTCATTCTCAGTAAAGGAATCTCAATACTGGAAAATTGGCAAGACTTAGAATAGCTATGCAACTGCAGTTTGGAAAATATTGATGTATTTTCCTCCTTGTTTCGAGTAGGGCTTCTGTTGTGAATTTGATATGATTTCATCATGACAATATCTGTGTAAGTCAAAGAAAGAAATCATCATTTTAATAGAGTCTATTCTTCATAATGTAAAAATGCACTTAATCCTTGTGGGGTATACTGGCTTGGTGAATATCCCACAGAGCCATATTAATACATTTTGTTACACACAAGTAAGTGACTTTCTCTCATCCTGTGTTTGCCTTTGCTTAGAAAGCACATTCCTTCTCCACAAAACTGGCATCTGCCACTAAGTCCTCAATCTTCCCCTTTTTCCTCATTCTTCAAAGTAGCAAATCAAAGGTGCAAAATTCTCTGATAGTTGTTGATAGTTTTAATAAAACATCAGAGTCATAAGTGATTCCCCTTTCAGTACAACTTTCAAAAGCCCCTAGATCAAAAGCCAGTTAATACTCCACTGTGATCTTTTTAAAGTCTACGAATTACCAGGATTTTAGGACTTCTGTATCTTGTGAATTGTAAAAAAAAAGACTCATCTACTGACATATGTAAATACTCTGCTTAAGGTCAACTATTAACTGGTATGTCTTTTCCTATCAACACATGGTCCCCATCACAAAGACCTATTGAGTGTTTTACTGCTCCTAATGTGTATGTTGAGCTGCTCAAGGTGACAGATTGTTCTTCAAACATGCTAAAGCTGCCTCTGGGTCTGATTCTCCAAAGACTTCACCTTGATGCTATTATTTCCATTTATGGAAAGCTTCACTATCTCAATCCATTAATTTTTAAATTCCACTTTCAACATTTAGCACATATACCAACAAGTATTCGAGGTGTATATTTAAAACAGATCATATTTAGATATCGTTAACATTTCCATGTTATTTACTCTCATTCCAAATACACCAATTAAACTTCCTTCTAGCTAATTATACATTTTAGCTTTAAGCAAAAAGGGCTCCTGTTTCAGCCTTGCTGCCTGAACTCTCTCCCTATCCTCCAAGTGATCTTGTTAATTAGTTAGCCTGTGATTTTATGAGCACTTGTAAATCTATTTTCTCCTTTCTCACTTACTCTCTTTTTTTAAAATAAAAATGTAATTAAACCCCTTTCAGACAGATTCAGAAGCTAGCAAGTGTGCACATCTGTGATTTCCAGTCCTTATAAACCTTTTACCTCCTTATACAAAAAGCCAAATTTCATTCTAACAGCATTAAAAAAACAAAGTGTGAAGACTTCTCATGCGTGAAGAAGAGATAAAGAGATAAAGAAAAGGTCAAAGGTCTACCTGAGCTTTTTGGGCTCTGTGTGGTTAAGGCACACAAGGGACAGGCTAGTAGCACATCTGGCTGCTTATGGTTCTTTGGCCAAATGACTGCATGCTTATTTATAATCAGCTTCATCTGAGAGCTGGGCTTCAGTTTGAACCCTGTATGAGCAGCGGCAAAATGCTTTAACAGCTCGCTTATCTCACCCTCTTAGGTAGAAGGAATCAATACAGGTTTCTTCAAAGAAAGGTAATATTGACAGTGCAAAGGTGACTCAATTTGAAGTTTTGAAGGGAAATAGTCAGACTGTCCTGGTTGTCTTTCCATACATAAAATTAAACAAATAATCACACTGTATAGTCATGTAGTTGAAAAGCAATATTATAAATAGCATACTATTTCTACAGTCACTGTGTAAACTGTAAAAGTAATACAATTATTTCTTCTTTGATGCTACACTAAGAAAACAGAAATAAGGCCAAGAAAATGATTGTTTGCATTAGAAGAATCTTATTAAATCCAGTATCACTTATATTAGGGTCTTATCTTGCATATTAAGGATTATTATATTCCTTACATTAGGAAAGTCAAGTAGTGTTTTCGGCATTGTGATACCAGTGAATTTGAATTAAGGACTGATGAAAGCTTGATGCTGAATGATTAAATAAGATGTTCAGAGGACTACCTGATGAGTGTATATTCATCATATACTGTTATGCAGTTTGGACAATTTGGGTATATCAGGCTGTGTGAGATATCTCCACCTTCCTGGATATCCAGTCTCTGATAGCTGCAACCTGTTTTCTTCTGGCCAACACAATGAGTTTTGAGTGTTACAAAGGCTTTTGTGATGTTAATAATAGATATTATGTAAATATTTTGTTGTTTCTTCTGCAAGATCACAACTTTTCTAGAAATAATACTTGCATTAACTTTTTTGTGGTGGATTAAAAGGATAATTAAAGAGTAGGTGTTAAACTGCCTCATTGTCAGTAAGTTGTGAGCTGTGTACAGAGAAAATAGTTTGGGAGAGTGAGTTCCCTGAAGCTTTTGTTTTTCATTAAAAAGGACAAGAGCTTTATAACAAGTCCTCTAAGATCAGCCAACACTAGGGATCAATCTGACATTGGCTTTATCACTGAGGAAAGCCAAAACTAAACTCACTGACTGAAGAAAAAAGATATTTCTTGTATCATTAAGGGTTACAGTTGTTAGCATATGGAATATATTATAAACTTTTGTTTTATTGTTAAACAAAACTATTAATATTCACAGAGAGCTGTTTGCAACTTCATTCGCCTTACAGGGTTTACTCCCTTGAATATTTGGTTGAATTCCCAAAGCATGGAATAGGATTAGCTTTGAAGATGTCCTGATTTCAGCTGGAATAAAGTTAATTTTCTTCCTAGTAGCTGGTACAGTGCTGTGGTTTCGATTTAGGGTGAAAATAATGTTGATAACACAATGATGTTTTAGTTGTTGCTAGGCAGTGTTTATACTAAGTCAAGGACTTTTCAGCTTCACACGCTGCCCTGTCAGGGAAGGTTGGGGCTGCACAAGGAGCTGGGAGGGAACACAGTAAGCACAACTGACCCAAACATGCCACAAGGGCATTCCATACCAGATGAAGTCAAGCACAGTGGGGAGACTTGGCCAGGGGACACCAGAGCTCAGGGATTGGCTGGGCGTCCCTCAGCAGGTGGTGGCCAATTGTATTGTACATCTCTTGTTCTGTGTATTCTATCATTGTTACTATTATTTCTCCCTTTTCTGTCCTGTTAAACTGTCTATCTCAACCCATGAGTTTTACTTTTCTTTTTTTCTTTTTCTTCAATTCTCTGCCCACTGCCACTGGAGAAGTCAGGGTAGTGAGTGAGCAGCTGTGTGGTGCCTGATTGCTAGCTGGGGTTAAACCATGACAGTAAATGTTTACATCATTTTTTTCATTATGAGTAAATCTTTACATCAAATTTTTGCAAAAATTTTGGGGTGAAAAGGAATGTAGAAGACCTTGCTGCATCTTTCCAGCCACTGGTCTTTCCAAGTAACAACACCCAGATATTATTTCTTTAAAAAATCAAATTTTCTTGGGTGACTGTGTGGTAATTTTTTTTAAATGAAAAGAAAATTTGATCAGTTATAAATTCTCTCCCCACTTGTTTCAACAGCCCTAAGAGACTAATAAACTGTAAGTTCAGCAGTGAAAGAAATAAAACTAATAAATCTATATGAAAGTATCTGTTTCAGGGCTTTCCTTCTTCTTATGAATGGTGTTGGGTTTCTGTACTACAGTGACATGTCAAAAGGTATTCTCCTCAGCAGCAGCTTGATGGAGACAGATTACCCTTCAGGTGCTTGAGAAAGAATACTGCCACTGCAAAGAGATTAAAATCCAGGAAAATAATGGATTTTAATAAATGAAAGTTGTAGAAATCAGATTTATGTTGCTGTTGTTGTCTCTTGCTTAAAAGCAATCATCATGATCTTGATCATCTTTAATGTCAGTAATAGTTTATTCATTGTCAGTATTTATCAGTCGCTAAAGCAATAAGGAGGGACATTATATTGTGCAATCACTGTGCTCATTTACCCAGTGCTGTGCAGGCAAGTGCTGCCTCTCTCAGTTTGTCTGTGCTTTGATAGTATATCAAATATACACTTCTGAGAAGCTTCAGTTTCACCTTACAGCTGCCAAATATTACAGTAAGGTTAATAAGGCCACCAGGAAAAGGGATGAACTCTAGCTTCTCAGGCTTGTTCTGAAAGGACAGTCTGAGAATTTCAGAGCAGGCAAAGGGACAGCATTTTAATGGCTAAGCTGGTGAGTCTCCAAGGTGCCTTTGAAAATCCTAGCTAAAAGTTTACAGGATTTTTCAAGCACTGAAGAATGACTTCTGAAAATTATGTGGACAATTTTCATGTGTATTCAATGAGTACTCTTTCAGCTTAAGCTTTTAGGCACAGAGTGTAAATCTTGATTGTATGTTTATCCTTTGTTGAGGGACTTATGAAATTAAAATGTTATTTGTTAATTTTTTCAATAGTACCACAAATAAAAGCATCACTTAGATCCTGAAAGCTGACAAACATCCAAGTGAATCAAAACATCATATCTTTCAGTAACTGAAGATATTTTTCATCTTCCTATGTAACTATTTAACAATCATGATAAAAATTGTGGAGTTATTTGTCATATTTATCAATGCAAGTTATATTCTGATAAGTTGCTCTTTCAATCATTAGGTCTCTAGTAGACATAAGGTATAAGTCCCAAGACTGAAGCCTTTGCCTGTATGTTGTCCACAGCCTGTGAAAAAGTTGCTTTCCAGAAAATATTCAGAGAAAAAAATTAAGCTCCCGGCTACATACTTGTTTTACAACATACTTCTGGTTTTTTAACAGAGCCCACACCTAGAAATATTTTTGCTTTGAGAGTTTTCTTTTCCAAAATATCATTAGCCCATGTTAATCTATTAATCGAAAAGGCTTAGATGATTAATTTTGGATAAGACAAATTCTGTTTTCTAGAGGCAACTAACGAGCAAAAACTTTACTTTTAGCAAAAACTAGGCTTCAACAGCAGTTGCAAGCCATATTGTCCCAGACAAACAGTTTGCAAAAGGGATGTGAACTCAGTTCTTAGATTTATGGATAAACATTACAGCAGGACTTCATTTTCATATGTAGTGTGTATTTGCCACCCTCTTAAAGGGAACACAATCCAATAATAATGCTCATGAGGTAAGAAAGCATAATTATATGTTAAGTGTTTGAATAAGGACAAATTGATTATTAAAGTTTTATTTTTCTATTCTCAACTCTTGAGAAATATCCCTTCTGTTATTACTCAAAGAAAAATAATCAGAGGGGGCCAAAACATATTGGCCAAGCACAGACAGGAAGGCTGAGCTTTCTCAAGGGCAGCAAGTAATACTTACATTGCAGATGCTTGTGCTATTCCTGTAACAGGCCTGATCCTGTACTAATGAGATCAAAGGATGTTTTTCACTTCATTTTATTGAAAAAAGTTGCATGTGGAAAAATAAAGCTAGTTCTACAGTTCTGACAGTTTGGTCCAAACCCCGTAAACAAACTGAATAAATGGACATATTTAGGCTTGACTGAATATTTTTTTCTTTTAAATTGACCTTGAAAAATGATATAAACCTTTTCTTAGTGAAGCCCCTATTAGGGGAAGAAAGTAAACTGTTCATATGTACTTTTCATTGATCTTGTGGATTTTCTGCTATAATAAACTTAAACATGAGTACATTGATTAATTTAATAAATGATCTTCCTTAAAAGCCAAAGATGTAAATAATCATTGCCATTAAAATAAGAACTAATTAGGTGAATGAGTAACAGCAATGCCTGATTTTTTTATGAGGGATGTCTAGCTACTTAATGTACAAAAGAATTGCATTCAAAGTGGGAAAGGGAAATTTGTTTTGACTCAACCTTTGCATTATTACCAAGTTTTATGAGGATTTTTCTTCTCTTACTGACCCCACTTGTGTTGAAAGATGCCTTTATTTGGAAAGAAATTTGAGTATGAAATGAGAAAGGCAACTGAACCACTTTACTAACTTCTTGTCTTTACTATTCCAGAGCTGCAAGAAACTAAGACCTCCGAATATCACAGAATATCCCACAGTCCTCTGGATTACAGGATATTATTAATGGATGAAGATCAGGATCGGATCTATGTGGGCAGCAAAGATCATATTCTGTCTTTGAATATTAATAATATAAGCCAGGACCCTCTCAGTGTAAGTTCAAGATTTATTTTAAGAATCCAAGGTTGATTTGCTGCATGCCTTGCTAATAAGAAAGGATTTCATGTGTATTTCATTCTTTTGCAGCAGACAAAAGTCTAGGCCCATACCTTGTTGAATTATTAGTCCTCGTTTTATGTGTAGTGTGAGATGAAGAAACTATTAGCATGGCTGCTCCTCAAACACTGTTCAAAGACTCACATGTTTACTCATTTTGAAGCAACATTCAGCATGGCTTGGCCTCATAAGGAAAATTTGTATGGATTGAAGGTTTCCTCTCCTTTCCAAGATTTAAGATAATTCAGAGATGCATATGTAAAAGAAGCCTGTAAGGAAGAATTGAGACACATGCTATCGTTTTCAAATCCTAAGGAAAAAAAAAAAAAGAAACAGGGACAGAGTTGCCTTTAATCTTCGAGTTTATTTATTTTTGTTTTGTACTGTGAAGTCTAATTGCTGAACTAGTTTCTAATCTTTTGTTATGTCTGTGTCAGCCTTTATCTTTCAGTTGGGTAGCTGAGACACCTCTTGGTTTTTTGGACACTGTGATCCTCATCTCCTTCTTGACACCACCTCTTTTCTGGCTTCTTCCCTCACTTATCGGGATGTCATTTTCTAAGGGCTTTCTGTGTCCCACCTTCCTAAACTGTAGTAGGCAACCTATGTTAGAAAATAATCAAATTAAAAAATATTTATGCCACTTTAACAGATCCCTCTCTTGTCTCCAGAGCAAGGTCAAATCCCACTTCTGTGCTTTTAAAATAGGAGGCCTACAGAATTACTTTTGTGCACAAAAGCCTGAGTGTTATTACCTCTCTACAGACTTTGCCATGCCTATCTTTAGATTATCATGTCTACAACGCAAGCTTAAAAGCCCTATAAAGGCTTTGTTGTATCAAGCTCATCCAAGCCTTTAATCGATTGGCTTTATTACTGTACCTCAGGAGTATTGAAGGGCAGAGATATCCAGCTTGCAGCAGGGAAGTTAAATGGCTTCTTTAACAGGCAAGGCTTTTAATGTGTCAGAAGAGAGAGAGGGAGGCTCCACTGAAAGGTGATTAAGCACAGTTAAACTAGGCTTTGCTCTGAATCACCCTCTGGACATGCCTGTCTACCTGAATTGATTGTGCATGGAGTCCAAGGAGGCTAACTCTGGCTTACACATTTAAATTAAATGCTTCTCATGTGATGACATGAACATGTCCTTCCTCCTCCTAATGGTACAGAAGTCTTCCTCTGAAATAAGGCAACTTTCTCTGATCTGGAATAGCTTGTGTGACCCTTTTGCTAATTCCCATCTTCCCAGTGATCTGACCACTGAAATCAAGAAATCAGTCTGAAATCTTAAGATTTTAAAGTAGGTTTTATCACAAGATATTCCAAACCTTTACTGTTAAAACTAAAAAATTTTTACAAGAACCCTGCTTTCAGTATTTTAGTCTTCTGGTTTCTAGTGTGAACATTTTCTAGAAATTCAGTAGAAGCAAAATAAAGACACAGTAATTTAGACAATGGTGGTGAAAATGTCTCTTGTTTAGAAGAAAGAAATTTAGATGAGTTTAGTAACTTATCTTAAAAATATTTAATAAAATTAGTTTATATCAGCTAAAGACCTGAGCCTTTATTTTATTTACTGCATGCTAAAACATTGTTTGCATTTATCAATGAAAATCTTTTTTTGCCTTATAATCATGGTGTAAAAGAAATAAAAATATTAACAGTAACACTAAAATATTAGTGTTAAGTTAGGCAGTGAAACATTTTGTTTCAATTAGGTAATAAATATGTTACTTAAAAGATATTTCTTTCCTTACAGATTTTCTGGCCGGCATCAGCAAACAAGGTTGAAGAGTGCAAAATGGCTGGCAAAGATCCTACAGTAAGTTATAATCCACATGCACATCCACACACACACACACACACAAATTACGTACTTGGCAATAAAGTAAGAGTACCTTGAGTGCAGCCAAAAGCAAAAAGAAAGGTTTGTTTTGCTTTTTAAATGCCCTGCAGGCCAAGTGATAAAGCAAATGTATGAAAAAACAAGCTATGTAAGTAGAATACATTTTCAGACTTTGACAGATGGAAGAGACATGCATTGTCCACTCCTCTGACTTTTTTTCTTCTTAATAGTCAAATTAGATAATATGTCCTGAGGATGATGCTAAACAGCTTGCTGAACTGTTGTTCAGGGTAGGGCAGCACTCTGTCTGTCTGCTTGTCCCAGGAACAGGCTTTGCAGGTGGGTGGTACCCACTGACTGAACACTCCCCAGCCTCAGGAACATTCCAAACACCTCTTTCCATTACTTCCACCATATAATGCCCAATTTGGTGTGTGGAAACCAGTATGCTTTCCTAGAAAGAGGTAAAGATGATCTGTGGAATTAGGGAAACCCGGACCATGGAGAGGTTATGTTTGGTCATTTTGCATCACAGCTGATTATTCTCCAATCTAAATGCAGACATTTTCCAAAGGACCTAAATCAGCTGGTAATTTCCCTATGCACTCTTTACAGAAGATAGGTAAAATCAAACTATTTTGAAAGACCCAGTGATTGGTAAAACACAGCAGAACCTGTCTTTGCCAGAGTTGCAGATTAACATAGTTATCTTCCTAAATTAATTTGAATTTAAAATCTGTCTATGCCTAGATTTTATTCACAGAAAACAGCTAAAATTATACAAAAAACCCCCCAGAAAGTCAAATTTCAATTCTATTCAGTTACCTCTTGACTTTTTACCAGTTTAGCAGCACCTAAAGGTCTTTATCCTGTTTTTCTTTTTAGCTCTTCAGATATAGTTGTTTTCCAGCTCATATTTTAGTACTAGTATCTAATCTGAGATAGAAATTTACAATTTCTCACTACTAAATTTATAAGAAAAAACAATGAAATTTTGCTTGAGTTTTGACTTGAGAAAAAAACTAGGGAAATCAGAAGCTTTCACATTGAGTGTATTCATATTTGGGGCATACTACATGTAGGATCATAATTAGTGAATTGATTGAAGGTTACTTCTGGTTTTACTGCAGAGACCCTGCTTCTTCCAATGTAAGGTACAGAAAAGTCTGTGGAAAATGAAATTACTGTGTGGAAATGGGAAAGTTACATGTACTCCTCTAAAAGTCCTCTGTAGTACCCTATCAATGGCCAGTTCTGAGAGCAGGCAAAATGGCATGAAAGCAGAAGTCTGCAGCTGTTCAAATCCAGAGGCTGCCAACCTCTGTAGCTGTTTTCATTATATTATTCAAATTATAAAACATATCTATTCCCTAGAGTTTCCAACATCTAATAACATTTGCCAATGTGAAATTAAATTTTCTGTATTCCCTGCAGCATGGCTGTGGAAATTTTGTGCGTGTGATACAGTCATACAATCGCACCCACCTGTACGTCTGCGGCAGTGGTGCCTTCAGCCCTGTCTGTGTGTATGTCCACAGAGGACGCAGGTCCGAGGTAAGTCCTTGCGTTTTATCCACACATTTTGTGGGGTATCTTACAAGTTTTGTGCAAAACTCAAAATTTTGAAAATGCAAAAATCAATAATCTGAATAGGTTCCTTCATCCGTGTCAAATAGAAAAGCCCCCAAAGGTCCATAGTATTCTGACCTGTTACCAGCTAGAAGCAAAGGAACAATCAAAAAACATGCTTCAAATATAATCATTGTCCAAAATTCCACAGTCATACCAAGTGCTAGCCTATGTTTGATACTATTTTTTGTTTGACACTGTCTGGTGAAAATGCCAAGAAATTCTTGAAAGGAAATAGCCAGTTTGATAAAGAATAAAATATGCAGTCTACTTTTTATAACTTCCATGTGTTACTTATTCCTGGGAAAAGGTCTAAAGTATGCTAACTCTTCAGGTTTGTGAAGGTTTACTGGACTTCTTAACACCCACTAAATACAATCCCAGTACAGGTAACTTTCATATACTGCACAAGTTTTGCCCCATTAGATTCTGCTGACATGAAGTCAGTAAGTTTTCTCAACACTCTGAAATCTTCCAGGGTGTAAATCTTATCTACAGATAGGTCCCCAGTTTTTCTATATTCAGTTTCACTGTGTATTTTCAATCTGCAAAGTACCAAATGATTCACAAGTATGTTATCCAAGTTTCCTGATTTGAAAGGGAAATGTTTGTTTATGTGCAAAGGTAAGAGGCAATAAATTAAGCATCTAGAAGAAGAAAGAAAAGCACTTAACTGGGACCCAGTGACTCAGTAGCTTCTGTGTCAGATTCACATCTGCAGGCACAGGGGTGTACGGTATATTATCCTCTACAATGTGGAAGCAGGGGTGTTGGGAAGGAGGATCAGAGTGTGCTACCTGGAGGTTTGCCATGTGAGGGCAGCTTCAAAAGCTGGGTTAGCTCCTAGCGTAGACACTGGGAAATTCATCACTGATTTCATTGGGAATGGGATAGGAATTCTGGCCAAGAACCAAGACTATTACAGAGGTTGCCAGGGAAGACATAAATCATTTTTTCTCCAGGTAGGTTTGTATGGGATGATCTCAGTAACTTTTGGTAGATCCCCACTTGGCTCCAACCTCCTTAACAGAGTATGTAGTCATGTATCCCTGTCCCTTCAGTCCTAATGAATTATCTATAAGTAGAGGTTCAGAGGCCTGCATTTAATAGCACAACCAAGTGGAATTAAATAAGTATATCCTTCTGGTTAATGGAGTCTACATTTTTGGTGTATTTTGAAACAGGTCAGGTTTCCTCAGCATCATATTGTTTCTTGAAAAATTATTTAAAACATGAAAAGTGATCTTATTTGTCTCTCATTAATGCAATATTTCTTTATCTGTAGTAGTAGTAGTACTGTAGCCCAGAGAACTTTGAATCTTAATATTTTAGGGGGTTTGTAAATGAGATTGGGAGGGAGAGGGGCAGTAGGAAATGACATCTCCAGATGGTGCAAGATGTTAAATTTCTTAAGTTGAAATAAAGATACATTTTTTGGAAGAGCAAAACTGGCTTTACTTAGCCTGTCTGTGTATCTCCATGTCTATGATCAATTGATTAAATAAACTGCTGTTTCAGACGTCTGGAGTCTGTCAGACACTTGACTGTAGGCATTGCATGCTCAAAGCCATTACTGTACAGGCCAACAATAGCATAACAGTTTTAAACCAAGCATTTCCTTCTGAACTCGTTGCATATATCAGTGCATGACTAATTAATAGAGCAGAATGAAGAACTATGTAGTGCTGATGGGACTAGTGAGAACTCAGTTTTTTCCTTGCTTTTATCATTTCACCTTTAATTTCATATAGTTTTACATGCACAGAAGGCTGGTTTTGCATGTGCAAAATGGGTATTTTAGAAAGCACATCTGTTTTTCTCTAGAAAAGTTCAAAGCCTGACAGTAAGAGTCACATCCAACACTTATAAGAACTGGGCCTGTATTGCTCTTTTGTTTCATTGGTGAGGCAGAATCCTGCCTTTTTCCCTCAAACAGAGGATACAAAATAATTAATTTTCTTGTTTGGCACACTTGATACTTTGGTCTTTAGTAATGACTCTCTTAGTCAACCAAATATAATGTAAAAGTAAATGCAAACAGAAGGAAATGTAATCACTATGTGAATTAATTACAGGCTAAAAAGTAGTTTTAATATATAGGAAAATCAAGGGTAATCCTGGAGCTAGTTTAATAGTGCAATAATGGGCATTTTGAATTGGTAAATAGTGGTATAATAATTTAGTAAATGGGGGTTAACTTCAAGCTGCATATTAACCTACAGGGAAAATACACAGACCCCCCCCAAAAAAATCAAAACCAAACCAAACAAACAAAACAGCAAAAAGCTCCACAACCAAGATTGTATTAGAAACTTCATACTTACATGTTAACGTTGTTTAAAGAGCTTATTACTGAAACAGTAGATAAGATCTCTGATTAAATTAGGCAAGACAAAAAATCAGTTGAATAGCTAATACATCACACAAGCTTTTCTTTTGAAGATTTTTAGGTACTTTTTTCTGTTGTAACAGAAATGTTTTAAGTTTGCATGTTTTTTTCCTTTCAGTTGTGTCTTTTGGCCTTTTAGTAAGGATTAGAATTTTGTTATAGGAGGCTAGGAACAAGCTGATTGTTTAGCATACAATGGGATGCAAGTTGATGTGCTATGGATTGATGTCTGCCATTACTCAGTGCAGGTTTTAGGGAACGGACTTGGACCCAAGTCATCTCTTGCTCAGAATACCATGGTTTTCAGTATTGCTGGGAACAAAGAAGTGAAAAAGTGCACCAAGATGGATGAATTTTCTAAAGATATTCAGACTGTTTGTATTTCAAGCTGTAGTTCAGGTTGTTTCTAGTTTTCCAAATGTATTTCCTACTTATAAATCACATAAAATAGAAAAAAAATCTCCATATCATGATTCCTAAACAGCAGAAAATGTCCAAGAGATTTCAGGCAATGGCAAGAGATATTGATAAAGTTGTCTAAGAGGATGATGAAATTCTAAATAGGAAAGCTAAACTGCTGATAGTCCAGCAAAAGTGCCTAGCAGACCTGAGCATTGTTAATGCTCAAACCAGCCAAACATAAAAATCACTTTATGTCATGGTTTCTGAAATGAGAAGTGACAAACAAATCTACATTGCAGGAACAAATCTTCAAGATCGACTCAAAGTGTGAATCAGGAAAGGGTCGCTGTTCTTTCAACCCTAACGTGAACACCGTGTCTGTTATGATCAGTAAGTAAAGATACTCCAGGTTACTGAGGTCTGCCTGTCTGATGGTGTGGATTGATGAGGTGCCTGAAATGAGCTGGGCACAGAGTTCAGCCTGCAAGGCTCAGTACCTTGTGTCTGGCTGATGGGCACAAGGGTTGGGTGTATCCTTGTTTAAAGGTTTACATGAAGCTAAAGGTGAGTGTATAAATGAAATGCATAAATAAGCTGTTGAGAGGGAGAGAAACAGGAAAAAAAAATAGGTTGTCCCTTTTCCAGCTTACATTTTTCCCAGGATTAGTTTCAACTTTACATTAGCCTGTCTAGGATTTTGTGTTTGAACAACTTCTGACCTTGTTCATCCTAGACAGCACTTGTGTCTCATTTAATTATTTGTAAAATCTCAGAGTAGCTAGGGAAAGAATTTCATTTTTATTGTCATCTCTGATGTAGAGCTCAGCAGCTATTGCAAGGCTCTTCATTCTTCAGCTGGCTTTATACCCAACCAATTTTGATGTTTTATTCCTTTTGAAAGGCCAGAAAGTAAAAGAACTGACACACCTTGTGTTCTTGTGAATTGTGTGAATTGGTGGCAACTGTACCCAGTGACTGTGAGATATACCCCATACAAAGAATTACTGCAGTGTCTGTTGCACACCTAACTGAAAACTCAAAGGAAGCATCTGCTGACCTAACTGAAGTCATCAGGAAAGCTTTTTTTTTTTTTAACCAGGAGACATATTATGTATACTTAGTGTAACCTGACCTTTCATGTTTGCAGCTTCTAGTGCCCCCAGACTTCCAGTGCCAAAGCCTTGATTTTTCAACATTTGCCTAATCCTTGCTATATTTTTGACTATGAAAGGTACTGCAGTTGCACAGATTTTTTCAGGCTTTCTTAGCAAATAAAAGATAGTGCACAAGGTACTGCATATTTCACCCAAAGGTTAGAAGGGGACAATGTGCAGTGTTTCCATCATTCAGCTTCCACTGAAATAAATTCTTTTCCTTTAAAGTTTGAGACTCATGGAGCTTAGGGGAAGTGTCATATAGTCTATCCTATGTGGTCTGTTCAAAATGCAAATTAACTTTGGGGTTCTTTTGATTCCTCATTGCAAATCTATTTAGTATAAAGAACAAGTAATTTCATTCAGAAAGGTGTGAACTGAAGTGCCTTTAGAAGACAGGTAAATGGAATCTATATATGTCTCTGAACCTTGGCTGTACTTTTGTGTTTGTCTCATCAGTGATTTATGGTCAGTGTTTACAGACACCAACTGTGTAAAGGAAATGTTTGTTCAAAATCACTGATGGATTAATCCACTGCTACTCATTGCTGTTCTGGTATTAAGTGAATCAACTGGCACTAAAAAATGAAGTTTTGTTTCCTTTTTCCTTCTGGATTTTATAAAAAACCATTAAAGTACATTATTTCTGAATTACTCTATATACAGTAAGCTGATTGTTTTCTACAGTAGATCTATGGCAGCTTTGTTCATCTTGGTAGACATTACATTATCTTTCTTGATCTTTCAGTGCATGACTGAAAAGACCTTTCCTAGTGTATGACTTACCTTTCATGACATAATTCATCTACAAAGTTTAAATTATTCCACAAAGGTCAGTTCTTTTCCAAAAATGTCCCACAGATTGTTTTATACTTTCTGCCTGTTACTACAAAGTCCAATCACTTCAAAAATATTAAGCTTGAAAGTAGTCTCAATATTTATGCCAGAAAAGGGATTTTGTAAGTCACAGCTTGAGTGGTAATGGGAGAACCAAGTCCATGTACTGGACTGTCCTTTTAGCTTTTTTCTTTAGGAATTCCTTCCTCTTACTTTAGAAGATGGGAAATACTGCCAGACAAGCTAACTCTTCCACAACAAAGGAGTAGTTTTTAAATACAAATACAATTTCTTGACAGTTTTGGGCATCTCAAGCCTAGGATGCAGCAGGAAAGCTGATTCACCCTTCAGAGGAAAGCGAAACTATAAAACCAAATCTCAACTATGTACAATTTGCCATTGTACAGAGACACTTCTGCATCAAAGCAATGAAAAATGTGCTTTGAAGAATCTTGTCATAACTAATGTGCAGGATGCCTGTCTCTTTCCCCGTCAAGACTCTCAGATATTTATAAAAGCAGACATACCTCATCAATTCAGTAATTCCCCTAGCAACAAAGAGAAGTAGTGTGAACTAGTTGTGCTCTGCAGACCAAGTGCTGTGTGGAACTTTAGAACATACCCAAAACAAAGTGGAGCTGACAGATATTATCTGATACATGATTATCAAGCAGACACTAGGAATGCTTAAGACATAACTAATAGTATGGATATGTAATAGGATTAAAATTACATATCGCAGTACTATTGTTCAAGTGTGTGGACGTGCATGTATATAGGACTGTACATAACTTTGAGAACTGTAAGCCTCATCTCTTTCAGGCAATTTATTTCACAATTAGAATAAAGCTCTGATGGATTGAGGCAATGAGAAAAAATACACAAAATCAGTTATACACCAATGTGTATTTAACATCAGTCTGTCAATACCTACTCAGGAAGTAAATGCTTCACAAGCATGCAGTGAATGCATTGTTTAAATCGCCTGTGCCTGAATCTTGTCATCACTGGGAGAGATGAGAGCAGAAGAGTAGCTGCTGGCTGCTCTGCAGGGGTTCAGTTCAGGCTCTAAGCAGCAGCAGAAAAACTTAATCTCCAGAGTTTTAACTATCTCATGAGCCAATAGTCTTCCTTATTGATGCACACACACACAAACACACACATAGAGAATAAAAATAGCCTTAAGCATTTCTGAACCTGTGACTCTGGCCAGCTTGACCACACTCTCTGGGTAGTCCAGGAATTCAGACAAAAACATCAATCAAAGGACCCAGCTGTACTGGAATGTATTCAGCCACCACTCCCACTCTGAGAGTTGGAGTTTATTTTAGCTACTGTTTTGTACTCTGGGGTTTCATTGTCATTAGTCAGTGGAAATTACTTGGTTATTCATGGAGCAGAAAATGATAGTATATGTAATTATAATTATATATACATATGTTTATGCACACGCACAAACTCACACAAACATAGATACACATCCTGACTGATGGACTTAGTTTTCCACCTTGCACAGGGAGCAGAAGTTCATAGCTGTGCTGATGTAGGAGTTGCATGTCTAATTCTGTTCAAGCATAATGACCCTATACTTAGAATCAAGTACATAAAAGGGGAGGACTGTTGCTCTGTATTACTCTGTGTAAAGTTCAATAATATGATTGTCTGGCCTCTGCAATACTGAAGTGAGCTTGAGGCTGCCTGGGGCAGCTTTGACAATACTGTTGGTAAAAATTGGCACTGATCCATTGACTTCAGTAGATGTTGTACCTGTTTACACCAGCAATAAATTCAACCCAGTCATTTTGTCTACCCCCATAACAAAAAAACCTTTAAAAATTGAATGGAATTCTTGATAACACTAGCCTGATTTTTCAGTGATCCTTAGCCGTGAAAGTTGAGCCACTAAACTTCATATCAAACAAAGGTTCACTGCATATGCAGTTCTGCTCTTGTTTTTAGTTATGCAGTTCCCTCAAGTCTTCAAGAAAACTCTGATGATTCTCATGCATTCTAGCTTGTGTCTTTCTAAATCAGAGGGAAACCCCATTCCCATGACCCAATATTTATCTGAATAAATTCCTATTTAAGTAAAAAGCTGACAAGTTTAAAATAAAAAATAGATCAGTAAGTATGGGTTTCCCAAAGGCCATAACAATGCATTTGCTTTTTTTCCCCTCCACTTCAATTCTTTTGCAGATGAAGAGCTTTTTTCAGGCATGTATATTGATTTCATGGGGACGGATGCAGCCATTTTTCGCAGCCTGACCAGGAGGAATGCAGTGCGAACTGACCAGCACAACTCCAAGTGGCTGAGTGGTGAGATGCCTTTGCTTTACCAGAGCTTTTAATGAGTTTCACAGAAAATGTGCTTTGTTTTGTTTAAAACAAAGCTTGTCTTTTAAAGAGTTTTTCTGAGTTTAATTTATGAAGCTGAACCATAAAGAAACGTGTGTAAACAATTGTTGTAGACACTGCACACATGTAAGGAGTTCACTGTGTCAGTCAGCCTTTTAGGCCACCCCACCTGATTATGAATTAACCAAGCTGTTCAAGAGAAAGTGTATGAAGACCTTTCAAATAGCAAGTAGACAGAAAATCTGATTTCTAGGGAAATGCTTTCTCCACCTCTAATGCATCAGACATTGTCTTAAATTAGAGTGCTTGATTCTAATGTTTTTCCTAATGAATTATGGACTTCAGTTAGTTTAGACTGATCCACCTCTGTATAGAAGACTCATTACCACTTGCATTCAAAATGTGTGCAGAAGACAGTGACATTATCAGAGAAGTCAATGACAATTATTTATTTCAGTGGTAAAGAAATTGATCATCAAAACACAGTAGGAAAACTAATTTCTGAGTGCAAACACTTGACTCTTGGGTTCACTAAAATCATTGTGAAAATTCTCACTGACTTTACTGATAAGAAGACTCTTTCCAGTTAAACTATTTTGAATTAAAATGGTGGTCAACCCTCTGAGCAGAGATAGCTGTCAAAGGTTATAGAGCAACTAACATAGCAGTTCCAGTTTAATGAAGACTCCAGGTATGTTGAAGTAAAGTTACTGTATTTTTGTCTTGACTCTTTTTAGAGTCACTCTGTTTATTCCTGTATGTCTGTGACTGCAGTGAAATCACAGGATTGCAATCAGAATAAATTCAATTCACTATGAAAGGGAAATTATGTCTGCTTTTTAATTTTTTCTTCTGTTTCCTATACATTCTTACACTTACCTACATTCTCTGAAGTCTGCTCCCTGAAGCGAATTAGGGAAAAATAACCATTAAAATGTCTAATTTCTGGAAAATCTACCTGTAACATATGCTCAGAACAGGTACTTGTCAAGCACATTTTATTTCTGTGTTCTTTTAGAGCCAGAGTCATGACACTTGTTATGCATGTTTCAAGCTTTTGCATACCAAGCTTTCTTTTTCTGTGTTCCACAAGTTATTTTGCTCTCTTATTTATGTACCTTACTTATTCTTTTCCTAATGAGCCCTTCAACACCTTACTTTTATATTTTGCTTCAATGAGTATTTCCTCAATTATCCCTGATAACACACTGATTCTTCTCTCTTCCTCCAAATCTTTGAATCTCTACAGTAATCTAGTGCTACTGCTTCTGTATTTGAATCACTTTTCTGAAAATCAGCTGTGGGATAAAATGTAAGGACGTGGAAACTTAAGGATGCAGCAAGAAGCCATTTACCTGGTGATATCTGGAATATACAGACATAAGGCTAGAATATATAGCTTAATCTGCCACAGCAGTGCTTCTATCTGCATTATATAGTGTTTCCTTGAAGCAATTGGTAACTTTCAAATCATTAATTGCTTATACTGTTAGATCTTTTAGTTTCATCTTTTTGGTATACTGTTTCATTTCAGAGCCTATTTTTGTGGATGCTCATGTTATCCCAGATGGCACTGACCCCAATGATGCCAAAATCTACTTCTTCTTCAAAGAAAGACTCACAGACAACAGCGGCAGCACAAAGCAAATTCATTCAATGATTGCAAGAATATGCCCAGTAAGAACTATTTTGTTTGCCAGGTTGTTGGGAAGAGTTGCTAGTATGACATGATAAGCACTAGGATTATATGATTGAAAAGCCTTTAATTTATATTCAAAACAAATTTCCTGGTTTGGCTTCCACATTTCTAACTAGGGAGAGCTGTTACTGGACACACAGCTAGGGTCTGAACATGTTATGTATATCTGGCTCTACATATAATTATATGGAAATCTAGAGATTTTGGGATTTATGTATTTCTCTGACTGAGTCAGAAGAGTTCTGAGTATTGAGTTTTCAAACTTGCTGTCCTTTGCCTGAGTGAGGCACATTCCTTGGTTAGAAAACTGAATTATAAGACAGTGAAGTCTTTCACACACACATGAACACTCAAAATCTTTGAAATACATTGAAAATATCAGACCCAAGCACTTAAATGAGATGATTTAAGTTTCAAATATTGTTTTTACAGTCTGTATTCTTTCTGAGTTTTTGCATTGATGTATGTGCACAGGAAAATTAAATTCAGGAGTTACAGCTACTCCTGTGCAGTAATTAATTTATGATCACAGCACTCCTTATAAATGCTATTTCCTTTTTCATATCTGTAATTAACTGTAGATGAAAAAAATGATTAAAACAGCTATTAATATCTTTGGTGAAATGAATTTTTTTTATAAGGAGAGAAAAATTACAAATACACAACTATTACTAGCTTTTTCATTATTTCTTTTCTAAAGGGTGAGGAATACAATTGTGAAACTTTTGTGTATTTCCTGTCTTTGATCTGGGTCTTCTTAGAATTTGGTGCTTTATGATGTTGTTGTGCATGGGTTTGAGGGCACATTTGGGATTGTGATCCTTCTCTGGCAATATGATGAGTCATGTGATCTCTTTAATAATCTCCATTTTCTATATTTTTGTGAGGGTGCCCAAAGGCCTTTTTGAATGTTTTGCAAGACACTTCACACAATTATAGCTGTATTTGTTACTGTTACTGTTATAATGAAGGCCAGATGATTTCTGAAAGGCCTCAGCCTGTTTAGACTTACACTGAGGTCAGTGGCAGAATCCCAAAGCTGATGAAAATAAACCTAAGCCCATCATATTATTTACTTGTGTACCATCATATTGACATATCAAGACCTTTGAGACTGGCCAAATATATTAGTGCAATGATGCCAAGAGAAATCCTCTCAAAAGACTCCTTGTGGATCACCAGTCAGATTACCAGGGGGAATCCTTATGAGGATTCCTTAAGGGGAAACTTTAGGAGGAGTGGCTGAGGTCTCTTGGTTTGTTTAGCCTTGAGAAGAGGAGATTGAGAGGAGACCTCATAGCCATCTTCAACATCCTCACAGGATAGTAGAGGGACAGAGACCAATCTTCTTAATCTAGTGGACAGCAATAGAACTAGGGGAAACAAGATGAAGTTGAGTCAGGGGAGGTTCAGGCTGGAGATTAGGAAAAGGTTATTCACTCAGAGAGTGGTTGGGATCTGGGACAGCCTCCCCAGAATGGTGTCTCAGCACCATGCCTGACCGAGTTTAAGAAGCATCTAGATAACGCTCTCAGGCACGTGGTGTAATTCTTGGGGTGTCCTCCATGGGTTTAAGAGCTGGACTGGATGATCCTATTGGGTCTCTTTCCAGCTCAGTCAATACTATGATACTGTGATACCATGTCCAGGAGCACTAGTGAAACATGCACAGCATTTCATCAAAATCACATTTGCCTAACTTCTACATTTCCTTTTTCACTTTCTTTAGGTGACATTATGCTATGCTGTTTGAGCAGTAGTGCTCTTATTTACAGTGTTCACTAACAGAGTGAGGCAGGAGCTGTCACCTCTGTGCTACATTATCTAGTGTACCAGTTACAGTTTCCACTTTACACTGGAGAGAGATGGAAAGATCTTTGGGTGAGCTGTGAACAAGCCAGACCTGGACAAAGCTAGCAGGACCTGCAACAGTGCAAAATTACCTTGACCCATGCCAGCCATCATTCCTGAATTTAGTTCAGGGCATCCACCTGATGCGCCAGCATGTCTTACTAGGTCAGACGCAGCTATACTGCAATCAGGACTAGAAGAAGCATCCCTCTGTAGGACTATGAAAGGTTTTAGAGATAGCATGGACTTCTCCTCCCTAGGTGTCAGTGAGAGATACAGACTTCCACAGTCCTTTCCAATAATACCTACACGCACTGCTGCTGCAAAAAATGTACTGCCCAACCCTCCCAAGGTTGCTAGCCCAGCGTGGAAATTCAGCTTCGAAAACTAGTTCTTGTTTTAGGCCTATTTGTTTTCTATATTGAATTTACTAGCGTAATTGCCTAGATGATGAGCCAAATTCATCTGAAGAAAAAGTGGCAAAGCTCAGTAAACTGTTAGCTGTGTTGTATTATTTTTTCTGAAAATAATATTTCTTTCCAGAATGACACAGGTGGTCAGCGTAGTCTTGTGAACAAATGGACAACGTTCTTGAAAGCAAGACTTGTGTGCTCAGTAATGGATGAAGATGGAACAGAAACGTACTTTGATGAACTAGGTATGTTAAAAAAATCCCTTAAAAGTTTCATGAAAATCTTGCCCCCTGTGCATATGTAATTATTGATGTTCATACAGCTCTGTAGTAAAGTTGTTGACAGTGAAATCTTGGCTCTGTAGAAATTCGTGACAAAAGTTCCCCTTGCAGTTTTATGACAGGAAATTAATAACTTCTTCACAAATCTCTGGGTAATTTTCATTATCTTTAAAAAAAAAGGTTATTAATCTTGACTATATAAAGGAATAATATATGTAAAGAATTAATATTTGGAATCACAGAATATTAGTGATTGGAAGGGACTTCTGGAGACCATCTAGTCCAACCCCGCTGTCAGACCAGGCTTACCTACAGCATATTGCACAGGATGGCATCCAGGTGATTTTTGAATCCCTCCGAGGCAGCCTGTTCCAGTGCTCCACCATTCTCAAAATAAAGAAGCTCCTCCTTAAGTTTTGGGTGGAACTTCCTATTTTCCAGTTTGTGCCCGTCACCTCTTGTCCTGCCACTGGGCACAACTGAAAAAAGCCTGGCCCCATCCTCCTGACAGCCACCCATTAAGTATTTACAAGCACTGATAAAATCCCCACTCAGTCTTCTGCTCTGTAGGCTAAATAGGAACATGTAAGTGAAGTCTTTTGGTTTTTTGCTCCTAGTTAGGATTATGGTAGGGGTCATTTTACATACTCTTTGAAACTGTTCCTTATACCACTAAGTAACATACAGCTTTTCCATAATACAGTTTTTCTTTTTTATTCACTGGGAAGAGACCTCAGTTTGATAGTTCAAGATAATTCTAAGAAATCCTGTTACTGGCACCAGCAATAATACTATGAATAAATATAATTTCTCAGTATTTATTCAGGCACTTAGATTTTTAGTTCACCATGTGAAACATGCAAATGTTTAGTGAATAATCTATACAGCAGTCACAAGAGATTTCCTTTTATTAGGGAATTAATAGATGCATGTCTTGATAATTAAATGCCAAATAACATTATCAGAAAGTTTCTAATCCTATATTGTACATAGCTTTGATGTACAAAATCATAGTTCTAAGTTCAAGTATTGGAAGATTTGCTATGTATATTAGTACAAATATAAATATAAAAAATATAAATGTAAAGAATAAAAATATGAAGACTATAAATAGCTAATAGGTCCCACACTAGGGCTGCACCTGATTCTGACCACCTTTCTATTCTAATCTCTCTCTCTTTTCTCTGCCATTATACCTGATTCTCATCACAGCAGATGGGGTTAGGAGTCTTTTTTCACTTTATACCTTCTTTACAACTGTTTGGTGTACTTGCTTTGGCTCAAGGTTTTAGTGGAAGTTGATGGGCCTAGGAGCAGATCCTAAACTGCTGTAACACAGAATGTGCAAGGTGCTTGGAGGGCTGACTTTAAGAAGTGGCTCTTAGTACAGATGCAGCAACTTACTTTTCAGAACTCTGATTTACCAGCCCACTCCTCTTCAGCAAAGTTGTAAGGTAACTGCTTTTAGTTTTTTGTCTGACAATATGTAGGACCATACAGAGTAGAAGACTGTTCCCAGCCTGGGCTTCCAGCACAATCCTCTAGCAAAGAGGAAGAATACAACCACTGCTGGAAAAAAGAATGAATTTCAAAAGAATGAAAAAAACTGGGAGAGAGTAAGCACATGCTTCTGTTTTCATGTATAATGCAGAAGAGTGTAACACTTCTCTGTTGTTCTGCATGGTGAAGTCTTTTGCTTTTGGTGTATTAAAAAGAATTTAAAATTTCAGAGGGTTAAATGAATGAGCCACATAAATTAATGGAAAGCTAAAGAACATATTCTATGATAAAAAGATTAAACAGTTCAGTCTTTTCTGTTGTTGTTAAGAGGTAGCTTGGTTATAGTTATTGAAAGCATTTGTAAGGAGAACCTGTCAGAGATTGAAGAGTGAAAACGAATCAACAGATCTGAGGTAACTATGGGCAAACTGAGTTCAGTGAGTAGGTACAGTTTTGCATAGTGCAGTCAATAAAGCCCTACACAATGGGAGCTGGGATATTTACATTTCTCAGTGTCTTCACTGCAAAGCTGTGTGTCATTCATACCATTTTGAAAATGAGCTAGCAAGGGCATCTAGAGTGCATACTGGATGATAAAACACCTAATTGTTCTCCTCTGGATTACATCCATCTGTGGAAACTCTGCCTTTGACCCACTGCAACTCCAGTGTTTGTTTGTTTTGTTTAAACAACCTGCTGAAACAAGATCCAGCTGAGAGAAATGTGAGACATGGATACAGAACATAATTGAAAATCTTTGCCTTCCGTCTTTGTAAGGCTAGATGGGACAGAGTTAATTTCCAAATCTGTTTCTGAATGTTCAAATGCTATGTCCATTCATAGAATAAGTCTGCTTTTTCCCACTCAAGTCTGAGACAAAACTACTGTTGAATTCAGCAGGAATAAAGTCATAAATTAAACTGGAAAATAAAGCTTTTATTAGTATTCAAAATGCTTTTTCTTTTTTCTTTCTTACAGAGGATGTGTTTCTTTTAGAGACAGACAACCCAAGAACAACGCTTGTGTATGGAATTTTTACAACATCCAGGTAGATGGGGAGATTTAAAAACCCTGCCTTTCTGAACCGCTCAATTTTCTTTATGGCAACTGAAAGTGCTGGTTGTGGTCAAGGCTATTCTGTCCAATTTTGTCAGTCTACTGTGGCCATTGTTAGCAAGCAGGAGTAACAGCCTCAGTATCATTTCTATTGGTATCCATGTTAGAACTATGCTGCTGGGAGCAAACTACTCCCTGACATAATGTCAGCTGGAATTGGAAAGACATTTCTGCATAGGGTCACTTGTTATTCAGCAGTGGAAAAGTAAATTACTTCAATGCAGTTAACTCATGTGGCATCTGAGAGCACTTAACACCTCCTGAAGGACATCCAGCACCCAATACAGGATCAACTTGGGAGTTCTTACATGAATTCATACAAATCATATGCAATCTCTCAGCTGGTAGATGATCACACGGATGGCAAATAACCCATGCTAGCCTCAGTTGGCTGCAGAGAGACAAGCTTATATGGCATTTCATAGAATCATGAATCTCCTAAATTGGATGGCAGTCACAAGGGTCATAGAGTCCAACTCCTGTTTCTGCACAGGACAACCCAAAAATTATACTGTGTGCTTAAGAGCCTTATCCAAATGTTTCATGAGTTCTGTCAGGCTTGGTACCATGACTACTTCTCTGAGAAGCAAGTTTCAGTGTTTGACCACCCTCTGGGTGAAGAACCTTTTCATAATAGCTAACCTAAACCTACCCTGGCAGAGCTTCATGCTTTTCTCTTGGGTCCTTTTGCTGGTCACCAGAAAGAAGAGACCAGGTCCTGCCCCTCCACTTCCTCTCATGAGGAAGCTATAGACCACAATGAGGTCTCCTCTCAATCTCCTCTTCCCCAGGCTGAACAAACAAAGTGACCTCAGCCACTCCTTATACATCTTCCTCTCTAGACCCTTCACCATCTTTGTGGCATCCTTTGGACACTCTCCAACAGCTTTACATCCTTCTTTTATGGTGGTGCCCAAAACTGCACACAATACTTGAGATGAGGGAACATCAGCACAGAGTAGAGTGGAACAATCACTTCCCTTGACCAGCCAGCAATGCAGTGCTTGATGCACCACAGGACATGATTGGACCTTTTGGCTGCCAGTGCACACTGTTGACTCATCTTCAACTTGTCATCAACCAGAACCCCCAAGTCGATTTCTACAGGGTTGCTCTCTGACCTTTCATTCCCCAGTCTGTATGTACATACAGGGTTGTCCCATCTCAGGTGCAAAATATGCCACTTGCCTTTGTTAAACTTCATATGGTTTGTGATTGCCCAGCCCTCTATCTGTCAAGATCTCTCTACCGGGCCTTTCACAGGTGTCAACAGCTCCTCCCATTTGATCACCTCCCTGCAGCCTTAAACTTCCTATTATCAGTCAGTAGTATTCATTTACTGTTTAGTTTAGAAAGCATTCAGTGAGCTCCCATGGGCAGTGGAACTCTCCACAAAGATAGACCAACGGGTAAGCCAACAGATTCTGCCACCTCTACCCTTAGATTTTTCACTTTTCTCTTGCCCTCAACACATGGTGGTATTATACAGAATATAGTGCTTGCTGATTTCTGATGTGCTATCCTATATTATTTAGCTGTTCTTACTTTCAAAGAGCTTTTCTGCTTTTTTAAATTAAATTTTTTGGTCAAATTATTAAATTATTTTATTTATTACTAATAATTCCTTCAATGGCAGTTTCTAGTAAAAAAAGTCCTTATATGGAAAACTATTTTTTCCTGATGCACTTTTGTATCTTCTTTCATGTGGATTCGGGGAGCTGCTTTCTCAAATGCACAAACCAGCCAGGAAAATATGAATTTATGATATTTAATTGGGAAAAAAAGAATCCCATAATTTGTGCTGTCTACATTTTATGATTCCTACTGCACAAAAAGAGAAATTGCTGAACTTATGTTTAGCAGTAAAAGCACACTTATGATTAGGTTGTAGATGCAACGTGCCTGAACTGGAAACATTTTTACCTAATTCTCCTGCTATTCCCGCAGTGGAAATGAGGTTTGAATCACAGGACCATATAAGGTGACAACAAAGAGAAAATAATTTTTTCCTGGCTCTCAAGCTGTTTTCTCTGTCTACTGGAGTTTTTACACTCATGCATTTCTGTTATCATGATGATGTTATAATCATCTTTGTTCAACTATAGTTTGACTGTATTACCAAGTTAAATTCAACAATCACAAGGACTTAACAGTTGAGTCATAACTCCTTAACAGTTCCTTTATCTTCACCTCTGTAGACCTCCAAATCATTACAGTAGCAAGAGAGAAACATTCCAAAAATAATAACTGTTAGTATTTTTATCTAAACCATCCAGAGGGAAACCAAGTAATGTTATTTTAGTGGCATAATCTGCTGTAAATGTAGCATAACACATCTGGAAAGACTGAACAGATTTCTTAAAATCTATTAATACCTACTAGAATTTCCACAAATACCATAATCTGTCTAAAAGGTTCCTCCTACTAATCCATATGTAGCTGAGAGCAACGTGAATTGCACTGTCCTTGTTTAGACACTATGTGTAATGTTTTCTTTTAGATTTCTTTTTCTGCAGTGTGGTTTTTTTATTCTTCAGTTGAAAACAGAGAGTTACTTGGGTTATCTTCATCCTACAGTTAACATCAGGCAGATATTAGACTGTTTGGAGTTTCCACTGTGTTAAGATAAATATCTTTAACCTTACATGCAGTGATAGAAAAAAAAAAAAAAAAGGAGTTAATTCACTGCAATCAGCCTTAGCATCACTCTGGAAATTATTCCTCTAGCATCCTTCATCATCACAGGGTGATAGGCCATTCAGGGCTTGTTGTGTCTGAGACCATTGCTGAACCCAGAGCAGTGGAAAAACTATGCCCTTGTCATAGATGACCCCACAGGTTCTCCTCAGGAAGCATCAAATTTAAACCCTCTTGAAGGTGTCTTTGTAAGACCAGTTTTGTGGGTGGATTTGAGGGCTGTATTGGAGTAATTCCTTTACAGCCACAATCTGTCCCCATTTTGCTTAGAAAAGCTGGCAACTAATTGTAATAATCTAACCAGTTGCAATTGTGTTGGATGTTTTGATTAATGTTTTAGCCATGTATTTTAGGAGGTTCATGGAGGTCTTGTGGTTAATATACTGCTAGGGAGTTCTGGAAACCTGTGCTGAGCTTGGCAGTACAAAGTTTATAAAACTCTTGTCTCACTGAAGTCAGCAGTATTTTTGCCATTGATTTGAATGAAGCCAGACTGTATTTTTTCTGCATTCAGCATTAAGAAATGTTCTTATTCCTCAGAAGGCAGAATGGCACCTTCCTCCCTCTTTTTTACAGGTCAGTTCAAAAAAGTGCTAGGTCTTAAGAAGAAATGGTGTATACTGGGAAGCCAGATTAGTTGATTTTAAATGTATTATATCCATGCTACAGAAGCATCAAATTGTATTAAATAAACTTCAGAGGTATCTTTCATCATTGGACCATGCAATATTATGGAAAACCTCTAAAAATATTGGTATAGTGTAATACTAACCTTTTTCTTCTGTCTTCCAGTTCCATATTTAAAGGTTCAGCTGTGTGTGTGTATCATTTATCTGACATCCAGACTGTGTTCAATGGACCATTTGCACACAAGGAGGGCCCAAACCATCAGCTGATTCCATATCAGGGCAGAATTCCATACCCACGGCCTGGCACGGTACGTACAAAGATGTTTATGCAGGCTTGCCGGTTACTTGTCTTTGTTTAATACATAAATAAGTAATATTTATTCAAGGAGAATGGACTATGTGTGACTATGACAGTTACAGTTCAGGACAATTTTATTTGCTTCTCAGCTTGCTATACAAATCACAAAGTATATTGCAAGTCATGCAAGATGTTAATCACTTTTCCTCTTTCTCTTGAAAAGGTAGTAAGAATTATTCCATTAGATGACAGTCATCTTGTTTATCTGTACATTTACATTTTGTGGGTGGGTTTGTTGCAAAAGATAGCAAAATAAATAAGCACACAAAGACAGCACTGTGAGTGTTTTCTGCACCCAAACTTCTGTAAGGCTGTGTTCAGTCTGTATGAATTTTCCATGATACTCTAAAGACTTGCAGCCCTACTGGCATGCTTGGGAGATGTAGTAAGAGGGCAAGACTTCTGGAACTTGTCATTTGACTAGATCTAATACCCTATCAGGTACTAAATCTTTGAAGAGAGACCTAGAAATAGATGAGTTTTCATGCCAATCGGTTCATAATAGTCCTCTGTTAAAAATGCTTTTTGTATGCCTTGAAAATGTTTTCAGGGCTTTCTTTCACTGTATCAGGGATAGTAAAAATCTTCCAATAAATTCTGTACTCCATTAGAGCTACCTCTGTTTCCAAGTTTTATGAAAATATTTCATGGAAGATTTTAAACATTTTTTTTCTTTTCACCTTTATGGTGTATAAAAAATGCTATTGATGCACTTCTGGTTTTATTTATTTACTCATATGCACTGCTCTTAATTTAGATCTAGCAGAATTATGAAGTCAAATATTTCCAGCTTTACTGAAGAATTTATGAAATTTGTCTAGAGTTGTCTCTAAATCCATATTTGCTAAATGAAGTAAGGTAGTGTGGACTTTTGACTCCTATGAAGTCTTCTTACAATTTCTTAAGTATCAGAATTAAAAAAGCATGCACAGAATCATAAATCATCTCTAAATGATATATTTTTTAGCTTACCATTTTGTTACTTTTCCTTTTATCACAGGAAGTTGAATTTTATTTTAATTTTGGAAGTCATTACAAGAACCTTTAAACAGCACTTTCATTCATATTTGTCTTTGAGTTGTAGATCTTGTTCTTTCTCTTTCATATGAAAGACACATGGAATAGCTCTCCCTGTTCACACATCTCTTCATGAAGTTTTAGTGCAGTTATTACTGGCTATAAGATTTAGGACTTTATGTTCCCAGATCTCTAGAATTAGCTAATCAATACCTAGTATTCCACTAAGGTCTATTGCTAGCATTATTCTTTATTTGCAATTAATTAGTACAGCTCTAATCTCATGAATTCATGTATGCTTTAGGCTTTAACTTTACCAAAAAGGAGAATAAATGGCATATTTAAACAGGAAGTTTCAAGCTCCTGTGGTTAGTCACATTTCAGAGTTTCTGGCTGCTTCAGAATATTGTATTTGTATGTGTTTCCTCAGCCACTGCCATGTTATTTTTGGTTTGCCTCATAAAGACTTGTGAGGTATTCCAGATGAGCCTAAAGAAATTGGGCAGCACAATGGAAAAGGAAAAGGAAAATTCAGATTTGGATTTATCACACTGACAGAAGTTACCTACATTATTTAGGTGTGCCAATGAGTTTTGAATTTGAAAATAAATTCTTACATCACAGGTCACACAAAAGAAATTATTTTAGGATGATCATTACTGGTTTTCTGACCACTGGCTTTTCTGTGGTTCCTCACAATTCGGCCACAAGACAATAACTTAAGGATATATTTTCTAAGCTGGGTCTTGTTTGGCGTTGCTTTTATTTTACTGTCAAAAAGTTCCACTTCTATATGCATGCCACTAAACATTTTTCACTTGTGTCAAAGCATTTGTAAAATTGAGGAAATGAGGTTTTCTGCTGCTCAGAATCAAAAGGGTTAAATTTGAACAGCCACACTTGCTGAGTCTGGGGCATAAGCATCTTTCTCCTAGAATGCAGGGTTTTTGCAACATCTGGGTTGCTGGACTAGATAGGGATGCCTTTTTATATGTCATGGAAAATCCTACTTTACAGTTGACTAAAGAGATACTCATACTAAACTTCTTGACAGAAATGAATGTTTATTGTGTCACAGTAGATTGGTTAAACAATGAAAAGGCTTCAGTATAGCTTCAGTAGGATTAAATAAAGCAATACATTCATTTGGCCATAATCAATTCTGCAGTGTTTGGCTGCCCTTCACTAAATACCAATGGTTTCTTATTTCTCCACAAGCAATACTTGCTTATGAAAAAAGAAATGGAAAGAAAATTACATAATTGGCAGCTTGCTACTAAATTCAGTGATATTTCAGGATACTTTCCATTTTTTCAGTTTACAGAAACAACTTTTGTACCTACAGTATGCTGGGGGATATGCTGTAAATTAAAAAATTGTGTTTCTCTCTGCAATCTAACTGCCTGGTGATCAACTGTGAACATATGTACCATGTAGCCAGGTCCTTGAATGAGGTGTGAAGGCTGCACATTCAATCCCTTCAGGAAAGATAGAGCTTATAGGGTTCTTCAGTAACATCTTTTCCTTGTAATTTTTATATACAGGGGATTGCAAAAGAATTAATTGATTAAAGGCTTTGCTCAGAACAACAATATAATGTAACTTTTTAGGGTCGTACTGGGGTGAGCCACAGCACAGACATTTTTGCAGGAAATCACAGACAAAGGTTTTACAATCTCCAAGTCAATAATGGAAGGGTAGAAAAATCATAGAAAGTTGTCTTTTAACAGAGCTATGTGAGACAGAATGTTTAATTTGAACTGCTTGTGAAACAAAATCCCTCTAGAGAGAAACTGGGGTCTGGCAGATCACTACCAAGTAGAATAATCTTGCTAATAGCCCACAGATTCATGAACATAGATCTTTTTTCAGCATTTCTTGCTAATCTTAGGAGATAGATTCATGCATTTCCTGGAAGACTGTGCACAGAAGTGCTACATTGAGAAGGAGTAGAGCAAACAAGATAAGAATTCAATTTTATGAGCAATCTTTTGGGGTAGCAAGTAGTGTCATTTCTAATGATAACCAAACCCCTCAGGATAAATGAAAGTCCAGAAGAATCAATTGTTGAGAATGTCAGATGAGAAAAGAGACCCATATCTGAACTGAGTTCCAGTTCTTCCTGAAGATAGCTAAGGCCAGAACAGTTTCTTTTAAAGAATTCCTACCAAAGCTGTTCTAGTTTCTATAAATAATTAAATCCTAATTGAGGCAGAAGATGATTCTGAAGCCTGGGATTAGGCTGAAGTCTGCTCTTGGTTCTTGGTATTGCCCAATGAATAATTTATTAGGTGCACAAGAAGGGACACTTTTTAGCAGCAAGGGTGGAATGGGCACTGCTGCCAGGTGGTTGGAGGAATCCCCTGGGAGGTGAAGACCTAGATTCTAACGTTTGCTTGCATCAGGTATGTTGAACACATGACTCATACATCCCCAGAGAGTTTCCTACTCTTTCAGAGTATGATTCATTTTATGTAATTTTAGCCAACCAAAAGCAGGGCACCTAGTCTGAATTACTGACTACAGAGGAAACCTAGATGGCTAACTAAGAATAAATGCCTGACTTTAAGACAGTAGAAGTCAGGTGAGGTAAATCCCTCCCTAAGCTAGTAGCTATTTTTCTGTCTGTGGTTTTGACCAGAAGTTCCATCCTGGATGTAAAAATGGTCCTCATCAAAACAAACAAGTTTCCATGAAATGGTTTGTATTGAAGCATTCAACATTTTCCAGTTGGAAAAAGTATTCTGTTGAAGCAATTCTGAATAGCTCCAGTACTGCAAAGAGAGTTTTACAGCTCAGAAATCTGGTAACAAGGGAAATGAAAGCTCAGGAGCAGCAATAAGAAGTGAGATAAAAGTAGCTGAAAAAAAAAGTCATTTAAATTAACATGGGTATATCCAGAACATTGTACCAGTTACTGACATAGCTCCTGATTTCTTCCACAGTTGTATTTTAGTTTCACTCTCAGTAAAAACTTGAGTTTTAAAAGTTTGCTTGTATTTCCTCATGAGGTCTGGAATACCTCAGGGCTGATTATTTGTGTGGTTCTTCATTACATTTAAGAGAAACAGAAAGAATGTGTAAGTAGGTCTAGAAGTATGGATCTTTGTCATCAAGCTGGGCTTTGAAAGTGCAAAAATAAGTTTGTGTTTGGTTTATAGGGATTGACGGGAGTTCAAAGAGTAGCTATTCAAGCACTTCATTCCTGTTACTGGAACATAATTACTTTCAGTCACAGTCTGAAGTGCTCTTTCAAGAATATACTTTGTCAACTATCTGTCAATATTTGTAAATGACTTGGAGATGAAAGCTCTCTGAAAGATGGTAAGTATTGTTAAGCATTAATGTGCATGTTTCTTACAGTGTCCGGGAGGAGCCTTCACACCTAATATGCGGACAACCAAAGAGTTTCCAGACGATGTTGTGACCTTCATCAGGAATCACCCTTTGATGTTTAATCCCATTTACCCAATACACAAGAGGCCATTAATCATCCGAATCGGAGCTGACTACAAGTATACAAAGATTGCTGTGGATCGAGTGAATGCTGCTGACGGCAGGTATCACGTCTTGTTTCTTGGAACAGGTAAGACAAACTTAGCAACAGTCATTTTTCTCCATTGCATTAAAATTTGCAATCAACTCCAATTTGTACAACTTTCAGAAATGTTTGTTTAAATGTATTTGCCATTTAGAAAAATATCTGTAGGAATCCATGTTATATTCCTTTTACTTTCTGTTCATTTTTGTCTTTAATATGGATGTTAATTATGTGCAAGAGATACAATGTATTGATATGGGGTTTATTTGAGACAGAAATCAACAGTAGTGTATATCATATTTGACCTAAATTATAGTACTTCTCTTGAATATGGTTTGTCAGCAACACAATGACACATTACAAATTGATGCTCTCTAACATGACTAAAAATACCAAAGTCTGGCTTTGTTTTATTTTATATACTCTTACCATCGTTATGTAGTATATGCTGTGTAAGCTTCTTCTGAGAAAAAAAACCAAACCACCACAAACAGAATCTGATCAGGATGTTTCAAAGTCAGAAATAAAAACTCCAGAAAAAAAAAAAGAAAAAGTAGTAAAAATATGGAATAACTTGGCAGAGAAAAAGAAACAAATGCTTGGAGTCCTAGCAGTAGTGGACACAGAGAATTTGATCCAAGTATTCTAAAATAATTTCTGTCTAATATAACCTACATTTTGTTTTTAGTTACATCAAATTTGAATGTGATGTTATTCATCTGAAGTCTGCAGGGAACAGGTCAAGTGATTCTCATACTAATCAATTTTGATTTTTTAAAATATTCAGATATGAATCACACTTTTCTTATTGAAGCAGACAAGCGGAGTGAAACTGCTAGACCCTAGGATTCATTCACATCTGAAACTCCTGCTGGCTTAACAGAGCATTGGAGGTTGATAGGCACAAAAGCTAATCTTTTTTACTACAGATGGTTTCAAGTAGAAAAAAGGAAAATAACTCCAGGAGAAAATGTATGTCAGAACATCAGAAAATAATTAGAATGGTGGCTTGCATTGCTTTTATGGTTCACATATTATTGGGGTCCTGGTTGTTTTCTGCTTGTAGAATAACTGTGTCTGCCAACAAATTCACATGGGGCTGGGAATAACCATCCTGTTATAATAGATTTAGGAAACTGGTACTAAAAATTCTCTCAAGAATGTTAGGCTTCTGTAGGGGTGGGATTAAAAGGAACTCTCTTCACTCTTCCTAGAAAAACCTCCCCAACCAGTAAAATCAGCAAGATGCCCTTGTGCCAAAGGAGGGAAACTGCATACTGTGCTGTATTAGCAGAAGTGTATCAAGCCAGCAGGTTTCTGGAAGGGCTTCTTCCCCTGTATTTGGCTCCTGTCAAGAGTACCATGTCCAGTTGTGTGCTTCCCAGTACAAAGAAAACGACCTAATGGAACAAGATCAGTTGAGGAACTATAGTGTGTCATATGTGAGAAGAGTCTGAGAGAATTGGGTTCATTCAGAGAAAGCTAAGTTTACTCTTAAGCTTATTCTGCTGCAGTAAGCTTACTACTGTTGTCAACTATCTAATGGGAGGTACAACTACATAATAAGAAAAAACTGATCTGTGCTCAGTGCCAGGGTGAGAGGGATTGGACACAAGCTGCAATGTCATTAGATGTAAAGGAAAGTGATCAAATAATGGAATAAGGGCCCAGAGAGGCTGTGAATTCTCAGTCCTCAGAGACTCAAATGGTTCAAAATCCAACCTGGCACAGCCCAGAGCAGCCTGCTGTAATTGGTCCAGTAGGGGACTGGACCAGATGACTTCTAGAGACTCTTTCCAGCCTACAGGCCTCTGCAGTTCAATGAAAGGAAACAGCAAAATAGAAACACTTCATTCATGTTCTTGTGTCCAGCCTTTGACAGGTCACCATCTACTGTACTGTGAATGCTTAGTATACTATAAGGCATAGTCAAGGTAGGAGCAGCTCTGGAATTACATTAAATGTTGTGACTTAAATTAATAAGAAGAATTGCATGAGGAATTTCTTCAGGTTTTTATCTCAGTACTTTCTTGGTTGGCAGTTAATAAATCAGTTTTAAGGTTTTCTTGAAGATATCTTTAATCCTTCTTTCAGATTTGTTTGAAACTACTCAGTTAAACTAATTAGGACAGAGCTTTCTTCTTGAGGTGGGTTTTTCCCCCCACCTCCTTAACATGTAACCACATTTTTTTTGGTTTAGTTAATGCACCTACAGTTCTTGACTTTGAGATTCTTTAGTGTCGTTTTCCTCCTTTCCTGCAGAAGTTTTTGTATGCTACTATAGAAATATCAGAAGTGTTAATAGATATTGTCCCTACTATTGTTGTACAACTCCAAGAGAACACTCAGTAAAATAGAAGATTTGGTTTTCTGTTAGCTATATTCCTTGCCAAATCACTATGGTTAGCCAGAGTGGTTGCTTGGTAGGTTAGTATAGATCTTTCAAATGAACATTTTGTGCATTTTTTATATAGTGGTGTCATTGTTTTAAAATGCTCTCTAAACATCTAATATGAATTGCAGGAAAATTATACTAAGGATTAGTAGGAAAAGATAAAGCCATGTGAGTTTCGACCCAATATAGGATTCCTAATGTAGCAGCAATAGCTAATACTGGAATTGTGTTGAAAATTTGAAATGTGCATGATTTCATTTTATACTCTGATTAGCTTCTGATTTTTTTTAAGTCATCACTGTGGCCTCACACATACACCTGCAATTCATTGAAAACATTAACATACATCAACTTGTTCTTGCATTTTGTTTATCCTCTTCTGTGTATTAGCAGAGGATCCATTACAGACCAAGTACATAAACGGCAGCTCTTGATACTTTATATTCATTGCTTTATCTTCTGCATTACACTAGAGAAAAGGATCATTGTCTGCTTTCTATTTAGTTGGAGGGGAGGCATTATTCTTCCCAAGTAGGGCACAGGACATTAATAGTTTCCAGGGTCTTCCTCAGAAGAAATTGGTGCAATGTAAGTTACTGCATTTCTCAGCCCTTTTAAATAAAAGTGATCAGGTTTCAGCCACTGAGAAGAGAAACTTGTTTTCTTTATTTTTTGCTTTCTGTGAGACTCAAGAGGATTTGATAGAGATATTAACTGTCAAAAGGAATGCAGTGGGGATTTGCTTTGGTGTCAGTTTGTCCCGGAAAATGCAAACCCCACATTGTATAGGAGAATTTCATGTGATAATTTCCTTGGGAGCCTGGAGCCCCACAGACGAAGACAATGGGGATTGACACCTGGTGACAATTACAGTCAGCTCTGATGATGAGTTACTGCTGCTGAACTGAGATGTTGCCAGCCATGTCTGTCACTGTCAGTGACCTGTCTCATGCTTGAAATTGGAGTGTTTTATGTCTTGCCAGATGCAGAGCACACAAAATGTTTAGGTTTTCCTCTCTTCCTCCTCTACAGCCTCAGTAATAAATCAGGTCCTGAATGCAAGTGAAGAATAACAGAAGTGTAAAGCTCCAAGAACCCCAGTGGTTTTCATCATGTAGCGATGGCATGGGAGGGTATAGGCAGCTGTGTCATTTTTTTCACATCAATGTGAACTAAATGTAGCGTTTCCTTTGCACCCACAGACAAAAGTGCTGAGCTCACAGGGGCTGGTCTATGCCCAGACTTAATACATTGCTTTTCTCCCTCACTCGCCTACATAACTAACACAGTAAATTCCAGGGACAGATATTGTTCTTGCAGCATTCCACTTGCTTTTCAAATTATAACAGTCTCCTGTTTTCTCTATGCATTTCAACGTGAAGGCTCCCAAAGCACTCAATAAAACTTGCTTTTCTTTAGTCCACCTAATGGTATCTCTTCATTCCCCTCTGAAATGAGCTGATTTAGAGTAAGGAACCAGTCTCTAATGGTAGAGAGCAATGTTGCAAGAGAAAGGTGCTGTATATCATCTGCCCAAACAGAAAACCAAAGGTTAACTCACTTTGATAGAATCTAATTACTTATTTGCATATTTGACAAAGGTGATATTGATGATACAATGATTCAATGAGTAATAACATGTTCAGTTCAGGAATTTAGGGTTAGAGTTTTGCTGTGCTGATCCTGTTCGTGTTGTAGGCCAGGACTCAGTCCTGAAGTTTTGAGTCACCCTACCTAGACTTTTACTGTAATTACCTTACTCATTTCAGTTATGTATGAAGAATCTGAGCTTTCAGTATTTTCTGTTTATCCTTCGATAGATTGTCATACATCTGAGTTTTAAGAACAGCAGTAAAAACAGCATGAGACCATTTTCCTGATTAATATTTATTTTTTAAGCATGCCACCTACTGCTTATAGAACGAAAGCCTTTGGTCAAAGTGCACGTAGATTGTGCAACAGACAGATTATGCATGGATTTTTTTTATTGCTCTTGGTGTTATGAAAATATTTAAATGTCTGGGTCAAACTTGGGTACATTAAACAGCCATAGACACCAAGATGATTTTTTTCAGCTCATTGCTGTCAAGATAGGGTATGTTTTTATGAAAAGACATCTAAGTTACTGTCATGAAAAGGCACTTCAGACTTCCGTGCAGCTTGTTCAGATGATTAATGTGGGCCGCATGCATCTGATGTGGCATGAGTTTGCACGATGTTTCTTATTATCTTTTCTTCTCTGATGCAACACTTGTTTTCAAAGTCCGGGTGCAGAAAGTGCATTCAGTGCATAAGGCTGTAATACTCATTTTCATGGTGTTACGTGATGACTGCCCTTTTGGAAAACTAACCCTTGCTGACAGCAGTAGCCTCCAGTAATGCAATAGCCAAAATCATGTAATGAGCTACAGATTCTAATGGAAAGAGATAATCTGGTCAGAAGAGCAAGCTTGCCTCCCGTAGATTTGCTGGCTGCAGCTTCGTAACTCTGAGCTTGGAAAGATGTTGTTGCACAATAGTGTCACAACAGGCAGCAGACGATTTCCTTCTTCCTCTTGGTCACAGTGCCTGCATCATTGAAAACTTTTCATTGACCAACTCACACAAAGCTTTTTCACAGCCTTTCAAGAAGATATGTAAGTTTAGAGGGTGTTCCTCCACCTGTTTCATTTTCCCTGTTCAGTTGTTGTCCAAACAAGTTCACAGTCTATCCCAAAATTTTGGCTGATCTGGGACTATGTGAAAGTTTTTCCCTTATGTGTGAGCTCATTAGACATTTGTATCTGTCTTTTTGTTCTTTGATGCAGCTTGAATTGTGCAACGTTTCACAGCAATTCTGTGAGCTGGAAAAAAGTTACACACATTTGACAGATGAGTGGGCTAAAGCACAGAGAGGTTAGGTGGCTGTGGTGGGAGCTCCGACTTACAGCAGACACCTAAGGAGAGTAGAGAGCGTGGGGGCTTGGCTGTCTGCCCCAACTGCTAACCTCTCACTGTCTCAGGTTCTCTGCTGAACCTCAACATTTTCTCAGAGAGATATCAGGCATTCTGCAAACTCTTTGCTTTCTTTTTTCCTTGTAATGTTATTTGTTCAATTCCAATTAGAGACCAAAAATAATTAAGCTTCCGGTAGGCTTACAGATATAAAATGGAAAAAAGTTTTCAGAGGTTCTCCAGCAATGTCAGACACATCAGGGAAGAGGATTACTGCAGAAATCTTCTCTGTGAAACTTCTCTCAAAGCAGCAGTGCCCATTGGAGTAATTTCTTATGAGGTGGAGAAGTCAGGTTTTTTATTTATTGTTCAATTTGTCCATGTGATGTGGCTCAGAGGTAGATGAGTCCTGACTCTCTTTGAGGCTCACTATACTGGCAAATTCAGTGTTCACTTACAGCTGGGGGAAGAAAAGCTAGCTGAAATTCAGGTCTAAACTCAGAGCTGCAAATTCAGGCAAACACCTTTGTTTTTTTCATTGCTGTTCATTGAGTTTTGCCTTTTCAATTGCCCATGCTCAACCAGGCCAGGAATTAGTGTAATCAAGCATAATCCAACTGATATGAATGTAGCTTAGCTTTTTAATATCAACCCAAAATCCTAACCTGTGTTTCAAGGAATATTATTATTATTAATCATTTTATTTTTTCTTTGTCTCTTCTTCCCTCCTTAGACCATTTATTGGACTGCCTTCCTTCTCTGTTTATTCCCACTCTGCATATTCTCTACACCATTTGTTAGACTACAGGATGTTAGCACTTTCCTCCATTGCTGTTCCCTGTTTCTCAGTCCTCTCCCAGGGAACACCATCTCAGTAACACTGTCTTCCATGTCAAGCTGGGAGACCTGCAGTCATTCAAGTAGGTTTGAAACAGAAAAACATCGTGAGTCACTCTTGTCCTCTTGCCATCAGCTTGAGGGAGATCCCTTCTCGTTTGTCCATTTGCCCTTGACTCACAGATTGCTGGGCTAATGTGAGGCTGCAAACAGCTCCTGGCGAAAAGTCAGGGAAGTAGTGAGCATAAATCTGCCTCTCCCCTTCATGCACTGTAGTGGTGGATTGATATTCTAGAGTCTTTTTTAATGACTATGTGAAATCATAAGAATGTAGAACAGTGTTCAAGTGGATTTCTGGAAGTAACAAGCAAACAGTAAAGGAAACTTCCAACTCCTAATATTCTGTGATTCTGTGAAACCATCCTCTTCACTTTTATGGTTTTTACAGAATTGGCTTATAATTTCATACATTGACCTAAACATGAAAAAATTTAGCTTATAGTTGTTTGGTGATCTCTCATGCCTGGTTTACAACACAAAAGATTATCTATTGTGAAATATACTGGGAAACAGCACAGGCACTGCTACTTTGCATATATCTCCTTCAGTGCACAGTGCTGCATCCTTTCTGACCTTCCTTCTGACCCAGGAATTTTGTTTGCTGCCTTGTCATTAAAGTGAATAAGATTTTCAGCAAAACTCAGATGTACCATAAGCTTTTTGACATGAACACGTTTAAGTGACTTGATTTGTGAGCTACTGTGCTTATGGTGGAGACATCAGTACTTCTGAGGAAGGAGTAAGAAGTGGGGTTTGGGAACAAATATTTGCTTTTCACTTGTTAGGGAAAATGCTAAGCAGCAGTGGAAAAATTTTTAGAACTCATAGTGGGCTATAGCCTATAAACCATGAAGTATGTGCGTATATATATATGTACAGACTATAGGAAACCTTTTCTTCAAGTGATTTTATTTGATAGAAAGCTTTCTACTGCCTACTTTCTCTAACATGAATTTTTATTTAAAATGTGCTGTTAAGTTTCCTTTCAAACAATGGAATTTTCCTTTCTGAAAGGATCTGTGCCTCACAGTACAATACTGAGTCAAAGAAAATGGTAAAATATTGAGTCAAAGGGAGTGAATAGCAAGGTAAACAACCCTTAACTCTGTGTATTTTGTTGGGGTGTGACACAAAGGTAGATAGGAACTTACTTGTAAAATAGAAAAGGTTATTAGGACACAAGGACTTGGCGTCAGGCATTATCAGTATTTTCTGTGCCAGTGCCCAGGATAAAATCTCCCCTCAGGTTCTGATTTCAGTTTGGGGTAATATTTGAGGACTGAAGACAATTTAGGAATTTTAAATGTGTGGCATGTGCTAATGGATCATTGAAATAAACCGGTTCCTCAGAGGCTCAGCAGCCTCACATTCCTTTGCAGGTAAGGTCACTGTCAACATGCTTGATGCCCTCTATGTCAGGGTTACAGGTAGTTGACAATTTGCAGGCAGCTGAAAAAGCTACAAAAGGCTGCAACTCCTTCCTGCACTTCTGATACAGGATTTTATATGGTATAGTTTAACGTTAGAAAGAGGACATTGCTAAAAGGATGCAAAGAGGCAGAGGTAGGCTGGACTTAAGCTGTGTACGTTTAGGAGTGGGTTATTCCCTTTTGTAGTAGCAGAACTTCACATGCACACCCATGTGCTTCTTAACTCCAACAAGGGATTGCATCTGCAGCAGTTTACAACGTCAGTGTGTCCTGGCAGTTAGTAAATCTCTCTCAGGTTCTTGTAGCTTTGCTAATACTGGCATCTAGTCTAGACCACAGCTGTGCTATCACAAGATTTAGTTTCAGTGAAGTTTCTTCAGAAAGAACTGGTTTACCATGCCATTGCCCAATGAGAATAAATGTTCTCCATAGAAAATTCTCATGAAAAATTCATGCCTAATGTGCCCTGAGCATGTACAATTGATAGTTACATATTTTTAAGTCTTGTCAGCTTTCAATTTTGTTTTTCTTTTTTTTTTTTTAATGACAAAATACTCCAGTATGCTCTCTGTGTGTGGTCAGGTCATTGTATAGCAATATTCTGGCTTTAAACCTTATTTTTAAAAATAAAATATACCATTATATTCTGGCCTTCCTCCAGGGGAGTAAGAAGATGTAAATTATTTACTGTAATCAGCTTGCCCTGCAGCTTCAGCTATGGAATTTCGTCACTGACCTTAAAAGCAAAAGCAAGATTGCCCTTTTTCAGTTTACATTGTCTGCATCATGAATTGCCAAACAGGAAGCTGAGATTTCCTTTCCTCAGTCACAAATTCATAAAAATGCATGTAGATACTTACATATAATTGTGCAACGCTAATGTTTTACTAACTACACAGGTCTATATTGCTCATAAACCTTTTGAAGGCCAAACAGAATCTGTACCATGTGGTCTTATTTCCCAGACTCAATATTGAGCAAATAAACTTATTCTACTCAGATTAATTTCCAGGCTTTCAGACAAGAAGAATTCTGGGTGCTTTGCTTTTTCCAACTCAAATTGCTTGCCCTTGTGATTCTCCGACATTCTGCCTTTTTTACCACGTCAGTGCTGTCTCAGCCTTTAAGAGCCTTCACAGATGGACCCCACCATCTCAAATATTCTTTTCACATAACAAATTCAAAAAACTAATCACAAATGTACCTTTGGTCTCACTCATCACATATACCATGAAAAAACACTACCATTGCCCCATGCTTCTTCTTAACAACTTTGATCTGACTGGATTCAGGAGGCCTGGAACTGTGTTTTGAGATGGCAGCCAAGATAAAGTAGCTACAATATCTTCATCTTGCTTTTCTTTCCTTCTTTATGGATGAAAATATTAACTCCTACCAACATGTAGCAGACTTGATTATTGCTTGACTTTCACGGGTGGAGATAGAGTTATTCTTTCAAAGGTTTACCTTTCATGTCTTCAGTTGTCATTACATTTTATTAACTGATATGAATATATATTAAGTTCTGCAGTAGCTCCCTCTTTTATATTGCTATGATTTTACTTTCAAGATCATTAGGACAGATACTGCCTCTGTCTGTGTGTCTGTATAACAACTAGTGCAGAAGATACCAATTCTGATTGACCTTTTGGGATAGAATGGTAGCAGTAAAGGTAGTATCTCAAATCTTACCATGACTTCTTCATGCTCATATATGAGAATAATACTATATATAGTATTACAACATAAGGAATCATCTCATGGTTCTTGCTCTCTCATCTCTAACCCTAGAAATTACTGTATGTTTCTTACCTTTCTTTATGTTATACTGCTTGCTTTGATGGTTTCTTTTTGTAAATGAAAATGGTTCATTTGCTTTTTGATTTCTCTTTCTCTCTGTCACACATTCTCACTTCTTCTCATCCTTTCCAGATCAAGGAACTGTACAAAAAGTTGTTGTCCTACCCACCAACTTCTCTGCAAGTGGAGAACTCATTTTAGAAGAGCTGGAGGTTTTTCAGGTTTGGCTTGCTCCTGCTTTTACTTTTCCAATGTATATGTTCACACAAACACTTTGTTCTAACAGACTTTGGCAAGGGCAACTGTGACTTGGCAAAAGATCAAGTAAATGCACATACTGTCAGCTTGATACCCACCCAAAGTGGAATATAAAAGTGTCCACTGTTATGAAGGCTAGCTTAAGTCCTTCTTTGTCCTCTCTATTTAAGTTGCTTATTTATTATGTTGTTGCACTGGCTGAAGGATTTTGATAATCACATTTTTTAGAAGGTCATGTAACAGTGGCTGCCAGAGGCAACTTTTGTCTTTGGGATCACATATTGATACTGTCATTATTTACAGATGGAAGATTTTTGTACTTCTTTATTTAACTGATAATCTTCCTGATTCTGAGTTGCAGAATGGAAGCAAGCTAGTGTTGTTTTTGCTCAACTCCAGTTCTTCAAAGCCACATGCCTCTGAAGTCACGAAATCTAGGAGCTTCACACAACATAAGTTGAAAAGAAACATAAACAACTAGAACAAGAAATAAGGGAATAGCCTCTGTCAATCACTCTGGCATGTAGCAGCTTGTAATAACCTAAAGAAAATATTTACCCTTCTGTCGAAAAATCCTTTCAAATTCTTGAACGGGCTATTCTTTAAAACAGGTAGTCTTAGGGCAAAAGGTAGAGGGTTTATCATGGGCTTTCCCCTTTCACTGAAGGGATACAAAAAGAAAAATATAAAGTTTTTTTTCTAGACAGGTAGCAATAACAATTTCTTGCTGAAAAAGAATACATGCTCTGTTAACCCTCATAAAAGCATAATTAGTCTTCCTAGGCTTTTGTTGAAGACTTCTCTTTAAAAAACATATATTTGAGTAATATTACTTATAGAGTACCCTTCCTTTAAGTATTACTAATTCCATTCACTAAAATTAATGCAGCTGTAATATAGGTTGCTGAGAGGAATCCTCACACTAAACTTAATTTCTGGGTCTCTGTGCATAGACTATTTATCCTAAACTCTAGAAGGCATGATGTGGTAACCTGCAATCTGTGTGGGCAGCATGGCAGTACTGCAATGAGTCTCTCCGAGACAGGTGGGAATGAGATCACTAGCTGTGTGCTAGTAAATATCAAAAGTAAGCAAAACATTGATTCCTTTCCAGAGTATAAACAAGGAAAGGAAAATGTAGCATCAGGTCCAATGTTGCATTTGACCTGAGTCTCCAGGCAGCTAAGAAAATACTACAGCAGCTCTGAAGTCCTTCAAACCTTTGCATGATTCAAACCTCACATGATTCGCAGCCATATTTTGTAATCCTGGCCTCCCTGCTGTGCATGTAGTCCACTGCAATTAATCCTAGCCCATCGTTATGGCCTTCCTTTGTCAGTGAGCAAATGTTAAATCTTAAAAAAATGCTTAACATTTTTATTTTATCATTTGTTTGGATGAGAATAATGAATTGCTTTACTTGGTTAAGGGAATGAAAGTGATAATTCCTTTACCAGCCCTTTAACGTTTGCTTTGGATGAAGACAATAATAGACTGCAGTGATGACACACAGTAGTATACAGCAATGTCTCTGGGAAAGAAACATTCAGTAACACACATTCCATTTATTCTAGTCTTCTGTAATGACAATGTTATATCTTGGATGGTAACCAAACTGTGTGCACTGTCGATAATGTGTAGGAGAAATATGGCATCTTCTTATCCAAATCATGTGGTACATATATATGAGCAGCTATTGTATGATTTTTCCTTATCATCACCATCAAAGAGCAAACATTGTTTCTTATTACAAGGTGAAAGTAATGGCTTCAAAACCCATTGGTCCTACGTTGCTGAGGTAACACAGATGTAGATTAATTAGAAGTGTACACAAACTTGATGATGCACATGAGTAATAATGATGTGGTTGATTTTAGCACATTTTGAGAGACATTAACTGTATGTATGTCATATATTTATTTCTGAAAATAGCAAAATATTAGAAGGTGTGAGTGATGCCTTTCCAAGGTATTAAAAGTTATAGTTTTCTAAGCTAAAGTTTTATTGAATTTTAAATGTTAATGTTGGGACAGCATTAACAAGAGAGTCCTTGTAAATGTGGTTTGGAATTTTGTCTTTCAGAGTAATTCTCCTATAACAACAATGAAGATTTCATCTAAAAAGGTAAAGAAAAGTGAAATGCTTAGCGCATATTCATTCAGTAGCAAATAGACTTAAAAGATGTTAGAATGCCAGTTGTTGTGCAGCATACTAAATATAGGCAATAGATTTTTTCATAATGAATAAACTTGACTGAAGTTTGCATGAGCTGTTTGTATACCCCAGAGCCACTAAGGCAAATTTGTTTTCCCCTTTTTTTCTGTAAGTCCTAATTAGAAATTTTCCCTTGAAAATCTGACCAATGCCAAAAGGCAGTGATGGGACTGTGGTGTCTGTGGTTCAATTGTATGTGTTTGTTTATTAGTTATAAACAACAGGAATATGAAAGATGAAAACAGCTGAGAAGATTTCTTCTCAGAAGTTAAACACCTAAACTAAAAATTTCTATTCCATGATTTTGCAAGCAGCATGTTCCTCAATACTTTACAAAACTACTGATAAGTAAGCATTACTCAGTAAAAGGAATTTGGTGTATTTTTTTAGTTTTATAACAAAAGGATCATGGGAGTTTTGAGGGTTTTGTTCAATATTAATTTGTATTTTAAGCATTGATCAATTTATTAATTGTTTCTGAGTAAAGCAGTCATTTTCACACAGATTTATTTAATTTATATTTTAAGAATTGAAACAATTGATTAATTGTTTCTGAGCAGAACATTCATTTTGGCACAGATTTTGGTGGTGACTTCTTCGCTTTGAACTTCTTTTGCTAAAGCTTTCATCTATTATGAAAGTTCTTTTGGCTTATTTTTTACAGGTATGTAAGGCTATCAGAATCTGGCCCTAAGCCTCAACATAATCTCTAGGTTTTATGTTTTGGAAGTCTATGCACTGGAGAATCCAACTAGGAACTCTGGATAATATTTATTAAAGTGACTATGTGCAGAGAAAACACTTAGTTCAAAGGCTTTAGACAATAATCCTCACTGCGTAAGAACTAAGTTCTCAAATGTGAGCATTATAAACTCAGCCTGTCTGCCCCAGAACAGAACAATGCCACTCAATGTCCAAAGAATATTAACATTCCCCAGCATTTCCAAGTGTTTTCTTTCAGGAAGGTGGAAATATTATAGGCCTGTTCACCTGGGAATTTTCTGTTTATCTTGGCTTTATATGTATTAGTATCTTCCCTCTTGGTCTTGAGTTAACTCCAAAATTAATTGAAAGGTTTTTAGGTAAGTTAGCTGAGTCTTGGGTGAAGCTTCTCCACATCTGAAATGAATTTTTCCATTTTCTTCTGCAGCAACAGTTGTATGTGAGCTCAGATGAAGGAGTCACCCAGGTGTCCTTGCATCGCTGCCACATCTATGGGACTGCCTGTGCTGACTGCTGCCTAGCCCGAGATCCATACTGTGCCTGGGATGGCAACTCCTGCTCCAGGTTTTATCCCACAGGGAAAAGGTGAGCAGGATTAAGAAGCCCCGTGAAGTCTGCAAAGAAAGAAGGCTTTTGTTCTGTTGTGTAGCCTGGGGTGTTGTAATATGGCATGTCATACCTTTCAGAAGCAGGTACAAACAATACCTCTGTAGCTATTGTGCTTAGCATTGTTCATCACCCAGGAGTGTATGCTGCAAGAGTGTATGATAAAGAGCTTGCCTTCTTATATTTAAAGTAATGGACTGGCAAAAAGAAAAATATCCAACATTACTAATCATAAAGATTAATCCTTCTGTCTCATACACACAGAATCAGTGAAACATTTGTTCCTCGTTTAAATTCAGCTGCTCACTATGGATGTAATTGTGATAGCCCTAGGTACAGCAAAGTATCTCTCAGGCTGTCTATGGAATAAAGTAATTTATTTTTTTTTTGTTCTTCATTAGCTCCTATGTGAGAAGAATTATTTCTGGAAAAATTTTAGGCAAATGTGATTTCCATGTAATACCTGCAGATTTGGGGTTTCTGACATGAGATTTATTAAAGTAGACAGGGAAAGCAATTTCTCTTTAATTTACAACAGAGTTAATAGTGCATCTCGTAATTCTTATGCAAAACAGGAGCCTTTTTCCTCCTCCCAAGGGAAATATTTAATAGCAGGAGGCTGTAGAGCTCTTGTATTACTAAGATTTCACTTCATATATGAAGCTACAGAATACACAATGAGGTATTACTGCAGAGGACACAAACTCAGATGTGTGCCAGAGCTTTACCCACTATGTGCTACTGTGCTCACTGCCTGCCCCTGAGCTGCAGATGCAGAACAGTTAATAGGCTTTACTCCTTTACCTACATGGAGAAAGACAGTAGACAGAAACAGGCAAAGCTTGGCTCTTCTCCAGTGACCCAACCATCTGACAACGTTATCTCCTGGGATTAAAGAAAATTGTTTTTGTTATTGTGAAGTTTTCTTGACTCATTCTTTGTTTTGAGATTAATGGACAAAGCCCAACCTGGCCATTTTGCAATTAGTAAAGTGCCTGGGGTTTTTAGTGCTTTTACTCAGCATATTCAGCCCCTAGCCTGCAAACTGATTGTTTTCTTCCATGGAACAAAGGTCAGAAGACGAGAGGGGAGAGGAAAAGAAAAATGCCCAAGTCTCAGGCCACCTGACTCCTACACTAACATAGCTGCTGAAAGATATAATGAGCAGTCAGGTATACCCAGTCTGTGCAGTTTCCACTGGATCCCTTGCCATCCCCATTGTATACACCCAGGGTTATTTCCACTGGGGCTTTCTTTCATGCTGACATTTTGTTTGCAATTTGCTTTTTATATCAAACCAAAATAAACACCTAAAACTGCATGGAAAAAAATCTGGTTTTCATATGTGAAGGAAATGACTTATCCTTTTATCCAACAAGAGAGATTATGAAGGAGAAAACATGGGTAATTAGAGCCAAATCCCATAGTCTCAACTGTAGTATCTGCTGGACACATTTGCTTCTTTGCTTCTTTTGACACTTCTGTCTCCCATGGATTACTGTGGTTCCTCATCCAACATTGATTTACCTCAAAACATCTGAAAGTATTACCTTTATTTTCCAAACGTTACCTTCTCAACTTTTTTTCTTTTTTAATGCATATCAAAACTGTAATTTTAGATTCTCAGAACTGCCTAATGCAAGCAGCATGCCATTTCTGACAGTGTGGAGCAGCTCACAGTAGCACAGGAATCCTGAAATTCACTCAGAAATTCTTCTTTGTCTCCTTTGACTCACAAAAACAGTTCACAAGGTTTAAGATCCTAAGGCACAAGATAAAATATTTTTGATGGTAAACATCAAAACTATACCTGGAATGTCAGAAATTACTCCTTTGAAATATCACCTTTCAGAGGTTTCCTTTTGAAACAATGCATTGAAGGATCAGGTGACATAGGATGATAAACACTGTCTCTGGCTGTTTGTGCAGTACTTGGTGTAGTGTGGCCATAGAGGCATCACCCTTCACTCAGTGGCACTGGAGCTCCAGGGGCTTTTTATGGTTTCTGTTCTTGCAAGTCATTAGTGCATAGTTCAGAATATAGCTGTAACATATCCCAACAGCATTCATTTGCAACAATGTATCACCAGTGTGGTTTTTTTGGTTGAACTTGATAAGTATTGAACTTACAGAACATTCAGATACAAAATAATATACCTTAAGAATAAAAAAATTGGGTACCAGATTTTCATGCACTGAATTCTGTGACTGATGACCTGCTAGCTGAAGAGGCCTGAAATACCAATATTCCAAATCCCAGTAAGATTCCTAGCTAATTTTCTGCAGAATCATGATTTTGCATCCATCATCCAAATGATATAACAAATCCCCATTTAGAACTGTTCTGAGACTTGGTGAGTTTCAGATACTTTTGGAAATAGCCACATACCCTCAAGCAGAGAACAGAACTGAATCTTAGCTCTCCATCACTCTGGGTAAATACTTCAGTCAGTCTGCTACCAAGCTGGCCACAAGCACCAAAAATAAGATGCCAAAATCAAGGAGGCAACATGCCCTATTATCACAGTTTTCTATTGGTACATTAGATGTGAGCACTGTGAGATCTCATTCTTTGGTGGTTGCCTCTGTGAGGACTTCTAGCTGGGGGTTCTGGCTTTGAAAGTTAGGTCTTACAACAGTAAACCTGTGTCTATTTTATGCATCACCTCTAACCCTCCCATCTCTATACCTCCATTGCAAAACTACTTTACCTACCCAAAGTACACCCATTTTATAAACTTCAGCAAACTGATTATTCACTTAAGCAGTATCTTCACTCTAGCAAGCCTGCCAAGAATAAAGCATACTCACAGTAGGTCATGAACTATCCCTAACAGTTGATTTAGTAAAAAAAAAAAAACAACAAAACCAAACCACCCAAAATAAAGAAAACTGTTTATTTCTAGTGTAGCTATCTAGCTTGGAATAACATTTTGTTTTTACAAAATATTTCAGGAGGAGTCGTAGGCAAGATGTGAGACATGGAAATCCTCTGACTCAGTGCCGAGGTTTCAACCTGAAAGGTACTATAATTTAGAGGTCCTTGTGCTATATAAAGAATGCATGCCTTTCCTTTATGTGATTCATCATAACTCACATTGTCTGTGTGCTTTACTGGTAAAGCATAATTGTTTTCTAAGTCTGAGTTTTGTTTTTATTTGATTTTAACATCTTTCCTTTCAATTACATGAAACTTGCATATGTATGATAAAATGATGAATAGTGAAATACACAGTTCACCATACATGAAATGAGAAGCTGACAGTCTGACTAGAAATAGGCACAGTAAATTTGAGGGCTGTTCTACTTCTAAAACCATTCAGTCTTTATTAATACCTCCCCATGTATTTGAGTCTTGGACCTCAGAATTATTCTGTGTATTTGAGGCCGTATTGTGTTTTAGAGCACATCATTCAGCTTGACCTGTCTTTTCAGTTGTGATTATTTCTTCCTCCCTTTACATAGGAGAATGAAACATTCCAAATTTCTTTGTGAAGTCCCTTATTTCCAGCTGTTCAACTGTTTACTCAGCCTGGCATAGTGCAGGTTGACAGGGGAGCCAATGCTCTGCCCTCTCAGCTACCACATTCTCCAGATCAATAGACCCCAGTCAAATATTGTCATAGTTATAGTAAGAATAGACACATTTCTGAGATAGGCTGTGGCAATGTGTGCCATCAAACCAAAGACACATGTTAGAGAATTGCACCCCTTTCACCTCTATTTCTGAGCCTTCATTTGAAGTGCATTCTCATCTGTACCATCTGGAGACCAACTAATAAACATGACTGTAAATTTTTTCATTGAATTTTTGAATAAAAGAATGATGCTTTAGGAGTTACATGTGCAATTACTAATATTAATAATTCCACTGAAATTTTCTCTGCTGGATCTCAGAAGAATCTTCTGGATCAAAACAGACCACAACAGTCGAGAGAGTGTAGACCTCTTAGCCATAAAGTGATGAATCCTGCTCTAGCTGTCAATCTACAGTGCCAGCAGATTTTTCCCCACGACTCAGTATTAGATCATTTATATGAAGCTGAATAGATTGAACAGGTAATTACAAAAGGTGATGCCACCGTTAGAGTATGCACCTGAGCTCCAAGATGTCCTTATTAAAATCTTAGGCTCTGAATCATGAGATAATTTGACCTGTGTCCTACCTTGCAGACATATACTGTGACCACTCACCCATTGTCTGTCCCAAGGGTGGGTGGATGTCTCCTCTTTCCTTGTGGAACATGTGAGAATGTCAACTGTCTGCTTTCTGGGCTGAGGGGAAAAAAATTTTAACCTCAGCAGTCTTGGGAAACATGTTTCTTGTTTTCCAACCATTTTTTTTAGTGTGGATGTATTTATAAGTTTATGTGTTTTAGCAGCTTTATAAAGTATGTTTTGGTGACAGCAGTGAGGTATAGCATAGGTAGATGGCAGTTGTTTCCCCAGTGGGGAAAAAAGAAAGATTAAAGGAAGTGGCAAATTAGACTGTTTCAAAATAAAAGTAAAGCCATTTATAGCAAAACTGCTATGTTTGGGGAAAAAAATGAGCAAAAAAAAAAAGGACAAAAGAGCACAGAATTAAGGATTCTATAATCTTGAAACTAGGTCTTTAAACATGGTAAGTTACATGCCTTAGACATCTTACCATAAATAAACTCAACACTTTTGTAATAGCAACATTTTTTAATAGATCATCAATAACTAAAGGGATTGTATGTTTGCTTTTCAAATATTCTGTTTAATATTGTTATGCTTCAGTTAGCCCTTATGGCCATTAGAGAGAAGCATATGTATTCTCTCAATATTTTCTTAGCATGTATAAGTTGTGGTATGAGGATGTAAGTAAGAAGTTAGAGATATATGGATCAATTAAACAGATAAAAATGCTTTTCTGTGGTACACCTGGTTCCATTGTACATAAAAATAATGTGTTCCGGGTCATATTCTCATTGTTCCATAGCTACACGTAGGTCAGCCCACAGATAAGCTGTTTGATAGTTTATGGTCTTTGAATGCAACATTTTTCCACATTATTCTCCCAAAAGTTACAATTGATTTTGGTACAACTTCATAAATGTGCTAGAAACTTTGAAGGATTAGAACCAAGCAGTCTCCTTCCTTTACTAGAATAGTCCAATTTCAAATATCAGTTGATGAAAGAAGGTAAAAAGAGTGGGAGATAAGTAGAGTCTGATGAAAACCAGTCTTAGGACTGTGCAAAGCCAGAGCCAGATTTTAGAGGTGTAGACTTTTAGATATTTTCATTTCTCATAGTATTTAGTATCCTCTGCTTCTTTGTCAAAAAGAAAAAAAGGAAAAAGATGTATTTAGTATGTGATGTAAGCTTTTAAATCTGGAAGTGTGTTGTTTTCTGAACAAATGCTATCATTTGGACTAAGCAATGAACATCTGAAAGTTCCTATCAGTAACTGCCAATTGTTCATCTAGCAAGACTGGAAAGAAGCATGAGTCTAAGTGATGACATAAGCTCAGCACTTGCCCAGGTGTTGCTGGAGCACTGTAAATCTATCCTGCTGTCTGTTGCTGGCCTGTTTATGTATTCACTGCATGTCAGATGTAGAGCCACGTCTCTTCCTTGCTTTGCAAGAGATGTGGAGGAGTGGGAGCCCAGTCTGCCCTCTCTCACCTCTCTGGGATGCTGCAGACAGAGCCTTCTTTAAGGCATGTTGCTGTATTTGAGTCATACAACCATATTGTCCCAACTTGTAAATGGTGAAGTGTGAAGAAATATATTAAATGCTTCATTCTTCTTTGTATAGTTCTAGACAGACCTTCTGGTAGTAGTGGATAATGAGATCATTTCAGGGAACAATCCTGTCAGCAGACCTTGCCAGCCCACAGGTAGCCTACTTTCTCTGAACAGACAATGTCAGATTGAAAACACTGGTTTTTGGAACTGGGTGTGCTTCTTCACATTTCATTTCATTTTTTTTAAAAATTTTGTGCCCTAAATGACTTATTATTAGGCAATAGCAGGATCAGATATACTTCATTTTACCTGTATTGCAAACATTTTAACTGTATTGCAGTTACTTGCTTTCTTTATCAAATCACCATTCACAGTAGCCTGACCTGTTTTCTTTTCTTTTCTAGCATACAGAAACGCTGCAGAAATAGTTCAGTATGGAATCAAAAACAACACCACCTTTCTTGAATGCACACCCAAATCTCCCCAGGCTTCTATTAAATGGCTGCTACAGAAAGACAATGACAGGAGGAAAGAGGTGAGTAGTGTGAACAGTAGCTCTGGAAGGGAACTGAGAAAGCATCTCATTCACTCCTTGGACCAAGGTGAGGGAGCATTTGTGTTTTCATCAGACAGTCTTACTACAGTGAAGGTGGAGGATTTGTGTGGGTGCAGGACAGTGACCAGCACTTTACTCATAAAATAAGGGCAGACCATTCAATATAGATGGGACTTCACTCCTCAGCCCCGTTGATATCTATCAGACTAGAGTAGCGTCTCAGACAATTCCTATCAGCACCAAAAGTCAGGGAACTAGTTAATTAATTTTTCCATCTTACTAATTGAAAACTGAAGGTTTGCAGCACGCAGGACTTCTTATTGATCTGAGAAAATAGGCATAAAAGCAATAATCTGTATAAAGTTCAGGAGGAAGTCAGCAAGTAGTAGCCCTTCTGTGCTATTGAAGTGTTAAAAGGCAAAAGTGGGAGAAATGTGAAAGGTTTCTTTAGCAAGAAACTAGTCCAGGCTAAGAACACTTATTGACAAAAGCATTTCCCCACCATGGAGCAATCACATTTTCCATTACTGCACTCTCTAAGGCTCTCAATTTCAGTACTGTAATGTACAGCATGATTGTTTATGGGGAATGTGCCTTCCTTAAATAATAAAAAAGAGGAAAAAAATCCATTTCAAATCCAAGCCACTCACTATATGAATAAAAAGAAACATCTTTCAAAAGGAACTATTAAGTAATATGGTGTCTGTTGATAGATTATAAATACTGGAAAACATTATTCTCATAGCAGGCCATTTTCCAAAATCACAGAGGACTTACAAGCCTTCCACTGAGTCTTTCATGCTGATTTTCTCACTTGCTCCTCAGAGATTCAAGCCATGTGCTGGCAACCTTGGTGCAATTCTGTAACCCTTTATTTCAGCAGAACATCTCCCTTTATTTGTTCTTATGTTCAGTAACTGTATTAGAATCAATGCAATTTTAACTAACAACAGACAAACTTAAACAAACAAAGGGTTAATCACATTTCAAACTTTCAGACTTCTGGAAATCTTACCTCCACAGTGTTTACAGAAGTTTGCAATAACAGAATATCATAATAAATAAGTGACTTCCCAAGGGAACTTGGTATAATGCAAAGTGCATTTGGTAAAATAGAAAAAGTAATTCTTTCCTAATGGGTTAAACTAGCAATTTTTACTTCACAATTAATATGCAAAGGGAACATGCACAGTCATTTATACTTGGCTGATAACTCAATAAAGTGTGGTAACTTGCTTCCTTCAGAGAGTGTTACCATCTCCTGGTACTGCCCAGAGTCTGAAGCCAGGAAGGAAATAGAAGAGTATAAAAATTGCTCTTGGTTTCCAATGAGGCATGTCCCAGCTGAGGCCACTGTGATGAAAGCTTTAATACCAGGCTATAGGCGCTTTAGAAGTTAGCCCCAGGAACCTGCTCAAAGTCAAAATATTTAACTAGAAGCCACCTTGTGTTCATTGTCAGATCAGCCCCAAGCTCTTCACCTTTCTTTCATCGACTCTTAGCAGCAATTTATGATGCTAAAAGAGACATTCTTGGGGGTATAACCCTGGCAAATAAAAGTCCCTCAGCTCTGCTATATGAACATTATGAAAACTCTTGTTTCATGTAGTCTCTAGATTTGCATCAGTGTCTTCATCCTAATCAAATCTATTGTAACATAATGAATAAAAACATTGAGGTCATTTTCTTTAGCAACACTTACCAACCTTGAGGTAGATTCTCTCCTAACAGTAGCAATAACAGTGGTCTCTGGGAGATGTGATAAAGCAAAATACAATATCTTTAAGAAACCCTTAAAGAAATAAAGAGATGTTTGAAGTGACACTTGCCAAGAGGTCCAATAGTCTGTTGTTCCATAACATTGTCTGAGAAGTTCCTTCTCCTTTTTTCCCTTTAGGTCAAGTTGAATGAGAGGATCATAGCTACTGAGCAAGGACTTCTCATTCGCTCTGTCCAAGACAGCGACCGAGGTCTTTACCACTGCATAGCAACAGAAAATGCCTTCAAGCAAACCTTAGCAAAGATCAATTTCAAAGTGTTGGATTCTGAGGTGGTGGCCTTCATGACTGATAAGTGGTCCCCTTGGACCTGGGCCAGCTCGGTGCGAGCGTTGCAGTTCCACCCAAAGGACTTTGTGGGAGCTTTCAGCCACTCAGAAATGCAGATGATTAACCAGTACTGCAAAGACAGTAGACAGCAAGGTCAGCAGAAGGAAGAATCCCAGAAGATGAGAGGGGACTACAGCAAACTAAAGGCCCTTATCAATAGCAGGAAAAGTAGAAACAGAAGGAATCAATTACCTGGATCTTAATCTTATTTTGTAGTAATAGATATCTTTGTCCTCTCTGTTGGGGGGCTTATATTTGTCTATTGAGAACACATTGGAGCAAATCTGGTAAAAAATAAATGAAAATCCAACAAGCCTCAGAAAAGATCCATCTCCCAATAGAATGCAGTGTAATTAGTTAACTAAAGAAAATAGTTCAGAGCATTTTCATTCCTAGATGCTTAATGACACTATCTTGGGCTCTGTCCCAGAAGCAGAAGTGAGTATTCATCTTAAACCAGATTCACATTTAACATCTTAGTATTTAATTACAGCTGAATAGAATTTTTTCAACATCAATGCATTATCTTGCAACTCTGGAACTGTAACAACCAGCTTGGTGATGAAAGAATCTGAGTTAAGAGGCATGCTCAAAGCAGAATGATACTAAGATTTCTTGCACTGCATTTAAGAACATGAATTTTTTCTTGTTTACTGTTCAATATTGGGTTTACAGCTTTCACTCTTTGTTCAAATCACGTGAATGCATGCTGATAGGACTCGAGTAAAGTATAGAAATGTTTCATTCATTCAGAGGTCAAATGAAGGAATGAGTAGAAGAGAAACAACAAAAATTTATACTTTATCAAAGGAAACACTGATTATTGTGCATAGTACGAGTTGTAATAAATTAATGAGTTCTGGAATGTAACTTAAAATATCTCTGCTCATATTGTTTTTTGTTAAAGTAGGGTGTCCTATAACACAACACAGCTTTATAAGTGGCACAATGCTAACATGAGAATGTTTATTATACATACAATTTTGAAAAACACTTAAGTGATTTAAGTGATTTAGCTATTTTTCAAAGAATTACACTCCAATTTTTTTCCAAAGGACAGAGTGTGGGTATATTGTATAGTGTTTACTCAGAAAGGAAAAACATAGATTATCTTTAATCTATTCCATGATTAAATTGGAGCTGGTCTGCAATGTGGAAACACATCATGAGTGTCTGAAAATTTTAAAATATTATTTTTTCAACTGTTTTATCAAAGTTGCAAATTTTTTAACTAGAATTTTTAAATTAAAGAATTTCCATTTTTCAGTCTTTGTACCCTCTTACTTTTCTTGTTGTTTTTGCTGTTTCCTCTTATTTTCAGTTTTCTGCTGAAAGGAACAGGAAAAGAAACAAAAAAAAATAGAATGAGGGAAAAATAAAACTGAAAAAAGGGTTTGGGTCAAAAACCAAAAAGTATAACAACTTGAGACTCATGTTTAAACAGAAATATTTCTGTTTAAGAAGCAGCAGTCAGGTCTAATGAAGTATGTTTAGCTGAAAATTGAGTAAATGTGCATCAAACCATCCTGGGAAAAAACATCACTTTTTTGGTTTGTTTTGTTTGGTTTGTTTGTTTTGTTCTTTGTTTTGAGCACACTAATGCCAAAAAATAGGGACAAGTCTTCCTCATTTTACTATGTATGGGTGTTCTGGAAGTTACTGAGTCTATTCAAAGGAGATAAATAACAGATTAAAAAGGTTTGATTACCTTAGAAAAATTGTGGTTTATTCCATGATATTTTATGATGGTACACAGAAATATAAGCTAACAATCAGCTTAAAACTGAGCTATAGTATGCTGAAACAAACAAACAAACAAACAAACAAAAGATAAATTTTGGGTAAAAAAAATTAAAATCATTTCTGAACCCAGAGAAGATAAGAAAAAATATTTTTAAAAACTTGTTATTTTCAGTCAGTAACAGATGATATTGTATTTTAAAGCATAGTTTTAAACATTTAATGGGTCTTTGTTGAACCTCATTCTGCTTCCATTAGAATACTCTGGGAGTAACACACCTCTGGATTTGTACCAGTGTGAATTTACCTGATATCAGATGTGTCACTGTATCCTTCATCACCAGCTGATGCAGAATAACTGGGAAACGGGTCCTGATTGATCAAACCACTTAAACACTATATTTAAGTCCCTTTGACACTGGTGGGAGCTTTGAATTTAATTTACGTGGTTACTGCCTGTATGTTGCCATCTAGTTAAGTGCTTTCCTTAATCAAGGCCTAAATTCATATTTCTGCAGTATGTAGCCACTGGTATCCAAGGTCCTTCTTATATCACCAGGAGAGACACCTTAGAAAAAGGAGTAGCATCCAGATGCAAAAAAACCTGAAACCATCAGGAAACTTTCTCTTTGACTTGATTCTGGCCCCAAAAGCTGGTAAAGCAGACTTTGAAGAAAGAAAAAGAGGAAAAAAAAGAAAAAGAAAAAAGAAATTAAGACGGATAACACAAAATAAGGGTTTTGGTTGGTTGGTTGAGGTTTTTTATTTGTTTGGTTTTCCCAGCTGACTTTGCTGCAGCAAACTACTTTATTTTTTTTCTGAGGATGACTGACTTCTGAAGTATGTGAGTGACAAACCAAAAATTGAGTGCCATAAAATAGAACTACCTCCTGGAATGACATTAGTGCATATACTCTGTAAGCTGCCAGCTCTTCCTATTTTCCACACTGCAGAGTTAGTGTGATATTAATGTCTATTGTGAGGATCATAATTGCTTCCAGATGGAATACAGTGATTAATAGGTATTTAAAAGGTACAATTTACTCTTTAAGTGGTTAGATACAGTGATTTTTTAATAGGCCCCCATTAGGCCTCAGAAATTATAGTTACACCATTTTCTAATAGAATATTGGCAATAAGGGATTCCATTCAAACAATCAGCATAGCTCAGAGTTTCATATGATTATAAAATAATATTTTTAAAGCTGCTTCATATACCATTATTATGGTATAACTGTTTAAGGGATTATACTTAAACTAACATTTTCCTACTGCATGAAAACTTCACCATATATATAATAAGCTTCTGTCGGTGCATAACCAGTCCAAGCTTCAATGCTTTAGCAGCCTTCCCCTGTGTATAGTGTAGTCAGGAGCCAGATGCTCAGCTGGTATAAACTACTGTAACTTCGTTGCTGTCTGTTTAGCTACTGTGGTTTGTACCAGCTGAGGGTTTGGCCCTAAATGTACAGAATAGACAAACTGCAATTTTTATGTTTAAAGTAGCCCCTCTACTGTAGGTAACACCAAAACTTAAGACTGTAATATTGTTTGTGCTATTTAATACTTCCTATTTTAAGGATTACTAAATAATGTATATAATTTTATTCCTTAAAAATTGAAAAACAAAATGACTTCTAGGCATACTTTCACCAAGTGTAAAGATTTGTTCTCTGCTAAGAACTTCACTGTGTACTGATTCTTTTTTTTTTCACTATTTTTATTTTGTGTAGTTTGTAAAGTTTGCTGAAATCTTGACCTAACTATGTGTTCTTTGCAATTGTTGTTACTGTAGATATGTGTGTTCTATTAAGTAAATCTTGTTTTTAAAAAGTGTAGGTATGTGTATAAGTTCCTAGCATGATGAAACTGTCATTACAGTGAATATGCATTATATAGTGTGTAAGAAAGAACAAAATGTAGTTTAACATAGTGCTATTTAATTGAATATCTAAAATACTATTTGCCTGACAAAATAAAGTGTGTTGCAACAACTTAAAAATTTGTTGTTTTCCTCTTTGTAGATGTCTGTTAAGAATAAGGAACTTTATCTTTTATCTGAAAAGCAATCCCATAGACTTTCTTGAACAAGTCCAAGAAAATACTCACAACACCAGGTATTGCAGCTGATCAGTTCTCAGCCCTTCTCTGCACCGAACACTCAGTCTCAAAGATTTCTAGGACTGCCTGAAGAGTCAGAGATGAACTCTTTCAGAAATGATTCAGTGTATATCCCAAAGACCTTGCATATAAGCAAGTTAGTGTTTATTAATTGAAAAAAATGTAGTTAAAAGACTTCAGAAAAAATATTTTTCTACTCTAAGTATAAAGTCAATCAGGAATGTTGGGCTGAAAAAGGAGAGTGAATTGTAAATACTCTCTGGTTTTATTTCACTGAGGGAAATACAGAAACCTCCTAATAAAATATAATAATAAAAGAAACCCCGCATTCTGTGAAATCCTGCTGATGAAACAAATTGTGTGGTTCAGCTTTGTCTTTCAGTCAGGACTCGAGTGTTCCCCAAGCAGCTCTGCAGGGGTGTCAGGCTGCACCGCAGGGAGCCGCGCATCTCTCCCATTTCCTGGCTGGTACTTGAAGGAAAAGAACCTGCCTGACACCTACAGTATGCTCCTGTTTCCTGCATCTATTATCCAAGCAGTGTTATTACTTCTTTCCTTACCGTCTGTTTTTCCAGATGGGTTTTAACAAGAAAGCATAGGGCCTCCTCCGTTCTTCAGGATAATAATTAAAAATTAAATGTCACAAACATTGACCTTCACAGACGGTTCTGGATCATTAAACAAGGGGGTTTGATTTCCCAGACAGATAGGTTCCTGCACAGTTTTATGAGGTGTGAGTGGATAAGATTACCTCACTCCAGGATTTCCGTACTGGCTGATTCCTAGATGTTCTGGTACTGGATAGTTACCTGCTCGGCATGCAAGCCTGTTTGGGTCAGAAGCTGAGGTTTTGAGCACTCCCACATGCTGCAGGAAGTGCTTGGATTAGGCTCCAAAATCACCGAGGATTTAGAGAGGTTTACACTCTGAGAAACCTTTCCCAGATACGATTGCCTGTCTTTATATCCTGCTTAGTTGTTTTTTGCTGATCTTATAGAATCATAGAACGGTTAGAGTTGGAAGGAACCTTTAAAGTTCATCTTGTCCAACCCCCCTGCAGTGAGCAAGGACTCCCATAAGTAGGTCATGTTGCTCTTCTCCCTCTTCTCTTGTTTTCACTACCCTTTCAAGGTTGCAGAATGGTGCAGTGGAAAACAAGACATAAGACTTCTCTGGACATCAGATGTGAGACCCTCAAAGATCTGAGCTTTCTGCTTTGTCTTTAAAATGTCTGTTAGAATTTTTTTATTATTTTATTGTTTAGGGGTTTTTTTGGTTTTGTGTTTCCATCTGGGAGCTACTTAATTTTCTAAGGTCTCTTTTCTGGTGACAAGACCTTTCTAAGGCCTCCCTTCAAGTGAAAAAGCAGGATGCAGATCTCACACATGTAGTCTATTGTGATGCATGTGTCCATGCAGGATCCCTATGGGACAGAGCAGTATGAAGTGCAGCCTTCTCAATGCATCCACAGAAGCACAGAGGAGACAAGTGAAAAATGTTGCCAGCGCAGGAGGCACCACTAACAATTGAGAGGCTCCCAATGCTACAGGATGGTTGTTGACCCTGGAATTAATTGCTGCCTTCAGAATTAAGTCAGCAGCAGTAATTCTGTGGGGCAGACCATAAAAGCAGGTTGAGGCATTGTGGCTTTTGCCTAAAGCAACGGACTAGGTCTCAGGAGACCAATACTTCTTTATCCTTTGCACTGCAGCTAGCTTGCTAAGCCCTTCTAATGCACCCCAAGAAGTGACTTTATGTGATAAGAAGCCCAAGTAAAACTACCCACAGATACTCACCAGCAGGTTCCAGATAGATACATGCAACTATCTGCTTACAGAGGAGCTTGTCTTTCCACACAGTATTTGCTGATCCATTTAGCTTCCTCTAACACTAATGTATGTCTTTTTTCTGTTTCATCACAGGCAAAATCAGACCTCCCAGTCCCAAGACACCAATAACTTGTGCATAGAGCAGACACCATCTCTGAGCATTTTAAAAGACAAGTAGCTGGTTGACAAAAACCTTTTCTTCTAATCAATCCTCTTTCTAACTTACCTTCTTTTACACTATCTCAACAAGAATTTCCTTTTAGCATCAAGAGACTAGCACAATGTAAGAAACAAAAAAATGTGCTGTTTTTTTAATATGTCTAATCTAAACTAAAGACTGAGGTTTATAAAGATGCTTTGGCATTCTGAACACTCCAAGACACAAATTCAACAGAGCTGGCCCAGCAGTCAACAAATAATTACTTTACAGTGATAGACTGTCCTGTATCCCAGGAGTCATTACTGGATTCTATATACAGCTTTACAAAGCAAACAGCATTCACATAATTTTATCACTGTATCAGTTTCACTACTTCTGATTTGAATGCCAGTCTTGTTAAATGAACACAAATGTTTGCTGAGCTTCACATTCAAAACAGTTTAGGCCAAAGGATTGTAAAATATCCCACATTTTAAAAAGCCCTAGATTTTTTTGAAAGGATTTTAGAGAGAGCAAATTAAAAATGTCCAGTATTGTTGTCTGTGGGAAACGAGAGTCAATAAGGACTGTTTTCTAGTAGAGCAAATTGTATAGCAACATGTAGCATGGGGAAAGAGTAAGAAAAATACATTTGCTTAACCTTAGGTTCACAACTCTTTTGAACAGTTGTTGTTCCTTGGCTCTTTGCAGTAGTTCTTTTTTCCACTATCTGCTCTCTCTGTTTCCATTTCAAAGGTCTCTAAGAGACATACAGTTTATACTTGCTTTCAAGTTGACTCCTTAAGACATACTTCCCAGGGCATGATTTCAGGCCTTTTGTCTAATCAGATCTCAGTAAAAATACTATTACATATAATGTTATCTATAATATTTGCTAAATCATTTTAGAAATTGATACAGTATTTGGAAGAAAACCCTTACAATGTTTTAAAGACTTTGCTTAAAATGACAGAGAAAGAGGAATAGACACCAGAAAAAGAGCAATGCAACATGTCACGTCCTTATGTGAACACTGTGAACATTGACTTGCTACTGTTTGTTGTTATATGTTGAAAAAATATGATTCTTTCAGTCTTGAAGGTCCAATTTTCCTGTAGGTCAAAGCTCACCAAAATGAATGTCCTTCCACTGCTCACAGTGAGTATACGGTCGGGTCCTTCCAAAAGCTTTTATACCTTCCTCAATTTTTGTTAAAAATTCAACCATTGCCACTTTCAGAAGCTCTTCTTCCTCTAGGGTTCTACTCCTCCTTTTCTGTATGGACTACTCTCTATTCTCATTACTTTCCTCAGCTGAACTAAGGCTAGTAGTCCCAGAGGGATTACTTTAATTTAACTGTTTTAATTATGAACCCTGTTCACTCCAATACTCTGAACTATATTACCTATTATAATCTTCAAAAGATGATGCACATTATTGGCTTCATCAAGTTTCTCTGCTTTATAGTGTCAGTTAACAACCAAAATATATAAAAGTGCTTCCAAGAAGTTTTCAGCCTTTGAGCTAAAGAATAAACATCAGAACCAGACTACTTAGCTCAATGTGTAAGTTCACTCTCAAAAGACATTTGGGTAATATTTCCTTCTGCTTTTTTCAGCACTATATTCATATTGCAATCTATCTATTTCATGCCTGATAATGCTAGTCCCCTAGCTCAAAGATTTTATTTTGATGAACTTGAGATAAAGGATAGAACAAAAAATTATCAATAGATTATATTATACAGGTCTATCTGTTAGATGGCTAGTCACAGCTACATTCAGTTAAATTACCTGTAGGAGAACTTATTTTGTATTCAGAAAAGTCAAGAATCAAGAGAATTAGTCCAAGCTATCCAAAACAATGAGCACAAAATACATTCCTGTTTTCTTGGGGGAGCAAGGATCAAAGACTTTGCCATGGAAGAGAAAGTTAACCTTTATTATGATAGCAACAAATCCAAATGCCTCCTTCACCTATAGTGGACAAAAGGAGCTCACAAGTTTTCTTCCCTTTCCATGATTTCTAAGGATTAGAAAGTTTTATGATATTTCTCTATATACAAATTTGTCCTATGTATGGATCTGCCCTGTGCTGTGTCCTCCATCTAGCAATGTCTGCAGCTGCCTGTCAGGAAATGGTTAAAGCAGAGAATAACATGTCTGGTGGATTATCCAGGGTTCCAGAAGTAGGGAATAATGTTTGCTGCCATTTGGTAACCACCTGGACCTCTGGACCACGCTAGTCATCTCCCTTAATGGGGGCTGTTTTGGTGTGGCACAGACTGGCCAAAGAGCCCTATATGGAGTTAGAGACAGTTCATATTCTAGAGATGCTGGAGACTGGTCAGAGATTAACAAAGAAAGAGCTGCCTTGCCAGTTTATTCGTTCCTGTAAAGAAGGCAAGCTGTTATTTTGAAAGGAGTTAACGACATGATGGCGAAAACCGTATAAGCTGAACAGAAACTTCCCCTGCATCCTCCAGCCAACTGTAAAGTCAGCCAGCAGAAATCTTGGAAAAGGTACAAGTCTTCCTGCATCGAGAGCACTCAGGTTTGGATGCCAAGAGTAAATCTCACTCTGAGGGAAACCTCTGAAGTAACTGCTGTTGACTGAGCTGTTGCTGGCTGTGAAGGTAGAGCTGAGTGTGGCAGACAGTGTCATGCCACACCAGATGCTGCATCCCCCTGGCCTCGTTTACACCAGGTTTTGCCTTACTTGTCTGTGTGGGAAAAGAACAAGATGATGCGGTCACCCTTCCTTTGCCTCAGACTGGCAACTCTGGGCCTCTCCTTTGGTTCTACAGCTACTCTGTGCTGTCCAAAAATCTGAAACAGTCATAAACACTATTTAAGAACTGGTTGATTGAGTTCACAACTGCTTTTCATCAGCAGAATTTTGCAAAGCAACCATTGGGTCTAGACCATTATTTTAGGTCCCTTTACCAGGACAAAGCACTAAGTTGCACAAAGATAGCTTGTGGCTATGGCTTCCTAAAGAAGGACACAGCACTGGGAAGCTTAGTGCAGTAACCAGGAATGCTCTGATTTGCAAATAGTGCTTGACTGTGACTTCTTTTAGCTCTAACATGGGACAATAGTTTCTGTAATGCTTTCTGCATGCTGCATACCTGTATTCCACTAAACAAGACAGTCCTTAAGATATACCATACCTTGAACTTGAAATTTAGCTGCTGGAAAAAAGCAGGAAATAAAGAATTCATGAAAGAATCAGAATTCAAGTCAAGACTGTTCATGCTAAAATACCCTGAGTCTTGTGCAATGTCATAAACCCCTTGGCTAGCGCACACATCTTCTAGCAATTCCCATCCCTAAATCCTAGGAAAGATCCAGCAAGTATTTCCTTGAAGACATATTAAATTGCATCCCAGTCCAATGTAGTCCTTTTCTCATTTCCTTAAGCCAGCTTCCTAGTGAAAACTCCTGCTGATGTTAGATAGCTTGGATGAGTGAGGGCAGAATAAGTCCTCTGGGACTTTTGCTTTCTGAGAATCACGTTCAGCTCCTTTTTCCTGTGTTCAGGGTCTTCTGCATTTGAAATCTGTCTCATGGATGCTCTATATTATCTCTTCATAAACTAATTCAAAGTCACTGAGAACATCACTTTTTTTCTGTGTTATTTACTTAAGGTTACTACAGCCATAATAACCATACACGAAAGTCAGGATATTGCAAACACACTGTAATGAAAAATTATTCAGAAGGTGTATTTAAAGAAAAATAAATAACCAAAGAAAAATAGGCTCACTAGTGTAAGAAAAAAATCAAACCCCAAATCAGAATTAAATAATCTCCTACACATTCTGGTGTTATGCAGTAGAAGAGAAATTAAAATGCACCCTGCTCTTGATTTTGTTTGCCATATCTCTGTCATAACCATGACAATTTTATTCCACAATATCATCTCCATATGCCAAAACACTCAGATCCTCAACTAACTGGATTACTTACTCCACACTCAGTCATAAGTAAAGTAGTTTCTTCACCGGAGGTTCTCTCTTGTAGGAAGAACCACATTTTTCCAGAAGTGGGTGCAGCCTTGAACCAGACTGGAAGACACGCATGACTTTGCAACCCTGACTGTCCTGTAACCCAGCTGTTTAGCTCCCAACTATACCAACACTGTTAATCAATTGCCAGTTAGATGAATTGTAACAGTCAGGGCCTGTTTACCTACTTGAACTTGCTTTTAACATCGGCTAGATGGTGCTAGAATACACTGCTGCATAACATGAATGAGCATATGGCTCATATTTTCCTAACTGTTGATCAGAGAGTACTTAAAACTTGGTTCTATGATGTGCCTGCACACTTAAAAACTGTAAAATGAGTCTGTTCAACAGTCAAGCCTTGTACCAGAAACTATTAACAGGGCCACATGAACTTAATACTGAGTTGATTATAGAGATAGAATTTTTTTTTTTTAAATGTAAATTTTAAACCCCTTTTCCATTGCAATAGGATACAGCTGCTTTGCAATATAGAGGTGCTTTGTATCCCTGAAAGTTATTTTGTCTTCCATAATATAGGAATTTGTACCAATCATGCAGTTTAATTTTCCTAGCCACCACAAATCCTGATCCTTTGTCTCCCCAGCTCTCCTTGCAGGGTGGCTCTGTGTTTTTGTTTGTTTGTTTGTTTGTTTATAACTCACTTGGGCCCACCAACTTGAAGAAACATTTAATGTAATTAATATGGGAGAGCTGCAGAGACAGTTGAGCAAAGCCTGAATTTATATTTTCATTTAGCTGGTCAGAAATTGATTGCAATTCAAAATGCATGTGCCATCCCATATCTCACACTCTGTTCTCTGGACAGCTACCCAGGCACAACAACAGCTGAGATGAAATTGTAAGTCTCAGAGGATATTTAACCTCTAATATTTCCAACTTCTCTTATCACAACTGACCCCCAATTGCTTACAGACCTTCTCACAAAGATGAAAAAAAGTCTTTGAACTGCTGAAAAATGAGTTATGGCAAATAAATGCAATCTGTATCAATACAGTCCTCATGGTCTCCTTGTAAGCCGTTGCTGGTATTTTATAATTAGTTCTGGGAAGATCAGCTGGATCTTTGCTGATATCTGTTAGCTGACTGCTACAAAGTCTGCAGGAGCAGCAGCGTGCCTATGGTCACACAGCAACTTCAAGAAACACGAGAAAGCTGATCACAGCTCTGCCATTGCCATGAAAGTAGTTGCATGTTTGCAAAATAGCAGCAAGTTCCCTCCAATCTGAAAACTGAAGAAACAAAGAGGTGGGGGTTTTTGCAGCCCATGTGCTGGAGAGGACACAAAAAAGAAGGGAATTTACTCAGAGAAAACACTTTTCTGTTAAGGCAAATATTGATGCAGACATTTATTACCCTATCTACTGAGAAAAACAATACCTTTAATAAGGTCAAAGGGCATTCAAATAAGCATTAGCACACTTTCTGGTGGAGTAAATTTCAAACTATTGCAGAAGCTTAAAAGAATGGTGACTCACAAGCGCTTCTTCTGTCCACTAACTAGAAAAAGGCTGTAATGTGCTGGTATAACACCTACGGTACGGACATGTAACACTAGGTGAGCTAAGCCTCAGCATAGGTGCTTCCTGGGATGACTGAAGAGTTAGGTGCAGGAAGGAAGGAAGCACAGTAACACCAACACCGTGGGTCAGCTAAAAGACTTCATATGTGCCAGCATACTCATGGGGGTTCACTGATACATGTGCACAGTGAGTACCCTGGGTTCATTCCGCTCTTCTTTTGCCTTTTGGTGAAATGCTGTATACTCTAACTGAAGGGTATCAATATCCTCCATATTGCACTGTAACTGTGCTTAGAGGCCCCAGGCCAGAGCAAAGGTCCTTTGCTCTTGGTTCTCTTTGGGTACAGAAATGGCAGCCTCTGTCTCGGTCAGCAAGGCAGGTAAGAGGCAGAAGGAGTCACAGGGCAGGACAGTTAAAAGGCTGCAGTGAGGACCAAGTTGCTTGACCCTGGTGAATATACCTGGATGATCACTGACCTCTTCATGTTGCTGGAGAGCTGTTCCCAGGAACTACCTCCACTCCTTCTAGCTTCCAGACCACTATAAGCAGAAGATATACAACCTTAATTCTCTTTCTGACAGAGTAACTCAGACTGCCCAGCACACCTCTAACACCACAACAACCCACCTGATCCAACTTGATTCAGAATTATCTGATTTAATTGGAGGAAATGTCCTTTGGTGTCACGCCTCTGCTTTTAAAAGGATTGCTTCAGCTCCAGTCATTATATTCTTGCCTGAACCACCCACTTTGATATGGAAATTGTTGCAGCTCAAGGGGATTTCATTAAGTAATTAGGGAGGAGGGCATATAATGTCATTTACTGTAACTGGATTGAGAAAACCAATCAATAAGTGACCATATGTGCATGAGACAGGAGCATTTCAATACCCTTAGCATCCCTGTGAAACAAAAAATGCAAGAGGCACCTCCTTTATCTGTGACACGATCTTGTGGTCTCAGGCATATTTTCACTACTTGAAAGTCATATCAAACTGCACAAAGCAGGGAAATTTATCATCTCCCTGGAAAAGCATGGCAACCAAAGAGCTTTGCAGTTCCAACCTGAGGGCTTGACAAGCACTGAAAGAATAAAACCTGCTTTATATCAGAGATTTCATAATCAGGCCATGTTTTACATTTATATTCCAAGTTTGTTACTCTTAAAGGTCAGTTTTGTTCTGAGTCTGAAAGAAAATCATGGTATTAAGTGCTAATGCAGCTGTAAACAAGGCTTTCTAGCTTTTATTTTTTAATTTTATTTTTTTCCTCCTGTTCTGTTGGCTAAAAGCCTAAACAGCTGGTGTTTGCTAGATTGCATTCTTAGGATGAAGAGTTTGTCCTACACACACAGAATGTGTTCATTCCTCAGGAATCAAGTGACCACACCAGAACTAAACAATATGTAAAGCATACAATTTATTTTGGACTACGATTTCTCCTGGTGATGAAAGCTGGTACATTTACTAACATTTGACTACAAACCACTGATCTGTAGTAGAAAAATGCACACAAGAAAGAGCAAAAATTTTACTGGGAGGTGTTATTTGGATCTTCACTAAATGCTTGCTGCACTCATACCTTCTGGTCTGCAACACTCAATCCCTGTACACAGGCACAAGACAAAACAGACAAATTTTTAGTTGCAAGGAACTTTTTATTGAGGCAAAATGTCTCAAAAGGACAGCAACTGCGCGAAAGGAAAAAATTCCCCCAAATTTTTGGGAGCTGGAGTGTGCCACTTATTTGAAGACAGACCAGGTCACCATTTGCAGTAGCTCACATGTGGTTTGGCAACCAAACTTGTGCTATTTAAAAGGCATCCATTATAGTCTAGCTCTGGGTTATACTTGTCAGTTGCTCTTTTGGTTAGCAGAGTGTCAATGGGACTCATCATCCACCACCCTGAGGTCACAATGTTCAGGGCTCAGCAACCTGAGCCTCGGGCCAAAGGTCCAGGGTTAGATGATTAACTGTTATTTAAGACCCAATGAAATTAATAGGAGTCATAAGTGTAAGCAGAATTTAGTGATCAGATCTCTATGAACATTTGGGTTTTAAATGTCCTGTATTGAAGGTTTGAGCTCTCAAGACAGAACTGCTGCCTGAGGAAAATGCAGGTCTGAAGCCTACCTGTGACCACCAAGAGCTAAGACCATGGCCTGGAATATGAGTAAAGGGCTTTATCTTTGATATCATCATTATTAAAGTGCCTGAATCCTGCCAAGAAACCTGTGACTCTTTTCATTATAAAAATCCTTTTTCTAATCCTACAAAGCTTAGAAATTGATGGTACCTGAAAATCCCTGTGCTATTCCCTCACAGAGGGCCAGGCCCCCATCAGGCTTCAGCACATGGAGGCTGCCCAGCCTCAGGCTCTGCAGCATTCTGAACTGAGGTCTGTCCATGAGGTCTGACCAAACTGTTGGCTCAGACTGAGTGAATCGCTAATACTCTGTGCAGAAAAGCCCTGGACACACGTTTTTGCACTGAAGCATGGAGTTCTTCAAGCAAAGGGTCTGGTGGGTACTTAGAGAAAATATCTATACAGAGCTGAGTTATGCAGCAAAAAAAGACAGCTATGTCCAAGACATGTTTGTATGTCTTTTCCCCTATTGTGTTTACTTTCATTTTGCTTACTTTCATTTTGTTCAGATATAGTAGTAAAGTTCATCAAGACTGTGGGGCCATACCCAGCTGAAAGGTCATTGTATGTCTTATCATCTCAAATATATTTCTGTTGCCTCACTGCCAGTTATCTGTCTTTACTACCCTGAGTAGTTAGCAGTTTCAGGTACAGTTGTGCATGGAGTTAGAAATTAGTCATTATCAAAGCAGTAGGTGGTTATCAAGGCAGAAGAAATGCATGAGGTGGGTGTATTGTAGTCTACAATGTTATGGATGTGTTTGCAGATGATATAATGGAGACTTCCAGACTTACCAGGTGGTGCAGTTTTACTTTTCATTGTTATTTATGTGGATATTTGGTAATAATGTCATATGTGCAGCAACAGTTTACCTCACAATATGGCTTTTTGCATGCTTGCTGCTTGTCAATGCCTGTCTGGAGCCACTGCTGATGGCTGGAGGAAGCAGACCAACTGGGATAGAAGTAACGAAAGACAGTATTTTATATATCTGCAGCTGTGTGTGCTCCCTGGTGAGTCAGCAGATGGAGATGAATTCATGTGATGGCAGCTGCCTGTGAAATCTTTGGCAAAGCTGGTAATGGAGAAAGTTCAATACATGCTGCATAGCTGTCATTTTAACACGCCTCCACCACCTACTCAGACCTGGAAACACTCTCCCTGCCCTTCAGGCACTCAGCATGAAAGCTTAGCCTTCCAAGAGGGATGCCAAACTACCACGTGGCAAGCTTCAAACACGCAATAATTTGGATAATAGATATAAGTTTCTAAATTGTTTAAAACGGACGACCACAAAACCCTTCAGTATAGTACCAGCTAACTGCAGAATCATCTCTGTGCCAAGCACAGTTTGCATGGTCAAAGCTATTCAAGACTCGTTTTTCTTCAGTGGAAGGCAGGTGTGCCCCCAAAAATAATTTCAATCAGTAGTCAAAGGTAAGATCTCTTGTTTAAAATATATGAAAAGACCACTGTGTTAATTATAGATATGAAAAGGTCATAAGAGAAACTTTATACTAAATTACTATAAAGTTTAAGATGAAATCCTCATCCTAAAATTGTTCCCAGGAACTTCCATAATGTACAGTGAAGACTGGGTTCACTTATAGCCAACGTCTTCTTCATACCAGGTGCAGGCTAGTCAATTGGAACTGTATCTTCAGGACATACACACATGCATATTGCAAATGAACCAGAGAGGGAAACTTGAACAAGCCCAGCATTTGTCACCTTCTCTGTTTACTAACACAGATAACTTCTGATGTAGCATCTTGGTCATTGTTTCTCTGAGGAAACTTACTCTAGTTCTGGCTCTCTGTGCATAATTCAAGCTGTTTGATTTTGGAAAAAAAAAGTAAATCATCCATCATTTCAAAGGGTCTCTAGAGTGTTATCAGAAGTGCTGTCACCTAGGTATTAGAATGTCATCTCACTGGGATGAGAGATCATAGCCCATGACTTGTGTTAGAGGCACAGGCTCTAACCTTTCTCTTTTGATCAGTAATTATATATAAACTTACACATACATATATAAATATCATCCATCCCACACGTCACAAATAATCAGTCCTGGAAGCAGAGATTGTCAAACCCCAAAGACATTTACTTTTCCTTCTTTGATGATGTCTCCAATTTTAATATGATTGAATTTCAGGGAGGGACTAAAAATTTTTCATCTTTTCCCTGAGTTGTACCAATAAAAAAAAGTATTCAAAATAATTATTAAAATATGTATTAATTTGAAGGGAAACTATTTTTGAGACATCATTTAAATAGTTTTCTCAAAGGCCTTTTATGTTTTCACTGTTTAAGCTTTAAAAACATGAGTTTAATAAGTTTTATTTTCTAAATAAAAGAGACTGCTATCCAATCTTCTTAACTCCAGGAAGTAGACATATGTAATGATTAAAGACAAAAGATGTACACAGATGTAGAAATGCTTTATTTCCATAAAGAATGGATACAGGTGAATAGTGGCCTAGCCATGAGTCCAGAGACACAGACTAGCCAGCTTACTAAGGTCCTGGTTCTCAGCAGGACTTGCATTTGTTAGCTTGAAAATGGAGATCAGAAATGTCTTATATCCTGCTCACTCAGAAAACCTTACAGAACACTCTGTAGACACATTTTTGAAGGTAGGCTGCAACATTCCTATCATTCAGGGCTGTTATTATGGATAATAATAACATATTGGATATTATTATTGTTGGTGCAAATATGGTATCTCAACATATAACTGTTTATCTAGCCACTTGCACTGTAGTATATGTGTTTTCTCAGATACAAAATATAGAATCATAACAGTTTTTTTTCTCTTTGGGGGTTTTTATGACCAAAAAATGTCCTGCAATGAAGGCAGATAATGCTTAGAGCCTTGATTCACAACAGAAAATCTGGGAGGTATTCTTTAGCCATATTTAAGCAAATATTTTTAATTTAAAAATCACACAAACACAGACAGAGCCATTTCTAGACATGTCAGCATTGTAAGTAAAACTGAGCTCAAATGCTCAAGCAGGTCATGTTCAGATGTCTTTAGAGCTGCAGAAAGCAAAGACAATCAGAGAAGGTGAATTTCCTGGATGGAGAATGGGGATAACAAAAAGGAAGACTCTTGGAAAGTGGACGTTATTGTTCTGGAGGTATGCCAAGGGACAGCAATTGGGTTTGCTGAGCCTGAAGGCCTTTCATACTTTCTCGTGTCCTGCATCAGAGGTGGCCTGCCTGCCTCTCCCGGCAGGCACCAGATTTTGTATTGTTTGGCAAACAGTGAGTGAAGCATCATCACGTTTTTTTGCAGCCCCGAGGATACATGAACTCTCCAAGTTAAAACATTTCACCATTTCTTCACAAACTGAAATGCAACTTTGTAAAAGAAAAAAAAAAAAACCCACGAATTCTCTGTAGTATCTATTTCTTGTGGAAGCCATACACTGACCCACATGCAGGGATTAGGTAACTGTTGCAACACTACCAAGCTGTGTGAGGCAGTGACACAATGCTTATATTATGCTCTGGATTAATGAGAAAAAGGGGCCTCAGCTGAAGTCTTAACCCGTCCAAGTGTATCCACCCAAACTCCAGCGCAGGGTGAACTGCTCTGGACAGGACGTTTGGAGAACTTGGACGTGTCAGCTTAGATATTGCATTGCCATCTAGTGCACGTCGCAGAAACAGCACGATGAGGTCTGGGAGTTAAGATGCACAGCCCTAAACGTGTCTATAGCAAGGAGGGGTTTCAGAAATGCTCAGCTGGAGGGTTATTGCGTAATGGCTTCGGGGAAACCCTTCATACAGATCTATAGTCTTATTTCTTCTTTTTATAAAGGAGCAAGAAACAATATTGTGAGGGAACAGCAAGAGAAATTTGAAACTCTCAGCCCTTCCATTTTCCTTTCCTGATTTAGAAGGACCTAGGGAAGAGTTCTCCATAACCCCTCCCTGTAAATACAGAAAGCACAAGCTGCAGGTAAGCCTTGCAGAGTGTTTCCTCTTTCAGCTCAGTATTTGCTTTCAAATACAATGCAAATACATAACTCATTTCTCATTCAAAACTTTTCACTGTTTGCCTTTGGGATTGCTGTATGGTTTGCACACTACTCCTACACAGCAAACAGTGACTCAGTGAGTTGTAAACTATGGGTCTCTGCCACTTTTAGCAGTTGTGTTGCATTCCCAAGTTTTGCTGCATGGGTGTACGCTGACCAAAAAAATCAATGTTTTCCATACTGTACAATACGCATTTTTATATCTAAACATGCCATTCAGATTTTCAAGATGCAAGACAGCACTTCTTCCTAAGCACTATTTTGGAATATCCAAGAAGTGACTGAAAAAAAACCTTACAAAGATTAACAAGAGAAGTTAGTAGGTATCTGCTCCTGAATTATTTAGCTGGACATACTTTTCATTCATTTCTTTCTTCTGCCTACAAGGAAATTTAGGAGGGGTTCCATAAAAGGGTTCAGGTGTGAAGCAAAAACAGCAAAGAATTTAAGTGCCTGGTCCCATATCTATGAAGAAGGTAACTTGGGAGCTCATCAAGGGAGGATTTGGTATCTGAGATGAGGTTATGCAAAGGCCAGCTTTCTCAGAGGGCTCTGCCAAAGCTAGCAAAAACCTCTTGATGACTAGCCTTCTATATGACTTTTTTGTCCTCTTGCACTCACAACCTCTCCTTCTGCTTTGTTTTCAGCCCAGCAACTGTGTTAAAGAGCCCAGTCCTGAATGCAACTATGGAAAGAAATTATAATATAATCCACCAAGACTTCTCATATGACATGCTCTGGGATATTTGAGATATCCATGAGGGATGAGTGGGATGATATGGGTGCTATGGGAGACCTAGGCCTTCCTAAACTAGCTGCTAAAAAAAAAAAAAAAAAAAAAAAAGTGTCCTGAGATATATTTACCTTTAGAAGCATTGACTTATGTGGGCTTTCCATTTGGAAAAATTACAAGGACAAATTAAGGATAAAAATGCAATTTTGCCAGTCATACATGCAAATACCAGTTCAATTGAAATGATAAATTGTTTAACGTGTAGTCAAAGTCACATAAAAGGAAACATACATGGCTATATGCAAGTACTGATTTGTTCACAAATCCTTGGTGTTACACAAGTGATGCTGGGCAAGAAACAGAGTCCTGAAAAGTATGGGTGTACCTAGTTACATCAAGCACGTATTTTGTACACCACCAATTCACAGAACTCATGGGAAACTTAAGCCTGAGCAAGACACTCCAGATTATTGTTTAGCATCAAAGTTTCTATCTCAGTGTTGCATCCGACAATCTGTCATTAAGTGAACACCTAGGATGTGGCTTTTTCCTCACACTGCTCTTAAAGCAATGTAATTATTTCTGGTGTTGTCAGCTGGAGTGGAAACAACAATGAATTTCAGACAGTGTTGGTTTTGACTGCCTGTACTAAAAATGAAGCAGGAGAACTTGTGAAATACTGTATGCCCTTTGGGTGGCGCCTACTGCAAAGCATTTGGTTTCTTTTCTTACACAGTAGATCTGAGAAAGGCCCCAGCCTGGTACCTCTGGCTGGGGTTTAAGTCCCTGGCTCCTTTGTGTACTGCTGGGAGAGGATGTGACCACAGAGTTTCAGAGATATCTGGTATGCAAAGAAGAGACAGAGAATAGAATATTAATATAATCTATTTATAAATACTGTTTGCGTTTGCTAAGTGTGAGTCATCTGCCTCTTGGTATTTTGGCTTTATATGGCTACTGAAAAAAAACCCAAACCGATAAACAAATTTTATTAGTTATTAATTTTTTTAAAATATTGTTGATGTGTATACCTATGAATAAAAACAGTCCTAGCCTAGTCTCACAGAACAATCATCAGTTTTCTTCCTTTTTCAGGGTGTAGTAGCATGCTTGCATTACCTTAATAGACACTGGTACACTAGGTAGGAAGAACAGGTTTTAAGAAAGGCTTTGAAAGACTAATTACAGTTGGAGAGCTTGAGCTGGCACACCTGCTCTGGGATGTAAGGATGTGGGCTGTTAGATCTTGGGTCAGAACTGATTTACCCATAAGTACCTAGGGCAGGTGTGGAACGTGAGGTGAGATCGTAGCTGAGCTCACTTCTCACCCAACCTGCTGGACCAGCAGAGCCAGCAAAGGATGTTGTAATGTACTGCTGGATGTGTTAAAACCATGCTGCTAATACCTCCAGCTCATGGGATTTGAAAGCAGGTCTCTCTCTGAGCGTGGTTTCCTGGGATTGTTTTAGAATTTCTTCAGTTTAGACATGCTGTGCTCAGCAATGCCCACAATCTGTAATCCAGACCATAAACGTTGTATGCCACTGGTATTTATAATATATCACGTGGCAATAGGAAAGGTGATGTGCACTTTTAAGCAGCTGTGATGTGCCAGAGTACAATGGTATAACAAGATTAGCTGTAAACTTGCTTATTCATCAATTTATAAAATCAGTCTCTAGGAAAAGAAATGCAAGGACGTTATTCAACATGGAAAATTTTATTTACAATTGGACATAAAGATCTCAGAAAGAACAGTTTGAACTTTGTATTGAGTTCATTAACATTTCTAATACGTGTTTATCCTTCACTGTTTGAACAATTGTAAATACTTAAGATTAGCCTTAATAGCATGAATTAGCAGTAACTGTAACTGATGCTTTGGACAAAATAACTACGAATTATAATTCAAGTGCAGTCTAGGTGCTGAACATAGTTTGAAAGTCCAAACCTGCATTGAGATCAATGAGATTATACATATGAACAAACTGTTTGTATGCATGCAAAACTGGGCCCTGAGGCATTTAAAATCGTGGCCTGACTTGTTGGATCACTGCTGCTGGAGCACCACATTGCACTAAACAACAGTAGTAGAGCAAACATTAACCTGTTGACAATGGACCTAAAGCCAAAAGAAATGAAGCTGAAATGATAGCGTATCGCAAATTGCTGTTCTCCTTTCATTAACAGATCTCACTGCTAGATTCTGGCACAAAAGACTAGTTTTATTATAAAAACTTCGTGTCAGATCTTGAACAATGGCAGAGCTGTGCTTGTTTCAGGGAAATTGTCTTAATGACTTCAGCTGTTCTCATACTTTTTTGATCAGTCCCTAGATTTCTAGGGATGTCTTAAATTGTGTCATACTGTCCTCGGACCAATGTGGGAACAGATCACCACACATGACACCAGCAATGATGCAGAGAAAGATCTTGTTTTTTGTTGCCTAGCAAGTAGCATGAACAATTAAATGCACAGGCTAAGTGAGAGCAGAGCTTCCCTCGAGCATCATGCTTCCTTCACATCACCTACTCTGTTACTTTGCATTTCCAACTCACAGCTGGAGAAAGAGGGTGTAGCCAGGTACCACATAGACCTCGCCTTCAAGAACAGTCTCCAGGATCTCTGTGATTCATCAGCTCTACTAATAGCTACACGAGATATAGAACATAGGATTAAAACCCCAGCATTTTAGTCTGTTGGGGTGTTTTTTCTTTATTTCCAAAGGGTGAAAACACCTTACTAAAGATACGCAGAAAAAGATATTATCCTTTATGGGCAAGACAAAACTCTCTGGTTTGAAGTTCATTGTAGCACCATTATCAAACACTAGGCTATGAGAGGTTAGCCATGTTTGTTTTTCCGCTTTCTTTGCAGCTCTTATTTAAGGGGGCAGAAGATCCAAGAAGAAATCTCAGAAAGTGCTTAACTTAGGCTCTCGTTCTGAATTCAGTGAGTCCATGGGAAAAGGAGAAACCCCACAATGCTCAATATCTGCCCCATTGACTCTCATTTCTAAGATATGACATTCAGATTAAATAAAAAAGTAAACCATTTATGCAGATGGCAGTGTTTGCTACCTGCTTTAATGAAGCTGATGCACCTCATTAAATAAATGGTTGCACGAATTTCCTTGTGGCAGATGGTTTGATAAAGAATATCAGCAAAGAATTGGGCCTATCTGTTTTCTTCATATTGTATAGCAAAGAAGCAGAAGCCTCTGATGTTTGATCGAAATCACTATCTCAGTCTTTCTTATGTCCGGAGAATTCTGGAATATTTTCTCTTGGCTTTAAAGGTGATATATCAGATCATTCTCTAAAGGAGGCCTTGGGCAAAGCAGGGTTAGGGCAGAGCAGAGGCTGGTGCTAAAGCAAGAACCAGAAACAAAAGCACAGAGCAGGCAACAGCAGTGGAGCAGGCTGGGAGTTAGGGAATCATTCAGATTACTAAACAACTGTGGAGCCAAATGTTGATGATCTCCACCTACATATGTGGTGTGTCTACAAGCCATCTCCACAGAAAATGTATAAATCACATATTTTATTTAGTCTTTTATTAACTTCATGTATTATAGTCAGCAACTTTACATAACAAACTTCACATTCAACACAATTTACATCCCTGAATAGAGGACAAAGAGCAGTTGTATTACAGCAGCTTCCATTCCTTGACGGAACAGAAAGAAATGTTGCAATGAAAGCATCTGGAGCACAGCATGAGCTCAAAGGTGTTGTCATTCCCAGCTTGTGCTCAGAGGCAGAACCTCAGCAAATGGCTTTCATGTGTCTTGCAAATCCCAGAAATAAAAAAAGTAGCAAGTTGCATAAATGGCAGAAGGTGGACTAAAATCCAACTACAACTCAATTTCAGTCTGCTTGAATGTCACTTAAAATTGGTAACAATGTTCAAATAATCGAAGTTATTTGAAAGCATAGTTTCCATGTTGGTGATATCAGAAGCATGGACCTTTGGAAACAACAGCTTATTTAGGTCGCTTAGTTGGTCTTCTCAAAATGGAAATGCATGTTGAATTCCATAACATGTGGACTGCCTGTGCCTTGAATCGTACTTTTTGTCTCTGCATTTTAAGATGCTGCTTGGCTGACATTTCAATTAAACATTGACCAACTCTGAAGACTTTTGTTACCTGCAGTGAAATGAAATCAGAATTCAGCATGTGATGAGGTCTTTGTCTTAAAAATATCTCTTTTCTACAGCATTCTTTTTACTGTATCATTCATGTCTCTGCATGTTATTCAAATCACTCCAAAAAGGTGTGTGTTTCCTTACATGTCAGTGCATTAATCCAGCACTTGGTGATTGTACCTATGATGAGAGCATACTTAGTCTTGGTGGGCTAGGTATGTTCAGGAGATGTTTAGACTAACACAGCAGTGGGGTACAACTGAGATTAAGAAGTGAGAAACCTTGTCCAACATGCAGTAAAAAATCGTCATTACAGTGTGTTCTCTAAACCCCAGACAGGAGTATGTCCTAGAAGAGCAAAGGAATCTGCAGTCCTCTAGAGAACTACTAGAGGGCACTTCTAAACAATTTAGCAGTCTTGAATAAAATGTGTTTTCATAAACCTACAAGAATCTTGTTGGGTTTTGAAATAAAAAAAATTTTGGTCTTATGATATGGTTCCCCATACACTTTCCTGAGTGTATTAAGAGCATCCTGAATGATTAAGGCTGGGAAGACAATTTGAAAACATTAGCTAAATTATCTCAGTGATTTGCCATAGAAAAATTGCCAAGTTTACTAGTACTTAAAAAATGAGGTAGGTAATGATTCTTGAACTTCTTGAAACCCTGAGGAAAAGTTACTGATGAGACCTAAGCTATTAGTGCTTACTTACCTATTTTAATTTCTTTGATCTGCAGATGAAATAAGAACCCATAAATGCAAGGAACATCACAGAACCTGCAATTATTAATGTCAACTGTAGAATACCCAGAAACTGGACTGGACCGGTGACTTTTTTTCTGAACATTTCTGCTTTTGCATCTCCAATAACAGCAGTCTGAAAATGTGCAAGAAAAACGTCAGTGAAAGGCAAGCATGCAAACACTTACATTCTGAATTATATTCCTGGCACATGCAAACCACATCATGACTTCAATTGCCCAATTTTAAGGCACTAAGACTAAAAAAGCTAGGTCATGGTTTTTGTTTGGTTTTGTGCTTTTGTGGGTTTTTTTTAAACAGTGAAGATTAAAAGACAGAAAATATACTAACCTCATTTAGCCAAAGAATAGGAAAAATGTAAGGGTTTTTAACTTTCGATAAGGCTCTGAAATGAGAAAATACAAGAGCAGCATGTTACTTTTAGTTTGGTGCACAAACTCAGTCTCTACTTAAACATTTTTCTTTTCCTCTAACTATATTTCTACTTTCCAGATGCACATTCTTAGTGTAGTTTTAGACTGAAATAAATAAGTCTACAGTTAACAACAGCCATTGTACATATGGGGCAATGATGTCTCTCTGTCTAGTCTTCTACACGAGTAGTCAAAAAGAGAGGCTGGACACAGCTAGGTGTTGGTGGGAGGGTGTGAATATCTGTGTGGTGCTCACGTGCCAGATGTACAGTATCCAAGAGTGCACGTCTGCACATGTATATTTGGTCTAATCAAGAGAAAGGAAAAACAGCTCTAGAACTGTCAATCCTTGTGATAAAATACATCTAGCAGCAGAGATCACACGACTTCTCTTGCATTGGATTTGTCACAGAAAACACATTTTGCCTTCTAGTTCTTCCTCATGTCCCCCATTTGAGTTTTCTAAGAACATGGTTTTTAAGAACCCATTGCCTTGTAAGCCTCTGTGTGGAAATTAAATAAGTATCAAAATACTTGGGCAGTGCCTTTCTCAGAAAATTTACTCTTCTGCTGAAATTCATGTTCTCTGAAAAGTCAAGGCTGAAATTTTTGTGAGACTTTGGTAAAGTATTTTTATTCCTTCTCTTCCCAGCCATTTCTACTGACACTCTCATAGATCGATCAGCCCTCTTGAAAAAAAGTCTTCAAAAAAAAATAATGAAGTTGTACTTACTCAATTTTTGGTGCAGGCCTCACAAGAAGGTTTACTTGCAGCCGTTTTGCAAATTGTAGTGTAAAGCCAGAGATCTAAAACCAGAAAAAAACCCCAAACCAGCATGTTACTTTGGTTTTTTAACCAGACACCCAAGCTTAGGGTTAGGGTTTTGGCTGTGTCAAGAAGCATTTTGATATTATTTTATCCTTATATTTTGAAGGATGTAATTTTAATGAAATTTTAATGCTTCTAAGGGTCTCTCATTCCTCACAGAAGTTCTGATTTTGTGGCTTTACCATAGTTACTTTTGTAACTGTCAGTAAGAACCTGAATGTAAAAAGAACCAAACCAAACCAAAACCCAAACACAAAAAAGCCCATCACCACCATAAAAGATGTTTAGCTTGCATATAGCCAAACCCAAACATTTAATATCACAACAAGCACATGAAAACAAAGGTCAGATTTTTCTTAATCTCCTTCTGTACATTTCTCCCCTGTACTCCACAGAAACAAGACAGGGTGCGAGTCTTGAAAATTTCATATCAGATTTAGGAAATTCTGTTTGATATCTCTATTCCAAATAAGGTGAAACAACTATCTCCTCACTGAAGTTGCATAGCTTACCTGTCAAAGTATAAGTGTAAAAGTCATTTAGTAAGAAATCCTGAATTTTACTTTTTGTCCAAATTCACAGAAAAATAAAATTTTGGAACCTTAGAATTCACAATGCAATTCAAAAAACTTTGGTAAATACACTTAAAATTAATAATCTGAATTACAGGAACAGAAGTAGAGGTAAAATCTGAGGCAATCGAAACCAGAGCTATAATAAAAATCTGAGTCACCAAGACTACATTAGGTCTGTTCTAGACTAGTCTGTTCATACTTCTATCAATTTTATTGGAAATAAACTTATCTATATTGCTATATTTTCAATTCAGATAGTAATTATACAAAAATGAGTTATAGAAAATGAAAAAATAAATATAGAGGGAACAAAAGAACTTTCATAAAAAATAATTTTCTCAGAGTACTTTAAGGTCACAGGAAAGTTATAACGTAATTCTAAGATTGCAGAATTTACTTAATCCCACATTCCCAGTAAGGAAAAAAAACACTTGTTTTCCAAATTTTGAGGTCAGAACAAGACAAAAGTTCTGCTCTATATTCCCTCTGCTAAAACCATAACACTTTTGTGAGCAAATATTGCAAAGACAAGCATGAAAATATTGCATCTTCTGCTCATCCCTCTGGTAAAAGGCCTACTGTACTACAGTTCAATTTAAACATTACAAGTTTACTGAGTTACAATTATTAAATACTTGGACTTACAGGCTCTATATCTAGAAAAGTCTCATGCTCCTCTGGATTTGGGCTCAAGCCTTCAACCTGCTGCAATATAACGTCACTTGCATGAAGAAAATGTGGAAGAGAGATAAATACCGGTTTACCTATTTGAAAAAAAACAAAACAAAACCAAACCAAACTCACTTGAATCATTAAGGTTTGTTTCAGTGTCATCTGAGGCCATTCATAGTTTTTTATATAGACACACAAGCCTGATAAAAATAGTCTCAGCCTCAAAAAAACCCAAAATTTGAGCATTTCTGTGATTCTGTGAGGAAAATTTGCATGGTGACATAAATAGTGGTTACAAATCCTATTTATCCATGTCTACACTCTGGAGCTGTCAGTGCTCCCAGTTTCTCACTGAGATGAGGACCTGGCTCTCACTGTTTCTCCCCACGTTCAGTCTCTTGTTTTAGTGGTAAACAAACCTCAAGTGAACCCATGCTGTCAACTCTGCCCTAAAAACTGACTCTGTATGTATTTATTATATTATAAAACTGAAACTAATCCAGTACTCTCTCAGTCTCTGTGTGTATACAGTTATATACACACATAAATACACACATCCATACACACACCCTCTTCCCCTCTGTGTGACTTAGTACGAATATCAGGCCTGTGACTGTCGCTGGCTTTTTTACATTGCCCTCTCCTTTCTTTTCTATAGTTGCATTCCTGCAGTTTCATAGATATCTATAGTATCAAAATTTTGCAGAGCTCTGTGCAAAATATAGAGGTATTATAGTCCTTATTTTGGGAAATGAGCCTGCAGAAATGTGAAGCATCTTACAGGCAATCTGTGGAAGAGTTCACAGACAAACAAAAATATCCTAGATTTTAAAGTAACACCTCAGCTACAAGTCACATGCTTTCTCCCCAGACAAATGGCTTGCTTGGCAGTATCCTGCCACTACTATACCTGCTTTGCAGGCACTAATATCTAGGACTCCAGCTAATGTGCAGTTCTGTGATATGACTTTATCTGTGCAGAAGCAATAATTATCTTCAACTTCAACAGGCGATGCAAATGCCTCACGAGGAACTATGAAACGATATAGTGGGATTCCTTTCACATAACGCTTGTCCTGGAAAACCCCATAGATTGATCTGAATATAAAAGAAGAGAAACACATTTCAGTCAGATGGATTAAAAATCTGAATTCGTGAATACTAGATCACTGAACTGTCTCTCTCAAAACAAGCACTCTGGGAAGCCAATGTCCAGGCTGGAATACAGTTATATGAATAATGTTGCCTCCATCATAAAACCTAGATTAGTATCCTCAGGTCAGCAAAAACCTATAGCAAAGCTGATTTATATCGATAAGTATCTTGACTGTAGTCCAAAAACTTTCAAAAATGTCATAACAGTGGGTGTAGAATTGTGTAGGGAAAAAAGCTTATAACTTGTTAGTTTTGCATATGTTGTTTATTAGTAGTACTTTGTCTGTCTTTTTGTGTATTACTGTGCTCACCTCTGGGCTTGTACAACCTTTTGTGAAAGAATGGAATGTTCTCCATTAAAAAGGACCACTCTTACAAACTGCAGAATGGTGTGTTTTATGATGCAGGCAACATTCTTCATAAGACTGTATTCCATTGCATATCGTCCAGAATACCACGTTAGCTTCTTTTGGCTGATACATTATCAACTAATACAGAGATATGGTTGTTACACAGTAATGTAACCAAGGCAACAACACTTTGTATTGCAACTAGACAAAAGAAGAGTTCTGGGTTTTGCAACATGGACAAAACCATTTTCCATGACCCAGTTTCAACATGACATTTAGGCAATTGTTACTGTCCTTCTTCATTGTTCATTAATTATGAGAATTAAGTGGTCAGAGGGATCTCTCAAACTGTGTGTAATAAATCCAAAAACTTTTATCATATCTCCTCTCTACAGAATTCCCTTTTCCTTGACTTGTGAAATGGTCTCCAGTTTGGGGATACCATTACTTCACAAAAAAAAGAAATTTAACTTCATGTAAAAACACTGAACTTTAAAAAACAAACAGTCTGAAAAGCAAATAGCCAACTTTAAACCTAGTTAAAAGGAAGCAGCTGTTTCCAGGCAGCAAAATAAATAAAGGGGTCGAGCCTCCCAAAGTAAACACACTGTGATAAACTTTAGCAATCCTACTGGAGAACTCAGGGACACTGGATAGGCACAGCAGAAGCCACAGGCTGAAAAGACATCAGTATGGGATGTATTAAGTAGGTTTGTTTGTTTGTAAATACTTAAAAAAAAATGCAAAAATATCCTGTGAGAAAATAAATCTGAGTATCTACTGGATGACAATAAATCCTGTTCTGCACAGATGATGTTCTTCAGAAATTATGAAGATGGGTCTAACTAGCCCCTGGTGTACGTATTGCCTGCTCAAAGCCAATAAGACAGGTTATAGGCTGGGTCCTGATCTTAGAATAAGTTCAAGACTTTGAACCCTGGGGCTGTCAATGTCTTTCATAGATCTGTAACAGCTCACAACACTCAGATATGCCTGAATTATATATCTGGAACTAGCTGAGATAAAATACACTGCAAATAGCTTGCTACTTGACATAAAAATGGCAGAATCGGTTTCTGAATCTGGAGCACATCTCACAGATTAACTTGTGTTTAAGTGAAATGTTTGTGTTGAACTGCCTTGGTGACCTGAGCCCAAGCAGAGCCAATGCAGCTCCCATCTGAAATTAAAAAGCATTTGGGTGAAACACGCAGGTGTATAGGCACATCAGGAAAGGACCAGCCTACCTGCAAATGTCGGAGGAGAAGAAGCGGAGTACCTGATCCTTCTTCACAAATGGTGGGAATGATGCCCCATCTGTGAATAAAATACAAGAAGAGTTTGAAAGAAATTCTACTTAGAAGACATGTTTTAATGTCTAGCTCAATAACCAGCTGTTACTTTCCTATAAAGTTGTGAAAAAGATAAACAAAATGAGTAATTTACAGGAAAAGTATTTATGCAAGTTATTGCACAGTGGCAGGCACTCCATAGATAAGATGAAATTGTTTTTGAAAGCAAGCCAAGGTATGACAGCTATTTTTTTTCAAAGATGTGAAGCAGTAAAATCAAGCCCATTAAAAAGAGAAGACACAAAACCCAATCCTGCTTAATATGAATCCAAATACCTATTGCCTTTACTTCAAAGCTTATGCAGTCTGAAGACCTAAACCTTCCTAGAAATGATCAGTTTACCTGCAGTTACGACACACAGCTTTAGACCCCAGAACTGCCTATTTAATAATTAATGCTAAACCTTTTTTCAACAAAGATTGCTCCAGTAGACCTCTTCTTTGTAAGCTGAGATATTTTCCATAGCTAATGGAGAGATAGAAGCACTTCTAGGGCAAAACCCATCTCATCCCACACCCCATGTTAGACATGCAAAATAGGTTAGAGGAATAGCTCCATAGTGGTGTCTTTTTCTCCACTCATTATAAAAAGAACACAGACAGCCAATTCAGATGCATATTTATGCATTGCAAGCATCCAGAGTTAAGTAAGACGACTCTGCCGTTTTCCCAAACAAGGCATTGTGATAAACTTTTAACCAGTGTATTTGTTACTTCTCCCTACAATTTCAGTTAGTCAGCAGCCATAACCAAGGGATTGAAAACATCTGTGGTATCTTTGAATCTAGTTGGCAAGAGCAAGAAAGCTAAATTAGATACTGCCACTTGCCCACTGCTGACAGAAGCATTTTTTCTTAAAGATCCAAGATCATCCTAGACACACACTATTTCTAAATCTTGGCAGTCTTGGATAGTTTACAAACATTGACTCACTTCAAGTGCCATGGAAGAATCCTGCTTAATATTTTTATCTAGATATTTACTTACACTGTATATGCTGTGCTTTGGTGTGGAAGCTTACAAGATAAGAATTTCTCACACTTACAAGACTGTTTAAACCTGTTGCTTCTCTAAACACATGGTCTCTCTTGAGCAGTCACACTGAAGTAGACTGTGAGATAACCTTTGCTAACAAGGTAAAACTCCATATTTGCACTGTACTGGAGCACTTAGTTTAGTTAGCTGAGTATGTTTATTCCATCAGCTGTGGAAGAAGGAAAAACAAATACCTAACCCTGGGAAAAATGAGTTCAGGCTCCGTAAGAAAGAAGGAAAGTCCCAGACCCTAAGAAATAATGCCTTCAATAAAATTAATTACATGGTTCAAAAAGGAACTAATCCTTCTTGATTCACAGACTTTGGAAAGTTAGATTTTTGTGATGTATTTGAAATACTTCAAAATAACCTGCTATGCACTCTGGGTTGTAAGGAAAATTATCTATGCCAGGTAAAGCAACACATAAAATGCAGAAAAAATCCACAAACAAACAAAAAAATCACTAACCCAGCCCAAAAACCTATTTATCTTGATACTTGTTCATTGAAGGCCTATAGCTCTCTGCAAAAGCCTCCACCATGACATCTGCCAGTCTCAGCTCAACAGATTTTGGTGTCCTCACAGTGACATGAACAAATGTGTCTTAAAGAACTCAACTGTTTCATTGCATATTCTAAAAGAAAATTCAAAAATATTCTTCTCTAATTTATTCATCCCAAACTAAACTACTTCTCTTTATCCCTTTTCAGCTGGCCAAGACTTCCAAACCACCTGTCTAACAGCTTTCTCCTTTGTCACCTCAATTTCTTTTCATATCCCAGTAAAAAATTTTCCCTTCCATTCTGGCTTATTTAATTTTGTTTTTCAACACTGTAATTGCATGTACATTATTAGAATGCAAAGATACTTTTCAACTGTTATAGCAAAGAGAAATTATCCTAGTTATAATGTACCTTAAATTTAATTAGTAGAAACAGAGACTGTTTTGTCTGTTCCACATCTACTCTAGCTGAAGAGGAGATGTGTACATGTATATACAACATAACATACGATAACATATATGTTATAATAGTTACATGCATATGCATGTACAGTAGTGGTAGTATGTACACATTTTTATCTGTATAGACACTTGATATATGGTATACAGAACTGTCAAAGCTTGAGGAATTCACTTAGATATTGTATCTCCTTATTAGTTTGCAGTGTCAAGAAATGTGTTGAAGTTTTAAAAAGCTTTAGTAGGCTCACCTGTGCCATTAACCAAATCGCAGTATCCTTCCCAGTATGACAGGTTCCTTTAAGATAAAAAAAAAAGTCATGCTTCATGCAGTGTATTATACCATGTAATCTATCTCTTTACCTGTACTGATAGATATAGCTTCTCCAGTATAAGCCTGATCCATTAGCAAAGTCAGAGATGTTCATTCATGTACTCAGATAAACTTTACAACACATTAGAATAGGATATGAGGGATATAGCTACTTAAGCATACAAACCAGAAGAAACTATTTCTAACAAAGAATCAATAACAGTCTTAAATCCAAGCTCCCAAGAGAATGAGCAATAGCTGAGAGAGCTGATTTTGCTAAGTCCAGGGTTTGATCCAGCTTTCCTTTGGATATTTGATGCTTTTCTATTTATCTATAGTTCTTAGTGAATCAATCCTTAAAAGAAATGCCTTGAGAAAATATGTCTAGCTTTTAATTATACCTTTTGTTTTTATAGCTTTCAATTATTGCTGTCTTTTTAATATCTTCTACCCCAGTATATACTCTGTAAAGTCCATCGGTTGTCTCATTGTACTGTAACGGACAAAGAAAAAGGAATGTTAGAAGTGTTGATCCAGATTGTAGTATTGTCAGATTTATCTTCCTCACAGAAGCTTCCTTAATTTGTGTTCACTGAATGAGAACTGAAGGCTTTGCCTCCTCGTGGTTTCACTTACCGGGTAGAAGACTCCCAGAACTGGGTCCAAGGGGAAGGGGACTTTGTTTAAGAAGGGATCTTTGTATCCCCACAATAATTCTTTCACTGTTCTGTTCTGCAGCATTTGTGACTTAGAAGCTTTGATCCAGGAGTTTAGTAGTAGTTGTATGAAGTTGTTTGTATATAAGGAAGGTGCAGCCTACAACAGCAATAAAATTAATTTTTAGCATAAAATTCTGCATGTGCCTTGGATGAAAATACAGACTGAATCCAAGAAATCTCTTGTAAATCCAGTTTCCAGAGTTGCAGCTCACTGTAATTTAAGTTTTTACTTAAAACTGACATTCATTAACAAAATAATTCCTGGCCATAACTTACACAGAAGTTATCAATTCAACTTTACTGCTTACATGAGTTCATTAGATCATCTCTAACCACTGAATCACAGAACAGTTGACCTCTGAAGGTTATCTGGTCCAACCTCACTCTTCAAGCAGGACCACCAAGCACCAGTTGCCCAGGACCACGGCCAAATGGCTTTTGAGTATCTCCAAGCACTAATCTCAAATCCCTGTCTGTGTAACATGGGTTGAACCATTTTTGGATTTCTAACTCTTTTCTGTCATCTCCATATGTCACATACTTCAGATGCACATTATAAACAAGTGAGTAAAAACACACAAGCCTTGTTACTTATTGGCTTAGATAAGTAAGTGGTTTAGGTTTGTTGTTACCCTAGCAGCAATACAGCTGTATCCTTCATAAAACCGACCATGTATCCAATCTCCTTTATTTCTTTACTTAGAAAAAGTACACATTTGCAAAGAACAAGTCCTTCTTTCTGAACAGATTTAATTCTAAACAATAGATAACCCTTCCTAATTCAATGAAGACTAATGTAGATTTACCAGCAGAAATTGTAATGAACGTTCCCAGAGGCCAAATGCCTAAAGGCAATGAATAGCTTGTGAAAGCAAACAGAATTGATGTATGTTGCATTCTCTGGTGAAGTGGCAAATTGTAACAATTTTGATTAGTTAATTTGTGCAAAACCAAATTATTCTGTGCTCAACCTAGGCCTGATAATGGTCCATCTCTTTGTACTCAGCTCTATGTGGATAACAATGGAAGAATCTATTTTGCTCTCATTTCTTCCCCCTCAAACCCACGAAGTACTTTTACAAAAGTAAGAGTACTTTACAAAAGTAAAAGTATCTTTGTCTGAACTTGAATGCTGTTATCTAATTACAAGATTTTCTTAGGAATTTTTATTTTTTAATTTTTTTAAAGACAGTTATACAGCTATCCTCAGTGTAGCTGACACTCGTGTCATCTGAGATCATAGACAGGAAAACTATCTTGTGGCCTTTTCAGTATTACTAATGGTAGCTTCTTCCCTCTTTCCTCCAGTATTTCCACATTTGAATGTGCACTTTATGGTTTTGCTTCTGTACTTACAGCAACAGCAAGGTTGAGGCATGTGATAGTATCATTTTCTGTCCCAACAGACATATCAGGTTCAAAAAGAGCAACATTAGGCAACATGTAGGATATTGTGCCGTCAGAGTTTTCTGTGATATTTTCTTTGGGTAAATATCGCACCCTTGAAATATAAAATAAAAAAATAAGACAATCTTAACAATTTATTTCTGAGACAACATATAGCCATGCCTGCCTGAAGGTTTTTGAGAAGTTAATGAACATATTTGTAGATGACTGCTGAACATTTTATAATCACTGAAAGGTTTCTAAACATATCATGTGAATATATGTATACGTTTTCTCTAAAATATTTTTCTTCTGGAAATATTTCCTTTGTGTAATGGAACTTTTTTGGATACTAAAATGAAGAATTATATTTCTTTATTTTTATGTCAGTAGTGAATCTTGCATCTTTTTCTGTTTTATTTTAATTATGTTTTGTCACTTTTTTCTAAGCTTTCTCATGGTTGCATGTAATTACAAGGGGGTGAATCAGAATGGTTAGTAAACACTCAAGTTTTTATTTGGTAGGCCTGTGTTGCAACAGCAGAGATTACAGGTTAAATACATAATGGCAGCCACTTTGATAACATTTCATATACCTGCAAAGATTTATAAGTATTCTGTCAGCTGCACTGAGCTTCCCATGCATGCCCTGTCAGCAGATCACTAAGATAAAAATCGCTGAGGTGCTGCAGTTCTAGCTTTAGCTCAGCTCTTCAAGTCCCCATCCTTTTGCTGATCCCTCTTTGGGGACAGTATCCAGCAGGCGTCACATGACTTAGTCTGTGCTGTGAGTCCACAAAGCTTGTCCCAGTTCCATCTCAGAACTAATCTTCAGAGTACTCCATTAGATCTTCCAGCCTGGGCTTAGGGGGACCAAAAGGTTCAGAGAGCATTTCCCCATGGTACAGATCTAACCAGCACAGGTGAGCCTTATCCCAAAAGCAGCTATATCTCAGCTTCCTGAGACTGTTTTGTGTACATGTCATTTTAACTAATAGCCTAATATGTAGAGAACCTATCAGAATGTAGGGAGGTTTTTTTCTAATTAATATTACTTCTAACTGGAAACAAAAGACCCAAGCCAAGGTTATATAACAGAATCATGGGGATATTTCAAGGCCATATACAATAATTAAAAATAAATGAGTGATACCTGGATGGTAAGATCTTGGGTTTTGAGCATCTGGCATATTTTCTTCTATGTAAAAAATTTGCAAAAATTGAACAGTAACTAATGCAACCATAACTCTGTGTTGTGGCAAACACCAAGCAAGCATTTTTTCACAACAGCAGACAGCTTGACACCCAATTACCTAGTTCTATATGCATCTTCCCAATGTGACACCCAATACAGAAAGTGTAAGTGATTACTGTGTGTATCCGCAATTTAGGCATTTTTGTCAAGTCTGACTAAATACAAAGCTCATATTCCATAAGCAAATTTTCACTCAGCAGAACTTACTCTGACCTTTACAAAACTTCTGCATATTCAGGAGACTTTGCTTACCTGTATGTATAAGGTCCTCTTTGTACAAGTTTTGGACGTGCTCCTTCTTGTAATACCTCTGAAGGATTTTGCACATCAAAAATCCAAAATTGCCTGTAAACTGTACTTCCTGGCACAAGCCAATTTTCAAAAGCAATGGTACCATTTGCAATTACAGCTTCCTAAAAGGACAAAAAATAAAGCTAAAATTAACCACAGAAAAAATGAGTAACAAGCTGCATTTACTTTCCAGATGATTGTAGAAGATTCCCAAACAAACAGGAATAAAAAGCTATTTTGGCATCAACGTGAGGCATACATACAGCACACATTTTTTGTCAAAATTTGAAGGCAATCCAGCATTCCTGCCCACTAAAAGCAAAAGTGTTTTCCCCCCTAAAATAAGTGACCACAAAGCTGATGAATTGCTGCTCTAGCCAGCAGCAAAAATTTCCTACTGCTGTGGCCAGGCATTGTCTTGCCAAATCATTTCTAAAATAAAAATCTTTGAATGACTGAATGATACTCAGCAGTTTTTAGAATCTATAAACTACTTTTCATACATTTGTAAATAGCTCAGGAGAGTAAATGGGAGTCATGTTTGAAAATTCCTCAGTTACTAACTAATTTAGTCAGTGTTTGTCTGTGGAAAGTCTGTTTGTCTGGTGGAGATGCAATTGCCTTGCTGGTAATGTAAAGCAGTGGGCTTGCTGTCTGAGTATCAGCTATAATTCACGTGCATTTCTGTGAGAGAGAAAGGAAACCTTGCCTCAGCAAATGTGTTAACAGCTTGCAGATTTGCACTCAAGCCCAACAGCTAAAATTGTCTTCAGCCTTGTTTTGCTAACCTCAAGAGGCCAAAGACTGTATCACAGCAATGATCCAGCATGGGGTAGACCAGCTGCTTGCTGAAGAGAGAAAAGCTTACGTGATTTGCACCTTTTCAGTTTCCACAAAGAATTGCTCAAAACACCTGAAAGAAACAAGTTCATATAAAGAAAAGCAGAACTCTGCTCTGAATCTGTGATCTGTACTCAGCTGGGTCCTTGGATGGGACAGGTGCCAGGACTTGATCTCCTGCTTCTGTGCAACTGGGGTAAGGAAATAGGTAAGGATTCCCGGCAACTATATAGTCAAGAGGACAAACTAATCTTTCTAGAAGTCACTGACACACAGGCACAGAGATGAATACAGAAGTTGCAGTCTTGTGATAATAGATTTGAAAGCAATGTTACTTCTTAAAAGAAGTTTTTTCCCTCCATCCCTTCCTTACTTCCCTGATAACCCTTTGCTAGGGGTTGTAATAGCACAGAATTTTATGTTAACTTCTCTGCCTCTGCAGATTTTCTTAGAGCACCTGAGCTGAAGGACCTCTCCTCTCACCCTGAAGAAGCACAGAACTACTACCCAACCTGCCTCCAAATTTAGATATTTTGAGCACTTTGAAAAAAAACATTTATTCTGCAACAATCACGTTTTACAAGTTTGTGTTGACTTTGAAGAATATAAGAAACATGCTTCCTCACAGCTTTCTCCATGTAAAGGATCTTATTTTTGGCAAAGGGTGGATGTTTGCCTCTAATCATCTCTCTGCTATTGCAGGGAAAGATAAGAGTGTACTGGACTTTATACCAGCTTTTTGGTACAACCAGGACAACTTTCCATGTAAACTGAGACTATAGGTTATAGGACAAGTATGCTTTTTTATGCTTTCTGCACTGGCCCATTACTATACCTTGGACTTCTAGAACAAATTTGCTTGCTATCTAAAGAGGTTGGGTGGCTCTCCTTCATTTTTCATGGAAGAATAACTACTATGTCCATATTGTACCCTTAGGAAATGTCAGTGGAGAAAAACTACTTCGGGCATTGTATGAAGGTGTCCCTGGGACCAGAGTACATGGGACAGCCAGGTCACAAGGAGTTACCATGTGGATTTGAAGCCTACAATTTGCTCTATGCTAATGCCATCACAGATATTTTTGGGGGACGCTTCAAGGGGACAGCTGATCGAACCTGACAGTAATAGAACCATCGGGCCAGCCTGGCTCCTGCATTCCCTAGTACCTGATTCATAAGTCTTCCCCTTGCATTGTACCAGCTCTCATTCCTCAGGGAGCTGGTTTCTGCCTGCCAGAGCAGAGGAAGATTTTTTTCATTTATTTTTTTTCTGTGTTACCAGTGAGCCACTTGGCTCAGTGGTGTGGGCAGGGGGAAAGATCAGATGAGAACCAGAGCTAAAACAAGGGAAACAGCAGGACAAAAGAGGGAGGGGGAGGAAGGGAGCAAGACCATTATTTTTGGTGGCATTCAGCCATTATTGTTAATAACATTTCTCCCACAAAGGAGGTATGTATAATAATCTGTCACATATTTTCAGAGTGCAAATAGTGGATTAAACCAGAAAAAAGTCTGGAGCTCTGTCTTTATTCATGTCTTCACTTAATAAAACTGATATCCTCACACCAGCAAGCCCCTGGATTTTGATCACTAGTGAGGCCAGCTCTAAATGTTACCCTGCTCTGTGGCTAGTCACTCATATATTCCCTTAACAAGACTGCCAAGCTTTGTGATATTATGAAAGGCAGGGTAATTTGGGAAAATATTAATTTGCAATTGATAATATTAAAAAGTTCTCAGCTCTCTAGTCAACCTACATTAGCTCTAATATCTTATGCAATAGTGAACTATTGTTAGCAAAAGTAGCTCTACATTATGTAACTGCTACACAGCCAAGTTCATCTCATGACCTAACTGTGCAAGACTGAGTGAAATCAATGGGAACTTTAACCCCTTTTGTTTCTGACACAATTTCCACCCCCCCAACCCCCTTGTGGTGGGTCAGCTGGCAATACATAGATTCAAGATGCACTGAGCAGTCAGCAAGAGTTCCTTGGTGTGCTTTGTTTCTTTACACTACATTCACCCACCATGACTTCTGATGAAGAAATAAAAAATGTAAGACAAAGATGCTATCTTGACAAAGGATCTGTCCAGATGCACAAAAGATGCTATTTTCTGAGAAGTGAGAGTTGCCATAAATACTTCAGGCTGTAACAAAAATGTTAGTTTATCTCTGAGTTTAGCTACATACAGAACTTGGAGGAAAAAACCAAATGCTTCTCTATAAAATTGAATAAGTTCCAGGAAAGCAAAAAAAATTCATCCATTTTGCAACTGAAAGTATGAATAGTCATTTATTAATTTTAAAGTTATTATTATTAGCTTATTATTGGTCTTTTATTCAGGCTTTTTTTGATCAAGTCTTTTAGTCCTTTTTCAGTCCTTGATCATAAAAAAATATGTAACCCAATCAGGTTTCTCATTGATAATGATGTGTGATTAGATCACTTGTGTTCCACTGAGAGCCAGCAGTTGCTTTAACTTCATTAGTTTAGATAAGTGGCACATGAATGTCACAAACACAATTTAAAATCAGAAGTGTTTTCTATGCCTCCAGTATCTGAGGAGATATAATCTGGCTAATCATAGATAACAGATAAGTAAAGAGACAGATGAAAAAACATAATAATATATAAAATTGATAGCTTTCTTTCTAAAAATAGCAGAGACTAGCCTTGAGGACTGTACAGAAGGAGTGCAGCACTGTGAGAGAGAGCAGTATTGTGGTAAACCATAAATCATTCTGTATTATCAATTCATCATGAATACATTAAGTAAAATTATGTGGGTTTTGATAATCTCCTGAGCTCACATGCCCAGGCAGAAAGTAAAAGCTCCTAGAGAAGTGATGATAAAGATTTTTCTGGGAAATTAATGAGCTACCAAAAGGTAGTGGTAAGACCATAATGTGTGGAGTCAATTAGAAAAGGCACATTCTGATAGCCTCAAACAAAATACTTTGTAAAGAACTCCAAAACTTTCACGTTTCACCCCTAACTTACCAAGGACAGTTTTCTAAACCTTTAAGACCTTCCTGGAGAGACATATCTCTCTTCTGGATAGATTCAGTGTTTGGGGAAACATGTTTTTTACCTTTTGATACTGAAATCAAAAGCACCTTTTAAGAGGCAAATCTCTTCTCCCTGAATAGTATCAGAGCTGAAATAGCTTAGTACTAATCTTGTTCAGTGGATCCCTGCCAAGATGCTGCTGGTTGTGTCATTTTGAGTGTGTTCTTCAAGAGAGTTTATTTAAAGAGCCTTTGAAAGAATTCAGCAAATGAATGTCATGTTTGTCCTGGTTTGGGCTGGAGTGAACAGAATCAGCCCAAACCAGGACAATGTTGAAATTCTTTAAACCTGCTGGAGTAGAAACAGCTTATCCCAAAAAGATCTGAGATATAAGTAGAGCAATCTGAGGTTAGAGAGGATAGCAATGTGTTTTGTGTTAAAGCACAGAGGCATGTTGATAAACTGCAGGACATGAAGAGACATCATCTTGGTGTTCCATGGACTTTGTTTGGATTGTGCACTTATGGACTGTTCATGGGTGGAGAACAGCACCTTCCTGCCAGGAGATAACAGACTATACCTTATGAGTCTGTCCAATTTCTAAGGGTACCTGAGATATATACTCTACTTGCAGATGCTTTCTCTTTGCTACAACAGTATGCAGCCTTCTAGGAAAAAATGTCCTGCAGTATTCACTCAGGCCAATCTCTCAAAGACTGCAATAAAGAAGAAATGAGGCTGGTAAGGTTAGGTAAATGGCAAAGATGTGTGCTTAAGGGATGCATTCTTAGGCTTCCACTGCTAGTAGAAGAATGGTAAGAACTATTGATTGCATTGAGTTTTGAAAGTGAAGTTGTCCCTCTTTACTGGGAAATGCTAAGAAACACAACTGAAATTACTTGAGAGTAAACTGATGATAATGTGATTAGACTAAATCTTGATAACAAGTTAATTTATGACAATTTGACTTATTATAGTATGAAGTGTCTTAAAAAAAGGAGAAAAAATTAGTTTACTGACATAATCAAAATGTTGCATAGAAGCCGTTTTTTCAGTTTCTTAAAGAAGTGATGATAAAATCTAGGCAAGGCCATAACAAACAGTTTCACATTTCCTGATAGTTCCTATAGTTCATATATCTGCCTCCTCAACTGACCTCAACATCTGTTGAATTAAGGCCAGTGTTCCAGAAGGGCCTTTGAATAAGTATCTCTACAGTCTTCAGTGAGACAATAGATTATTAAGAGGACTAACCATCATTCAAAGACCTTAAAGTTTCTGGATTTTTAACTGCAAGACTTTATACTTTAGCTGCAGCGACCCTGAAGTATACTCTATGTCTCCATGGTAGACAACTAAGGACGTCCATGATCTTTCACTCCAGATTACTCCATGATTTAGACCCTCAGTCACTCTTTTCACCAAAGATTTAACAAGTTAACTTTTCAATGTTTTTAAAGACAAAACCAGATTTTAAAACTAAAGTAGTGCAAAAACCCAGAAAAAAATATGCCTTCTTCTTTAATTACTTGTCACAGTCCTTGGGCCAAGGAGATGTCTCTAATCAGATACTGCAGTCTTGTGGTGCACACAGACTTGGATCTCTCTGCAGTCACAGGATGTGAGCTGAATGCATAGAAGTGTAGGATTAGAGCAAACTTCTTCATCAGAGATACATTTAAGTTGTTTGCTGTTTGTGAATATAAGTACGTGGAATAAGTTCCAGAATAAGAAAAAAATACACAAGAATAAATCCATGGATCATCATAGGGAAAAAATAAAGAAACTAGGAACAATCATAATTAAAATAAAAGTTATAAATGTTTACTTCTAAATTGTATTACTGAAAACGCATGTTGAAAACAATATGTTAGCTTCTGATGTGAATCAGGAAAGAGAGTAAGCAAGTAAACATGGCAATATGATTAGTATTTAAAAAAAATATTGCTTCAGCATCTGTTCCCAGGGAAGTTTGGGTTTTATCTATTACAAAATACAGGTTTAATGAAGAAAAAAAAAGGAAAAAAACAGATACAGAATACAAGATTCAGAAACAATGACTGTTCAACAACCACAGACCACATAGACTTAAAAAAAAAAATTAAAAATTGTACCTTTCTTATTGCTTTGCCTATAATGTGATCTCCAACTGGTATCAGAACTCCTCCAAAGATAGCCAGCACAGCACCAATGATGGCCCCAGTGAGGAGCCCACAGTTCCTGTTACAGCCCATCCCTCTCCTTTGTCAGGGTGCAGGAGACAATGTTGAAGTATTCCTATTGTGAGGCTTGATGGTTTTTTCTCACTTCTTGGTCCCAATAGATTCAGTGATGTTCCTCAGAAAAGCTGCTAATATAAGGGGAGAGTAAACAAAAATCAAATTCAAAGTTCAAAATACAAAGTGCATGAGATGAAACAGGTAGGAAGATAACATGTGAAAACTACCCAGCCAGTGCTGCCAGTGCCAAAAAAAAAAAAAAAAAAAAGAAATTGCATGCACTTTTGGCAGCTTAGTTACTTATCCTTATCTTGTATTCCAATTTTTTTGGCTCTCATGCATTAGGGCAAACTGACATCATTATTATTCAGCTGACACTCTTCCTGAGATTAGCACTTTTCCTAAAATTTCTCTGTCACACAGGAGGAGGCTACAGCCCCCTGAATTTATCACAGCCTGCAATACCTATGGCTCTCACTTCAGGCTAAAAAGTCTTTCTAATTTCTAAATAGTAAAGCAGGAGTAGGAATAACGTGGTTTATTTTCATAAATGCAGTTTTTAGGTTATTTTATTAAAAGGAAACATACAGCATGCCCTGACGTATGAGGTGTCATGGTCAGCAGGCTAATGGTGGGTCCTGCCATGTCCTACAAGCTCACAATTATATCATGTTTGTGCTGAGCCCAGACTGCTCTTTCTGTCTGCATTTGAAACCCAAGGTTACTTGACAGAATTATAAAAACACAGAGTTGTTAAAGGCTTTTTAATTGAGTGGGTGGATGCATAAAGTCTCTAACAATAAACTTCAACGCAAACTCAAATTAGGAATTCGTTAGACCTGAAGAACTTTTAAGGACCAACTCTCATATCTTTGTAGATATGCTTAGATCAGGATCTTTAGTCTGGCAGAACTAATATGGCTGTGCAATTTATTGAACAAGTGGTGTGAGGATTCCAAAATCTGACAGCTATGAGACTTTGTAGTAAATGTAAGGAGGAGTAGAAATTCTCAAGGAAATAAAATTCTGAAAAGCATATGTTTGAAGTTATTTTTTTCTACAATGCTATGCATTCAAGTAGATTGTTTTTTCTAAATACTGTGGAAATACACATTTTAAAATTTAAAATAGCAATTTTCTCTCCATAAGTGTTTAAAGAGAGCTTTCAGATATTGTCAGAGGTTTTTTTCTCTGCTTAAATACTGAAATTTGTAAATTCAACAAAAATATGTCTTCCACTGAAATATATTTCCATCCAAGCTTCTACAAGTTGTTCTAATGGATTTATTTTGTGTCACATAGAGTAGGTGTCTCTCATGAGCACTAGCAATGAACAGCTAGAAAGCAACAGGCTGCTTATAATTTGTGTCTATTGCAAGCTTCTGCAAATTGTAAAATATTTACCCTTCTCCCACCAAATACAATGCAATAGCAGTTTAGACATATCTCAGTTTATGCAATTCAAATTATCCATTACACAACTGCAATGAAGAGCTCTCACAACATAACACTCAATGTCACATACAATCAACATGCTACTGCCATCTGTCACAACTAAATGGAAAATATGAAGATTAAAGTAGAAATTTGCAATAATAACACAGTTAAGTCTGTGAATTCATATTCAAATGAAAATTATTTACCTTAAGCAGAATAGAAACTACCATGACAAAATTAGATATTGTCTATGAGACCATAGGATCATTTAAACTTAAATTTCGCTGCAGGATTAATAAGAATTTACACTCCGTTCTAGAGTGTTGGGTATGTATTTTTTAATATTGTTTCAAATATCCTTAATAAAATATTGAGAATTGAAATGGTTTATTCAAATTCTGAAAAGATAATTTATAGGCAACTGAATAGGAGGAAAGATTCAAAATGCCAAAATATTATTAGACTTTTTCTTCCTACTTAACTTACTCTTCTGTACAAGCCAGTTTAAAACAAATTTTTATAAAAATCAAAGACCATTATCTGTATTCCCTTAATGATTTCTCCAGCTCTGATAGTAACTTTTAAACATTGCTTGACATGGCATTACTTCAGTTCTAACAGAAAATCAGATTTATTGCCCCAAATGAGAGTAAGTACATGGGGAAGAAGAAGTGTGTATAGTGAAAAATAAAATGGGTTTTGAAAATTCCTATGAAGAGTTTCAACCTAAAAACATGGTGCTACTTTAAACATAATGCTAATTTCTCCAGGGTCTGAGGGTGGAAATTGTTAATAGATACATTTGCAGGGAAAAGACAATTTCTACCTTTTAAAAAAAAAAAATTGACATACATTGAAATTATAGTTTCAAGCTTTTTATCTGCAACAGTAAATGTGACAAATATCACTTTAAAAAGAATGCTTTTTAATAAACTCACATGACTCCAGAATTGTACTTTCAAGAATATTAAATATCAAAAGACAGAATGCAATTGTGAAAGCCAGCAATACTGAACATAAAATACCATTGCTAATATAACAACAAATCATTTCACTAATGCATGTAAAATTTCACTGTTTCTTGCAAATAGTTTTGCAAAATCTTGCCATTCTATTTCAGATTACAAATAAGCATTTTCAAAATCTTTCCACCAACTGACTTTAACAGTATTTCTGAGGAAAACCCTCTGATTTTAAATGTTGTATCATATGACTCACCTTGAATAAGGGCAAGTGACTTTTCAGCTGAACATACAAGTACTTAACACATGACTTGCATCAAGTTACGAGAAGACAAGCAGCTAAGCCTCCCCACTAAGCTCATAGCCTCTAAACTCCAAGGGAGTGTTTATATATTCCAAGAGACGTCAGTTCCCTCTTTATCTTTTTGCCAGAAGAAAAAGTTAAGTTGTACTGGTGCTGGGGAGGGGGTGTGTGTTATTTTTACAGTCTGACTAAAAGCTACTACCTACATCTCGTGCTAATATACTTAGCAGCTGCAATCTGCCAAATTTTGATCCAAGTGAGTCAAAGGTCAAGGAGACAAAAGGGTAACTTACTTTTTTGGTTCCTGGTCACTTGTCTAATATACATTTGCTTTAAAACTGCTCATATTAGCAAGTTATGACTAAGCAGTTTCCGGCAGCTTCTTTAAGATACAGAATATTTTCAAATATGCTTAGACATATAGCAAGCTGTACTGTCTAAATGAAGCCTTTTTACCACAGTAATTCTCTGTCAAAATATAGGCTAAACACCATTGCAGCTTAATCACCCTGATGGTATATTTTCAAGTTATAAAAACCAGGAAACATCAGAATTTTTTAAAAAGGGCTGAGGTTTTTTTCACAGATCAGATTACAACATTTCCTCATGAAGTGCTAAAGCTTTTCCTTTGTGCTGTAAGTTCAGTGGACATCACCCCAGAAGCTTCTTTTTCTTAATGTATCTAAAAATCAGTTATATTTACACTGACATCTGTGCACACATGTGTCACCCCAGCACAATGTCTGCTTAATAATTAACAATAATCAGTTTGGCAAGCTTTTGCACTAATACTTTTTAAATACCTTATCAACCCAGGTGAATTAAATGAATGGATTGTTTTTAAAGATTCTTCTGGCAGCAGCATGAGAAAGTGATTAGTATTTCATTTATTTAATTGTGAGAGGGAAAATATTCCTAAAAAAAGATTCTTAGCTCCATAATTTCATGGCATAGCACTGAATAGTTTGTGAATCACATGTTCAGTATTTGCTCTGTGTTTTGACTGGTTGGTGGTTGTTCTGGTTTTGATCTTGCCCTATTTGAGAGTTAAGCTTTTGAGGAAGATCCTTTTCTTCTAATCTGCTTCTGCTAAGCAAATCTAAGATGGATGAAGATTAATGAGTTTGAGCTTTTATCCCTTATAGTGAAAGCAAGAGAGAAAGTGAGCCTGCTTCGTTGAAATCAACCTATAGGGCAGTCTTTGTACAAGGCTCATTGCCAGGGACAGTTGGTAAACCTGACCAATTCCACTTTCACCTCCATGAAAAAAAGGAGTAAATTTGCTTTCTTTTAGTCTCTAATTAAACAGCGAAGTTTAAGTGCTGAAAGAAGCAGTCCTCCACGCTATGGTTCCCAAGCACTGCTTTTATGAATACTATCATTAATTTTTTCTACTGGACACATCCTTGTATAATGCTCTCCTGAGGATGCTCTTGTTTGGGATGCCCCAGCTTTCCTTTCAGGCTGCTCTGCCTACTTCACTGCTAATTTGTCTCTTTTAAGAGGACTAATTCCTGCTACTCACACCTGCCTGTGGAGATTATTTTCTCCATTTGCAGTTTAAGGGGTTCATTGTACTCCATTTGTAAGTGAGGAAAATATCTACTACTGTCTTTACCTTGGAATCCTAAAGGCACTAAAAAAGAATTAATGAAGCTCAGTTTTCAACATACACCTGCTGAATTGTATCAGCTAATGCCGTGACTTATGATATCCTACTGTTGTCCTACATAAGTAAAACCTCTTCTAGCAGACAAGTCCTTGGCAGTGAAATTAGAACTGCCAGGGTCAATTGCAGAAACCAGCTAAAATGATTTGAAGCTAGAAGGGAAGTAGTGCACTTTTGGGTATCAGTAATTTCTGTTTCTTAAAAACAAAACAAAACAAATGATAAGTACTTAATGGGCCTTCTGTATACTCTGGCTTAAAATCAGAGTTCAGAGGTTATAGGCAAGAAAATAACTGAGACACACAGCAACAGAGTGATGACAGAAAAAGTAAAAGATATATGTACTTCATCAGAGTGCCCAGTGGTGTGAAAACAGACAAACTATCTCACAATGAAAAACTGTCAAAAGAAAGAAAAATAGTGTAAATGACACCCACATGCTTGATGAAGACTCAGAAAACTGCAGGAAGCAGAAAAAAAGGAAAATGCTGTTAACTCCAAATGAACTTTGGATATTTCCTGGAATAAAAGTTAATACTGACAGGAAAATGTTGAAGAGATGAGCGTGATTCCTGGCTTTTTCTAGACATCTCACAGTGGGACGTTTTGGAAATCACTTCCCCTGGGTTGTTTTCTGAACAAAGCAGGAAAAAATGAGGAGTTATCATCTTTCTGGAGAGTCCTAAGCACTTAAAGTCTGCTTTTATTTTTTTTAATATTAAGAACTCATCCATTACAGGAAGATATACCTTTATGGTACGTATAATTTGAATTTTGAGGATGCTCACATAAATGTTCTCACATTCCTGTGGGAATTATCTGATGTAAGTATAACACAGCATGTTTTACATTCCTATGTTTCCACAGTCATGGCACTTGCAGATTTTTTTCTTCACCTGCTTATTATGAAACTTGTAAAAACTTAACATTAATTCCTTGTCAGATGTGGAGATGTTACCAGATGTTAGGGGAGGTTAGCAAGTAAATTAGAAAACTCCAGGAAACTCCTGTCTATATTTTTGCACCCTCTGAATTTTTTAGAGGACACTAACCTTTAAAAAAAATAACAGAAAGATCCCCAGACATTATAGTTGTTAGGCAAAATGCCAAGCCCTGGGACAGAAGATAAGGCTAATATTCTTAGCATTCAAAACATGATTTTCTATAATTTTTGGGGTACTCCTCCTGTTTTGAATAAAGGCATGAGAAATTATGTTTCTTTCCTTCCTATGGTAAGTAAAAGCATGTATTTATTGTTTATTTGGCTTATTCTATTAGCATCATCTTATGTGGCTTCTACATTTCCTAGTGAAAATCCTGTTGCTACCACTCAGTGGTCCTCTGGCTTCTTTACTTTTATTAAGTCCCACAAGAAGGGTTATATCTTTCTCAGTAGTGAAACATTTAAAGCATTCAAAGAAACCACATAACAAAGAACACATAGACCCTGTCCCCAGATAAGTTCTTTCTGATTCAACACATTCATGTTCACTCATCTGCCCTTAGTTCTACTGAGAAGGAGAATGACAAAGATGAATCATATACAGAAGAGAATGTGCAATATGCCACCAGCCAGATGAGACTTCTGCCCCTCCACATATATTGGGGACACCAGAAGGTGTTCCTTTAGAAGGAGTGAAATATTGTATTCATGAAAAGTAGTTTGTTTTGCTATGCAAATGAAGCAGCTCATGAGCTATCCACTCAGTCCAGCCTCAACAGTTCACTTATGTTGTATAAAAGCTCTCACTTAGCTCTCACCGGGTCAACATGGTCTAACTTCAAGTAGTGTCTATACAGAACTTGAATATATAACACCCAAATTATAAAAATACTAACATAGAATTGGTATTTTTTCCCTAAGTTATAAGTTCACTGTCTTTGTCTCAGCCACTGTCACTGTGACTGCTGTTTTGTGCCTCCATTTTCCAAAACCCATGGGACAGAACAGAGTTAAATGACAGGAGTCACCTCACTTTAAAAGAAGGAAGTATCAAGATATTTCAGTTGTTTCAGTTTTGCTTTTAACATCTTAGCTATAAGGCACTAGAAGAAAAGAAAAAGATAGCTTAATAGAAATATCTTTTTTATTGTTTATATTTAATTATCCAGGTAAAAGTAGGCTTCTGGCCTGAGGAATATGAATTGCTTTCCTCTTCTCTCAGTGGAGAGTTATGAGCGCATCCACAGACTCATCCTATCTAACTTAAATGTTTATCTTAGGCAAGATGGTATAATATACTTTGAGGGTACTGATGTCTCTCCTTTAACTGCAGAGGATCTAAACAACTCACTTAAATTAAACATTTAACTTTTAGAAGGTTAATGTTAGAACAGTTCCGTTCAGACTCCCCCAGAATTGCCTTTGAATTCCTCCTCTAGCCAGCTCAATGTAGAAACAATACCAGGACAGCTGTAACTACACAGGCTCAATATGCACAGCCTTGGGAGCGAAAAGCTGGAGAGCAGCCCTGCAGAAAGGGACCGAGGGGTTCTAGTTGAAGGCAAGCTGAAGATGAGTCACGTGCCTTGGCAGCCAAAAGGGCCAGGCCTGACAAACATAAAGAAGCATCTGGACAAGCTCATTGTGTGACTTTTGGGGTTACCCTGTACATAGACAGGAACAGGACTCTGTGATTCTTGTGGGTCCCATCCAACTCAGGACATTCTCTGATTCTATGAAAAGGTTCTGGAAAGTGCAAACAAGTTGTGAAGCAAGAAGAAAATGCAATGAGAAAACTTCAAAATATTTGCCACCTGACATGAATGCAAAGTTTGGCTAAAGACTGCAGATGTGGTATAGTATTTTTCTGCCCACCTCACATCACATACACATTTTAGTAAGGATGTATTAACTTTAAAGGCTTTCTGGTGCATGCCCTGAGGCATACTTCAACCACTCATATCAAGTAGTCTTCAGCCCCCTGAAAAAAAGATCCTCACAAATATATATTAATAACTGATTTCTTTTCACAAGAGCTTGGAAGATTCATTTCAAACTGCTGTGTAATGCCTTCATTACCCACTAAAGCCTCCTAGCTGTAGTTTTCCCAGCTTTATGAAGTGTTAGGACCTAAGGTGCTGTCCCCTGTGACTCTCAATGTGTTCTGACGATACGGAAAACATCCTAAAATACCATTGGCTCAAGCCATCTTGGCAGCAGTAGAGTGGAAACAATGTATATTTGGTGCCTGCCAGTGATGAGTGCCTCTCTCAAGTTGTAACTAGGTTCTTTTAGGGAAAAATAGGTGATGGAAGACCCAGCACCTGATTTGATTCATTTTTTTCCCCAGAAATACTGATTCTGAGGTCGTCTTCTCTCACTGTGGCATACATAAACTGCTGCCTTTCTTCGTCCTCAAAATAATTTTTAAAACTTGTTTTCGAGAGATTTTAGCAGGGGAATGAGGTAAAGAAAGCACAAGAAAGGCATGAATAAAGTAGACTTTCATTATTCCACTCCTCTGAGTTCATGTGAAAGTCAGGAACATTGATAGGAAGGAACTTCATAGAACTGAACTTCATAGAACTGAACCCAATACAGAAACTGTAACATAATAACTTAGGCTTCTGGGTAAGTCTGAAGCAGCAAAGAGCTATAATAAATCTGTTACCTAAATGCCTGAGTCAGTCTATTAATGCTAAAGATGTTTCTTGCTGAAACCTAAGGAGGTCACAGAAGCAGTCTCCAATAGGAGGGTAGAAAAATTTTGAAAGCAGACAACTTTGGAAAGTCAAGAAAAATTTAATAATTACTGTCCTTCCTTGGATATATTCAACTTCTTGCAAAACTCAACTCCTTGGCTCAGAAGTCACAAAATAGTGGAGTAATTCAAAACTCCGTCACTGGCGCAATACCAGGTTAAGAAATAGTCACTATAATGAATCATCCCAGACAATAGCAGTGGCTTTGATGAATGACTGGGTAGACCTTATGTTAGCCTTTGACTACCAGTTACACTATAATTTTGTCTGTGTAATAATTAAAAACAATGTATGTACAGGGTTTTTTCCAATTAATGAGGACATAAATTTAAGGCTATATTTGTTTGGGACTTCTCAAGAGTTGAAGACTTGTCAAATAATTCACACCTTTATATTTCAGTTCACATGTTCCAGACCTGGAGACATGTCCTTATCTGAGCAACACGCAGAAGATCTACCCCAGGACTTCAGCTCAGCCTCAAACACAAGGTATTAAAGCCAAACCATGAGCCTATTGCCAGGAAAAAACCTACTCTTCATCAGGCCAGCACAAGAGGAAAGTTTTACTTAGCCAACCCCATATTCTGGGAGGGTTTTCTAGCTCCAATTTGAGAATCAGAATCAGAGGCTGAGATAGTATCAAGGGATCCAGACCTCTGCCAGCGAGATGTATTTTTTGTACCAAAAGAAAGAGTGATGTAGAAAACCATCTGGACAATTAGCAGAGGCCAAAGCCCTTCCTAAGTAACCTTTCTCTCTGGAGGGGAAATCTCAGAGACCACGGTAAATGACACCATGGAGCTAATGGAAACACTCTCAGAATGGCAGATTCTCCTCCAGCTGGCAGTGGAAATACAGACCTTGTGAGTCCTGCCTACCAGTCTGGGTGAGTGAAGCAATACTCAGTTTTCTTTCAAGAAAACGTCCCCTGACTGCAATGGAGTTTTTCACAGAATTGCAGACTATCCTGAGTCAGAAGGGACCCACAAGGATCATCATTCAACTCATGTGTCTGCACAGGATAATCCCAAAAATTACACTGTTTGCCTGAGGGCCTTGTCCAAAAGCTTCTTGAATTCTGCCACCATTGGTGCTGTGACCACTGCCCTGGGGATCCTGTTCCAGTGCTCCACCAACCTCTGGGTGAAGAGCCTTTTCCAAATCCAAGCTAACCCTAACCTGGCACAGCTTCATGCCATTCACCTTTTATAACCTTTCCCTATGGATCTGCTGAGCTAGGCTGTGCATATGTGCATTTGTGTATTTAAACAACTATATTATACAAATTTTCTTCTATCAAAGGATACTTTTATTCTAAGTGCTAATGTGCTGCTCTTGTGTGCATGACAAAAATGGAATTTTTCCTTTTTTTCCTATTTTTATTGAGAAGATATTTAATTACTACAATGAAACTATAAAACAGATCACATATACAAAAAAGAAGGAAAAATGAAAACAAAACAAACCTGAAAAATAAAATCACCTTTGCCACAAGAGATATCTAGGAAAATTTGTGTAGCATTGTTGCAAAAAAAGAAACATTGACAACTAAGAAGAACAGAGCAGTAGAAAAAGTACTAGCAGTAATTTTTGTGCACTAGTACTGAATTAAATGGGAGACTAATAGATACCCTTAACTTCTAGGATCATGTAATATTCTGGTGCTAACATATGGCACTATTTTTTCAAATGAAACCATGTTACAGAAATATGCATATAACTGCCATTTACACAAAAAGTAGTTCCAAAATATAATAATATAACTGAAAAAAACACTACATTTCTGATCATTTTCCTGTTTGTGCCAATTACACGAATGCTTCTGAAGTCTCACTTGAGGACAGAAAATAAAATCTCCAAAACTGGGCAACTACAGACTACACATTTTTTGTGAATAGGACATTTTTACCAATTTAAAAAAAAATAGAATCAATATAATATTTATTCTATCAGTTGTTAAAGAGAATTATTTTCATTATAAAACCAAAAATTATTAGTATGTATATGGCTAACGTACATTTATTGAGTTGAACTCAGAACTTCTATATCAGAATTAATTTGTTACATCAACATACTTATTAGACCTGAATTATAATTTTAAATCTACATAGAAATGTACATTTATGCTTTTTCCTATGATTAATAATTGCTACAGTATTTTCAGATGTTCATTGATAACAAACTTACAAAACAGGCATTTTACGATCATCCATACACTTGATATTTCTCTTCATACTTATTTCTGAATATAAATGTATATAACCCTTTATATAACAGACTTTTACAGATATGATAGTGATTCACAGACTATTATATACACTTATTACAATTTAAAATATGAACGCATTTATTTTTAATTGCAATGTACAGTAAATGATTGTTAATATATTCTCAATATATTAATATGTAAATGAAATAATTTTATTATTACTGTATTTACTGTTTCTAATTTTTAGTGAATGGGCTCTTAGAATTATAAACAGTCAAGAAATAGAGTCTGAATTACATTGTCTTTGCTTTAAATAATTCTAGCATGTAAGAGCATTGTGCTAGCAACAGGATGCAGCAGTACACTCACAAGAAACTAAGAGAATGTCCAGCTGTGTGTTGAGAAACTGCATTAAGTTCAGGACTGAAATCACATACCTGTATGGAGGAAGAGCTACTCTCACTGTTCTTGCCACCAGGAACCAGAGAGCTGCAGAAAAGCCTGCTAGGTTAACTCCTTATTCACAGAAAAATCAAGTTGCTGTGACAACTCTATAGCAACCCTGGCTGCCCAGTGCCCTACGAGCCAGTTGATCTTTCATCAGCTACAAAGAGAAATAGAAAGTTGCACAGACATTTTAAACTCCTTGGTAGCTAAACGTTTTTAAGTGATAGGGAATTATACACCCTCTGAGCCAAAGATAATACTCTTTTACACTTATGCTTCAGGAGAAAGATAAGCTGTAAGAAACCCTTTCAACACCAGCTTTTGCCTCTGATATCTTTACCCTCTGCAATAGCCCAGCAGTTGGAGGCAACATATCAGGTTCGTGTTGCCAAACCATAAAAAGCTTAATTAACTTAGCTGTTCACACTAACTCTTTGCAAACACAGCCTAATCCCAGTTAATCCTCACAACACACTGGAATACAGGTAAGGAGCTACATACTAGAGAAAACTCTTCAGATTTGGGCATATTGTACTTATTTACTCAAAGCACAGAGCTGGGTCAGAATGAGAGATCACAGCTATGAATACTGCTGTTCAAATTCATGGGACCCTTTCTAGTGATTTCCATAGGGTTTGGATCAGAAATGTACTGCCTAAATGAACCTCTGAGCCAGGTGACAGTGTTATTGCTTGCTATGCCTGTCCTTTTGGATCTTTGCTAGATGCTTTGTATCACAGCAGTGATGAAGTATTTACAATAATTTTACAAACTAATAAAGTACTAAAGTTTTAAACACTGTATTTTTTTTTATTCAAACAGCAGATTGAGACACCTCCTTGCAGACGCCTACAGCAAAGAGTGACAGTGAACAGCCTGTCTGACAAGACCTTTCATAATTAAGATAAAAGCTGTCCCAGAGGGTTATCAGGACCCTGAGGTGAGTCACTGTGACAGGAGCTATAAAGCTGCATCCTACATGTACTAACTCAAGAGGAGTCCCCTGGCATAAACCCCTTTGCCTGGCTTTCTATGAAATTGCTCCTTCTCTAAAGTTAGTCAGAAAATGAAGCAAGAAGGGAAAGGAAGGAAGCAAAAATATTCCTGAAATTTCCATTAATCTGGATATTTTCTGACCTATCCTCTTATGTAAATGCTGTTGTTCTACCTTTGGTCTTCTTGGAGTCGTGTTGATTGCTTCCTGTGTGGTTTTCACAGCTGCAACCTCCTGCTTGTTGCCAGACTGCCCTTCTGCCTTCCTTTCTACATGTGCTTCCTTTTACTCCTATTTCCTTTCCCAAGAAACTCCTCCTTCCTCCAGCTCTTTTTATATGTCTCCCACCTTCCACCCTATCATCTCAGTAGTCACTCCTCTATCAAGCATCTCCTCTGGTCTGTCTCCTCCCCAAATTATCCTCTAGGTTTTTTATCTACTTCTAGAATTTGGAGCTTTACATCAATTCTGTCCTTGTTGCCTGCCATTAACATTTATATTTCTCAGAATCTCTCATGACACTTTTTTCTTTCTTCTCTTATTCTCCCTTGCCTGTAGTCCTGGTATATAACCTTCATGCACTACCAGTTAATCAAAAAGCTGATTTCAACTGAAGGTCAGATTTATCAGTGCTCTTTGGTATGCAGGCAAATCTTACCAGAAAAGGTTAATTATAAATAATAATTTAAGTTTGGTGCATTAATCCTTGTCTGTGTTCCTTCCTAAAGACTCAGAACAGTAAAGTATGTGGTAATACTGCCCATTACCTTTTTCCATGCACAGTTGTCATTCAGCACTCTTTGAAGTCCTCCCACTTCTAAGAAAATGAATATTATACAGCTTCACCCATATACAAAGAAACAGATGTGCCAGATAAGGAATATTAAACCTTGTCCTCAACTTACCTACACCAGAACAGAGAAAAGATCTGACATGAGGCTTGGAACAACTCAGACTTCTCTGAGTGCAAGGCCAGATGTGTTCCATGGAAGAGCAGGCATTTTGGATTTCCAAAACCAGTATGATGTCTTCCTTCCTCCCCACAACAGCTAGAAAGGCAATGGGTTCTATCCTTCACATATTTTTCATGCTTTGAGAAGTCAGAGCACTTGTTAGTGTTTAAAAACAATCCTTAAAATTACATAGGATAAAGATTACAGAATTGTAAACATGCCATCACAACACCAAACACCCCAGGCATGTTTGTGGTGCAGTGCACACCCTTCATATAATTATACTCAGGCTTCTGTGTTTTAGGAAAAAAATAACAATAATCAGTTATCAGATGCTCAAAATGGTATTGGAGAGGATTCAGCAGGACACTCCCAAGACTTTCTGGATAGTAACAGCCACAGGATTACAGACATTTAAATACTCAGTCTCTCCAGCTTCTTGCAACCATTATTTCCATGCTGCATTCTGCTCTGTTAGTGGTTTTCTAGCTAGTTTTTCACCAGTCTCTTTCACAATTCTTTTCTCAGCTGCCAGATTGTAACATGGACTTCTCTCTTCCCTAAGCTTTTCTCTCAGGCTGTCTGCCCACCTCCTCCCAGAGGATAAATCTTGACCATATCAGAACAGTACCTCTAGAAGTCTTGGATGTGCAGACTGAAATGCTCATCTCAGCATTACACCTTCAGACAATAGGGATGGGTTCTTCCACTGTATTGCTGTGTGTGAGAACTGTTTTAACAGTTACACATTCTATGTCTTACTAAACATTGTATTTTCCAAAGTACATGTACCCAAGAAAGTATGACAGTATTTTGATGAAACACCATGGACATCTATCAGCTAATGTCTATCAGTTTACCTTCCATGCCTCTGTCTGTCGTTTTAATGTGTCTGTGATTCTAATGCACATGTCTAAATATCGTCTGCCATATTTACAAATCTTACAAGAGAAAGAAACAACTGCAGGGGTGATGATTTTTCCTCTCAACAGCTTTCCTGGCAGACAGGTCTCATCAATTAAGCTTATAAAAACCCTAGTAAAATACAAGTTGAAAATAGCAGATCATGATATTTTGATTCTTCATCTGCATGTAGTGAGAAGAATCTTTATCTTGGCATGACAGATATATGTTTCCTCATTAATTGGTGAGGCTTGTGAGATGGTCTTTTCTTTTCTTGGATAGTAAAAATAAGGTATCTTCCTGTGGATATTTTACTTTCCTATGCACAATAAAATGTGAAGGTCCTCTTCTCTAAGGGCAATAATGTTCCATTTTTGACCCAAGAAATACTTAAGCATTTATACATGCTTACATGTATACATGAACACACATGCTGGTGCCTTGTTTTGATTTCAAGAATGTCTCCTAAAGCTTACAGTGTAGCTGAGCTATTCTGTCTCTTGCAACCTTGCCTATTACCATTTTCCATCATGCAAATATCCAAAAAAATACCACTGTTTCCTTGGAAACTTCCATGTATGTCTCACTGAAATGCATATGGCTAGAAGGAACTGTGCCTTTGAAACTGTGTTCTAATTGCCCACACAGCCTTAACCAAGCCATACTTTTCATACCATTCAGGTTCCTCACCTGAAGAGCAGCGCAGTAATACAGACCTATTTCTTTGGCATGTTGCCCCATTTAGAGCATTGCTTAAACCAAGGTGCTTTCTGAGGTGCTACAGACCTCTTTAATGTGGCCATTGTATTTCTATGTAGCCTTCCTTTTAACATGAGGAAATTAATCCATGAACATATTCCCACTTTTAGAACTATGCTTCATCTAAACACCATTTTGATACTTCATGTTTAATCCAAATTATGTACCAGGCATGTGCCCAGTGCACATTCTATAGATGAGACAAGACCAACTCCCAAAGTGTAGACCCAATGTAAATGCATTGGCTCAGCACATCATCTGATTTCACTTCCAGATCTTTCTGGATCATGTGAAAATATATCCCATTTGGATCTTTTAACTCTAAGAATCAAAATCCAATGTAAACCTGTATTTAACATATATGTAATGTCTTCTGCCTTAATACAAGAAATATTCATGTTTTCATGTTGTTGTTGTTCCCTGTTGTGAAGGTGATGTGTAGCCCTCAAGCACCCTAGGAGAACTGAGGTAGTGCATTGTTTCCTGCATGTGAACCCCAGTAAATTTTTTCACAACTAAAAGTTAAAATATTATAATAATAATTAAAAAACCCCCCAAAAACCCCAAGCAAACACACACATACACATAAAGCAAAACAAACCAAGAAATATAGTGCAGCTAACCAGAGCTTTTTTTCCTGAATGTCTACCTAGAATCTCTTCATTGTTTACAGAGAAAAATATGCCCTTCCAAGACTTGAGTTTTCTCATTGTTGCTGTGTGATGAATTAAAACTGTCATGAGCTACCTGCCACGAGTGTTTACTGCTTTGTAAAAATGTAACCTAGAATATTTCCCACTCTGAGATGAAGTTTCTCCTTTTTCCCTAGCAAAAATAAAAATCTAAGCAAAATGGCATGCAAAGATGCACTGCAAAGATCTTGAAGGATTTTCAGAATTTCAGAAATAACCTGTATTCAACTTCTTGAGACATTAGAAAGGAGCAGAAAGAAATACAAAGGTAATATAAGATTTATCTGACTTGGTTTCATCCTCATTTTGTAATTCAGACTTACCTGATTCTCAGATTTATTTGTCATGGGGAGAGTTTCATCCTGAAAAAGTGACTGTACTTAGTGAGACTCGATACATGGCATAATTTAAACAGCCCATGGGCTTCTTGGCTTTTGCTCAGCGTGAATTTCATCACAGTTCAAAGAGATCATATAACTCTTTATTAAGTAATCACAACATGAAATTGTCTTACTCTATCTGATTCATTATTTTTTATTCTCATGTATACTTACACTATTTACTCCACTATATGGTAATTAGTAAAAATTATTTTAATACACAACTAATTAACAATTAAAACTTGCCAAAGTGTATTTGCAATGCATGGAGCCTAAGCTTCATGAAGTGCTGATGGAATCCCAATCAGTGGTTTCCTTCAAGCACCTTTAGAGGCATAGAAAAGAGCCATCACATTAATTAAATAATTATAGCCTTTAATTAGATATTAAGGTATAAATTAACTCAATATTAAGGGTTAACAAGCAGCATGCTAATCTAGACACACCATGCAATGCTGAGTGATATTAATGAAAAAGTATTACACTGACAAATAATTGACACCTCTCTCTTTCTATATAGCATCTCTAATAACAAGAAAAGATGGGAGATATTACAGCATGTTGCATTTCTGTTCAGAAAATACAACAGCACTGAGCTTGTCTTGGCTGTACATTGCATGAATAATTGACATTTCAAGTAAAACTGCAGGATAACAATATTTCCTTTTTTTAAATGAAAAATCAAAATAGCTCCTGAAGAGTTCAGTAGCTCAGTCTCTAGTATGAGAAAAGGACTTTTATAGACTTTATAAAGATTGAGGTCCCTTGCAAGCAGTGTTCTATCTGTTTTTTGCTAACAGTCTCTAAAGCCATGAATAACAATATAAAGAAAAATTCTTAGTGTTAATACTCTCCATGCGTGTTCAAGATTTAGAAGTTAGTCTAGCTTTAGAAACTACAAAGCAGCTTAGCTCCTTGCTTAATGACAACCCATCCCTGTCAGACTGACTCAGGTAATTAAGCATTCACAGCCAATCCCTGCAGGCTCTGTGGGGAAGCTGGGGAAGCTGGCATCAATGCTGAGCCTAGGCAGAGAGGCTGGAAACTCCCATGCTTCAAAAAAAAAAAGAATTTTTCTAGGCCAGTTGCCTAAGACTGCTGCTTACATGCCCAGAACTGGTGACAGCAATTGTGCTCTTCTCCAGATGAGTCTGGATGTATTGGGAGCTATTCAGAAATAGAAGCCGGACCAAATAACAGTTCACAGCAATGCAAATGAATTTACCTCAGAAGAACCATGAGTTATGTAAATGTAAGGCAGTGGAAAGGCTGTAGTTCTGTGGTGTTATTCAGTTTTTCAAAGATAGAGCCCATTTATATCCATGTATATTAAAGCACCTCTGCCTTATTCCTGTAAATAAAACTCTGTAGCATCCTAATGTACACGCATCCTAAAAACATTTTTCTCAGAAGTCACAAAATATACTTGATGCCTTCAAATTTTCATAGCTGATTTATGAAGACTGTTATTTGTCTTTTGGAAAATCAGCTCCCTTTTAGCTGAAGTTGCCATCTGCATTGAAAGAGAGAGATTAGCATTGATGAAATCCTTTTAAAATAATAAAAAAAAATGCTTACTTAAAAAAATGGAAGTGGTGTGTTTGTTTATATAGTGTCTACACAGTAAAAATTAAATTTCTTTTAGATTATTTGTCTTGCCAAATATCAATTGTTTTTAATAATCAAAAAATAAAAATTCAAATCTAGATTGCTCAAGTTGATAGTTCTCTGCTAACTCTTCAAAGAGAAATGAGAAGATTTTCTATCAATATTTTTACTCACATAAACCAGAATTTGGCCCACCAGAGTCATCTGGAGTGTTCTTAGCAAGATGATCACAGTGCTTAGCTCCTTTCCTACTAGAAAGATCTTTAACATTTGGCTTTCATCTCAGCAGGCTTTAATTAGCTTTTGTTTCTTTGGCCTCTCATTTGTATTTTCCAAACACAATTGTAATATCTGTAAGGTTGAACACGCCTTATGTCTTTTGAGCAAACATTGACTTCCAGTACATCCCACATGTTTCATCACATCCTTTTTTGGAACATCTCCGTCTGAGAGTTCTTGATTTACGAAATATACCTACAAGGGCATAAAAAATTGCAGGAAGCAAAGCCATAGGCTTTACAAAGGACTGACAAAGAGTTCCTTTCTACCTAAGCAAGCATAAGTCACGTATGCCGATAGATGAAAGAAGGATATCACAATTCAGGCAAGAGGCTGCTGTCCCAGAGAAGTGGAATTTACCTTTTATTTCTGCTGAAAATGAGACAGTAATGTCGAATTCAGAAAAAGTAAATTTTTCACAGAAATCTTATTGAATACCTCAAGACCAGCTCCCCAACCTTTGTGTCTGAAGCTAAACCTAACAGAAGATATACCCTACACAAATAAAGCCACACAAATTTCATTGTTTTAAATGTCAGGCCACAGGTATATCATCAAAGGATACCATTATCTTTAACATCTTAATATATGAATTTACTATTTGTAAGTTCATCTTTTAAGCTTTTATATACAAGCTGTAAGATTCACCAATCTGCTGATTATATTTTTGAAATAAAGGCTCCTTCAATAAGGCACAGAAATGCCTGGACTGTTCTTACTTCCTTGAGGCATTGTTCCCCTGTGAGCTGACAAGCATTAAGAATTTGATCTATTTACATCCTGAATAAACATTCTTTTATTTCAACATTTGCAAACTTAAACTCCTAAATTAACTTTTCCTTTATGGAATATGTAGACTTCCTGATTGATGAGAAGCCCAAATAAAAACTTGCATTCAAAATCCTCTGTTATTTGCATTATTATCAGGGTCAGAATGCAGAATCTGGTGTGAAGAACAAAAATGTCTACCTCTTGTGCTCAAAGACTATCTGCCCTACTGGGCAGCTGTAATGGACACTTATCTTTGTTAAATTAGGAAGATACTGAATGTCACAAGAATGCTGCTTGCACTTTGTGACAACTTGGAACCACATGTGCACTTTGGGTCTCTAGTGGCTCTGGCAGTAACTGTGGGAAGAATAGCAGCAATGACTGAAAGCAAGAAGTCAAGAGCAAGAAGCATATTGGGATCGAAACAGATTTTGACGTTGCACAAGTCCTACTTAAATATGTGCCAAGAATGACTATTCAGGGGCCAGTAGCCCAAAGATACTTGGCTTGTCTTTTCATTTGTAATCATCTTGTTCCAGACACGTATAAACAATACCTAATTGTCCAAAAGTTGGGAGGCAATTTTCAACTCCGAAGAGTATGTAAAAGGGTAAAGGAAACTGATGTTAATAAGTGAGAACCAGACTTAAGAAGTACTAGCTGAACAGCCTCAAGGGACTTGACATCAAATAGACTAACAATCCTCAAGCATGACTGTCGTGGAAGGAAATTAGGAGAAAAGTAAAGATTCAAGAAAGATATGAAAATGAAAAAATAAGCATGCATGGTGAGTTGAATTTGGCTGGCTGCTGGGTGCCTACCATGCCCTGTTATCACTCCTTTCCCTCAACTGGGCAGGGGAAGAAAACAGAATGAAAAACTGATGGGTTGAGATAAGGACAACACAGAATCACAGAATGGTAGGAGTTGAAAAGGACCTGTAGAGATCATCTAGTCTAATGCCTTTGATAAAGTAGTTTCACCTAGAGAAGATTGCCTAGGACTGTATCCAGGAAGGTTTTGAATACCTCCAGAGAAGGATACTCCACAACCTCTCTGGGCAGTCTGTAGTAGACATAGCAATCACTTATCAATTTTTGTCATTTCCAAAAAACACTTGTCCTAGGGAAATTAATTTAATTTATTTTGCTAATTTTGGCAAATTTAGTTAATCAATTAAACAAAATAGGAGAAAAAGAAATAAGAACAAATCTAAAACTGACTTCACCCCCCTCACCTTCTTCCAGGAGGGCCAATGGGATTCTGGGGTGTATTAGAAGGGGTGTGGTTAGTAGGTCAAAAGAGGTTCTTCTTCCTCTTTACTCTACCCTGGTGAGGCCACATCTGGAATCTTGTGTCCAGCTCTGGGCCCCTCAGTTTAAGAAGGATAGGGAACTGCTGGAAAGAGTCCAGCACAGAGCCACAAAGATGATGAAGGGGCTGGAACATCTTCCTTATAAGGAAAGGCTGAGGGAGCTGGGTCTCTTTAGCTTGGACGAAGAGGAGGCTAAGGGGTGACCTCATCTATGCTTTTAAATACGTGAAGGGTGTGTGTTGGGAGGATGGGGTCAGGCTCTTCTCAGTGGAGCCCAGTGACAGGACAAGAGGCAATGGCTGTAAGCCGGAGCATAGGAGATTCCATGTGAATACACGTAGGAATTGTTTCCCAGTTCAGGTGACAGAGCACTGGCACAGACTGCCCAGAGAGGTTGTGGAGTCTCCTTCTACAGAGGTATTGAAAACCCATCTGGACGCACTTCTGTGTGACCTGGTCTAGGGAATCCTGCTGCGGCAGGGGGGTTGGACTAGATGATCTTTCGAGGTCCCTTCCTAATATTCTGTGATTCTGTGATTCCTGGGCTCAATTTCAGTCCTTACTCTTCTACCTCCTCCCGCCAAGCAGTGCAGGAGGACAGTGAATGGAGTTGTGGTCAGTTCTAGTATTTTACCTCTGCCACTCCTTCCTCCTCACTCTCCTTTCCTGCTCCATCGTGCAGGTCACCCTATGGGATACGGTTCTCCACAAACTTCTATAATGTGGATCTTTCCCACGGGCTGCAGTTCTTCATGAACTGCTCCAGCAAGGGTCCTTTCCACAGGGTACAGTCCTTCAGGAACAGACTGCTCCAGTGTGGGTCCCCAATGGGGTCACAAGTCCTGCCAGTAAACCTGCTCTTGCGGGGGCTCCTTTCCATGGGGCCACAGTTTCTGTCACAAGCCTGCTTCCACATAGGCTCTCCATGGGGTCACAGCCTCCTTCAGGCATTCATCTGCTGTGGTGTGGGGTCCTCCATGGGCTGCAGAGTGGATAACTGCTCCACAGTGAACCTTCATGGGCTGCAGTGGGACAGCCTGCCTCAGTATAGTAGGTACCTGGAGCACCTCATCCCCCTCCTTCACTGACCTTGGTGTCTGCAGGGTTGTTTCACATATTCTCACTTCTCTCACTCATTGCTGGGGGCTGTAGTGGGCTTATATGTGTTGAAAATTTCCAATAATTCAAAAGATTATAATTGTTTGAAGGAACTCTAATGACTGTATTTTGAACATGGGAATATATTTTTATTACATAATTATTGAAAGCTAATTATCATTTAAAGCTGTATTTCCTCTTTTCTGTAACTCTAGAAGAGTGGTAATAATTTGAGAAGTCTGCACAGAAAGGAATTTGACCTTTACAGTTTGTTTGTAAAGAAATGAAGAAGAAATCACAAAAGTCAATGTTATCTTAGCAGTTCCTGAATATGGCATATATGTTTACTTAAAATACGTTATTATAGACTTCCATAAAGTGTCTGGAGAGGCAGATTCCCTGCTTTGCTTTCACTGAAGATTTGTTAAATTTCAGTGGGAGGTTCTGCTTTCAACATTTTTTAATTTTTTTTTAAACTCAGACAACTTTTGGACACCACTTCTGAACATCCTTGAAAATGAACTCTCCTTCCTACACATTTCTGATAAGACAAATGCAGGAAATTGTTATAATAAATGTTCTATAAACAGCCTTGTTTTCATGGGTTAGCATTTCTGAGTCTTCTAACCTTGCACTGATTTTCTGGCAGTAATCTAACTGAAAAAGTATGAAAATGTTCTGGATATTGTCATTATTTCAATAACATCTAAGAAACTAGTTATTCTTTTTTAAAGTTTTGAATAAAAATTAGTGAATGAAACTCAATTAAACAACATTGCCTATGAGGAAAATGTTCTTCTGGTGATTCCCCAGTGTCACAAGGTTTCTCTGCACAGAAAATTATTTGAACAAAACAAGGAAGACAGTCCTTAATCATGAAGCAGACAGGCCTGACCTTGTCTCAGTTAGGATGAGATCAAGTGTGAGGGAGGATTTCTCAATTGCTTTTTTGTGTGTTGCTTATTTCTAGCATCTTATCATCCATCTAGCAATTAGAAATTCTGTCACTTGCAATTGCTGCCTAGATCAATAATTACTTCAAACCACATAGGTGATTAAATATACTCGTATTTAAAAAGTACTGTTCAACAGCAGCTGAAGGCTTGCTGAAAAACAGTAAATGCAGTAGCTGAAATCTAACATCTTCTGTGTAGACTGTAAGTAGAAAAAGCCCTTCTAATATCAATAAAACTGCTTTCAAGAAACATTTACTTATGCTTTAATTAAGTGAACATATTTATGGATGCATTATCTTAAGAAAGTTCACACTATAATACAGCTGTTTGCAACTGTCTTGAAAAGATTAGTTTATATCCATGTGTGAGAAATAGACATGTGCATGTTTTCATTGTAAATCCTGGTGTTTTCCTAAGGGACAAGGGAAAGAAAGTGATTTCGAAGTTATATTCATTCTGCTACATCATGAGAGCTTCCAGGAGTATCTGTTTGTCATAAGTTGCCACTGTCATCATTACTTTTTCCCCTCTCTTCTGTTGAATTTGTGTAAATAAAATAAGGCTTATCTGAACTGCTCAACAGGATTAAATGCATTACTATATCCCAACAGTTCCATGTTGTGTAAACCATTTCTCATCATACTCTAAGTCATTCCTTCAACTAAATAGAAAAGTTGGACTCAGCTGACAGCAATGACTGATGACTGCAAATCCTGTCCTTCCTTCCCTCCCACTTTAACACACCTGCTTTAAATGATTGCTTTCCTGATAGCTGTGCTGAAAAAAAACACTGGATTAAGCAACTCTGAGCAGATAGGAACAAAAACTGACTTAAACTTCTTTCTCTCTTATAGTCAGGAAGGAGAGTTAATGATAATTGGGTGCTTTAATGCAGTTTGAATTTTGTTTATCTGCAGCTGGCATTGCCTCTGACTACATATGAGTTAAGCAGATTGAAGGTGGAGGTGAGAAATTTTACTGCTCTCTGTACTTCAAGTTTGAAGAGAGCTGAAAATCTTATTGCATTTCCTGTGACTGGTGAGTCTGTTCTGTATTCAGGTGTGCTTGGTAAATAAAAGCTAGGTGCTTTTTTACTTCAGCAAGAGCTATGGATAATTGCTGAAATTAAAATTATTATTTGGGATGTTTAATTTGTGATTCCTGTGCTAAATTATACAAGCCAAAATGCAAGCCCTGTTTGTATAGACCAAAACTGGTGCAATAAATGCAACCACCTCTTGAGAAATATACCAATATGTTCTTGTCTGTAGGGAAATGTCTTTTTTTTTTGTTGGGGCAGAAGCTTCAATCCACAATAATAAGTCTCTAACACCTAGTGCAGTGAGTAATTGATTGGGATTTCTCCAATTCTTTCAGAATATCAAATTAATACATTGAACAAATCCTCACCTTACTTATTCAAAAGACCAATTGCAAGGCAAAGTCTTGAAACACTCTCTGGCAACAGGAGTTTACCTGAGAAAGGATACAATAAAACATGTTCAAAGTCTCTCAGAATTGAAACACAGTCTGGAAAAATATAGTCACAAATGATTAACAGAAAAATTCACTGTCTGAAGCAGGGCAGGTTGGTGTTATCTTACAGTGTTCCATGTTATTGCAAAGAGGTTTTGGCTTATTCTGCTTTACATGTAGTGGTCCTCCTCTGGACCCACTCCAACAGGTTCATGTCCTTATGCTGAGGATTCCAGAGCTGGACATAATACTCCAGGTGAGGTCTCACCAGACCAGATAGAGAGGGAGAATCACGTCCCTCAACCTGCTGGTCACACAAAAGGAAAGCACCTTTACCAAGAGCACAACCACCTTGCACTTGGGCTTAGCTTCATCCCATTCACTAAGGTGTATAAGCCACTCCTAAAGGCTGTTCTGCAGCCTGAAAGCATTGAAATTTCTTTCATAATCCAGTCCTAGGTCAGACAATAAGAACTACCTCTGGTACTATTTATATCCCTTGCTCTTAGCTTCTTACCTAAAATTTAAGTAGCTGAAGTTGAAATGAACTTTATTTTAATTATTGAAGTTTTTTGGGTTTTGAGGATTTTTTAGAAGGTTGACCATGTGTTTTAATATCTAGATCTTCCAGAACCATACACAAGTGTCTAACTCAGTAGTCTGAAACAGATCTTACTTTGAAAACATATTTGCTAATATGAAGCTGAGAAGTGTCGTGAACTCTGTTCTAATGTAACTCAAATAAATAGTTAAATGCCAAGGAAGAGCTAATAAAGGCTTGCCCTCTGCCAGGGAAAGTATGCCTCAGGGTTTTCTTTGGAGAAGCAAGCAAAAGCAGACATGGGAAATCTTGTGTATGCAGACATTTCACTTTGAAAGAATTGTTCAACACAATCATCTCTCAAATGTTCCTGAAGAAATCGAAGTGGCAAAGCAAGAGAAGGAAGATCCCTAAATGAATAAAGAACTGCACAAAAGATAGGCAACAGATGGTAAGAGGAAATAATCAGGTTTTTATATAGTTTTAATAACATTGAGAAATCTGCAGGGGAATTCTGCAGAGATACGGCTAGGGCTCATGGAGGTCAGCAAATCTTTAAATATTAGGCAAAGAGGAATAACAATGAATTGACAAATTCAGTGGTAATAAAAACATTCAGGTAGGAAAGATGAAAACTGAGTGTGAAGAGTTGCAGAAAAGTCTTATGACATTAAACTCCCATGCATTTTTTTCTTTTTTTTTTTTTTTTTCCCAAAAAATGTAGGTGAAGTAAAGTACACAGAAGACTGTCCTAAAACTGCTAGAATTCTGAGATGTTATCAGCCAGGAATCTGAGTGATGAGAGATTTTGGACAGAATAGGCAGTTCCATGAGAATGTTCTCTGAATTAAGAGTCAGGATAGCAAACATAATGTTGGAAACTATTGAATTCTTTAGAAGAGAATTGTTTAGAAGAGAGACTGCCAAGGTAAGACATGACAAAGTTCTGTCAGAAGCATGATAAAAGTGAATTGTTCTTTCTTCCTGTACAGGAATTACATCTATTACCCCTTAGCATGGAATAAAAAACAAAAACCAAATCCAAACCAAAAACTAAACCAAACCCAAACCAAAACAAACAAAAAACCCCCAAACAAACAAACAAACCCCAAAAGAGGCAAAAACAAATGCAAAAGAAAAGGAGGTGTGTTTTTACACAATTAAGCTATAGAATTGCTTGCTGTTGTTCATTTACTTGGGTTCAGAAACTAACAGAAAAGTATTCCTGAAAAAAAACCCAAAAACTAAAACAAAACCAAAAAGATCCAACTATTTACAGCTATTTAGTGCACAAAATCAGTATACTACATAATGCTATAATCCAGGGAATTACTTAGGGAGATTTTCTCTCTTCTTATGCTGTTCTGTAGGCATTTCCTATTTGGGTAGTGTTCAGGATACTAAGCTAGATGAACTTTTCATTTTACATCATTCTTTTGTTTTTACATCCTTATGGATATTAGGTATTTCTTGTAATACCAAGGAGTCTGGCTTTACATCTGATTGACTCAATCTTGTCCCCTGAAATTAAACTGAGTAAAATGAGCTTTCTGTTTCTCAGTTATGATCCTCTCTCAGCTATGATGAGTAAAATGTCACAGTTCAGCAGAACAGAGGAATAGTTCCAGGGGTACGCTGGAAAAGTGGATAGCAACATGACTTTAAGGAAAGTTTTTCATCTCTTTTGTTCACTTATTCCATTGCAGGGGACTTGTTTCTTCTGCAGGTATCCTTTTGCCACTTCAAGTTGTTTCACTTTGGAGCAGTCTGAAGAGTAGTTTCACTAAAGAAAATTATGAGATACAAATATTTGGGAGGGTAGGTCTTGTGTGCAGATGTTCTGATTGCTGCTACCTGTTTAGCACTCTGATGATTATTTGTCATGTAGGTGTGTCTCCATGCATGCAGTGGAATTTAAAATTTTATTTCCTATTTAGATTTTCTTAGAAGGGGAAGAGAAAAATCCTTCAAAAATGAATGAAGTATCCAGGAAATGTTCCGGTAGCCTTCAAATGGGCCATTAATATCCACAGGTAATCCCTAACAACTCTTCTTCCAATTCATTGTTCTTTTCTGTTATTATTTAACTCTTTAAAAGCAAAATAACTTTAATTTGATTTAAGATAGATCTTTCTTCCATACAACTGTTTTCTTTCATTACGTCACTATTAGGGTTGGTTTGTTTTTTACAAGTAGCTATTTATATTGTCTTTGCCTATCATCTGCCTATTTTTAGGCTTCATTCTATAATGAAATCTGTCTTTCTTCAAGGCAATTTTTACTATTTTTCTTCACAACTGCAGGTTTTCCTAATATCTTCCTTATTCTCAGATTTTGTATTGCAATAGTAATGCCCTTGTCCACTTTTCCTCCTTTCTGGCGTGATGTTTTGATTATTTCCACTGACCTCAGTGAATCGCTCTGAGTTCACATAGTCATGCTTCCCTCAGTTTTAATTCCTGAAAAGTATCTCAGGATTTCTGGCCAAGGAAACTGACTGCTATATCAGTCTATGATGGGAAGGATTCTATAAATGTAGCAGGTACATTAATAATGACAAATGGTGACAGGATCATCAGAAGCTCTTTCAGACCCTGGCAATGTAAAATATCCTCTGGACTTTTCCCACTGTAATATGTTTTACCATTTGCCATCCTCTTGTCTTTGAGCTCACATAAAGCACAGTCAAGGGAACAGCTGCACAACCTATCCAAGCAAGAAAGGCAGAAGAAAAGGGGTTAGATATAGGCTTCATTCAACATAGGATGTTTAATCATGAACTCTCAGCTATGGAGACAGACTTCTCCACAGGCAGTTTTTCCTCCTAAGTGGGAATGTGGTCGGTACAACCCCATTTCAAGATCTGAATTAATTCACATCTCCCCACCTACCTATGAATGATGGTCTTTTGTCATAGGACTACTCAGAGAATACCAAAAGGATCAGGTATTGATGTCCTACTTGATTCACCAAGCTTAAGATTCTACTTTCTATCTCAGCAGCTTCCAGTACATACACTCTGACAGAAGAAATTCAAGCACTAAGACCATACACCAGTATAGAGAGAAGTAGAGGTAACATGTAGAGTGAGTGTGAGCACTGACTGACTATGTTTAGCACTTCTCAGTGCAACAGTTCCTTGACTGTTTTGAATGAACTCCATCTAGCTCTGGCATTGTGGATATAGGACAAGCACTTGGCCTTCAGTGGTCCTCACTTGGTTTTGATACCTTTTTATTTGAAAGTATCAATGGACTCCTAGAAGCTTTAGGTTAATGAAGTATTTTAGGATTCTTGTGACATTTAAATAGTGATTAAAGGTACCCCAGGCATCACTAGCTTAGCTAAATTAATCTCCCTCTCCACTCTTTAGTGGAAGTCAGGAAAGTGGAGAAACAATTCATGTCTTTGAGACTTTAGACCTCTTCTGCTTTCTATAAACTGCAGGAGGGATCTGAAGTGACTAACCTCCTAACGTCACTGGATCCACTAAATGTCTGGATATGGACCCCAAATCTTCTTGGGGGTAATTTCAATCCTCATGCTAACACTGGAGATAAACATATATGAAGATATAAGAAGCAGAGTGACTGGGACTAGAGCAGAGGATGAGTGCTGTGGATCTATTTAAGGATGAAATATTGTAACATTTGGCAATGAAGTCAGGGCTCTTACTCTGTGTCTTCACCAAGGACAAAAGCCACTAAGATCTATTTGACAATATGAGGGCCTCATCATATATATATATATATACACACACACATATATATATATTTTTTAGAGTTTTCCACTTCCTTTACTCTAGTGCTGAAACCTGCTTCTTTTCTTTCACAAATTTGGAATACAAGATCTAAGCTTTTTCTTAAACCATACATGGACTAAACTGTTCTTACAAAATATACTAATAACAGTTAAAGACTAAAACAAAAAAAACCCCACTCAAACAAAACCCAACCAAAGAAAAAAACTAACACAACAAAACAAACCCACACAAAACAACAAGAACAAAAAGATAACACCCACCAAAAGCCCAGCAATGTAATCCCAATAATTAAGTATTTATTATAATTATACCTTAAGGAAAACCCTGTAAATGTTCCTAGCAAGAATATTGCACAAAATATGGTTTAATTAACATAATACTCCCTTTGCAGGGAGATGCAGAATTGCAGGGTGTGAACCAAATATTCCACATAACACAGACTGCATATTCTGGACCTTCACCACGTTCAAAGCATCATCTTGGCAAATGGTACAGAACCTGCAATCCTGATTCAGGTCTTTTGGAGGATGGTAGTAAAAACTCCCACTGTTTTGCTGGGTGTTTTTTTGGGCTTGGGTGTTGCTTCTTCTGTATGTTTCATAAGCTATACCAATGCCTACAGCTAAAGACAGAAACAGCAACCTGCAACCTGGCACTTTCTAAGGTAGTGCTTAATATTGAAAGACTTGCAAGAACATAATAATCACTTATGTTACTTTTTCCAAGGAGGTGGCATCCTGAAATCCTCTTGTATTATCTTTCATAAAGTTCCAGGTATGAAAAGGATGCAGACTCAAGGAAGAAAAAAACCCACAAGCAAACAAAAAAAACCCAAACAAACAAACAAAAACCTTGAACCAGTGTAGATCAAGAGCTCCCCATAGGCTGTGGCAGGGGACTGATGGCATCAGGCTGGGCTGGAATGGGGACCTGGGCCATTGACAGGGTAGGGGAGGTCTCCAGAGGGTGCCTACTGACACTCTTGGTGCCCTTAGGATCCTTGGAAAAAAACCCAGACTACCTCCCAGTTTGGTTCTAGGTTTTAAAGCAGTGCCCCATCCTCTGTTCTGCATTGACCTGCTTCTTCATGAAGTGATATTCTACCATTCCTCTCCCATCTTACACCCAAGATCATCTCCCTTGTATTCAAATGGACAGGGGAAGTGAAACAAGACTGAAACATCTTCTGGAAACAATCCCAAGTAAAACCACAAGATGTAAAGGAAAAGGAACACAAGTGGGTGCAAGGCTTGGAGTAGTGAAGATGAAGGATCTTGCCTGGCCTGAAAAGCCTTTGTAAAAACAACTTAGTAAAATATCTAGTCTCATTTGACCCCTTTGCTTCAATCATCATTTAGTTGTCAGAATGATGTTGTAGCACATGGAATTTTACTGGCTCGTTCCTGATAATCCCCAAAATTAGTTTCACGTTGGGAGACTTTACAGCTAATAATGATGCATGTAATTATTAGCCGTTTCTGGGATTAATTTAAAAGTTACCTGAAAATCATACCTCAGAATTCATGCTAGCAATCTAATATGCCCCAGCATTTTAGCAGCCACGTGTTAGCTTTGACAGCATTGTTTTCATACACTGGCTGGGATGATTGTCATTCCACCAGTTTTAAAAAACAAAGTTGCATAAAAATAAGAATCCCTTTATAACCACTGACTCTGAAAAACTTCTACCTCCAGCAACACTGGATTCTACTTTGACTTGACTTTGACAAGCAAAAGTGCTTTTGCATAAAATTGGCTGATATTCACAGACAAAACTGCCATATTTTGAGGAATTTCAGAAAACACGAATGGCTTGACAGTCACTGTGTAGAATTTTTCTGTTTCATAATTAATCTTCTATTATTCATATACATAAACTATCATATTTGTGATCCCCCTCCTGGACTGCTTCCAATCACAAGCCATTTTTCTACAGCTGTTTTAAAGCATACTTTGGGTGGCTGTGGATCATCCCATAGTTTCTGTTAGATCGAACAGATAAACCAAGATAAATTCTATATACTGGTGACTTAAGGACTTCACCTGTGTTGTTAAGTAATAGGAGAGTTGAGTGCCAAGTTAAAAAATAATAATGACAATAGTTAAAGTACAACAGGAATGCAGCCTGGCTTAAGCTGCATCCAAGTCCCTTTTTTCAGGACACATAAACATTCTCTTAAGTGTTCACAAAAGACTGAATCTATATGTGATTTTCCAAATTTGATTTACAGTATCACAAAGTCATGAGACACAACAGAGAAGCTGTACCTAATACATCATGGGGAGCTGGAGGTCCCCAGAAGACAGATTTGAGAGTAAGCTTTAGAAGCACGTATAAGGAAATCTGCTTGAACAACATAGTCTCTAGGGTAAATGAACAAATTTTAAGAGGAAGTATCAGAAAGCCACAAAGATAGCTGGTGCATTATGATTAGGACTTGTGACAGGAAAGCCACCCATAAGCTCACATGCAAAAGTACTTAAAGTCAAGGAAAACCTTCACTCAGAGTTGATAATTTAGACACCCTGGCTTAACCTCAGAAACAAAATAAGCTTAAAATCAAGTAGAAATTACTTTTAGGGATCAAGGTATGCCTAGTGTTGGTTTTCAGTCAAATTAACCAAGGCAGAAAGTACACAGTGGTGGCTAGTAGTTGTATTTAACATTTATAGACACAGAGAAGAACAAACCCCCTCTGGCACTTGTGCACAACACCTACTTAGACACTGATGCACAAAGACAATAAAACAAATTATGCTGTTTTCACATCAATGTCATTTACAGAGACTCTTTTCATGATCTTAATCACTACACAGGGAGGAGCAAAACTACTTACAGAGTCACATATAGGAGCATGTTTAACAACCTACTGCCCTGCTGGAATATAATGGAATGTCAGAAGCTAAACTTTTCTTTCTTAGAAGCACAGTTACCTTGCCTAAGATGAATATGTGCCTGTCTGTTGCACAAAGCAATCCTGAAAAGTCTTGGGTTTATGCAAACATCTACAGATGACCTAAAATTAATTCAGGGCTAATCCATCATAAGTACTTTCTCTCATAAACATATGTGGATGTCTCTATATAAGCAACCTGAGTATCCACACAGGATATGGTGGTTGTAGATTTAATTATCTCTGCAAGAATTGAAATTCCCATTACCAAGAAAGCCTTAACTATCAGTTTGAAACCGAAGTCAAAAGTGTGATCATATTTATCTCACCGTATCCCCCACCCCGTTATTTAAAATGTCTCAAAGCAGTTAGAGTGCTTTTTTACTGTAATTCTTATCTCTCTTTCCCTTTATGTGGTTTGTTATTATGCTTTTAGGACTGTCATTTAGCAAAAAAATTTGTTTCCTATTATCCTACATCCAGGAGCTTCCTGAGCTGGTAGAAAACTTATTTTTACAGTGTTCTGTCTAGACTCTGCTATTCCAAAGTCTTTCACAAATCAGAGATCTAAATTGTCTACCATTTTTAAGCTCCTGAAGCAATAAAATAGCAATATGACATTGACCACATTGAGGACATCACCTCAGTGACCATACTCACTGAGTAAGCAACACAATGTTTTGAGTTGTTATACTGATAGCATTTTATCTTTGTGTTCTCTGGGAGCGTGTTTTTTCAACAGAAGTAAACCATACTGTTCATCTAATCACCTGCTCTGTTATTTGAAAGAAAAAGTGCTCCCAACACACTTGGAGGACTTGCTAAGTCCTGGTCTATTATTTTCAGTTTGGTGGAGAACTAAGATCCCCCCCAAAGTTCTACCCTTGCAGAAGGCCATTAGAGATGTAGACATATAGTGCACTTCTGGAAAATTAGCTACACAGTCTGTAGAGAAATACTATATCTGTAGAAATATTTTAACTATGCAGTTTTTGCAAATAATTATCTTGATGCCTCAGCAAAATCATAGCTTTGGCATTCAAATGTCAATGTCCTCCTACCTTTCTATATGGTCTTGATATTTGAGACTAGATATCTCAGATGCTTCATATGAATGGACTTTAGTCTGCCCAATAAATAGATATCATCCCAGGTAGACAGGCCTTTGTAGGTCATCTTCATTCCACATGGACACTTGTACAGGGCTATTATTTGCAGATGCTTAAAAGTAGGCACAGTGCAAGTGCTGAAGGTGAGAAAACTAGTTGCACCTTTGGTATCTCCATTAACATTGTCATTTCCAAAGCCCTGTCTTGGCTTCCAGCTTTCAGCCAAACTTCTTTATTTGGAATCAGTCCAAACTCAGTACAAATTCTTTTCATTTGGGAGCAGACTGGTTTTGTTTGATGTTCTTCTGCATCATGCTCAAGACAGCAGCAGAAAGCAAAATCATCTTATCAGTGTTTTCTGCTCCATCAATATCCCTCCTGTATTCAGTTCTTCCTTCCTGAGCTTTTATCTTTGCTGAGGACTAAAACAGAATAATTCCTGTCCTGTGGAAACCTTAATTTTCTTTATAAATGTCTCACAACACCAATGAATTATTGTAGTCTGACATGCTCTTTTTTCTTGCACATACTTTTTATTAATTTTAAGAAGAGGTCTGGGTTTTGTGTTTGCTTTTTTGCTTTGTTGGTTTATTTTATTTTGGGTTTTGTTAATAAAACCACCCAGTTTCTAAACTAACAACAAATAGTAGTTTATTTTCACTTCTATCCTCATTTTTCTAAATACTTTTTGTATATCTGTTATTTTTTTATAAGATATTGACATTTTTAAAAATAAATTCATCAGCAGAGGTAATTGCAAATATCCTTCAGTTGACATGGAAAAAAACCTGGTCACCATCCTCTTTACTACAGGACATAGTACCATACTTTCATACCTTTCTTACCATTCCTGAGCAAATAAAGTGCATTCAGTATTTCCTTAGTGATCATGAATTTACCTTTCAGTTTTGATCTCTCTTCTGAACTTTCTGCAGTTTGTCTGCATTCTTCTTGTTCTGCTTACAGTCTTCCTAGCTTTAGTAACACCAAGTTAAAAGTTTATTACCTTCTTTGTAATACAAACTTGTTCCTAAAACATCCCAAATAAATGTGATTTGAGGTTTAGTTTGTCATGTTTTATGGTTTCTTGGTTGGTTGGTTGGGTTTTCTACTTCTGTATAAAAGTCTGAAATTATTGAGCTGTTTGGGGATACTCACTTCTGGAGTCATTTAAGTGTTTTCACTTAATGTCCAGAAAGCTTGTTCTACAACATATTCCTGACAGCAGAAGATGTCAAAATTTTTGAAATCCCTAAACTCACATTTACAGATCACCTTGGAGGCAGTATCTTTTCATGAAGAACATGCTCCTCATATACAGTTAAAAACTCACTCACCTGTATTCAGAGCTTGATGGAAGAACCACACTAAAATAGGACTATATTGTTGCCCTTTACACAATCCTACAGATTTGCACATTGCACAATTCTACAGCTTAATTCTGTGCTTAATTAATTGCTATTAGCATCTTATATTCACATGAAGGCTTAGTGGACAAATTGTAAGTGCTTATAAAAACAAACAGTTTCTTTGAAGGGAATAAGTAAAGAAGGTTGAATTCTAAATACAGACTCTGAGGTATGATAGACATAAATAAGCCACAACACAAGGGATCTAAGAGGCAAGTGGTCAAATGCATTGCAGTTGTTACAAGCATTTAGGTGGTGATGGCCACATATTTGTTAATTAAAAGGTGGGACAATTTATGTTAGATGGTCAGCTTCAACACCATTCCTGAGTGATGAGTGCCCTGTCAGCAGGTGTATGGATCACCAACTGAGCAAGAGTAATTCTTTATTCATGTGCATGAGGTGGCCCACTCAAACTGAGGCACACCAAATGTGTTTTTTCACATAGTTCTTATACTTTTCAAGTGTTCAGGTACAACATGATTTAACCAGTCACTATTGAACAAAAAGATACTAATATTTTTAAAAGCAACTTTTAATGTGTGGTGTCACTATCCAGCTGCTTCTTTCCTGATCCATATGTCCCTGGAGACAGTCTTGCTACTGTTACTTATCTGTGATGCCAGATAGTGTAAGGGTTTTGCAGAGGTGTTGGAGTGGCTGGTGTTATCTTGGTTTGCTTTAAGATCCTGAGAAATAAAGTTTCTTATCTTAAGAGTGGGTGCTGCCCTCCTCCTTGCCATGAGCTAGGGACTTGTAGTTATGCTGACTTAACCATGACTATGTGGTATTCAGTGTAAATTATGTGTTTCTTAAGAAAGTTAATACAATTTCATACTATTAAGAAAGTTCATACAATTACATACTGTAAAGACTGATTGGTACAAGAGTTAGGGAATGAGATTTTCTTAACAAAGACTTGTCTGGCTTCTTTAATGTTCATATTAGAAATTTTTCACCGACAGGATCTGAAGATTTCTTGGATTGTTTGCACAATACCATCTCCCCTCCCACTAAAAACCTCCCATGGGAACACGGGATAATGATCTGGACTTCTGCACCAATTTTGGTGCCATTTGTGCATATTTCAATTTAGACTTTGAAGCCTGTGGGGACTTTCACTGTAGGCACATCTAACTGGATTGTGTTAGAAAGGGCATAGATTATGCTGACAAACTGAAAACTTGAAACTTGGTATTGCCCCAACAGAAGCTCTTACTGGTAAGTACCCAGCATACTCAGTCTGTATAGTGTGCTACTGCCCAGGCTATGACAACTTGTGCAGGAAAGTCATGAAAACCAGTCAAAGCTTTGAAGAATCTGATGTCCTGTTTCTTAGGGATTCAGAAAGAAGGTCACTGTTTTACAACATATTCTCCACTTCGTGGTTATCAAAGTAGAACCACACATTTTTTCAGTTCAGCTGAGTGGTATAGAGTTGCTAGTTAAATTTGCCTCCACAAGTTTTCATAATTTCACCTTCACCTCCAAACTCCATCCCTGTGCTCTGAGACCAGTGAGAACCTCATCTTTTTGACTGTGATTACACTAATCATATTGCTGCATGGAGAAAAAATAGATAGCTTTAAATTTTACAGTGGCACAGAGAACTTGTTAGCCATCTCTGTGTTTTATGTGAGGTCAGAAAAAATAATCCAGCAAGGAGCACTTCAAATAAAACTTTTTTAATATTTAACTAAGCTTATCAGGACTGGGGGAACTGGCAAGCAATGAGGTGCATTTTAAATATTGTATTTTATTCTTAAGTGACCTTTATTCCTTAATTATAACAATTACATTTCAGTTTTGATCAAGAAGAGTGAGACCATTTGAGTGGAAAAAAGATATTTAGGCTCCATTATCAAATGTTTTCTGTCAGTCTTTTCTATATGTGTATATCTGTTATGTAAGCAGTGTGAATTACATTTTATGTTAATCAAAACAAAAAAAATAATTGATTTATTATTGTTTGTCAATAGCCACACCTATGCTATGGAATTTTGAGATTTGTTTGAGAGAGTACTATAGAAAGTGTGTGTGTGCAATACTTTTGGTCAAAATAATTTATTTAGAAGTACAAACTCATAATACAGTTTTTATGATTGAAGTGAATGATTAAATACATGTATATAATTCAAATATATATAAATTAAAAACAAAACAAAACACGACTATAGGAGAGAGAGACGTGAAGAGCTGCAAGAGAAAGCTGGGCTGAGAACAGTGCATCCAGCAAACTGAGCAGCCTGCCCAGCAAACCCAGCCATCCACCTCCTTGCTAGCTAACTGGAAAGCATTTATTTTATAGCATCAGCATATTCCCAGTGTTCTGGCACAGTAGAAAATTATCAGCTGCTATGAACAGTTCCTTTAAATTATTAATCCAGTGCACTGTTTGCTTTGCAAAGTGACACGTATGGATCAGAGTACTCAAAGGTTTGACCAGATATTTTGTTTGTGGTAGCAGAACATGACCAGAAAGATCCCTTTGCATTAAAAAAAAGACAGAGTCGAGTATGTGCTGCTGCATGGACTGAAATACTCTAATTCCAAGTTTCTTGAGTGATTTAATACCAAATGTGTGAGGCTAAAGAACTCACATCTTCAGCTCCCCAAGCATGATCATCTTTTTCTGTGACCTTCTGCAATTAGCAAAAGCTGTTCACAGACCCAGAAATTTCTCCGTTAATTTTCTACTGGGACATAGCCAGTAAGAGCTGTTTTCATGAGGAACTATGGAGAACATAACATGGACTTACTGCTGAGTCAGAGGTTTTGAAATGTATAATCCAGTAATTGCACAAGTAGCCTTTATTCTAAAATAAGAATTATTTTAAAGGAACTCTGGACTGAAATTCTTCTCACCAAATGGAACTGTTCTTATTTTCTTTAAAGAATTCACTATAGGTGGCCATTAAAGTAACTTGCTTTCTTTGTAGTGCTTGGTAGAACAGGTTTTCTTTACTAAGTCTCCAGCTGTGCCTTTGGGAGCAGTACAGAACAGCCAGCTGGCCAGCTGCATTCTGTCTAGTGCTACTGGGAAGTGTGCCAGTATTTGCATAAACAGTTTGTCCCTGTTGTTTTACTGGGGAAAAAAAAAAAAATCTTGCAGTTTCCAACTGTGTCTAAATTTGAGCCTTCCTGCATCTTGAAGGATAATCACATTTTTGAGTTAAGTAAGCAGGAAGTGGAATTTAGTCACTGAGCAATCAGAGAGAAAGACCTGTGCTCTAGTAACATGCCTGAGTTTTGCTGAGCCATAGCTATGGGAAATGCAGAGATACCAGAATAACTGCTCCTCTCAAACACTAACTCTAAGGTTATGTGATAGCAAATGTTTGCTACAAAGAGCTATCTGCTCATCATGCTGTAGTAATTACTATCAGAACCAACACCTCCTTATACTCACCAATAGTGTAATAAATTTCTCAGATTCACTCTTACAGTTACAAAGCATGAGGAAGAAAGGAGACATCACTGAGTACTTTGTAGCTGTGTTCATTACATATACATAGCATGTTAGGTCTAATTAAGTACCAGCTTTGGTATTGTAGACCCCTAGCAACCCCATTGATATTCTCATTCATTAATAGTTAAGTACACAGAATTACATTCTATATCGATGCAGAGCAAATTTGGAATAAATTCTTTAGGGTCAGTAGAATAATACCAGTATAACAGTGATTCAAAAGTCAGGACCAGGCTCCCATTTTTCAACTTTAGCAGAGCACTTCTACATTTTCATTCTGTATTTATTTCACACTGTGTTTTCCTGACATGAATTTTCTGTTTGCATTACAGACAGAGGTCACAGGGCTACCTGTTTTCAAATAAAAGTTTCATGTTGATATCTGTTTTGTATATGTTAGATTGTAATGGTCTCTTTTGCAGTGTAGGAGTGGTGTCAAATAAAGCTACTATGAAATACCAGAGACAAAGCATCATGGCAGCCACTGTCTCAGTATTCAGAAAGCACCAAAACCCCCCTAACAATAATGTATTTCCTTTCCCAAGTTTTGTGTTCCCCCAGAAAAGTTGCAGGTTCTCTTGAAATAAGAGAGTCCTCCTTTAAAAAAAGAACAAATCTTTCCAGATATGTTTGATCATGTGTTTAGGGTCTGTAGGAGAGAATGTACAAATGCCAAAAAATGAGTGGGAACTAGGAGTTGCTGGTTGTGTTGGACAGAGGACCATTTCTCAGAACAGTGAAAGGCTAAGCAGCTGCAAGACAGAGGGCTCCCAAGGAATGCACTGAGGCATAATCACGTGCATCTTGCCACAGTTGCAAAAAAGAAGGAACTTCAGTAAGCAGCATTCTGTAAATAGAAAGATCAAGATCTCACACTGGTAGAAGCAAACTTGGGAGCATGCCCTGAAAAATAGGAAATAGGTTTTGAGACTGGGTGTTTTGAAGATGTTTTTGTTTCATTTTTCGCCAATCACAGCATTGACAGTGTTGGTATAATGTGACAGAATTGAAATTCAGACACACAGTAATGAAAATTCACTAACTTCAGTTTGGCAACTTAACAGGTAAGAAATCATAATCTTACATCCTCCAATATCTCTTACTGATCTAAGGAAGGCTTTAGAACTCCAGTTCAGTAAGCATTAAAAGATTAAATTCAGGAATTGTTTCCTGAAACATCAAAATGAAATTGTTCCTAAGCAATTTGTCCAGAAGAAGACATTATAACAAGCCTGATTCTGCCTGTCAATAATTACATCAATACCAAAGTTCCAAAATTATTTTGAAGACAAGCTCAAATCTATATTGCTTATTTTAAAAAGTTGCTAAAAGAAGATTGTTAAGAAATCAAATTCTTCCAAAAGGTTTCGAAGTTGTCCAGAAACTTCACATGACTTCATTGGTTTTCATGGTACAAATCTATGCAATAAATCAGAGGTGAGGTGAACTGACACTAAATATCAGCCTGTACTGGTTTATGTACAGTTTCTATATAGCTAGAAAATTAAAGCTTACTAATAATCATACACATACATCATTTCAGCATAGTTCAAGAACACTTGTTGGGTTTGTGCTGTTCATAATAATGAGAAGCAACATTTACTCAGAGTAAAAGCACTAGGGGAACTTTGTTCTTCTAAGTAAAAGCCATTTCACCTCTTTGAAAAGTTAGAGAACTCACCGCAGAATTACATTGTTAATAAAAGATGTAGCCATTTCTCTGGTGAAACAGCAGAATGAAGAGTTTAGATAATTAGTATTTCAAATCACAGCTTTCACAAAACATCTCAGAAAGTACCTAAAATTATTCATTGTGTCAATCAGAAAATGCTAAGGAAAAAGAACAGCCAGAGATGGTTTTTAGTCTAAAAAAAATTCCCCAAGCATCTTTCTTCTTAGAAAGTGATCTCCACCAGTTGTGCTTAATAGGCAAGAAAATTTTAGAATCAACATTCACTGACTGAGAATCACAAGTAAGGTAACAAAAAATCATGTATGAGAAGTGGAATTTCTTGACCTTGTTTACACCCTCCAAGAACCAAGACACAGAGTGTAAAGTGCATTCAATGTGAAGAAATGTGTTATTAAAAAAGATTGTTAAGCATTACTGAAAAACTGGATGGATGCCAGCCATGGCTGGATGCCTATGGATGCCAGCCACAACTGTGACAATAGGCGTCACTACATTACCCAGTCTTACTAAAATCCATTTAAGTTTTAGAACAGTGGGGGAAAGGTGCATTCTGGTTTTGGAAAGCATGCAGTCGTGTTTTGTTTCAGTGACAGCAATAAGCCATCAACATAGAACAGATATTTGTCTATTCCTACTGAGAAAGGGAAAGAGGACCAGGGTCCAGAACCACTGCAGGAGTCCCCAGATAATTCAGACAACTAGATATAAAAGGGAGAGCCACAGTGCTGGAATAAAATAAGGATCTTCTGAACATTCCTGGGTAGCAACTACTCCAGTCAGAGTTCTGTCCCTGTGCTGATGAGCAAACTCCAATAAACCTTACATTTTACCTCTATGAATCCTTACGGTTCTTTCATATAATATAGACAAATCTCAAACTCAGAGCTTGAACCTGAAGGCCAGAAGAAGAGCATTTTGAACAGCCAAGAATGAAGGAGAGATGATTTGGCATTTTGAGAGACAGTTACTGAGAAGAAGAGTATCAAGAACAGGTTTTAGACAGGGACTACACAGTACTAAATGTTCCAAATGAAGCAGCACAATGGTTTGCAGTTTTTATAGAAATACCTGATGAATTTCCCAAAAGGAAACTCTCATCAGATTGGACTAGCACCAATAAACATGCTATTGCCATAAAAAAAAGGTAGCTTAGTTCACACACAGCTTTGCCTTGCCAGAAATAGATTGTACTTGAGATAAATCAATGATAACTTGAGTAGCTGCCCACAGCCATTTTTGTCAATGCTTTTCTAAGAATCTAGATTGCTTTGTTATTCTCTCTAACAGAAAGACAGCAATCACAATTAAGGTGCACAGTAGTATTAACTCATCTCTATAGAAGATTGATTTAGTCATGGATAATGTGGACAGTTGCTCAGGGAAGAAGATACAGAAAACCAAACAAAAAACCCCAAACAAACAAAACCCCCAAAACTACAAAATAATAATCTAAAAAAAGGCAAAGCACAAACAAACAAACAGAAAAACCCCAGCTGTGCTTCTCCCCTACCCTTGTTTATGATACTGGAGCCTTGCAAAAATGGTTTGTCTTTCTGTGGTGAGTGGGCTGGTCTGCAGTGCTGGGGAGAGGAGCTCCTCCCAGGCACCATCTTTTGTTTCACTGTCTTATGGGAGGTAGCAGAAGCAGCAAGCCCAGCTCCACATATTTTCCACCAGCTTCCTCTTCCTTCGTAGTGGGAGTTGCTTAGCCCCAGCCAACCTCCAACCACCCACCCCCAGGTCTCCTTCTTGGAGTAGCAGAATTCAGTGTTAGCTCCAAGGTTTAACCTGGCTCTGTTGCACATATTCAAGCTGGGGAATTGCTGTCCCAGGTAAGTATAGGATCTGGGAAGTCACTGTGAGTCAACCCTATGGAAAATACCTGTGTATACAGAATAAACAAAGATGAATCCTATGTTCAAGGTTTAATGTCAGAATTCTTATGAAATGCTTTGTACAACATTTAGAAGTGAAGATGTAGCACAGCAGGAAGTCAGGGACAGCATATCCTGCTTTTCTCTGAAATCCTCCCTAGAAGACTACATTACCCTTACTTGTCTAAGGGTAGCTTCACACTTTTAATTTCATGTTTCCATTAGAGGGCATAGCTCTTCTCTTCCTTAGAATATTACTTCTAAGACTCACCCTAACAGAAAGCTTATTTATAAAGGTACTTAATACAGATATGTTTGTGTCTAACTCCATTTCAGTACTTTTCCAAACCAGCGAAACAACTAGACTTGGCGATTACAAAAGGTTGCTGAGAAGGAGCTCAGTGTGCAAACAGAAATTGCTTCCTCACCTTTTGAAGTGTGTGGCTTTAGTTTAACAATATTTTTACTTTAGAGCAATGATGTACTTGGTTTTTCCTTTAAACATTTAGTTTCAGTTAGTAAAGTCTAATAAAAAAATCTGATTTCAGCTTTAAAAAACCCTTTGTTTGTCTTTCTAATCTCACGTCTAAGCAAAAACCTCAGAGGCAAAACAGGAGAACAAAGATTTTGCAGCCTCCAGAAGGAGATAGACATCCTCTATGTGTTTGTGGCTGAGGGGTATAGTGGTGGATTGTGGCTTGAGGTGTGGGCATACATGCTTTTCATATTATTCAAATAAGGTCTTAGGAGGACCTGCATAGCCTATACTCCCATGGATGTAGTCATCCATAACCTTTGTCCTCATATGTCTCTGACTGGGGGGGCTTCATAGTGAGTTCATCTGAAGAAGCCACTAAGGAGGATGTGGAGAGCCCATGACCAAGGTGATGACAGCATCCCAAATTCTGCTGCTACATTGGAGCTCTCTAGTGGAGTACACGCTGTAGAGCAGCCTCCTCCTATTTCATTGCCTAGCAAAACACACCAAAATATTGGGCTTTATTTTTATTCTGAGGCCCTTTGAAGATAAGTGAAATACGCACAACGTTGGCATGTTCCCCAGCACTCTCTTTTTTAACACCTACCACGAGTTTAACCTAACTCCTCTGAAGCTCTCAACAACATAATCTGGCATAGGAGGAAGTGGAAAAGGTTTCTGCTGGGATTGAAGGTAAGGCTTCTAGATAGCCAACATATCATGTAATTTGACTTCAATTTATAGACTTTGTTCTAGCTGAGCACAGATAAACATCAAACCCACATGATCAGACCGAGTTTGAAGAAGATTCCGAATTCTGTTTGTCACATATTTTTCTGGTTACTTCAGTGTTAGAATCATTTGAAAGGCACCACTACCAGTCCATACAGGAGTGAGATGAGACTGCTGTGGTTTGGGTAACAGAGACAAACAGGAGGCGGTTAGCATTTTCTGTCAACTGTGGAGGACTACTGTAGGCTAAAACTTTTATATTTCCTACTGTTCTTTCATAATTAGAAAAACCCAGTTAATCAGGACTGCTAAAAGCACCAGAGCCTAGAGGGGTTGGACTGACTCATTCTCCGTCTTCTTACCTTTTTCCACTGCCATTTGGCCAAATCAGAGGCCCTAAGATAGGTCTACCTGCGAGGTAGATGCAGCACTCAGTATTAGCTGAATGATACTAAGCACAAGCTCCCCAATTTCAGAACCAGTGTCAGTACAAGGATCCAGGAAGCCCCTCATCCACTTCAGGTTTTGGTTCGGGTCCTTCCCCTTCCTGTGATTAATGCCATGAAATTAAGGGACAGAAGCTGAGGAAAAGATATAAGAAAGGAAGCAATTCACAAAAAATTAGCACAAAGTTGTATGTGCATTTCTACTGCATCTACAGACTTGTGAATACATAAAACGGTAAAAGGTTCCGATTCATGAGACCAACACATGAGGCTGGGTAGAAGAGATGTGCAGCATTTTGCTTCATAAGAACTGCCAATAGAATTTCTGAAAGCTTTTTTCTTTTGGAGGCAATGCATGTGTTTATGTTTATAAATTTCTTGCTAATCTGTTAGTTGTCATCAATGTAAGCAGCCAGGCTCTGCTTTCCCTGAGCCATTAGGGACACTGTTTTATATCACTAACAATGCTTTTATTCCTGGTGCTGTCACAGCAGCTGAATGCATCAAGTGGCTATCAGGTCTCTTTCTGTTTAGAGCTGAGCAGAAATGCAACACAAACTGGTTGATAACTGTCAAAGCTAGTGCTGCACAGTGATTATCTTCTCTGACTGTCTGCATATCATGAGACATAGGACTTCCCTGAAATCGTGTATGAACAGTTCCATTCTTGCAAAACTCTCTCTGCAGGCTCTTAGCAATTGTTATCATTTAACGAAACAACTGGAAATGGGAGGGAAGGAACATTGAGAACTGTAAAATGAGTACATTGTTATGAATACAAGGAGGTTTCAGCCCACCACCTGTATTTCGTATCATCACCTAAGCAATGTTCTGGTTCCTTATTAAAGGCTTGACAAAAGAAGGAAACAGACAGAAAGTAGCTAAACAATTTCCTTACCTTAAAGCTGTTTTGAAGTCTTGGAGACATCGTGGAAAAGCAAAACATCCTGGGAATTTCTGAAGTAAAGTTCCATTCATAATTAATAATGTAAGAAGACTGACCAGAATTTATTTACCTCTTTTGTGAAAAAAACCCCAAACAAACAACCAAAACAAAAAAACCCCAGAAGATAAGTTTCAGGTCACCTTCTCTCAAGAAAAACCATTAAGTAGCTTGAGATGAATATGGAGAATCCTAATGTTAAGTCTCTAGCATGATGGAACCCTGAACAACAACAGGTTCAAATGGTATTTATATTTTATACCATAAGGTCCTTCAAATTATCTTGATCAGAGCAGTCACAGAGGTTCCCACCTAATTCATACCTGAAAAGATGAGGTTAACTTTTTAAAAAGATGGGAAAAATCTTCTGCTGTTTTTACCAGCTAGTAAGTACTAGGTAATAAGAAAAAAATATACTTTCTTAGGTGTCTATTCACTACTGAGTACCCAACCACTAGTTCACAGAGCCATCTTACTTTATGGTCTCTTTCTTATCATCTTCTGTTCTCAGTGGAAAAGTCTAAGCTAAATTTCACACTCAGAACCTCTCTGGAGAGTTCATGATCTCCCTTGGAGGTGATGCCTTCTTACCATTGATTGCACCACAAACCTCAGTGCCCATCTTCAGAGCTCTGACTCACCTCACAGGTCCGGGTGAGCCCTCCTGCACATCAAAGTGGCTAATTCAGATGTTCACTCTGCATTTTGAATCTGGATCAGATCAATAATATGCAAATGAGCAACTAAGCACTCCTTAGTTATGCTGGCAACATTTCATACACAGATTAATATTTCTTTTCTTTGTTCACTCTGGACTCCCCTTTGAGCCTTGAAGTCCTATTAAAAGCAATGGATAATCACATGATTGGTGGTTGTGGGAAAAATTCTCAGCCAAAAAAAATATTTCTACAAACCTTATAATTGTCTTTAAAATAAGCAAACAACTGTGTTTTAATTTGGCATGCATCATTAAGGCATGTGGTACAATATTTCAGTGCCAGATTCAGGAAGGAAAGGGAAACTATCGTGGGGATCTTTAGAACTTAGCAAGGAGCCAAAAAGATTATTTGAAGAAGAGATTATTAGGCAAGCTAAATGTGTGTAAAGGCACACTAGGATTCATGAAATGAGGAGAGAAATCTTGTTGATGAAACAAAATCTTCTGATTTGCACTAGATTTTATAAAAAGACACTACAAATAATGAAATGTAGGAGTACATGGGACATCAAAAGCAGTTCTAGTCTGTCTCTCTGGGTTAAAAATGGCTGGATTCAGTATGCCATAACAGTCTGTGGTAGAAATTAATCCTATATGTTCCTATAAAACAAAAGGATTTATATAATCTTCATATATAGCTTGTTGCAGTGCTTAACTACCAGTACAGTTAGAAGTTTATCATAAGATGTAATAGAAACTTTATTTGTTAGAAACCACAACAACCATTTGGGGTTTTTTCCTGATATGAACATCTGATCTCCATTCTCCTCAAAATATATTTGGTATTTTTAGGCTATCATTACACACTTCATTTCCTTGTTTATCTATTTTCCAAACTTAAAACAAAAAAAAATCTTTGTTTTTGTTTGTTTGTTTATTATGACTATTATTTCCATTCCATAAGGCCATTGTTTCCTAATGCTTAATACAATCTGCTTTGCTTTGTTACGTAAACACCATAAACCTCTTGTGTACTCTTTATAATTAATAATGGAAAAATATATCTAAGCTGTCAAACTATTGCAAATGTTTCATGGTCATACTTTCAGATTGCATATATTGCATTAGACAAATACATCAAAACAATTTTACAGTGTATTGCTTGTATAATTTAGGGCATAGTGGAGGTCTGTTGCCCATTACATTGACCCCATGCTTACTTACAAAGAGGTAAGGAGAATATACACAACATTTTTGTCTAAATACCTCTGACATTTTCAATCAGAAAAGGAGAAAGATGCCTATTTCTAGACTTTCGCCACTCTTATGAGTGTCTGCAGTTGAGCCTTGGAGGCTCCTCTAAGTATATGATGGAACTGATGGCCACATATGAAACTCCTTGTATTTCAACAGTCTGATGTTATCTCTGGGAAGAACTCTCCTTGACTATGTTAACTGGGATATCATCAGCTACAGTTCCTTTCAGGTATGCCTGTTACTACAAATCTACAACTCTTAATGCTGGCATCATATTCAAAAGATGTCTGTATATCCACTTTCTTCTTTCCATTAGTATATATGGAGAACAGCGGCTTTCAGCATTTTCCTGCCCCTAGAGTTATGCCTCTATTTTTTTCCCTATAATTTCCATGTACACCCACACAGACTCAAAACAATTCAGAACTTGGCCTGTAGTAAAATAAACTGTTTTCTATAGTGGATTATGATGTTGTGTAGTCAAATAGACAGTAGCCAATTTTGTTTGTCTGTAAAGTTAATTTATATTTCTTTTTCTGCTAAAGAGATGATTTCTGTATTATTTCAGTTGTTTTGGTATGTTTTCCATTTTGAAAGATGTGAATTCTGAAGAAATGTTTTAATATTCAGACTACAGGTCAATGAAACAGGTAGAAATTATTCCAGAGATGGATTTAATTCTTAGCTATTAATTACATAAAACTTCTGACATAAAAATGTCCTTTCAAAAGTGAGACCAGGATGGATGGTTGGACTACACAATTAATCTAATAAAGTGAAATTAAATGTGTTATCTTGCATGTAGAACAAGGACACTCTCCCCTCCCAAAAGAGCTCTTGTCAATATGAAGATGCATGTGGCTATCATCACAGGGACACCCTGTCTTCCATTGCTTTTGATCACCATGGCCTAATTTTGTGTCTGTAGATCAACTACTTGACTATTTTAATGAAATATCAATAAAATTATTTCATTTTGTAACTCTTATTCCAGTGTGTTGGAAATTATCACTGGTTTTCACCATATTCCAAATTTCTGTCAGTTTTCTTAACCTTTTCAGAGCCACTCACAAGATTCACATGGACTTTTTGTCCATCAGGTCTTGAAGTTTATCAGGATATCTCCAGAGTGATTGCCACTAAGTACTGAAAGCACCCTCCAGTAACATGTCAAACATGTTCATGCACTGAAATCTAGAAAGGCTTCTAGCTTCAAGTGTTTTCCTAAAATAAGAAATTGAACTTTGGCTCTTGGAGTCTCTCTGGACATTGATGACATCGTCACTTTGTCCAACAGCTTTGAGAAAAACAATTCATTCTTTGCTTCTATGGTAAAGAAATCTTTCTCCAGTTACTTGCATGGGAGAATGACACTGTTCAAATTCTCCCTGGAGAACTGCTGAATTTGAAGCAGTGAAAAAAAGCTAGAGAGTTCTGATGCAAAAAGATATGTTTCTGTTAAGAATCACACCCAGATGAACCTTTGTAAGAATAACAGTGAAAGTACTGCAGATAGAGATTAAAAATTTCAGCATTCTTGCTGAAGATTTTTAGCAGCAGAAGATGAGGCTTCTATACTATATGCTGTAAGTGTGAGAGGAAACTGAACTCTGGAAATGCCTATTATTTTTGATTGCATGCAAAAACAACAGAAGGTGACTAGTCCAGATGTAGACTGGCACACAGTAGGTACCTGCAGACAGTTGCAACTATTGTCAACAAATGTATTTGAACATTGTAACAACAGTGATAGAATGTAGTTTTATTAAGCATTTATGATTGTAATGAATTATCAATAAAGAATACATGGCATAAAAGTGTACAATACATTATTATTTGTATATATACTTATTTTTATTACCTCTACACAAATATGCACTTTTAAAAGAATATGATACAATCTACAAATGTTGCTTCATTTTCATACACACAAACTCATGCAAACAGGATGTTCAAAATGGCATTTGGGGATATCAAAAACTTATAAAGAAGAACTTTCTGTTCTTTTCCACATAGTGTCACATAATTAGAAATCCCCTTGGAGAATGTGATGAGCATTTCCCAAAGTACACACAATTCAGAGAAATATCCTTTTCTGTCTTTGGGTATGTCTCTTGGGAATCTTAAAATCATAGAATCATAAAATGATAAAATCATTGAGGTTGGAAAAGACCTTTAAGATCAAGTTCAACCATTAGCACAGTAGAAAAAGACAGCTTTGCCTACACCGTAGTTCTCTATTCACAACGATTTATGATCTATTTTTCTTTGTCATTTGATGTTGTCTTCCCCAAGTCCTCAGTTTTGGATCTTAGAAATGGCAAGGCATTTTCACAATCTTACTAGAAAGGATTATGCTTCAAGAGGATGATGTGGGGAGGATGCTGAGAAGGTGGCTGACCAGCACCTTAACCAAAAATTGCTAGTTGTGGATACTGATGTAATCACAGGCCAGAGGCAGACTAACAATTTCAACAGAGCAAGCAGGGAGCTCTTCATCTCTTCTTCATTTCTGAAGGCAGTATGTTTCCAATGTTAACCTCAAGCATTCCCCTCAAATGAAATAAGGATGTTATGAAATAAACTGGTGGGCAAACCAGGGCAATAGGCTGCTCTGCTTCTTGCTTTATAGTCCTTAGGGTTGCAGTGGGAGTGAAACAGAGCTGAAAGACGCCCAGACAGCACTGAAAGGACTGCTTTGCTAAATAGTCTTTGTATTCCAATGGGACACAGGTATTGGCTGGCTTCCTCACGCACATGGATCAGCACAGGATGCCGTAGCCATCTGTAGAGAACCACAGCACCCTGACATAAAAGAACTAAGCAATACAACAAAATTATGTGAGTGTTGCACAACATACTGGAAAGACTTGCTCTAAAGTTTGGATAACACCTGTGACCCAAGTGGTTCTTCCTGCTGTAATCCAACTCCTATCTTGGATGTTGCAAACCTACGCATGTTGTGGGCATAGAAAACACCTTAACCTGTTATCACACTCTAACGCTAACTTAGGAAGCATCAGAAACTTTCATGCAGAATAAGCCTTTGAGAATCAAGAACTGGAAAGGCTGATCATGAGTCAGCTTGCAACCACTTTGTCCTTTGCATGATGTCAACTTCAGAACATATAGCTTACACCTACAGTAACCAAGAACTTATCACAGTCCATCTCAAGTCTATTAATAAACTGCCACAGGCTTCAAAACAAACAGTTTGCAAGCAATCTGCCCTTAGTTGTGTTGATTTTATTTGACAAGACACATTTATGAATTGTCCAAGAACTGTCATAAACATATCAATTTTTTTACTGGGACTGCCCTTATAATTTGCAAGCACAGACAATCCATTTCCAGGATAACTGCCAGGTATTCTTGACTTTAGAACTGCTGTCCATAAATTGAACACACAACTGAAAGTAGAGGGTAAACACTGAGTGAGAAGACATCTCTTTCTGTCACATGCCACATGATAATTCAGGAAAGAGAGTCATCTCAAAAAGCAACCTGTACTGCTACACTATGTATGTAGGGAGTGGTTAACTACAAACTTGAAATCGGAACAGAATATGCAGCTGGAACATATATACGTATATGAATGTTGAATAAATATATCTAATATGTATGTGTGTGTGTGTATATAAATATACACACGAGGACTTTGATGACAGCTGCTGGAGTCCAGCCATGCTGTGTCTGCAGGTTCAGAGGGACCTAAAAACTAAGTAGGCACAACTACTGTAAGTAGAACCCAAGCAGAGCACCAGACTGAAGCACAAGGCATGAGTGGACAGCCGGCAGGACCATGACAGGTATGTGACCCTTCTCTGTGCAGCTGGAATCATGCTGGGCAATGAATGGCATCTGGCCAACCTTCAACTCAGAGATGACTTTCCATCACGGTGACTCTGGAGCAGCAGAGGACATGCAGATAAATAAAGAGCCTGACAGAGTTGTGTGAAATGTCAGTAACACAGCTTGCCAGATGCACAACATGTTAAAATAAAGGATAGGCCGTACAGAGGCTTCTGGAGGAAATCTCACCCTGCACCTCATGAAAAGTACTACTGCAACAGATTTAACAATAACTATAAAACCACAAAATCAATTGCCAAACAAAAACATTTGGGACACAGGATACTATAACATAGAATAACTCATATTGTCCCACATAGTATCTTAAATAGCTGCTGTCCAGCCTTGCAGAATCTCTAATGAGCAAAATGGGAAAACACAGTCACTGTGCAAAGAAGTGACAGATTCCTTTCTGCTCTGCAGTTAGTGGCAGACTCAGGTAAAACCAACTTTTATACAGGATAAATTCTGGAAAGACAAGAAATTAAAGCATCTGGTTTGGGTTACAACGGAACTGATTCTGTTCAGTGATTTTACTTTTTAGCTAAAGTTCTCTAAGTAACTGCACTTCCTAAAACTAACAGCATGTTTTTACAGACACTGCCTGCTTCTAGCAGTGATAAGACCTAATGTTTAGGTTTACTACCAGGGACTGGTATTCAAAGCAAGGTCACTGTTAAATCTTGTGTCCTACATTGGGAGATGCAGTGTAAAGGCTGCACTTGCAGGGAGGAGCAGACAGGACAGGTGACCCTAAATTGACCAACTAAGTATTCCATTCCATATGTATCATATTTGATATAAAGCTGAGAGTCAGTTCCTTCTCCTTCCTCTCTTCTTGCTCTTTAGGGCTCATCTTTGCTTTTCATGCTCTTTCTTTTCTTCTCTCTTGTTCTCACTCTTCTGCTCTCTTAGCCAGCATCTGAGGATGACCAAGTTCCTGAATCCAGCTCTGGTTCCTGTCTGCTGCTGAGGTCTTCTGCCACAGTATCAGTAAGGATGGTGACATAGTTGCCATCAAGGGGGTTTGGGTTTCGTGTTGATCCTGTATATATTTGTATATATTTCATTTATTATTATCTTCCATTTAGTAGTCTTAGCTAGTTTTCTTTTCCAATCCACAAGTCTCTCTCTCTCTCACTCCTTTTTCCTTCCCATGGGGAGCAGGAAGGGGAAGAAGAGGAGGAGGTTAGTGGAGAGCATTTGTCACTACATTAGTAGTTTGCCCAGCCATAACTATCGACAGAGATATTTGCACAAAGAATCTGTAGATACCAAGAGAACAAGACCTCAAAGTTGCAACCTTGAGAATAAAACTGGAAGGACAATATTAAGTACCTGAACAGATTGTGTGGTTTTGAGAAACAAAACCCTCACTCTTGAAGGCATAAACTAATGTGCTGCCTGAAGGTACAGAGGCTTTCTCCATCTCAACATGTTATTCAGTAATTACCGAATGAGGTTCATGCTTCCTTTTTAGGCAGTTGAAGTTGGCCCCATCAAAGTTGGAGACCCACTCCCAGCTGTGATCTGTGTCAGAACAACACTTAGACACTGTTTGTATTCAAAAATCATCTGGCTAGTCTTGTAGACTCTCCCATTTCCTTTGGACTTAAGTCTTGATTTCATTTCTTATGAGACCTGAGGATTCAGAAGTTTACACTTTTCCCATCTACTTACTGTATATGGGTGGAGTTCTTAACATATGTGCTTAAGATCTCCTTTCTTAAATACCCAGGGAGACTGATCTGTGCTCATTCCATTCAGGAGAGTAGTAAAAAGATTTTATTTTTGTTTTTCCTTCCCTCTCTAAGAACAGAACATTTTTGGGGTGGAGGCTGACCTATTTCAGGAAGAGATGCTCAGGTTTTAAGTTCCTCTTTAACTGAGGAAGCTTAGGGAGCTGAGAAGAATGAGATAATTTCCCGTTTTGTTTGAATTCTTCCCAGGACAATACATATTTTTCTAGGGTAGGTGTCAGCTAGGGTTGTATTGATTAGAACACTGCTTCATAAGCAGAATAGAAGAATACTAAAAACATCATTAATTCCTACAATCCACATAGAGTGAACATTCCCAGCATTTCCTCCACACAGTACATGTGTCAGGATGAGGTACATCATGTCATTGTTTTACAGTGTCTCAGTATACCATCAATGTACAAATAAACTTCAGTTTATTTTTGAGTTATTTAGTTTAGTTTGTTTAGTCTTGATATACATATGAAAGTTAAGCAGCTCTGACCACAGAAGACAATATATAGGCCTCAGAGGCAAAATGGTTACAAGCCACAAAGAGAATGAAAGACAACTTTGCTCCTCTGGAGAAATAACTTACCTTTCAGAACTTAAACCAAGCAGGAGACAGTTATCATACAATAATTTCAATATTATAAACAGATTTCCCTAGGAAGTATCTCTCTCTTTTGTCTTGTCATGTTTTGCAGCCATGCTCCATTCTTTGAATTAATCAAGTCTAACACAGAATTAGAATTATAAAATCATAGAATCATTGTGGTTGGAAAAGACCTCTGAGGTCATTGAGTCCACCTCTTAACCTAACAATACCATGCTCATAACTAAACCATTTCCCAAAACATCATATCTATGTGGTTTTTTTGAACATTTCCAGGAAACACTGATCCAGCTTGTCCAGATCCCTCCGTAGAGCCTCCCTACCTTCAAACAGATCAATACTTCCACCCAACTTGGTGTCATCAGACTTACTGAAGATGTAATTCTGTATCTGAAGATAGTTTAATACAGCTCATATCCTGGAAATTGGTCCATGCTCTGAAGCTACCTACTTCCACACTCTTCAACATTCCAAAATCAAATTTTATCCAGCCACTACACAGCTGTGTTACAGTGCAGATCTGCTTGTATTCTACTGAAGAGACTGCAGCCACAGGCTGGCTTAGCTGGAAAAATTTGTCAGATGAAAGGGAAGGAATGCTAGTTTGCTGGAAAACTATCTTCTCCATATTTTTCCTTCCATGTTAGTTTGACACCAAAAGGAATTTTATTATTTGTTATTCAAGGAGTTTTACAAGTCAAATCAGAGTTGCCTTTGCTTGTATTCTTAATTTCTGGCTGTGCAAGGTACTGTGGGACTTGGCAGATCTTAATATGTGGGTCTCCTGGGAGTAGGAAATGTTCAGAGTTGTATGTTGATAAAATATTTCCCCATTGTTTTAAGCTTTTTTTAACATATGATGTTGATTGTTCACCTTGTACTAGAAATTAAATCCTTTTAGCAGAGACAGCAGACATAACCCACTTTCTAACTAAGATTTTCTTTTTTTCTTTTTCTCAAGACCTCCCAAAGAAACCTAAACAAACAAACAACTAACAAAATAAAAAACAGCAGCAACAACAAAAACACAAACAAACAAACAAACCCCCAAGTTGCACCTCTTGCAGTACTCAGCAGGAGTCTCCAGTAGGTAGTGCATGTGAACCAGTTTAAAGACCTCAAATCTCTTATTCATTATATTGCACTACATTCTCATTGTTCCTTTTAATTTTCTTAGGTGAACCAGCAACCAGCCAGGTGAAAATTTAAATGCATCATAGTGAGAGATCATTTGTTAGACTTTGTAGAATGGTCAGACCCTGAGATATTTGCTGTCCTCATGTGAGAAAACCAGCAATGCTCAGTGCAGTTCACAGCACTTTCAAACATATCACAGACATCCTGTAAACACAGTCTGGAGTCAGAATATTGGTTCAGGAAAGACTGAAGGGTTTGGTGTTTCTTTTATAGCTTTGCACTGGATGTTGCTTTTTCACCAGTGAGCCAAATCTATACATCGTTTCAAACTTTTGGAATGACTAGGTCTTAATGAGAATATAGCAGTTGAGCCATGCATCTACTGTCACAAAATTGGCATAGGTTCACTAAGACCACAGCCTATGTTCAGCTGAAGTATTGTAAACTTGCAAAATTATGTGAGTGTTATCTGGACTGATACCCAGCCAGCAAGCCCCCACCCAGCACTCATTAGTCTTTGCTCACACAATGTCACACATTGCATCACCATGCATTGCTGATATAGAACTGAAAAAGAAGGTGTCCTGAAGACAGTACAATTCATGTACCTTATACTGAATTTGAGATTTTCAGAAAAAGGGAAAAGAATTATCAGTGTTTTGGGGGAAAAGATCTGTTTGACAAGATTGAAAATGTTGCAACTCTTTATTTAAAAATATTTCCCCTTGACACTTACAATGTTGTTTCTTTCCTTCTTCTACTTCCTTTTCTTTTCACATCTGTAACCAGTAGAAATGAATGACTCCACCATTCCTTTTACCTTTCTTAAGTAACTAAATAGCTTTGAAAATGTTACAGTGTCATTACTGTGATACTACTGTAGAGCTGGGGAAAATAATTTCCTACTTTCTGCTGCTATTTGGTAATGTTTCCTAGATAAGAGATGACAAGCTGGTGGGAAAGTGGAAAAGGGGGATGGGAATCTTTAAATCTTGTCCTACACTCACTTGCATCCACTGCAGAAAACGGAAACAGAAGACTAGTAAGGAAAAAAAAACCAACAAATTTTATATTAATATTTTGAAGAAAAAAAAGCAAAATTTTCAGCTTAAGTAAGCTATCAAGACATTTTTTGCTTTTGAATGTTTTTCATAGAAAAAACATTTTCTTCCTTATGAAAAACTTAAAAGGTAGGGTTTTTTGGTTTTAGTTGGACAATTTCAGGAACCTGAAGTTTCAGAATAATACTGCTTATAAAGGAATCCATAGAACTGAAGACCTTGGAAGAGGATCAGAGTGGCAAGAGGAGACAACTTAAGAAGCCCTTCATAGAAAATCAATTACCCAAAGATTCTCTTACACTTTAGTACTAGGCTATAAGTTCAACCCTTCCAGCCTCTTCCAGGTCCATATTGTGTTCTTGTGAGTCTAAGACATGAAAAGCTCACAGAAGGATTAACATCCATCTGGTATATAGCAGTCAAGCAATATGGGTATGCCTACACTGTGTAAGACAGACGACAGTCCAAACTGTAAGCATCACATAGGGAAACACAGCCCTTTGTGAAGATAGCATTTTAAATCCACAAACAATTCAGCCCCATGACTGTGGCTGAGTGCCAGAGGTAATAAATCTTAACTCTGGCTTTGTGCCATGTTCATGCAGCTTCCCATGGATCCAAGCTAATACCAGTGCTGACTGGGAGCATACAAGGGGTTTCTCTACCTGCTTCTTTGTGTCTCTAGAATATCTGTCATTCAGCAGATATCTCTGCACATCAGCAGTTACAAAAGTCTAGATAGGCTTGTCAATGTTCACGGTGCAAGAGAAATTCTTTTTTTTTTTTTTTTTTTCCCCACCAAATTGTTGCTGATGTGCAGCAGGGTATTCTGGATCTGTTTGTTTCTTCTTAATGCATCAGAAGCAATTCAGTAGCCAACTAAGAGCTAAAGGGTTTCCTTCGATTGTAATAGGCATTCTACCAAAGATTTTTCAGGCTTTCTTTATTTAGGAGCACAATGGAAATGAACTGAAAGTTCCTAAGTTTAAAGAATTCTATTTTTAGTAAAACTTCCTCTTTCTTCACCAATGTCATTCCTCCAAATTTTATCAGGTAAAAGGGAAAACATTAGTTAAAGTGAAACATGGAAAAGATGAACGAACTCCAGTTTGAATAGTAAGTAAATGGAAAGACCTGGAAAGAAAGTAAGACAGAAAACCTCAGAAGGTGCAAATTTCCTAAGATACCCCTCTTTCTTTGACAGGAAAAATAACAGTATTTTCAGAAGAAACTGACTGAAAACCTAAGTTAATTGAAAGACTCTATTAACAGAACAATCTATATTATTTGTCAAATAAAAATCCCAAGCCAAAATTTGGAATTGCATCCAGAATCCCTAATCCATGGCTTCTGAGCAGATAATTTTAAAGACCCTTTCAAAAAGTCTCAGAACTCTTAATAGCTACAGAACGCCTTCTGTCCACTCTATATTCATCAGCACCACCTAGAGTGCATCACTAGAAACAGCTTCAATAACATAATATTCTCTACAAAGTGTGATTCCTTTTCAAAGGAGCATTTTCCAGACTCACAGTCTGTCCCAGTCTGCCATATCAAGTATAGATGGTTGATACAATAAAAGAGAAGCAGGGAGATTTTTTTTTTTTATTATTGCACCTAGAATAGATGGAAAAAAGATATCACAGAACACTTTCAGTTCAACTGAACCCTGTAAAGCAGTGTCTATTGCTTCTGGCTTAATCACCAGCAGAAATGTCCTCAATCAAAAAATAGTTGATGCTGATGAAGGTGCCCAAAGCAGAACAGAATCCCGTTCACTCTCCAGAGAAATAGATTGCTCTCCAGAGAAACACTTCCCTTTGTCCTTTCAGTTAAATATTTAGTTAAAAGTAGGAAGGCAGAAGAGAACAAATCAAATGTATAAGCTCTTATAGATACTGCATGTTTATGAAGTAATTGTTCTTATCTTTATGTATAGATAATTCACTTAGAGCCAACTCCTCTATATAGTCATAATAGCAACAGAGAATGTTACAAAACTTATGTGTGGCATACACACTCGATTTTCCATTGCTTCCCATCTAGGAAAAATGACATAAAGTTATTATCTTCATTTATTTACACTGATTTTCTTCTGGTATAACTGAATAGAACCTAGTTCACCATTACACTATTCCAGTTTGATACTGTAAAAATTAAATGCAAAATGAATAGAGTTATACTAGTGTATGCCTGGAATAACACTGTAGTTAATTGGGCCCTTAATCTGGAGATGACGTTCATCTCCATGATTTGTGACTATATCAGTTAGTTTGTCAGATATCACACTTCTGAAGTTACTTATTTTCATTTTTAAACAAACCAGTTGTTCCTATGACTGCATAAAGAACTTACTATGGCCTATTTTAAAAAAATAAACAAAGTAGGAATATAGGCTTAACAAAACAGAACATATCCTTGCATTGTAAATGTATATGCAAAAATTCAGCTATTAACAGGTACTGATTATTCATTTCTGGCAAAGCAGTATGAGACTGAAAACAGGGCTTCCTGCCCTGCTGACTCAGAAGCATATTCTGAAAAAGCACTACTTCAGATCTTTGTTGCAGTATGTGGCTTTAATTTAAGCCTGAGAAGACACTCAATGTTGAGTGAGATGAGCACACCAAAAGACCTTTTTCTTTTCTCAGAAGACAGCTCTCTCTTTCTCTAATGGCACAGAACTTGTTAGTACCATGAATAATCTTCATTCCTCTCTCTCTCTCTTCTTCACCATCTGCTACCAGTTCCCTTCCTCTTACATCTGGGGTCCACCTACTTCTGATGTAGGAAAGAGGACAGGATCAGCTAAATTCTCTCCCTTTGGCCCTTGTCCTCATTTATATTCTGACTTTAAAAATATGTGTAACTTTACTCAAACTGACCTGTATGCTTGTATTTCTCTTAAAAATTATTTCCAGACTAAACCTTATAAGCTTATATACTGCAAAGTCAGAGAATTATTATTACTAGTCAATGATTGTAAAATTGTAATACATAATACTGTGTTTGTATGTTTTACATAATTGAAATACTTTATAAAGAGAATAAATATAATATTACAATTAATTATAGTATTGCACACAAGTAGGATTTATTTTATTGAAATTTTTAATCTGAAGAGAAGGGACGAAATAGAAAGTATTTTGGATCCTTTAGTCCTGACACTCTTACCTTACTCTAACCACAATATTACAGCAGAATATATTTTCTTAATACACTGCTGACTCTGTGTGCCAAATAATATTTCTACCATATTGCACAAAACACTTCTATATTACCATTGCACTAGGAAGAAGCTTAAAATTAAATTATTACATCAGTGCAGAGATGACAATCTGACCTGTGTCCTTTCTCACACAAAAAAGAGTGGTGCTTACTACCAAAACTGATAACCGCTTATAGAAGAATAGAAAAATGGAAAGGACTATGACATTCATCAAGAACTGGCTGCACAAAAGTATTCCAAAGATATTACAAACTGTAGTAAAATACCCATTAACTTTACAAGAAAATAAATATACTTCCCATAATATGAAAACACAGCAAACATTCTGCATGTTAATAACTCAAAACTCAAAAGTATGTCTTAACTATACAAAGCAAAACTTGTCATTTTAAAATAAATAATACATCTCTTTAGAGCTGTGACCACTGAGGAAGATGAAAAATAATTTATTCAAATGCTTCAAGGCCATATAAATCATATTTTGCTGCAGGCCATATACATTGATTCACAAGATGAATTTATTTTCCTTGAGTTATTATTCTCATTTTTATTGTTTCAAGACATTCTACATATCTCTTTGTAGAGTGTGAAGCTGGAACCTGTCTGAACAAGACAGAGATCTATTTGTACTTGGGTTTTGCTCTTGAATGGATCATTTTAATTCTATGACGTCATAACAGTGTATTTTAATGTCCCTATATAAATCCTTGACTATAACATCTCCAGATCATGCGACAGGTGAAAAGGGACCTTTTGATTTGAAAGCTGAACACAGAGGTTGAATGGGATTTTTCAATTTTCCTTAAGCACAGGCTCTTATCCTTTTTCTGAATTAAAGCATCTACTCTGGTAAGAAGCAAATCAGCTGGACAGACAACATTTAACACCTCAATATGGGCAGTGGAGCAAGTTCTGAGAGCAAGGAGTCAGCCAGGAGATCCAGAGAACTGGAAAAGAAACTCCAGGCAGATGCAGAGAGGGAAGCCAGGACAGTCAAACTCCTGCTGTTGGGTAAATAGAATAAAAATTGCTCATAATGTTTTTTCCACTGAGAGGTTATTTTGCTCTAGAATAACATTTCAGTAGAGTGAATTTCTCACCTCCCACTGTTTGATTTGAAAAAGAGAATCTTGTAATGTATGCACAAAACATTTTCTGGTTGTGGACGCTCATGAAACAAGCAATTAAGCCTCACAAGAACAGGCTGGAAATGGCCATGTCACTGTATGTATTCAATTTTAAATATTATAAATCCTTGACTTTGAAAATAGTTGAGAAATGAGAACCTACTGCTCAAATAAATATTATGATGCTTACACTGAACATAGCACAGGATTCTCTTTTTTCTTTTTCATGGATAGATATACATTCATTTGCAGGAGGATTAAGATAAGTGTTTATATGAAAAATCCACAGGTGTCACAAGGTATTGATATTGTTTATTTTCCAAACTGCTGCACTTCACTTTTTTACATAAGCATAAAGTGATTTAGAAAGGCTTTTTTTGATGTATAAAGATGATATTGTGGAGAGTGGAATGGAAGGTAAAGAAATGAGATGAATACAGATTAATGTTCTCACAAACTACGATGATCAATTTATTAACATCCAGTAAGTGAATAGAAAAAGAAATATGATTTTTTTTTCTTGTTAAAGCTTTATTCTTCTCTCTTTTTTTCCGTGGTACTGAGTGGTCTACAAGAAATATCCAAGAGCATAATAATACTGCCACTGTATTTATATTTTTCTTCCAACAGTATGATGCCTGTTATGAGAGTTTATATTGGTTTCTCCAGATGATTTTTTTCCTTCATTGTAAGCATAATGCTTACAAATGCTCTTAAACTGACATGTATTCAGTCTTATCTAGATCCCTTAGACAAAATAAATAGACTTAACCCTTTTCTATCTTACGCAAAAAGTTTATTTATATCTATTGAGAATCTAACTGTTATTATTAATAAAGAATTAATATAAAAACATAGCCATGCATGTTTCTCAGATAATAATAGGAAGGCAGCAGTCTGATACACTTTATGAACCACCAGTATTCAGGTTGCGGTTTGCAAAACTTTCCAGTTCAGTGGAGAATACAAAGATTTTCTGTGCAGCATTAATACAGAGTGTTTCCCCTACAGAGGCAAGCTTGAGTTGGTCAAAAACCAGAATATTTTCATTAAAAGAAAGTTAGAAAGCTAGAGTGGGACAGGTAGAGTCACGGCTGCTGAAGCAATGTGTATAAGGGGCATCATACCTTCCATATTCAAACATAGGAGATTATTAAATCTGCTATATTAAGATCTGTACCTGCTATCTTTCCCTACCTCTGAGGTGACCTTAGAAATTATTCAAATTTTACATTTCATAAATGAAGGGCAGCTCTGTACAAGCCAACCACCCTAACGCCACCCTAGTCCTAGATTTCTGTTCATTCAGAGTGTATGTCGCCTCTATATTACAGACCAAATGTCACAATTGTTTCTTTCCCAGGAGGCAGACTGGGAAAAAATACTCAGGAAAAAAATGGATATGTACAGCATAAGTTTTTCTGGTCTCTCTGAGGCCTCCAGTAGGCCCTGTTACAGAAAAGAAACCATATGCAGAAAATAAAGACACCACATTTGTTTATGTTACATTCCATGATCTGGGCAAACATATTATCTGTGTTGAGGTGATCATTTACAGTTTATATGACATGCACATAAAAACTGTACATATAAATTGGGAGTGATGGGAGATTATGCCACTTTCTGACGTTCTTCACAAGTTACCCAGGAGCCAGGAGGGCTAAGTCCTCTCTGTTAGGTATCAAGGTCATCCCATCCCCCATTTTGTCTGCAAATTTAGTCTCTATGTATTTATATGTCCAAAAAGTCAGATTGTTTTATGAGTCTGGAACAAACTCCAAGGTGAAAGTTTTATTTCCTTTGTATCAGGGCCACATCTTGGCTACCACACACAGTTTATATACTTCATAGGAAGACAACTTGCAATTTATTTGGGTGCAAAGTGCAGCACGTATTTTAAACTTGGCCAAAACAGCTGATGTTCACTGTGACATTTCACAGAAATAAGAACTTAGCTTCAGCTTAATAATCATTAAAATTTTGAATTTAATTATTTTCAAACTATTACTCTATGGCCTCATTGTCTGTGGTTTTCAGTGGCAGGACAAAACTCACTCTCGTTTGAGTCTGTCATCCTCAGCTCACTCCACTGAGAAATATAAACTTCTAGGCCTCAACTCACACAATCTAATTTAAACATGCACTTCAGGGTGAGAAAAAAATCAAGGCTGTTTGTTTTAGTTTTAGTTTTAGTAACAAATATTTTTCTCCATGGACTATAAGAGGTCTCTGACAAGTAGTCTGAATGTACAAGTTTATAGTACAGACATTTTAAACCAGCTAAATGAATCATTTACTGGAATACTGAAGTCAGGCTTAAGTTCCTGTTATTAACACCTGCACTAGAAGCAAACATTTTGAGCACAAAGGCAGCCTAATAATCCTATTGATTGGAATATACTGATTTTCTTTCTCTGGGGTGGGACAGCATTTAAAGACCACATCCCCTCAAGAAAGTTAGATCTTTTCTCTAGTTGTTTTTACTCGTGGAGAAGGTTTGTTGACTTTGGTAAGAGGACCAAGAATATATAACTTCCAGTCTAGTTCAGTTTTCAGAGCTCTGAATGGCTCAGACAATGCTCAGGCAGAGGTGTAAAATGTTTTTCTGATTTTATTTGAAGATATATGTTCCTGCTTTTTGCTGGTTTATGTCATTGTCAGTGGCTTTTGTGACAAGTTTCAAACAAAATATTCAGGCAGTAGGGTTTTCTTATTTTCTTATATTTAATTCTAGAGAATTTCCTAAACCAAACCTTTACTTCCACATAAATAATAAGTGTAAAGACATAATAACACTTGATTTGAGAAACAAAAGCAGCTTAATATACAAAAAGAACCTTCTTCAATGGCTCAGCAGATACTAATCTTGAAAGGGGCTTGTACTCTTCTTAGTTCCCACAACTATTCAAAAAAATTCTGCTCAGAAAAACAGTAATGTCAAGATAAAGCTGAAGTCCTGGGTTTTGTTCTCCTTTATGTTTGGGAGGTTCTCAGCAACTATCAAGACACCTCCATTTTTTTCTCTATTTCTGCTCAGTCTATATGCCTTGGTGGCCTGCAGAGATGAGGTTAGGTAGTTCAAGTGCAGTGGGATAATTCACATCAGCCTGCTGGAGGATGACTCCTTTGCAGCTTGGTGCCCACAGCCATGTCACATGGAACTTCTTGAGTCTTCTCTGTAGTCCCAGTGTGCCCACAATGGGCTTGGGACTTGGATGGATGCAGTTTGAAATATCCAAAGCAAGAAGACAGACAAGTTACAGTCTGTCAGACTGCTGCATGAACAGTACCTTATTGAAGGTGGATGTGGCATGCGCGGGGTCATGGTCAATGTGATCTCTGGGAAGAAGTGCGGGAGCAAACATCCATTGACCTTAGTGGCAGTGAGAGTCATCTTTCACCTCCCAGAAGCAGGGCCGGAGTTCCAGCTGTTGACCAAGATTAAAGTGCTTTCATTTTCTGTGCCTTTACACACCTCAAGTAAACTTAGCATCTCAATAGAGACAGAGAAATCAAAGGTAAATTTGAAAAAAACTAGAAAATCTCAAGTATGTGAAATTTGGGCCATGGCATAGTCTCACTGGTGACTATCAGGCTAAGATATAGATCTTCACAGTGACAGAGTTTTCAAAAGCGTTAAACTTGCCAAGCTTCAGGAAAGGACTAAGTTTGGCCTAAATTCTCATCTTTTATTCAGAAAACCTAGACTCAGTTATAACTGCCCTTCTCTGCCTCCCAAAGAGAAGCTGCCTTCAGCTCCCCATGCAGTCGGGTAGGGGCTATCATGATGCGCCCTTGCTTCTGTTTCTGTGAGTGGAAAGCTACTGCCGTGGGTGGAAACACAGCTCTGTCCCTGCCCTCCTGCCCAAGGCCTTGGCCAGAGGAGCAGGCTGCACAGGAAGAGGAAGGAAGAAAGCAAGCAGGTGCAAAGTAAATTGTTTCTGATCCATTTCCTGGGGTGCAAATGCTGCTACCACTTACATGATACTCCTGAGTGAAGCCAAAGTCTGAGAGCTGTTTAGATAAAGATGTTACTGGATCATAAATGAGAGATGAGCAGAGGTAGAAAAATGCACCCAAAGTGTATATGTAAATTATGCTCTTGCTCTGTTTTAGCTTTGCCTTTCAGATCTGGGAGAGACTTTCATTTCTATATTATGTTTCCAGGCATTTTCCCATGACAGGAATGTATGAATTCTCAGCACAGCCTCCTCTCTTCCCTAACAAAACTGTAGCAAACGCCACCTTGGTGATGGGGCTTTACCAAGTTCTTCAGAAGGGCATTGAAAGGATAATAAATGATTTACAGCAAATTTGCATTTTTTCCAAACAGTGGCAGATGGCAGCATCAGCCCATTTTGCATAGGTTTGTTTTTCTCTCGCACTTTCGGCTGTTCACTTTGTAGGTTCTAGAAAATGCTTTGCGTATGGTTTGCTGCCTGTTGCGATTCATCTGAGTAAATTAATTCTTCTCATTTAAATATTGTTAGCTTTGCAAAATCTGTTCTCAATTTGTCCCATTCACTGAGAAGCCCTCATTTAAAGTAGCTGTCCTATGTTTTCTTTTTTTGTCAAAATTATTTCACATTGTCCAGTGAGGGAAATAATAATCTGCAAAGAAAAAAGCAGTGAGGAATCCTGTCCCATGGATTAACAGCCAAAGTTAAATCCTTTCTTCAAGTGCTTTCAAAATTCAGGTATTGTTTGGCATTTCTTGCAATGTCTCACCAATCTCACTGACAGAAGATGATAGTCACTTGCTCTGGTTTCCAAAGGAGAAGGTCCAAGTTCTGATTACTCACTTTCTATGAGATAAGACAGGCAAAAAAATCTTTTATAATCTGACCAAACCTATGCCCTATTTCTGCAGCTGGCTGCGCAAGCAAGTGCCTGACTCCCTGCCAGACACTGGGGTTTCCTGCAGAATCATTCCCAAGCTGGGTCTCTTACTAGAATACATGCAAGTCCCCATGCTCTGTTTTTCCAGTTGCTCAAAAAGCCTGACTGAAGAGCATGGAATTGGCTGATTTGTCTCACAAAAGGTCATAATACACATTAACTGAGCAGCTTCAAGTCATGTAATGAATGTGACACTGTCAATCTGTAATCTGTTCATGTCTTTCTGCCCATCTACCAGGGATAAAATCAAAACTATGATCCATATTTTATTACCTTGATACTTAAAGGGTCAGTATTTTTCTCTGAATTAACAGAATGTTCCTTTTTTTCCCAAATGACCCTTCCCTTTTCAGAATTAACACTTTTACCAAAATTTCAGTCTTGAAAAGTCTGAATGGACACTAGGGAGGGTTATACTTAGTACAATGTGGATCTGAAACATCTTTATGTCTCTTCACAGATACAAAATTCTGTGTTCCAGAGAGTTATACTTAATACTTGCTACTTATTCATGTATCAATCACATCCTCTCAACATTCCCTTTCTGCAGGTGCTGGAGAGTCAGGAAAGAGCACTATTGTAAAGCAAATGAAGTAAGTATCTGAATATTCAGATAGATTGTTGACTTTGGTATTTGTAGTATAAGCTATCAAGCTAATGTCTTCTTACAATATTTATGCTTACGTAAAATCAAGTTCTCATTCAGCCACATAAAGAAAAACACAAGTGACTAAACCACACAACTTTACTGGTAATCAAAACTGTCTGATCAAATCATGCACTGGTCCAACTCCTTACTGAAGACCAGGGAAGCTTATTCATTGGCTTTGGTAGGAGTCACAGTACTGCAGTGAAAACATGAATGTATAGACAACCAGCTATGACAGATCCACCTAGCCTAGTACCCCATCTCCTGCAGTAGCTAATGGGGGATGTTTGCAGACCATCAGATTGGACAAGCAAACACACAGTAATACTTGTGCTGGATATCCTGATAGTATCTGATGATCTGTAATTCAGACACCATTCTGAACTGGAAACAGCATCACTGTGTTTAATAACCCTCAGTTAATTCATGCCTATATTTCTCCTGAATCTTTTTTGAACCAATGTAAACTAATAACATGCACAATATTCTGCAGCAAGGAGTTCTACAACTTAATTACATATGAAGTGAATCATCTCCTGTTGGTCATTTTTAATTTGGCTCCTACTAACTTCATTTAATTTCACTGGATTACAAGAGAAAATATTGAAGTATTCACATTGTAGAAGAGCTTTCACAATATCTTCTGATTTTTAAAATTTTTTTAAAAATTTTTTAAAACCAAGTTGAGTATTTCTGTGCTATGCTCTATGTTAGCAGTACAAACCTACTATAAATAATTCAGAGAATAACAAGCAGGAAACAAAGTATTTTGTAACTCATCATGACTGCTGATACTGAATCAAGTCAACCTGTTGACGAGAAGCCCTTCTTGTGTGAAAAAAACCCAAACCAACCAAACAAACAAACAAGAAAAAAATAAAACAAACCCAGGAAACTGACTTTTTTCCCTCCAATAGAAACATAATTTAGATATTATGAGTGGTAGCCTAACACCTCATGCCTTCAGGATCCTGAATTTATTTTTTAAAGGTGTTTATTTTTTCAAGAATTGTCAGGGAAAAAATTTTTCCATTTGCTAGAACACTCCTTCTGGCTGTACAAATGTCAGCCTGTTTTATAATGTTTCCTTAAGAATGACAGATGTTTAATAAACGCAGCAAAATTCACTACTGATTTAACAGGCTGGCTAACATAACTTCTGCCAGAGGACATAAATATATTATTAAAATAGCAAATAAATAAACAAATCAGCAAAACAAACAAAAATCTATTCACTAGTGTACCAGACTGCAAAACACAGCTTCTCTTTATCATTCTCCCAAGTTCAACAGGATTCCTTTGAATCTTGCAGATTCACTAGAATTCTTGCTGAGAAGAACATTCAGAAAACCACACCTTCAAAGCAGGGTTTATAGGGTTCCCTGGTCTAGAAGTGATTGAGAAAACATTAACAGAACCTTTTTTTCTACAGATGCTATTCCTACAGATACAAGAATGCAACTTATGAATTTTCGGACACCCAGAAGTCAGAGAGATGTTATGACACATTCAGCTGTGATCTGGAGCCTTTGTTCCAGCAGCAGCCAAAGCAGTTTGGTGTCTGTTCGTTCAGAGTATGCTATATCAAAATGGGTGAAGTTCTTATCTTTTGTTCACAACTTATGGAAAAAGATGTCTCTGTGTCATGACACACTCTGCACACTGATCTTGGAGAACTTCAACCACGTGCCATTAACCAGACAAGGAGGATTATGAAATTATAATCCCTCTGTCAGAATTAGAGCAACTGAATTTGACAGCTAGCATTCATTGTCCTCTGGAATACAGGTCAAATCCTCTGGAGTAATCTACATGCCCCCAAAACCCATAGATAGTAACAGCAATACTTCTCAGTAACTAGAAATTGCAACTGATGTACAAAGAAATATTAAAGATTCTTCTTTATTTTCTTGAGGAAGTATCTCACAGTATAAAAACAGTTTTTAAAATTTTATTTTTATTCCAATTAAGATTCTGGATAAAACTGAGAATGATTAAACAAACAGTGTGACAGCTTATGACTAATGTTGCAGATTCCAATAATAAAAGAGATCTAAATGCTGTTATGCATTTTGACCTGTACCTACAGGAATGGTCTGGTTCTTGTTCCAGATTCATATATTATCTTATATTGACCCACAGGACAAAACCCCAATATCTGTTAATTCAGACTGGGAAGTCAAAACCTAGCCTCATAAATTTAATCTCACATAGTTGCAGAAACTACTGTCTACCTGTTCTGACAGAATAAGCAGTTCAGTCATTGTAAATGCTTTTCTAAGGGCCAGATGGATTCAGTTCTTTCTCACACTGACCACAAAACCATCTAATCCAAATTTTTATTACTTTTTTTTTATAATGCTTCTCATAAACTTTTGTTTTCTATTTTTGCACCAGGATCATCCATAAACATGGTTTCACCTACCAGGAACGCATGGAGTTTAGACCTATCATTTACAGTAATGCAGTGCAGTCTATCCTGTCTATTGTGAAAGCAATGACTAAGTTAGGAATCAGTTATGAAAACCCAGCTAGAATTGTGAGTATGACACCTTTTTTCTTGTAATAGGCATTAGAATATATATTTTGTGTAACATAATAGCAGAGACTAGTAGAACAAAGAGAGTTCAGTATTTGTTTTATGATCGTGGTAACTAAATACTGCTTGAGTTATGTGACAAGATCTACTTACTTTTTTTAATTTTCTTGAGACTGATGGCTGAGCTCTAACCTTTACATAAACTGACATTTTTTCTGTTACAAAAGAAATTTTCAACTTGCAAAGACATAAGGAAGGAAAAAAAGAACCTTTCCTTAGCTACTTAGTCACTTACTTATGGCTATTGGGAAGTGTCACAAATATTTCCCTTTTGTGAAAAAACCTTGGAGCTCAGCAATGTAAAGAAGAGTCATCTAAACATGTTGGAAATATTTAAGTTTGGCTTTGCTCCTGGAGCAGATATTTCCCTGTTGTAAGGATGCAGTAATGGCACATTGGCACTGCAAAGAAGTGGAGTCTGATCTTTCTGACACCATTAACAATCCTATGTACAAGTGCAGAGAGGAAAAGCACAGTAAGATATGCTATCTTCTGGTAATCATGCTGAATTTTCAGGGACAGAAGTAAAGTAAAAACACATACTTTTCTTCTCAGTGTAATGATTTAGCCAGTTGCCTGTAATTTAGACCTTGCTCAGAATTTCTCGGTCTTGTTAGAATATCAGCTGGTTCCAGTCCTGATAAATTCTGCCTATTTCCTGTAAGTTTATCTTAGAGTGAATTACACCTGCTTATCTGAAAGAGCTTTTCTTATTCCAGACATCTACATTTCACTACAATGATATGGGGTACTTTGACCTAAAAAATTATAAACAAATGTTTCAGAGGTTCCTAAAGCTCATACAGTCATTTGACAAAAGAGAAACTAAATGTCTTCTTCCTGTAGTCTTTTCAGGGTCATTGAAAGCAAGTAATTCCAACACAAGCAAGTGCTCAAAAGTAGTGCATAGAAAATAGGCCCATGTGAATGTGCTGCAGTTTGCTGCATCTCCTCAGTTGTGATAGACATGAGTACTGCATGAGGACCCACGTACCAGTCTACATAACCTAAGACAGCTGAACCTTGCAGCACGTAGCCACAGGTCCTTGCTCAGCTTCCAACATCCTTTGTGTGGTCCAGACTGTTTGGCAACTGTAATTGAGACATGTTCTCCCTGTGCCCCAGTACTTCAGCCTCTTCTCAGCCCTGCCAAACCTTCTGAGAGGTTTATACATGTTTGCTTATCTATCATTTATGCCAGATTCATAGACATTATTTCCAAGGGATTTCTCAACTTGGGGAACTGGGAATTGAAAATCCTTTCTAAATAGCTCAGTTAATCTCATAGCATTGTAGATAACTGAATGCAAAGATACAGCTTTTGTAAGTTTGCTATTTATAGCACAGTTAGCCCACTCATACTGTCATTGGCAGAATAGGAATTTCTCTAGGAACACAGTTGAACAAACCTGTATATAATATTTGCGGTGCAAAATATTTGCAGTGCCTGCCTACTTCTCCCCTAGAACCAGATAAGAGCAACTTGTGAGTTTTAAAGAATATAGAAATTTTGGTCACATTTGTTTGAATTGCCACTAAACCTTTACCTTTCTTCAAAAAAAAAAAACAAAGTAGCTTACATATTCTGTAAAATCATAAGCTATTTATAAGCTTGAGTTCTTTTGATATAAGCTTTGATTTCAGCTGGACTTTGTTCTTGCTTTGTTCTGGCCCAGTTTTAGGTGCCCAAAATCACTGAGCTCAAAGACTGGGCTTACCTTGAGCCTGAAAGCAACAGCTTTGTCCATGTTCCAGGACTGTCTGCAAATACCTCTTAGTGGTCCTTAACATGCCTCAGCATGTAATACTAAACAACATCTGTTCTGGGGAGAGAAGTATTTTTTTCTTCCTAAAATGCCACTGAAATCTATTTTTAATATGAAAATAAACAGAAGTCTGTCTAAATGCTAGAGAGACACAAAATATTATATAAATCAGAGTTATGATAAAGTCAGCCTCCAGCTATCTTCTTTTTTGCGTAAGCGTCAAAATCCACAGTTACCACCTTTTGCATAATAATCAATGAACATTTACTGCACACTGGAGGCTCTGAGCTCAAGGCTTCTTATTGTAGGTTATTCAACCAGCAAATCCAACATTGCAGAAAGACAGCTATAACCATTAAATGATACGTGGTATCTTCAAGGAGAGAACATTCGAACTCTTATCTCAAAGCTGAACAGGAGTGTGCCCAGGATAGCTGCCATGGAGATGTTGGAGGGGCACACATGAGAAAGTATGACTCAGTTCTGCTGATCCCAGCACCAAGTGGGGAGTGGAGATGTAAATGGAGCCAATGCTGTTTAATGTACAAGGGCAATTGTATGGCTTTCCTACCTTCTCTTTCAAATGAAGACCATCCTCTAGTGGTTATTTCCCCACTTTTTCTTTTTTTTTTCTTTTTCTCCATGCCAACTCAATTTCTCCAGTATTTTAGTGAACCTTTATTTTTTGGGTTGGTTTTTTTTTTTTTATCAGTCTCCAACTGTTACAAAGTTTCCATAAACTGCAATTTCTTTTGAAACATAAACTACATTCCCAAAATAAATTTGTTACAAATTATTGGGAAGATGTTGTCTATTTTTGATTAAAACACACTCCTTGACAAAACAAAGTCTGTCAGAATCCATTTCTACTTCTGCAGCTATTGACTGTAAGTCACTTCAGTTGTCTACTTATACAGCTAGATAGGAATTAAATTCTATAATTATCCACTGCTGTGACAGTATATCAGATGACCTATTTTAATCATGCTCTTTGTTTACAGTACATTGCTATGCTGTCAACCACTGAAAATAAATACTTTCATGTACTAGATTACTTGAAGTCTTTTTGAATTGACTGCAAAAGGAAGAAATTAGTGAATAATGCATTTAAAATGTTTGGGATTTTAGTCTGTTACATGTTTCTTTGCCAACCCACCCAACCCCCCCCCCCCCCCCCCAAAAAAAAAAAAAAAGACAAAAGGAACTCACTAGCTACATTCACTTTGCCACATTTCTCACTATGATCTACAGCTAGAAACTTTTTGGCTTCTCTTTCTGCTTTGATGTAGTTGTAATAATGTAGTTATAATAATGTAGTTATAGTATATCCTTTTAAATATAGGCTTTCATACCCTACTGCTCTGTCTTAAATAAAATACTTCCTTCCAAGTTGGACCCTTCATGAAAACCTATGGTAAGATGAATAACTGTATGAAAAAAAACAAAAACATTTAAAAGAAGAAAGCTCCGTGTATCACAATTTAAGTCTAACCTTGGCACTAACTAAAGGGAAGTGAGCTTGTACAAGGATGCTTACGTACACAGACAGGTACAGCTACCTGAAAAAGTCAGGGAAAATGAGAATTTTTGCCCCTGCAGCTCGTTGTAAACCAAGTGTGTTTTCAAGGGGGTGGAGGGACACAGTGAGCTTGCATAGTATTAATGAAATTTCTCTTCAGGAAGATGAAAGAAAGCTGTGTGCCATGGCAACAACTCTGAAAGATGGTGATATGTCTTCTGAATTGGTTGAACTCATCAAACAACTGTGGAGTGACCGTGGGACCCAGGCCTGTTTTGCAAGATCAGCAGAGTACCAGCTCAGTGACTCGGCAGCCTAGTAGGTGACACCAGATGCAGATGCTGAATAGCTGGCTCTTACTTCAGTGGGTAGTGTAGAAAGGCTTGTGACCTGCTCTCCTGTTTCCTCCATAAGCTCATACAAAAACAAGAAGGGAAGTGTCACGTGTCAGAGTTCTTCTGGAGTGCATAAGTCTGACTCTAGACCTGGGGCAGAGGTTTCTTCCAGCTGAGGTCCATCTTCCAAGATCTGTAGAGCTGCTGCTGCAGCTCCTCCTACAGGCTGAGGGCACCTGCAGGGTGAAATCGTACAAGGTGTTGCATATCCCTTATGCTCAGCAGGGAAAAGCATGATCTGAGGCTGGGTCAGGAGCCAGGCAAACTGAAGGCAGAAATAGCTCACTAACTGTAGATAGTAAAAGTGATATACCCTGAAAATATTAAAAAGACTTGGTATCTTTATATCTTCAAAACAAGAATTAAGACATTTCTATGAGACACTAAACATTGCATTGATTTTGTGCCAGATTTGGCAGCGTTTCATGGCAGACTTGTTATTTCTATGGGAATAGAAATAGTTGTTTACTAACGTATCCTTTCTGGCAGGCCACACTGCAATTCCCAGTATTAAAAGCTCATAACAAGTCAGACATCATAATTAAAAAGGAAAACACTCCCTGAAATCAAAGAAACCCACAAACAAACACACAAATAAAGCTTTTTAAAAAAACACTAAAAGAACCCCCTTTTTTAATGTGTACACTAGATTAGGTTTTGTTACCAAAAAAGAAGAGAAGATACTCTAAACTAATTCCCTGTCAATGTTATGGTCTGTGTCATGTTTGAACCTGCAACAGGTGTCAGTTTTGAAGGAAGCTAGTATCGATTATAAAGGAGCCTGTAATGATTATTTGTTTCTAGAGTTACATGAAAAACAAGTGATATGTTTTTCATTTGCTGAACACTTCCAAACCCCCTGCTAATCCTCTGTCTTCATCTTTCAGTACCTGATGCTTCTGAAAATCTAGCCTTTCACTTGAAACCATTAAAATCAACTTGATTTTTGCCTTTGCTGGCGGGCTTCTTCTGATCAGTTCAAAACGAACTAGACTCAATCAACTATCTAATGCTACATTTCAATTTCCTTTAAAACCAAAACCCCATTTCTCAGCTCCTCTGAGTCAGCTCCTACAGAGTATTGATCTATACTGAGTAAACTCTGACTTTCTGAGGTTACCTTGTCTGATTCTTTTCATTATTCATTTATGCTCATGAAATTTGATCACTGTCTTTCCTTTGTGTGTTTTAATCGAAAAAATACCCCAAATCTTCTGAATAACACAAAAGCCTCGTATGTCCAATTTGGCTTGAATTTCTTCCTTAGACTCACCTGGAATCAATCTTTTTTTAAGATGGAGTGGTGGGTAAGAAAGGGGCAAAATCAGGGTTACAAATCATGACCTTAAATGACATGTTATAGTTACCAGTAGTACATGGTGCTTCTTACTTGCTCAATCATTTGCCTTTCAGGGTAGAATCTGTGTCACTTAATTCAAGCCAATGAAAGACGAGACATTTACACTAACCTACCAGTTTTTGTTCCCTCTTTTCCCAATGGAGTGCTGGCCCACAGAGGTTATCCTTGGAGCCACCTACAGCTCTAGGAAGAATCTGAAGATGCCTCTCTTGATACATTAACTAGATTAATTGAATTGAATTGAATTCAGTTCAGTTCAATTCAATTCAATTTTGATATTTGTGACTAAGGATTATCTGGTCTTTATAATGAATTTTATATGAAAGTGTTTAATTTAGTGCTTACTAAATTAAACTTACTAAATTTTTCTTTGTAAATGGCAAAATGTCTTCTGTTTCTTTCTTTCACAAAGGTGAGCTGAGATGAGCTTGGCTCAGACCCTACTCAGAGAACCAAAGCTAGGTAGCATCATTTTTAAAAAACAGATTGCTTCCTGGACTCAAATAATGGACAAATGTTGGATTATTCAGATCAATTTCAGAACTCCTTGCTGAGTGGATTCGGTCTATTCAACTTAAAATAATAAAATCCCTTTTCCAAGCATTAATTGCAAATGTCTCATATGGAAGATTCTAGCTTTAAAAATATATATAAAATATGTAAAATTTGTTTCATTTTATTTCTTTTTTTAATTTATTTTATTACAGAAGCATTAAATATTGCAAACAAGGACCATGAGCTGTAAGGTTTGTCTTGGTAGTTGTCTCATTAAACTCAGAACTTCACGCTGAGCACTCTTAGGGAAGAGAAAAAAAGGCATGAAGTGTAAAAAAGACTGTGTTTTGTTTGCCAGACAGAAGAGGCTACAAATTGTAAGATACCAGCTGGGACACTAAAAGCCTGGAAATGCTTTAACTATTGTATGTGATTTCTAGTTTTGGCTTTGTTCTTTGTTTGCATATTGGTAGCTAAAAGGTAACAAGCTACCCGGACATCACCTCTTCTTCTCCTTTTGTTAATTCTTTACACAGATTCCTAGATGAGCCATTAGGATTCACAGTCTCACACACATCCAGACTGTCAAGGAAGCTGCATGGCCCTGGAAGAGACAGGGAAAGAGAACTGTTAGGTCTGCAGGGAAAGCAGCACTTAAATGTGAACTCCTCAAAACTAGTATGTCCTCCCCTTCACACAGGAAGGAAGATGTCGTTACAGCAGGTCTGATAAGCTGTGATAAATTCAAGTCAGTCTACTTCTGAAAAATGTTTATGGTCCTTTCCCTGTTGTGGTAATTCCCACTTGCTAAAACAAATAGGCAAAAACCCTTTCCTGTCAAGGTGGATCTTGAGCATGCCTGAGGAAAATAAGGATTTTCTTGAACTGAAATTCTTACAAAGGTGTTTATTATATACAACTAAGTTCAACTTTTATATAAAAGGAAAGGAGAAATAAAAGGCTCCAGATAGTGGATCTTGGCTATATAAAAATCAACAGTATTGTATTTAAATGTGTAATTTGCATAAAATATTTTAAAGTTACTCAATATGAAGTGATCATGTAATGTTAATTTCATCTGCTGAATTCACCAATCACCATTTCTTTTTACTCTCCTTAGTTACCTCAACGATTTGGATAGGTTAGCAATGCCAGACTATGTACCTAGTGAGCAAGATGTTTTGCATTCCCGAGTGAAAACATCTGGGATTATAGAGACTCAGTTTTCTTTCAAGGATTTGAACTTCAGGTATGAGAACCATATTTAGCAGTTTTCATTAGGTTTGTCTTTCTTAAATATTTTCTTTCAAAGGTATTTGCTTACTATGAAATTGGTAATCCCGTTGTGATATCCTTGAATCCACTCATTTCATATTTTGAAATAGCCAAAAAAGCAAGATATTTTAGTACCAGTACTTCAACTTTAAGCATATAATGGACTATTATTGATATGTCAGAATATCAGGTTTCAAAAGGGCATTTTTAAATATGTAAGTGTCTAAAAAATATTATTTTTATCCTGCCATTTCAATAATTTTGTGATATTTATGAAATTTGCTTCCCTAAATGTCCTTCACAAGGCATTAAATGCAAAACATTTGATGACTACTAATTTGTATGCACTCTCAACCTTTTACCCTCTTCTCTTGAGAAGAAAAATAACTGCTTTTAACACTGGAATGCATTACAGTTGGCAAAAAATAATAATTTCTGTCCCACGGGAAATTTCAGTAATTCCATGTATCCCTTCATGCTCATTTAAAACAAAAAAACCCCAAAATGTTCAGAAAAAAATCTTGAAAATAATGTCTCTGAAAAATTTGACTGAAAATAATTGACACTTTCAGATACTTAAGGTTTTGTTACGCTTGGTGAACCAATTAAAAATATCTATTTCCACATGAAAATGTATTTGAATGAATTATGATTGTTTCAGTATTCTATAATGCTTTACTCTATGGACTGAATTCTATTTAATACTTAATTTAAAGGCTGGGGTACATATTGAAGAGTGTAGTCTGGAGAAGAAACTGTCTGTAGAGATAGACAGATGTATAAAACAAAAGGATTATAACTTTATATTTTTCATTGGACTTCTTTTCTCCTCATCTGTCAATTAAATGTATCTCAGACAAGCTGTGCTACTACATAGATGCTTTGACACAACAGAGATTACATCTACACAATAAGATTCTGAAGTAGATGCCCTATAAATAAATTGTTACCTATTAATACATTGATGAAAATTCAGCACTTACCCAAATGCTGCATTACAATGTCATGGACACCATCTTCTTTTTCTCTGACTAATGTATTTCCAGACAAATTTGCACATTGGAAAACTGAGCTCCTTCCTTTATAATCATAGTTAATGTAAGAAATAAAATCAGGCTGGAGAAACAAATCATTGGAGTGCAAATCCTCTTTGTCATGAATGCTAATCCTGATACTAGAATATCAGAATTTATATGTCTGTCCCACTGAAATGCAGCACAACTGAGAATTAAGACACCTGAGTGTTTGTGAACAAGAGGAAGGGTTCTAATGCCACCACAAATACAAACCCCATGGTGTTTACCCACTTTGCTATGCATCACAGTAGTGTTGTGTGGGTAAACTCATTGGTGATTTTGGACACTTTGAGTAATGAGAGCTAAAATCACTACAAAATAGTCTGAGGGATTTGAGCTGCTATAGGGATGTAGAGCAGCTATGAACCCATCTTAACCAGCCAGTTACCTCTACTTTGCACTGCCAGAACAATACAGCTGGGGGATCCTGAGGACTCTGCACTTAGTCTGATAAGTACCATAGAAACATCTATAAAGAGAGGAAGGAGTGAGTTTTGGTAGATGTACTCAGATGAGGCCTGGGGTCATGAGCCATACATGGATAAAAAGAAAACATTAACAGATGTCTCGTTCAGCAAACACTTATCCCTCTTCTGAACTGAATGAGGCAGAAAACATTTGGAAATGCAATGTAAAAGTCTAAATCCCAGCACTCCTTCAAGGAAGAGAATTACAGTTGCGTAGACAACACCTCTTGTTATTTGCTATCTTCTTAGTGGTTACTTTGCTGGTTTAATTTGTTTTAATATTGTTGACTTTGATTTCCAGAGCTCAGAATATACTTAATATTTATAAAAGGAGGTCTGATCTTCATAAAAGATCATTTTCTTCTGCTGCTGTCATTTTCATTATTGTGCTAGGAAGAGCTTGCTGAAATCAAGCAAGCTTCATTTTAGTTTCCAGTCTAATTTTCAGGTTTATGTGACCAATTTGTAGCATTAAGACAAATTAATATACAGCTAGTCCTGTATCTGTAGCTAAGTTTTCCCTGAGCAGTACTGGGAAAATATAGAGATGTTTCATAGAGGACTAACTTTGACTGTCTTGGCAAAAGAAAAAATCGTCTCAGACTTTTGGGCAGTAGTCACAGCCAAAAGTCAAGATGCTTCATTTATATTTGTACTGATCTCATTCTTCAATAGTCATACTGACCTCAGAGAAAATACACTTGGAAGAATGCCGTCACTGTTACCAAAACCTTACTTCACAGTATCTTCCTGATTTCCTAATAATTGACAACTATAGATGCACAGTGATCAGACAGAGACATTAAATGTACTAGAAAAAAAACAAAACAAAACAAAACTGTAATTACTCCTCAGCTGCAGAAGGAGTTCATCATGAGCATTGGGAAGGGTTTCATTTCTTCTAAGCAGGATGAAAAATGATACAAGCAACCTTTGTTTCCATCAGCTGTGTTGCTGATGGTGAAGAAAATAGAAGATCAATATTCAGAAAAAAAACCCCATTGTTTCAGTAATAATTTATTCTTGCTCTGATTGTTACTGACATTTTCTCATTCTGAATCCCAATGTTTTCATTGCTATAAAAACTGAATTGTGTTTAGGTTTCAGATACTGCAGGAGAAACACACAGAGAATAAGATCTAATACATTCTCTTGAAGGAAGAGATAATGCAAGAGTGGTTTAGGTTTTACAATTTTACCTTCTAGAACAGACAGCATAGGGAAGTGTTATCATGCACACAGGAAAACAGAAAAAATAAGGGTAGGATAAACTTGATTTTTTTCCTCCATTATAGTGCACTTGAAAAATGTTCACATTTAGCACCTTTTATGTCAGAAAAATCATGAAAAGAAAGCCCTACTCCTTATCACTGGAGAACTGCAAATATAAATTTGCAGTAAATTTTGCAAGCTAGTGCTATGCAGAACAATGGTAGTTTTGACAACAGCTCCACCTCAGTTGGGTCCTACCAAGGCCCTAATTAGGTTGCAGATAGGTTGATCATTTGGCTTTGGAAGCCATATAAAAACTCCACAAAAAGTTCATATGGCTCTACCCAACAGTTTCTGAAGTTGCATGAAGTTTCTGGCAAAGCCTGAAGGAAATTAATGCAGAGGAGAAGAGCTGTACATTCTCCTCTCTACAACTGAAAGGGTGTCTGTTCCCCATGAGTTGCTGCTTAAAAAGCAATTAATGTGATTGATAGGACAAAGACTTCTGCTGCAGGTAATACAGGTAGCTAAGGGATCGCACCTGGGCAGCAAACAGCTGACTAAACATTGATCTACACCATCCCTTTAAACATTACCAGGGGGTCAACCTAAAGTGTCAGCTCTGAAGTATAAAGTATAAAGCTATGAAGTAACAAATGACAGTGGATTTGAGGATCTATGTCAATGTTTCATGTATGAGCTCTGTCCTGAATAAATCTTTGCCTACAATGTCTAGTCCTGTAGTGAGCTCTTATGCAAATCCCCACTTCCTCAACATGGAGTGCCACCTGAAAATACTGAATGTGTTTCCTACATGCAGGTATTTAAGCCTTTATGTTTCTTTTATGCCCACTACAATGCCATAAATAATACATAGTACTCCTTGACCTGTAGGAAAGGAAACAGACCAATGTTTGGAAATGCTAGATATTTGATTGTTATTCATCTCCAGTTGCACTCTGCACATTAATAGCATGACCATGTCCTTAGTAGTTGCTGCTTTACATTGTACATATATCATTTTTTCTGCAAAGGATGTTTGATGTGGGTGGACAGCGATCAGAGAGGAAAAAGTGGATTCATTGCTTTGAGGGAGTTACTTGCATCATATTCTGTGCTGCACTCAGTGCCTATGACATGGTTCTGGTGGAAGATAAAGAAGTGGTGAGTCAGAAGAGACAAACAACCCTTTTTGCTGCTAAGTTTTAATGTACTGTCTGATGGCATATCAGAACTATTCCTGTTCCCTGATAACCATTTAAAGGTTGTGTTGGTTCTTTCCAGTAAAGAACATTACAAGAAAAATTACATTTGGGAATGAGATTTGTCAGTCTCTCAGGTTTACCTTTTGCATCTCAACAGAACAGAATGCATGAAAGCCTTCAGCTGTTCAACAGCATCTGCAATCACAAGTGCTTTTCAGCCACTTCCATTGTGCTGTTTCTAAACAAAAAAGACCTCTTTCAAGAAAAAATAACAAAAGTTCATCTGAATATCTGCTTTCCTGAGTATAATGGTAAGTTTGCAATTTTCATAAGAAAATACACTCAGATGATTAGTGTAGGCCATGCATTAAAGACTGAGACTTTGACTCAGGTAACCTATATATAACCATTTAAATACTAAGCATCTTATCTAAGCATCTAGCCTTTCTCACAAAAGAATTATATGGGACAGATGTGTCACCTCTCTCTGGAGATGCTTATTTCTTTCCTTTAGCACTACAGGAAGCTGAGAGAACTAGACATTTTAGATTGCTGAAGTGTGATGAACCCATACAATCTTTCAGTACGAGTCAGTGGTTTATCAGTTGCACACTCCATAACTACATACAGATTTTTTTGTTCCTATTTTGAAAGCCCATTCCATAAAGGAAGTCTGCCTCTTTTTGTATGTCACTGTCGTGCCTCCTGGAAATAAAAACCAGCAGCTGTTCCCAGCTGATGCAAGAAAATATATGAGGCTATGTCAGAAAGTGCCAGGGAAAAAACAGTCTTTTGGCATTTTAGTATCAAGCTAACGTATTTGCAATATAATGTGTCCAGATAAAGCATACTTAAAGCAATATTATTATCAGGACACAAGTTTTGTGCACTTCCTGAAAAACAGCTCCTTCACTCCCTTTCTCAGGACATATCAACATAGAAAGCCAAAATTGCTCAGTGCTCCACAAGGATAGCCAAACATTATGTGCTGGACTCTGCAGAGCTAGGCCACTTTACACTGCCTGAGGCTTCAGTCAGGATGGGAGTCAGCAAGGGCTCTCATCAGCAGCCTGCCTCCAGGAGTCTCATCCTGCTCCAGACCTACAGCATGTCCATGGTACCAGCATTCATATCTGCTGTTGTTCTAAAGGAGTTCTACAGACAGGCAGAAAAGCTATGTGAAGAAATTATAGCTGAATGTATAAGCATTTGAATTTTCCCCTTTTTCCTTTTTTATTTCTTCAACTCTTTATTTTTGTACCTTCCATCAGTTTTGTCTACTATCTACCTCATTCCCTTTGAGATTATTTTTCTGCCTTTTTTCCTCTGTTTTACTTTCTGCACTCTCTCTCTAAGGTCCTCAGTTGTTTCCCAATGGCTTGCTCAGGAACATTTCTCTGCAGAAATGAGGACTTCTGGTTAGGCATTGAAATTTAAATTTAGGTGGGCTGTTGAGATACACAATTTTCATACCTAATGCATGAAGTTTATTAAAAAAAGTGTATGAACATATGAAACATTTCTTGTCTTTCTTTTACTGTTGTCTTCCTTAGGACCAAATACATTTGAAGATGCTGGAAATTACATTAAGAAACAATTCCTGGACTTGAACCTAAGGAAAGAAGATAAGGAGATATATTCTCATTTGACATGTGCCACAGACACCCAGAATGTCAAGTTTGTATTTGATGCAGTCACAGATATAATAATCAAAGATAATCTGAAAGACTGTGGGCTTTTCTAGCCATTCATTCCCTTGCTCATAGCCTGATTTCATCTCAGTGCACTTTCCTGTCTTCACCCCGTGTGCTGACTGAAATGAAAAACTCTAGGGAAGAAACAATATCAATTAGACCTTCATTAGCTATCAGTTGAAGTCATGAATATAGCCTAAGCACTGCAGGGCAACACTGACTTTCTTTACACCATAAGAAGTTAGGAAAAAAAAAAAAAAAAAAAAGAATGTTCTGTTCCAGAGAAATGGCAGCTGCTGGAGTCAAAGGGAAATTCCTATTTTAATTAATACTATTTGAAATTAATAAGCAATTCTCAGGAAACTGGGGGCATCTCACTGTCCTGTGATTTCCAGTGATGGGAGAAAAGAGATAATATGTAACTGATAACTGACTTTTATTTATGTTTGAAGCCTTAAAAAAGCTACAACATTAAACAGTATCAACAGACAATTTCCATTCAGTACCCTGGGGTTTGTGTTACATAAACAAATAAAAATGACATACTGTTAATTCAACAACGGCAAATCCCCCAGACTTAACTAATGTATGACAAAGAGCAGTGCAAATCTGAATGTTTAATTATACTGTTTTGTTAGAAGAACTGGCTGACAGGTGCATAAAAACTGCACGTGCATAAAACTGACAAATGTGTGCTATTCAGTTTGGAAAAAATAAAGCAATGGAGGCAAGGTTTTTTAATCTTTAAAGGAGAAAACATTGTAGTGACTGTCAGTTCCTGCATAGGTCATAAAGGCAAGTTGAAACTTTTTTTTTTTAAACAAGAAAAGATGAGACTTTTTTTTTTACACAAATAATTAATAGTCCTCCTGCTGGCCACTTCTTTAGTGCCCTGTGACTGCAACAGTCATTTCCATCAATACAGAGCAAATGTAAATCCCCTGGTCCTCATGGCAAAAACACACCCTTGAGTCTTTGGCACAGAGGTCTGTTCTCCATGCAAAGAACTCGCTAAAGAAGAACTGTTCCTCTTCAACTCCTTCTGATTTAGTGCAACTACAGAAATGTATAACTACGTCAAACAGAATGGAAGTTGTAAATATATTCTGAATTTTGAAATTTGGTCTTGAAACAACACTCACTTTTGAAATCTGTTCACTAACAAAATGTTTCCTTCTGGTTTTGGGTGGGTTTTTTGTTTGATTGTTTGGGGGGGGGGTAATACATTTCCGTCTAATTTTCACCATATACTCACTGTGTTCTGGTTAATCTACTTATTACTAGAATAGACAACTTGGACATGGAACAAGAGTCATGAAAGATGTCCATACAAGCAAGATCATCAAGTGTGTGCAGGTCTCCCAGGAGAATTAGGAAGTGGAGAACTAAAATGCATTTTGACTGTCTGGATTTCTCTTACTGCCTGATCTGTAATGCTTCGCTTGATTAATTCCTTCTTTGTATTGAAAAAAATGAATTTCCAGCAATAAATCTAATTTTAATAATTTGAACTATGGTGACATCAACATAAGCTTATAGATGCTTTGATGGCATAATAAAAGCCAAGCTCTTTAAGAAACAAGCCCATGAATAAACAAACACATCTCTCAGATGTATTCTTCGAGCAAACTTCTAAGGAATGATAATGAGTTTACTCTGTGGCCTCGAAGTCAATACAAGTAAGAGCAAAGAAGCAGTTTCCTACTCATGCTGTAAGAAGTGAGGCCAGCCTATGTTTGCCAGAGTTTCTGGCAAAGCAGTGAGCTCTAGGCTGTATGACCCTCCAAAACCAAGGGCTGCGGGTGGTGTCCCCGAGCTCCCCAGGGGGCTGGACAGCCAAGCTGGGGAGGGCAGGACCGGGCAGCCAGTCCCACAGCTCCGGCTCAAACGGAAACCAGCAGTCTCGGGCTCGACGAGCCAAGCGCCTGGAGCCAGTGCTGCATGAAGGTGTGCCGCGGGGATCTGCTGGGGACAGGCCGAATCAAAACTGGTGGCCAGATCCCAACTGATCCCGACCCCGAAGAAAAACGGCAGGAGGCAGACCGGGACGCCCAGCCTCCCCCGGACCGCACTCCGGCTCCCTCCCCTCCGGTGCCTGGCGCGGCCGCCAGGGGCCGCAGTGCCACCGCCTGTGACCCGTCGGGGGGGCGAGGCGGGGCGGTCAGAGGTGACCAAGCCGCAGTGGGGAGCGGAGACTCGCCACTCCCTGTGCCTTCCCCAGCACACAGACACAGATCGGCTGGCAGAGGGAGCCCGCTGTCCGGATGACAGACTGTCGTCTATAGGGTCTAGAGCACAAGCCTTATGAGGAGCAGCGGAGGGAACTGAGATTGTTTATTATGGAGAAGAGGAGGCTCAGGGGAGACCTTCTCGCTCTATGCCTGAAAGAAGATTGTAGTGAGGTGTGTTTCAGTCTCTTCTACAAGTGGTAGGACAAGAGGAAATAGCCTCAAGCTGTACTAGGAGAGGTTTAGACTGGATATTAGGAAAAATCCCTTCAATATCAATCACTGGCAAAGGCTGCCCAGGGAAGTCATCATCCCTGGAGGTATTTAAATGATGTGCAGATGTGGTACATAAGGATATGGTTTACTGGTGGACTTTGCAGTGCTAGGGTAATGGTTGAACTTAATAATCTCAAAGGCCTTTTTCAACCTAAACTATTCTTATTGCTATTACTTTAGGAAAACTGGCATATCCAGGTGCTACAGCTTTTACTCCATTGGGTGTAATCCAGGTCACCTGCATCTCACCTGGGTTGGATTACCCCAGAGGGTGACCTGGATTGCTCTCGAGTGTCAAAACATGAGGCATGAGGAGGACTGCAGTGGACATCTGCCTTATGATGAAAGGCTGAGGGAGCTGGGTCTCTTTAGCTTGGAGAAGAGGAGGCTAAGGGTTTTTATGCTTTTAAGTATGTGAAGGGTGGGTGTCAGGAGGATGGGGTCAGGCTCTTCTTGGTGAGGCCCAGTGACAAGACAAAGGGCAATGGCTGTAAGCCAAAGCATAGGAGGTTCTGTGTGAATACACATGGAAATTATTTCCCGGTTCAGGTGCCGGAGCACTGGCACGGACTGCCCAGAGAGGTTGGGGAGTCTCCTTCTATGGGGGTATTCAAGACCCATCTGGATGCACTTCTGTGTGACCTGGTCTAGGGAATCCTGCTCTGGCAGGGAGGTTGGACTAGATGATCTTTTGAGGTCTCTTCCAACTCCTAACATTCTGTGTTTCTGTGTGATTCTGTAACTGGTTTGTATATTTTGGTTACACAGTCTTTTAATTAGATTAACAATAAAATTTGGCTTTTGGTACAAGATGTCCTTTGCCTACACAATATGCTTAAGCACAGCTACTCTGGGATAGCAGTGGTATCAAAATGGCAATCTTATCCCTGCCCTTGTACTTTAGATGATCTGCAGGAATGCATGCACTCCAGTGGGATGGCAAAAGATTCCTTCTATCATAAGAGAGAGGAAATAAAAATCTTTACCCTTCCCTTGAGAACTGGGAATAAGCAAAGTCTTAAGGAACAAAACAAGTCATCTTGTGATGTACTTACTTTTGCACTTTATCTTTGAAGAGGAAACACTTCCCAAGGCCCTGATTTAGCAAAAATGTCAGCCACTGAGAGCATGAAGAGAACTGGTTTAAGCAAGTGAAATAGCTGTACCATACAGTTGCTGTACTGGGGTCAAAATATCCAGAAAAGCCACTCAAGAAACCCAGAGAATATTTTTCTCCCTGGGGATTGCAGGAATTTTTCTATATTGGCCCTAGGAGCAAATGACTGATATGGAAAGGTCATGCTCCTTCTTAACTCTTGAGTCAGCCACTCATTCTAATAAACTGTATTAAAGCTTCTGCAGTCCATTCTTTCATCCGCTGGGAAATGTAAATCTTATTAGTGTCAGTGAAAGTTCCAAAACACTCAAAAAAAGATAATATACTGTCCTTATAATGTATAAGATATATTACTTGTCCTAAAATCACTTTCTATAACATTGTATAAAACCTACCATAAATACAGACCTTTTCTATAACATTTTAAAAGCATGGGAATGGTATATAAATTACAGGACAGTGAGACTCTGATGACGAGGATTGTGAAAGCTTCTTAGCCTTGGTACAATCCATTAAAAATAAATCATAAATTATGAAGAAGCACATAGGAGGGTCATTTGAGACCTAAGATCCAAGGGCAGTTACATGCTGAAATGCATTGTTCAAAACCAATAACTCTTTACCTATGGGTGCAAATCCTGTCCACATAGGAGCAAAAAGCTGTAAAATGAAATTATACAGCCAAGAGATGCTTTCATATGAGATCTTACTCAAAAGATATGAAAGTAAAATTTGCTAACTAGCAGCACTGTTAGGTGACTGGTTTTGTGATAGCAGGGTGTGTGGAGAGGAATGAGTTGAACTGTTAGTTTGGTTTAAGAGGGGAAAGAACACAGTAGAGGTATGCATATATTTATAAATTCTGTGTATTAATTAAAGCTATGCTAAAGAACTGCAACTTAAGGGGACATTGTGTTAATTTCCATTACAAATAGAGATTTGTAAAAAGGAAACTTTAATGTCTCTCTTAAGTGTGTTTTTTCCCTGTAAAACAGGTGGTTAGTTGGTTTGTGAGGTACACAGGTTGTAATTATAAGTTTTAGTCAGAGCTCTCCATGAATTAAAAGTTAGTGAATTATTTTGCTTAACATCAATACCATGATGTACCATAGAGGTTATTTTGTTTCTTGTGCTTAGTTTGATCTGGTAACTTTTTTCTCTTGTATTGTGCTCTTATTGGAAAGTCAATACAAACCTTGTTTAGGAGTTCTGCTTAAAATTGATGGTGACTATTAGTATTAGTATTAGAAGAGCAATAAGGAATTAGTTTATGTTGGCTCTTTGAGAATTTCCACTGAATTTTTATGTGTATGTGTGAGTCAATGTCTTAAGTTTATTTTCTTCTCTCTTTCCTTGGTTTTATTTTACCTGGGATCAGTAACGACCCTGCTAAATAATGCATCTCATTGTTTAACATTATGAGCTTCAATTCACTGCTTAGAATAGAGAACAGTTGGAAAAAACAGGGCTTTTTCCACTGAAAAAGAAAAAAGAAGCCATTAGTTAGAGACTGTAAATGAAAGTAAAACGACAGCTATATCTTAGTAAAATACATTACACCTCTTCTTTGTAATAAACAAAGTATCATTTAGTTTGGAGCTCATTTACAGCTAGTGTTTTTCATCTTATAAGTTATCTGAAATTCTAAATAAACCTCTCTCTGAAAAGCCACATGAAACAGAGAAAATACTTGTTTAACAGTTTTAGGGCTTTAGACAACATGAACTAGAGTATCAAGGTGAAAGTGTCCAGGCTCAAAGGAAAGGCAATAAAATGAAGGGCAGGTGCATTTTCAGACTAAATAACGTCTATTTTCTCCCTTTCAAAACACACTTTTTAAAAATTTTGCATATTATAACTGAAGTTTCAAAGCTCAGACAAAAATTTGTTTTGCTGAAATAAAATAATTTGATAGATCCCAAATATTCCCTTTTCATATGTGAAGAAATACTAGCATCTGTTATAAACAGAAACAAAGACAAATATTGAAAATCTCAGAATCTTCCCTGATGGGAAATACCCATTCTCTGCATAGCTCTAGGCAGCAGCATTCAATTTCTGTCAGTTTGCATTCAGCAATGTTTTACCAAGTCCGACTTCTCACCAACAGAGAGCAGTAGTGTCCCCATCAGTAAGGGCTAGACCCTGCAAGATCTGTGTTCTTTGGTTTAGGTATACCGTGTGTTCTGCGGGTGCTAACTTATAGGTGGCATCCAGAAAGCTCTCTTAAAATCAAATCTACTTACTGTGCCTTAGTCCTCACAGCTCAGAGTCTGCAAAGGTGACAGTGCTTGATATTTTGCTGTTCTTGTCTATATATTTCTTTAGGTTGACAAGAACAGTGAGGAATTCTGTCCACAATATTTGCTTAAACCTGTAATTTGCTTAAACTTGTAATCTCTGAGCTCACAAGCACGAAAGAGTTGCTGCTTTCTCCTTCTAGTATTTATTACGGAGTTGTTTTTAAATTTCTTTACTGAATTTAGGCTTATTACATCTTCCATAAAACAATGTTTGTGTAGATATACCTTAGTGTTTTATATTATAACAAGTCTTTTAAAAAAAGACTGTTCATGAAAACAGAAACCTTCTGGTTTAACCAGGCCTCAGTAAATACCTTTTTACATGATCTCTCTTATCTGTAACAACCGAGCACCCAACCGAGACCCTACAGATTTACAAGTCCAATAAGTCCTTGAGGCCAAGATATCAAACATCTGCTTGCTAATTGTGACATTAGTCTCACACTGTCTGCTGCTGAGATGTTAATGCTGTACTAGTGCCATGTTGCCATTTAAAGTCATTTCATCCTGTAGTTGCAAGTCATGTGGTTCTGACTGCTGGTACATATCCAACAGATGGATTGTGAAGGAGTAGGAGGCAGAACACAAAATGCAAACAGACTGACAGTTTTTAAAGTATATCATGTTCAAAGCTTGCCTTTGTCTTTAGATTTCTCACTTCTTAAGCACCTAAAATAAGTTGGTGGCTCTCATTGCAGCAGCCAGGTAGCTCTGAGACATGCCCAGCCCTGGGTGATGGGAAATGCCTCTGTCCTGCAGTTTACATAGGTCAAGCAACTCCTGAAGCAAAATCCACTCCCCTGAATACAGTGCTGAAGTTCCCTACATACTGAAAGGGAAGAGTTCAGGAAGAGTTCAGCAAGTCAGAGTGAGGTAGTAAGAGCCAGCATGCTGTAGAAGGAGCACAGTGCGGTCAATAGGAAATCCTGTAGAGAAGATTTTGCTGCAGAGAGATTGACTTTTCTAAGCGTAAGTGGAACCCAGACACATCTTTGAATTAGAATCTAATACCAAAAAAGACCTTGATACCAAGGTCACTTTGTGAAGGGACTTGAGCACTTTGCTGGAAGTACTTAACACTTGATAGAGGTGGGCCCTGAAATGTGACTTGTTTTATAAATGGTTTCTGCAACAAGAACACCATATAGGATTTGTGAAAATAGTCAAAAGTGCCAAAAGCCTGAATGTTCCTCAATGTTTCTACTTTCTTAATGTTAACTGAATGCTAAAATCAAATAACATCCACTTCATGACAGAGAACAGCAACATACAATGGTATTTAGATGTACAACCAAAATAAGTAAAAAAGCAACACATTGAGTATTTACAAAGGTATTATATAGACCTGAGGCAATGGAACATGTGGTAGCTTTAAAGATTATTGCAAGAATATTTTCATAACCAAAAAAAAAAAAAGGCTTACATATGCTTTTTAGTGAAGATTTATATATCAAATTCTGACAGACATGAGGCCAAAAGAGAGTCAGGAAAGCTGCAGTCCATTCTAGGGAAGCAGCTGCCTTCATCTGGAATTGACTGAGAGCTGTCAAGAATGAAAAAGTGTTAGTCAAAAAAAACCCCCAGCATCTCGTAAAAGGTTCAGCCTGTTCTCTCTCGCTTTCTCCTCTCTCTCTCTCTGAATAGTTTATTAGAAAGTGGATCTTTCCTGCTCAAGTTGCAGCAGCCACAGGTCAGATTTTTTTAGCTTGTGGTGTAATGGATTTTTCTTGTTACCCTCACTGTTTAGCTCCTACCTCCTCAAGGTTTCAATGTTATACAGTACTGTATAATACAAAAGAATAATGTTAATGTAATCAGTGTTGTGAAATGAGATTAATAATGACTGTTCAATCTGGTAGACTGAAACAGAGGGTTCCTCATTAACAGGAAAGATTCTGTACTGCTAACACTGAGCTTTCCTATCCCAGGTTCATTAGCTTCATTTTCTTCCTCTGAGGAAAGTGGTTTTCCGTGAACTATTCTGCGCTTTAACAATTTTGTTTGATGAGAGGAAAAACATGCAATGTTACAAGAGCAGATCTTGCCTTCAGTTTCTCCCAGACAAGCCTGCAGCCTTCAGCAGGACTGCATCAAATATCCTTTTCATGTTTCCAAAGCATTGTACAGATATTTGCCAGGTAACCCTTTGTGTTGTATGAGGAGGGCTCCAGGTCAGCAACACCAAGCTCAACACCAACAAAAAAAGCTCCAGCAGAGCATTAGGATAGTGCTTTGCCACAGACTTTGTGACAAGCAATCCAAAGACTTTAGAACTTTATTTTTTTTCCTTTTACTATTTTCCAAATTTCCTAGGGGTAACATGACCTGGATAATTTTGCTGCAGGTGATTATACCTTGGTACTGATTATACAGAAAGACTCTGAAGACTATACTTCTAACTTTGACCTCTCAGGAGGCTAGCTGAATAGAAGTGAGGTGAAGATGTTAGGCCAGCTCAATCTGGAAAAGAAATGGCAAAGCAAAGTGGCTCACGAGATGAAGTGCTGTCACTGGACGTAAGTCAGAACAAAGCGATGTGCCAAAATGTGCAGGTATGTAAGCATCTTTATATGAGAATATGAAAAGTTTATGGGTTGCTTTTGATATATTCCATTTCAAAGAGGGTTAAAAAATCCTAACCCTCCCATCTGTATGCAACAGATATTTTCTCCCAAACTGTTCTGAACCACAACATAGCATTTTCTGCTGCTACAAAAATTACAGCAGTTAGGAGGCTGCTAACCCAGCAGCATGAACAACATGAAACTTTAAACTCATAATGATTTGAAGGCTTTTCTTAGCTGTAGTGAAGTGTTTCTTGTCCTTCTACTAACCTATAATAAAGTCTCAAACTTTATCCCCCAAAACTGTGGGGCAGGCATTTAACCAGACAAAGCCATTATTGGCTGTGGAACCTTCTATTTAAGGCTCTGCTTTTCAGCATTCGTGGAGAACAACACAGATTCATGTTTATCCTCCAGCTCCTTAAATACTAGAACTCTGTATGAAATCGGGCTGTTATGAGAGTATTATTTATGAGCCTGCTTCTGCCATTGGGAACACAGGCCTGCCTTTATTTGCATCAGATCTCTATGTAAAGAGTGTGAAGAATGTGGAGGAATTCACAATGCAGCACAGGCCAGGGGTGTGTAGGGAGGCAGGACATGATGGCTGCAAGGATGTGGAAGGGGTAAAGGCAATCTTGATTCCTGGAAACCTATATACTTTTGAGACATCAAGATAACACAGTTCTCCCTCCTTCCTCACTTCCAGGTCCATCAAAGGTTCACTGGCATTACAATGACTGCTTGCAGAATACACACTTAGTGGCTGAACAGACATTATCTTATAAATTCAGTCTGCTTTTGGCTACAAAGAAACAGCTCATAGCACAGGATCATGGGGCAGTTGTAAAGGTGGTGACTGAAGAAATAGCTGCCTTCAAAAGAAAGAACAAAAAGCTAGGTGCTGTAAGAGGCAGTGGAAGGAGCACAACACCTCAGGGCTGGTGTTACATGCCATTTCTTGCAAACTCCATCATAAGTAAAACAACAGTTGTAGCCAAATGTCTTCAGCAGGACTCCCGTCAGGTCCAGCGCTGGGATAAGGGTAGCTATCCTGTGAAGTCCTTAGAAAAAGGTCCTTGACTTAGAGTAGACTGCTGATAAAATAAGGGAGAGAGGAATCTCCTACTCACTCTCCATCTGTTTCACTGAAGCACAGTAACTTCTTCCATTGCTACTTTAAAGAGCAGGAGAGTCTCTTTATGTTCACTGGCCTGTCTTTCCTTTCTTAACTGCCTTTTAGCCTGCAGTGCTGTGGTCAGTGTCTCTCACTGATACAGGATTTTATTTTCAACTTCAGTGTTATCAGGAACCACATAAGAGTGATGTTTTGGATAACCTCTGCTCAGCCAACTGTCATGATCACTTATCACAGAGTACAGGTCAGGCCTTGTCCTTATTCTGCAATACACACCACTGCTGAATCTGATTGTTTAAATTCAAGCAGAATTAAAAATTCACAAGTGGTTTTATAGGGAGTACAGCACCATTCATCTTCCCTGAGAGTTGCTTCCAAAAAGATTTAGTGTTATGTATGTGAGTCTAGATGAACAGGAATTACAGCAGTACATCAGTATTATCAGTCTGTAGCTCCATGAAGCTGAGAGAAAAGTGTTTTAAAGAAAAAGAATTGCACATTATTTGTCCAAAGGCAAGATTAAGTAATTGCACTTTCACTGGAGCCTGGAGGCTTCAGGACACAGTGAAACAGGTTTTAAAAATGCACACACTGAACCTGGAGAGAAGATGTTCGACACCTACTCCTGAAAAAGAGTTTCCCTGAACCTACTCAGAATTCTCTTAACATCAGCCTCCAATTGGAAGTCCAGATTAGTACACAGTCTAGTAACCACAAACCCTGGTACAAATCCCAGCAGTTCTGGAGGCACTACATAAAACATTAAGGGTGTGGTAGCTGGCTCTAAATGATAGACAGACAGTTTGAACTGGAAGTGCTTTTGAGTGATCCCAGTAATCAGTGCTATTCCTGTCAGTGATTATACCCAGTGCCGCCATTACCAAAGGCAGCATCTATGAGAAATGTTTTTAAATTCCTGATTTAGACAATTGCATCTGAGAACATTTTAAGCAACCAGTGCATTTCCCTCTACAGGTGATCTATGAGAATTGAAGTTTTATTTCAAAAGAATTTTAGGGTTTCAGTGTTTGACTTGATTCTGATAGGAATCAGTCTTCCACACAAACAAAAAATCTGGAACCTGTCTCAATGTTTACTTCTGGTAAAACTGAAATATTTTAACACTGACTTTTTAAGATATAATATTTGGGCTGTTAGAAGGGGAAAAAAAGACAGAAACAAAAAAAAAAAGAAGAAAATAAAATAAAACCTTGGGAATTAAACATAAAAAAATGTATTGCTCTGAATCTGTCCAAATAAAAAGTCTAAACATCATTGGAATGTCTTTCATTTGGAGAAACTCTGGAGATATCTGATTTTACAATGTGCTTTAGATACAGTTGAAAGCATATTGAAATGCAAAATCAGTCCATCAAAATAGCTCTCAGCAGTTCTACTTGGGATACAAAAGTTCATCTAATTGGCATCCATCAGGATGCTTATTTGCTCATTCAAGATGAGAGACCAATTTACAAAGCAAAATTACATCCTCTGAGTAGAATAGGAACCCAGACATGAGACTCAGCTTTTGAGTGAGTATTTTCAATGCAAATAAGGTTTCAAAGGACTGTTCTGAGGGAAAAAAAAAAAAAAACCCAGCCAAAAAATACAAAAAAAAAAAAAAGACCAAGGCACAAAGAAGTGAACAAGCTTCTTCCTGTCTCATTCTTAAAGTGCACTGTGTAACAGTTTGAATTGCTAATATAAAGAATGAAGGTAAAATAAATGTTCTTAAAATTATAGCGACCTTTACATGTTATCTTTCTGTCTCCCTCTCTATTCAGTGAAGATGCAAACAAAGCATTGTCAGGAGGTTCATTCATTTTCAAATGTGAATGGAGATGAGAGGACTCTACTCTTGCTTTCCTAGTCTGCAGGAGAACAGGGGCTGACTGAGTGGAAACTTTAATTACAGCCCAATCAGGACAGCATATCTTACTGTGAGCATCTTTTTGCGAGTTTTACATCATATAGACCACAACTAAGGCATCTGTAACACAGTGATTTGTGATTACTTTGTGGCTTATAGTAGGTCTCAGTCTTTCTACAGAGACTGTGTATGACTTACAGAAGACAGACCTAGAATTGCAAGTTGTATAGGTAAGTATCTTACATTTATGTGGCCTTTGCAATACAAAAAAAAAAAAGCAGACAATGCTCTTCTGGAAGGAGTCATTCAGTTTATCAAATGCATTTCTTCAGCTGCTACATCACACTTAACCTTGTCACTATACTTCAAGAACTATTCCTTATATAAATATCCTATAAGTACCACAGTCACCAGCTTGTTCTCATTGTCACAGAGAGACCCAATGCAATGCAACAGCAGAAGAGGAAACAGACTGGAGAATGAGGTGATAAATCTCCATGCTCTCCTTCCCGGCACACTGACATTTTTAGAAGACTCCATGCTAGCTGAGATAAAGTCTGTATTTTGCTGATGAGTAGAAAAGAAAGTAGTATTTCTCCTTACTTGGAAGACATTCAGACACCATGCTGACAGGCATAATAGAAATGCCCACATAGATTAGAGCAAGAGAAAGAGAGAAAGACTGCAGAGGCAGAGCTCTACAGATAATCATAACATAATAGGAATATTAGATCACTGCAATTTTTTCTCTCTGCTGGAGTCTTTCCCAGGGCAGAAGCTTTTAGGATGTGATCCTGGTTTTCCTCTCCTCAATCATAAAATGTGATCTGTATCACTGGGAAGGTGCTCTGGACCAACTGCTACCTGTTATACCTTGGGGATCTTTCTTGTATAACACAATCTACATTGCCTTGAGGGAGTATTCTGGGCACGGTGACAAACGTACAGCTTTGAAGTCTGAGCTGATTGCTGTTGTCATTTTGCAGACTGTAGAAGGAAGAATGTAAAACCAACCTTGCATTAAAGTATTTCGAGTTTATTCATGGTTTTATTTCCATGCAGGGGATTTTGCTGTAGTGGTATTTTCCTTAAACAGAATATCTGTCTGCACAGTTTGCTGCCTTTTCTCATCATGAGGAGCCCCCAGGGTTGTACTGGAGGCACAGACCAGATCTAAGGGACCTGCCACCCAACTGACTGCTCATGTTTGCTCCTGTCTTTTCCCATGCTCTTTGTAATGCTGCATGTGTACTTCTCCTGCCATGGGTGTTAATGAGGTATTGGCATTCCCTGTATACCCTGATGTAAAACCAAGATGATTTCAGTGGGTTTAGGAGATTTATTTGGGATTTACACTGAATTTGATGAAAGCAGGTTTCTCTTCTAAGCCTCTACTATAAAAAGTTGGTAAAGCAAATAGATTTCTGAAGGAAGTTCAAACAGGTGACAAACTTTACATATTCAGGAACTTTCCAATTCATTTTCATGGGATAACCCACAGGTACAAACATGAATGAATGGGTATTTGCAGGCATAAACCCTGATGTGTTAATAACATGGTAGCATACAGGTTAAACTGCAAGATAGAAAGCAGCTGGCATTATCATTTCAAATCAATAAAAGCAGGGCATGATAAAAATAACTAGAACTTTAAAATATTACATTCTTTTAAATCCTTCAAAAATATTTTTACATAGTAAATTAAAAAACATATTACTTCCTAGCAACTGAATTCCTTCCAAGCTTTTGCATAGCTCAAGGTCTGACCTCTGTCTTTCCATTTCAGCTATCACAATTTCAGTCATCTGAAGTCCCAAAGGCCTCTATGTTTTTGTAGGCATCAAGGGCTTTCTATCAATTATTTCCTGCCTTCCTCAAGAAATTTGAAAGTTTTTCTGTGAGTGAAAGAATTTTTTCTGTGTTAGTCTGTTTTGTTTAAATCTATCTGAAACTTAAGAAAATAGCAATGGTAACAGAAAATTTGATCCAGCCTTACTTTAGTTCAGTGAACATAAAAAGATAAATCCTCTGTTAGGTGATTATTGTTATTCTTAACACATAAAAGTGTCAGAATTTTGTGTCAGAATTCTGGGAAAGTGTTTTTTCAAAAATAACTTCTGTATAAAGAGTGGGATATTGACTGCCAAAGGAACATGATGAATAAGAGAAAGGACATCATAACAGAACTTTTTTTCACATTCATATTGTCCATAACCTCCAAACTACACATGTAAAGACATGCACACAGGAAAGTACAGGTTACAAACAGAAAAGTAAAAACTTATCCTCTGCTTGTTTTAGAAGAAAGGGAAAACAACCAGTCCTCAGGAGCACCCTCAAAACTAGCAAGAGATTAATTGAAAATAAAAGATGGAACATCTGAATAATGTAAAAGAAGTAAAGACATGGTGTTTCAGAGATCAAAAGCCACATAACATGCATCCCTCCTCCCTGTAGTTGGCTGGAGACAGGTGCAAGGGAGGAGTGGGTCAGCTGTATTCTGGGCTGTCATAACAAACACCATTCTTCAGCTCATAAAATTCCCCTTCAGTCTGGTTAATTAGGTAACACTATTCAGGAAATGAACAATACTCACATAGCTTCCAGATCTCAAATTAGCATTTGCTTGTTGTATGGATGGTAGGAACACAGTCAACTGCAACTGCATTTAAAAATATAACTTGCAAATCAAAATATTTATATGGGTTTTGTGAAAAACAATATCCTTAGCTATGATTTTTAAAAATAGCTCAAAACAACCTGAGAGAGGATCCAATTTGTTAGGTGATCTGCCTCAGTAAGGGAGCACTCCACCTACAAATATAAAAGACTGGAAGAGAGCATGCCCTAGGTTATGTTAATCCTGCTGTTGCCCTGTGTAGCTCTTTTTTGAGCTTATCTCAAGGTTAAAATCAAAGTATTTGAGACAAGATTCCAGTTTAGATACAGGCTCATCTAACCCAGAACAGCTATTCTGCTTCCCAATGTGAAGCCTCATAAAGTCAGTGGAACCAATCTTGTTAAGTGGAGCCCTTCTTACAGCAGGTACCCTGTGGGAATCAGTGGCTCTGTTGTCCTTTCTAGAGGCCAAAAATCAATGACTGAGACTTTGGCTGTTAATTTCAGGTTCTATAAAAGTTCTATGCCTGAGGCTTTTCTGCTGTGCTGGTGAAACTTCTGCTGTTGGTATTGATGCTGTTCTACCCTGCCATTCCCCTAATTACAGATAAGAGACACGATATTTCTGGACAAGATATTTTTCTAACAATGAGTCAAAAAAGCACTCGGAACAAGGTCTAATGCAAACTGACACCTGCCATATTTGTCCAGTTGGTTGTGACCATTATGCTTTTCACTGTCTTTTATACATATGTATAAATTTGTATACATTAAACACTAATTATTTTATCTGAGAAGATAGAAAATATATTTTCATATGCAGATATCTGTTTTTTACATAGTTTTATAAGATAAAAAACAGCCTTAGGGAGTTTATTTTCTTCCCAGAATCCAGTGATTTTTTTTTCTCTGTTGTAGACTATATCATTAAGGAATTTTTTTCATATTCATATTTTCCATTACCTTCAAACTACAAAAATAAAAATAGTAAAGATAAAAAACCTAAGAAGTACCAGTGTGAATATTCAACTAAATCTCAGACTGGTTTCTGCTGTCAAAAAAGTCAGAAAAGCTTTCTCTCTTTTGCTACCATTTCTGTTTGGAAAGTCCTACTTTAACTCTTCACAGAATGATTAGTAGATCCCAACTGAAAACAATACTACTATTGCATATTAAAATGTCATATGAACATTGAGCATATGAACTCAGTTTAAATTTAAATTGGATTTCCAAAGGTGAATCCAGTATGCAGTCTGGTACATCTGGATCTCAGAGTAGAAGGGCTTGCACACTTTATTTCTCATTGACAGAACTGAGGTTTTTAGTTAGTGCTGTTTTTTCCCCTGAGTAGGTTGTGGCATAAAGGAAAGGAAAAAAGAAATGAAACATGTCCTTTGCTTGAATATCTACAGTTACATGAATGATTCCACAGGAGACAGAGATCATAGTTCTAAGGACATTTCACTTAGGATCTGCATCTATATTATATTCTGTTGAAAAAAGATTTTAATGAATGTGACTTACTGATGTCTTCCTACCAGATGTGCTTTTACCCAATGTATTTAACATTTTCTCCTAATCATTGAAGAGCTACTGCCATTAGATAGTTCCTGGTATGCTATCTTGGCTTTTGGATATATCAAAAGAATGACCTATGTGAGAATTTTTATCAAAGGCTCACTAATACATAGTCTTCAATCTCATCCGGAATTTCAAGCTGTGGTACTCTCTCAAGCTGTGGCATTAGTAGGAGCAAGGTGTGCCAAAATAATATATAAAAGGCCATTTGAAGAGCTGAATTCCTCTTTCAGGGCAGGAATACAGCTGTGTTGTCATTCTTTATCTGTTTCAGCTCAAGGATAAGGTGATATACAATGCTGATTATTTAATTTTGCCCTAGACCAGATGCAAAGTGTCCCACAAGAGATAGGAAGAATAATATTCTCACTCTCTTGTTTCTGTTGGCAAGTGCAGAGTTAAAAATGTTTCTTACTTCACATCTCCCTACAAAGGTATGTGGAGCTTTTACTCTTATCAGAAGTCTAAAATCAAAAGACCAGTAAACATGAGAGAGGAGAAAGGTCACAGTCTAAATGTTTTCATTGTCTAAGCAAAATCATCTGGAGCAAAGCACGATTAAATCAGTAGATATCCTGTAATATTTTCCTCTAACATCTCAGACACATCAGATGTTTTCACTCTGACAGAAGATATCAGTGTGCCATAAAGCAATAGCTACTCACAGACAGCACTATGTCCATCTGGTCCATCAAAAGCATGCCCTGAAGACATTAAGGTTCTTAATCATATTGGAATATCTTTGTGTTCAGTGGCTTACCTCCAGACTTAACAGCTCCCAAACACCTTTCACTGAATCATCTCCACTTCTGTTTAGGCAGCTCCAGTGCCAACATATTAGTGAACTAGACACTGCAATATCACTAATTCTGTGTTTTCCAAGGGAGAACAGGCTATAAAAGGCAGTATTATCACCCAGAATAAATGCAGCAGGTATATGGGATGTACTTCCTTCTAATTTTTGCCATGCAGAAATTAAGTTCTTCTCACAGAAACCAACAGGGATTTTAGACACTTTTAGATTGCTAACAAGAGGAAAGCACACCAGTGGGTGGAAATGAATGCAAGCAAAACATCTTCATGTAGCTTTTCGTACTAGTATATGAGGAGGACAATGGCATAGGATTACACTGAAGAGGTTAGAGATCAGAGAATGAGCTAGTGGACTCTGACAGAAATCTTCAAGTTCACCCAGGTTAGCTCTTGAAGCTGCTGAAGGACTCTTTCCTGCCTACCTACCCTGAAATCTTTTTATTTTGAATTGAAAAGGATTGTGTCACAGCATATGAATAATTCATACACATTCTAGTTGTACCTATAAGAGAAGCCACAACTTTTCTGAACTGGGTAAGTGTTACTGTATGCAGAGTGCAGGCAAGGAAACTGTTAGGAAGAGGAGAGTGGGAAAACAAGGAGGTTGAGCCTGATGAGAAGGGGAATTTCTGAATGCAGAAAAAAAGAACACACAGTAAGTAGCTCTTCCCTTGAAACAGCTGTTTGAAGTTGTTTTGGTTTTATTACCTGCATTATCAAAACATTGTCCCTTCAAAGCTATGCAGAAATAGATGAAACACTGATTTCATATATTTTAAAATTCTCTTTGATTTTTACTCCATTTCTTTTATTTCTGTATGAGATATTGGCAGTAGCACAGACCCAAAATAGACTTTTAAAAGAACCTTTGTTTATAGGCCTACTAATCAGCATGACTCATCCACAAATTCATCCCTCCAGCTAACCTTATTCCTCGTTGGTTATCATGCTTACATTTCAGACTAGCATCCCATTTTACTGGGGAGGGTTAGTGCTTCATTACTTTTCCTGACAAAGGTAATAACAGGCTTTTCTCTTCAATATCCCCTTAAGATTGCTCTTGATTGTTCCTAGGGCTTCCATTTTGCATACAAGGAAGAACGTTCACACCTGTAGGTCAACAAAGACTTGTAGATTTTTAATTCACTGAAGATAGGGTATTTCTCTTCATAGCTTTCCCATAGTTGTCTATCTTTCCTCTTTAGCCAGTCAGCTATATGCAATTCTTTCTGCACCATGGTATATGAAATTACTTATCTGCAAGGAGAGTTGCCACAGAGCTTGATTTTTTAATTTTTTTTTGTATAGCAGAAAACTGGAAAGGACTAATCAATTTTCCATCAGTAGCTTGAATATATCTTAAATTCCTCTAGGTACATGCAGAGTTTGGGAGGAATTTCAGATTTGATCTTACTGAGTAGAAAGTATCCATTTAATTTGGATTTCTACCACACAGTATGCACACTCTAAATAAAATTCTTTCTTCTTTCACACCCCTTTATTCAATATAGTCAATAAATTTTCAGAAAGGAAAGAACATGGCATGGAAACAACTCTTCTACTAAATATATACTCTTCTCCTAATTATGTCATTGATGAAAACACAGATCTGAATATGACATTGAGTAGACCACATGCTCACAGAAACCTGCCAGCCTTTCAAAGCTCAGAAGGACTGTGTGATTTGACAGAAACTATAGGAGTAGGTGACATTTCTAACCTTCACTTAGGTACATTTTGGGTTTCCAGAATCAAGGATATAAACCTCAGTGCCCCAGTTCATTGGTTTCTGCTGTTGAGCCATCTGGTTGATACCTACTTTGCAAGGCAGAGGAAGGCACATAAAGCTTTGTCTCCTTTTAACCCACAGAACTGAGCTAATTGCTTCTATTACAAAATTGTTCATGTATCTGAATCAATAAAATACACTATAAAAAAGACTAAGAGTCTCTTACCCTAAGGTGATTACCAGTCAGACAGTAATAAACAGTTCATCCTATGCATATAACAGGTTAAGCTAATTTTTACCCTTCCTTCTGTCTCCTCTAATGGCAGAGTCACCGTCAGGCACAAGGAGGGGCAAAGAGGAAGTGTGGTTAGAAAACTGCACTTAGCTAACCCACAACTCTATTTTTCACCAGGGACTCTGGCCAGCAGCTACATTTACAAGCGGTGTCTAGGGTGCCCTAACCAACTCACAAGCTAATGTACAAAGGACCAGGAAGCCATAACCTGCTGCTTACAGCTCTTGCAGATGAAGCAGAAATTTGGCCCGTTATATTAAAAGATGAACTATGTATATTTTTGGTATCATTATTGATTGGAAAAGTTACTGATGAAGCATGTTTAACTCAATTAGATAAGTCTTAAATAGCACTCTCCATCTTGTTTATCTGTGCTGTTTTCCTGTGGGCTTTTTTATATGAAATATTGCCCTGATTGCCAATAGTTTTTTGTTGATTTTATTCCTGAATTAATACAAGTAACATCCTTATGTCCTTATCCAAGGTACATGCCCTTTCCCATAAAGAGAAAAATATAAGATTAACTATATGCTACGTAGTGTACCTTAATGTTTGCACATCCAAATTAACTGCTATATTCAGCACTGAATTTCCACATCCTTCACACCTTCCTACATACAGAGATGATGGCAAATGGTGGTCAAGTGAAATCTCCTTCCTTCGTGTTACCCTCCTAGGCTGGAGTGTTCAGCTGGGTTAAGGTGACATTTTGGGTTCCCTTTGCACTTTTGTTCTTTAAATTTGAGGCAGCAGTTACACAACTAGCAGCAACAATGTATCACCTTAGTTTCACAAAATGGTGTTCTAAATATAGCTCTCAAGCTCTTGGAATGTGCAGAATCATTCCATTAAGATGTAGAATACATCTTCAAACAGTTTTGAAAGCTCTTTCATTGTGACAGTGGCATCTCTAAATGCTATTTTGGGCTTGCTGGAGATGCTAATGGTAGTGTTTATTTTGCATGTCTGGATTAATTTCAATTAATTATGGCTGTTTATAATTCATTTTGTTTAGAAATCTCTGATAGACATTATATGAATATGACAGATCTTCAGACAGAACAGAGCAATTATTAATTGTCAAATGCTATTAGAATGAATTGTCAGCATCCTTGCTTTAAACAGATACAGTCTTTTAAATGCACCTCAGCAAAGCAACAGCCTGGCAATAGTCTAGCTGGTGTGATCTTAGGCTTAGTGAGAGAGAATTAGGGTAACATATAACACAAAATGCTGTTATTTTTACTAGTATCTGATTCAGGCACCGCTGAATGGATTGTTTATGACAGATGATCTCTAAAGGTACATAGCAGTTGCCATAGGAACTGTTCATTTGGATTTTGGTACTGTCTGAAGCATTTTCAAATCTACAGGTAGTTTTGGAAATCAGTTCCAACCACTTCAGTAGCATATTCCACATTAATGGATGTTTCAACAAGAAGAATAAAGGTTACTTAATCATCACTTGGTTACTTAAATGTTGCTGCTAGGTAAAAACAGAGAGAATATTAATAGGTCTTTCATATCAGAAGTGTGGTATTCATAACTGTGAAGAAATGCATATTGTGATAAATCTCAACTGCAGGTTGCATGACAATCTTTTTTTTTATTTATCTTGCACATCACTTCATATAGACCAGCAATATCTACTTTCCTATCCATTTTGAAATCCAAGGTCCAAAAATATCAGAATCTCAGAAGGAATTATCATGACAGTCCCTTCCAGCTCCTAACATTCTGTGATTCTGTGATTACCATCACTGAATTTTGCTTCTTTTTTTGATAAATATTAGACAAAAATATAACAAAGCTTATGAAAAAGCTTTAAGAAAGGCATGTTGGATATGTTACAAAGAGGATATTGGAAAGAAGACTTAAAAGTACAGCTGAGTCTGTAGGCAGCTAAGCTTATTAGATGCTCTCCTGCTTACCCCAAATTGCACTGGAATTGGTGGTTTTGAGAGGTATTTGCTACCTAGAGAGTGGTGTTGTGCTTCCAATCTGGGTTCAAAAACCCCTGGATCCAAGGTAGCTACCTACACTTTCCTTCAACTGAGTAACTATTTTTCTGACCACTGTTATCTTCTTGTTGCAGATAGGGACAGTGCGAATAGTGTCTGCTTATCAGTCTCATCATTAGGGCACTGCTCTGAAAGGGGGCAAGTGCAGGTCCAAGCCCCCTCAAATAGCAATGCTTCCTGGACAGCCATAGAAATGACAGCAAGATACAGACACAATTTTTTTTAAAGCCAACTGTCCCCATTGCACATCTGCTTTCAGAGTTATGCTGGCTGGATATCACACCTAATGTTTCAACACTGGTTAATGACACCTTCAGTGAAATGGATGCATAATTTAGGTAAATCATGTCTCCCTCTGGATGTCTGCTGAGGAACAAACTTCTTCCTCTGAGAGCACGTAGAAATTAAATGCTTATGCCAAGACTGAAGTCACTCCTGTTCCCATCATTTGCTGTGGCCAAGGCTGTGGGAAGGCAAATTTAAGACTTGATGCTTTAATTTGGTGTCTGTGTTAGACTCACTGTCTTTTCCCCTCTCTCTGCTTTCCAGGCTGCCAATGGACTCATTTCTGACAGTCAGACCCAGGGGATGGCCCAGAGGAGGGAGAGGATGCCAGTTTGCTTGGGATCCCTAATGATAAAGTTTTCCAGCTCTGTTCTCCTCCACAGGTTATGCTGAAACTTAAAGAGAATACAAGTGGGAATTTACCTGAAATTACAACATCCTTTTCAAATGTACATGTACAGCTATGAAATTAAGGTCTACTGATCTTTTACTCTAATATTTTAAGTCCCTTATTAGTCATTTGAAGTCCCTGAACAAAGCATAAGCATTAGCACTCATATGTCCTAAGGCACAACATAGCTAGCAACTCTCTTCCACTAAAAGCCTAATCCAAAGACCACAGGAGATGTTCAAGACATTAATATCACTTTTAGGGGCTTTATTTTCAACTACCAGTGCCCTGCCAAGTCCCACATCATATCCCTTTGCTCTTCTGGTTTGAGGAAGCTCGTCTTGCCAGTTCCTCGAGGATTGCACAAGACTTCAGCTGAATCTAGCAAGGTCTTACTCTTCCCTCACATCAGAGCCAACCAACTTCTTTAAGTGGGGACTACCTCTGACATTCAGAGGTTCCAGCAATTTTATCATGACTGTCTACCTGTGGCTGAGTTACATACAGATTTTCTTAAAAATAACTATCTTTCTTCAGTTTGTGGCTTCCTCTAATCAAGAGAAGTAGACACTGTTCCAGTTCAATTTCAGTTTTAGTGGTCCAGTTCATCTGATCTGAGAAAATTTTGATTTAGATAGCTCATCCTTTCTGTCTTCACCACTAAGCATATCTTGGATTTGACTGTCTGAACCCCCGCATTGCTCTGCTAGTGAGGCTTTTGCCTTCACCCATAAGCCATCCTAGCCCAGAATGAAAGATGTAGTTGCAGCAGAACTCAGCATCTAGAGTTAGCTGGAGGATTCTCCTCTTTTACCTTTAAATGTTGATGGAATCAGGAATAACAAAATACAACCATTTCTTTTTTCAGCTGTTTCTCCTCGCATATGTATTTTTCCTTTGATAGCAAGCCAGGAATTCCTTCATATGAAACAGAACAATAACCCTGCACTCACTAATTTACTGTCACACTTCTACTAAGTTAAGCTTTATGCTTTTGGTCTTGGCATGTGGGACTTCAATGCACAGGCTGAGTTTTCCATGCTATTTGCTCTGTATAAGCACTGGTATCTGCATAAAAGAGATGCACCACACTGATGTTCAGATATGGCATCCAATTTACTGTCTGTAGGCAATTATAGAAAGTACAAGACAAATTTAACTAGAACATTTTAATGTGACTAACTGTTGAAGATTCATCTATCCAATTTACCTCCTGGGAACTTCCACAGTGTTTTAAGAATTCCCTGTAGAGTCTATCTGGATGAATTATCTTTGGGAAAAGCAATCTTCAGGCTGTCAATCAGTCAGCTAGTCATGTATTTCTCCATCAACTTAGGTTTTGGCTGCAATTTTCAGGACTCTAAAGAGAAAGGTCATTGCAAAACATCATCTTTTTCAAGCTGTTATTTCACCTTCTTATTTTTTAATCCTTCATTTGAAACCATGAGGCTCCTGGGAACTTGTTTATTCCCCATTGAATGAAAATCCACTTGATCCACAATGGTTTCTTAGTGGAACCAGAATGTGAAGCTGGTTAAACAAATTTTGGGGAAAAATGTCACTGAAAATTTTAATTTTATTAAAGCATACTGATTCTAGTATGCTAAGAGGATTTCCTTTGCCTGTGGCAACCTAGGGTCAGAGCCTGCTGGGAATCATGAGACTAGCATTAGGGGCTTGTCCCTGCAAGCAAACTATGGGAAGCAAAAAAGGGAGACATTCTTTCCTAATCTTTTGTGAGAAATTTTCCATTTAATTATAAAATAATTAATAAAGGAGCAGTACTCTGCAGTCTTTAGGGCACTTTTCACATGGCACAAAACAAAACCTTAAAGTACTTTTATCAGACCACCTAACCTGCTGAAAAGGAGGTGGCAGGGTCTCCCATATCTGGCTCCTAAAACAAATTATATAGCCACCCACAAAAAGCCATGGATGGGTTGTGCCCAGCCAGGTAATTATTCACATGCAGCTGGAACCAGTTTGTGAGCTGCATACCAAAAACAAGAGGAAACATTTTTTTTCCTATGTATCTTACAGCCAGAAGCTGGGGTTTGTTCATAAGAAACTAGAAAATATGAGAAAAAGCCTAATGAGAAACAGCTTAATTTGGTACTTTAGAGAACAGCACCAGTTATAGATAAGAATAGGTGAAAACAGGCATCTTAGCTCTGGAAATCATGTTTCTAACATATTCTTAAAACTGTTTAGTTTATTTTGCATGCAGCATTTTAAATTTTCTTTTTTTTTTACTTTTCTGCATGCATATTTCCCTTGTGAATACAGAAGAATGTAAGAGATATTTCAATGTTCAGCCAGCTCTTGACCAGCACTCCCAGGTCCTTTTCCACTGATCACTTCCCACCCACTGATTCCCAAGCCTGTAGTACTGCATGAGGTTGTTTTGACCCAAGTGCAGGACCCAGTACTTGTCATTGTTGAATTTCATACAGTTGATCTCTGCCCATGGATCCTAGATCAAGCCTTCCACCCAACTTGATGTCATCTGCAGACTGAAAAGGCATATGAAGAATCAGATATTTTGTGTGTACCAACAGGCTCAGCATCACTCACAGGTATTAGTAAATGAAAGTCTGAGTCTCAAGTAAGCTGCAAGAGTCTACAGTTGATGCCTGTGATAAAGATTTCACTCTTCACTGGTGCATGTAAATGCAGAAGTGAAGGCTTCAGCACAGACACATGTACCACATCTATTTTTATAAACACACTACAACTATATTGCTAGTGAGCTCCTAAAGTGGCTTCTTCTGTAAGAGGTCAGGTGTGCGTGTGAAGTATGTGTTAGTCATACTTTTTTACAAATAAGTGTAATTTCTCCATTTCATATCTTTGCAGTTCCTTTCCTGTGAGTACTCAGATGACTGTCGTGTTTGTACATCCTGATGTTTGAGAAGGGGGTTTTGATCATACAATTATGAATAGTCATATTTTTTAAATCTGTTCATTCAGAGAGCATATGCTGTCCAGATACTTTACATGTGACTCATGAAGAGTACTAAGGATGCAACAGATGATGCCAAGTTAAATACAGAAAAGTTAGGAAATTACAGAAATAAGGTAAAAAATCAAAGAATCTTAATTCAACTCTTTATGTACATGCATTATTTGATAATGTTATAATCTTATGCTATTTTTTCCAGATGTTTTAGATACCCATGTTACAAGAGTTCAAAATGTCCCTGTTTTGTTTTATCATAAACCCATTTCTGCCTAGAAACAATTTTTTTCTGCAGGTCAGATTCTCAGTATTTTTTAAATACTTTTGCAGGAAGGTGGTTACAGCTTTCACCATACTAAGCAATCCAGAATAATCTGCTGAAGAATTTGTGTCCTCATTTTGTAAGTGGAAATGCCCATTTCCCACAGCAGTCCCCAGCTAACCCTGTATCCCTTGGATTTGCAGAGGACAATCCACAAGACCTGCACAACAATCAAGAATAAAGGCACAAAACCTTCTCCCTCAGTGCAGCAAGACAGGGACCAGGCCAGAGCTCAGCTATTTGGGAGCCTTCAGGAGCACACAGGACCAGATCTTGCCTGCTTTCTGTAAAAAGAGGCCAAACTTTTCCTTCTGAGCTTTGCTCACAGGAAGGAGTGTTTTAAACATTTATTCATGGTATGTAAACAGTGGAAGAGAAGCAGTTCTTCATAGCAGAACATGTGATTTGAGTTCAGCATGAAACTAAATAATTGATTTCCAAAATAGCACATCCACTATGGCTTTTTGATACCAACTAGGGTAATTTTTTACTTGCACGCTGTTGGGATATAATTCTTAGACCATATAAATGTTTAAAAGTGCTGTCAGCCCAAGGGAGGGCTAGCAAGTCTGCTTGGTGACAGGAGATATACCTTAATCTTCCCTATTTGTTTTATAGTTTCTGTTGAAGTATGTAAGACTTTCACAGAATCACAGAATCATTACGGTTGGAAAGGACCCTCAAGATCATCTAGTCCAACCGGTAGCCCTACACTACTCTTACCCCTAAATCATCCCCTGAAGAAACACATCTATCATGTCTAATAAACAGAAAGCTAGTGTAGCAAAAAGGGGAAAATTTAAGGACTGCATATTTTATGAATAGTTCAGGAAAAACAAATAAATTGTTTTCTTCAAAGAAATTAATTCTTATTTCCATTGTCCACATGACATGATCTCTGTGCTGAAATAAGGCCAAAACCTGTCTCTTTCTCCTTCCTTTCAGCAAAGCATGGTGGTTAGTTTTACAGAAGAGTAAATGGAGAGAGAAAAGTTAAATGATTTGCCCAAGGTCACATTAAAAGGCTAGTAGTGGAATCAGAAATTGAACCTATATTATCTGATTCCCTGAGAGCTTTGAGTACAGATGTGTCTATTTTTTCTATATTGTACTTTTTCCTGCTTTTTTGTGTTTGGCACTTCAGGCAGCACATTTCTACGACCTTTCTTTGTTAATCTTCAGAAGCTTTGCAGAGCCACAGTAACAGGACACACACCATATCAAATAGGTGCCATGGACAAAATAATAGCTGTGCTCACACAGAGCCCAGAGTTAGGCAAGAATAAATGAGCACTATGTCCAAGGATTAGTTATTTTCTGCTATTTGATGTAACGTACACTTCAGCTATATTGCTGATGGCTAATGGCTAATAGCTAATCAAGCCTCCAAACTTTAAATGCCAAGAATAACAACAAAACTTCTTTCTCCTCCCCCCCAAAAATAATCCTTTGTATTTATTAGGGTGGGTTTTTTTCCCCTCTTGTGGCTTTCCAGCAGACAATCAACTAACTGGATTTGTTAGAAGCAGCCAGTCTCAAACAGCTCACGAACTGACAGGCACAAAGGAACTGAAAAAGCTCTTACTTGCAAGAGACAAGAAAAAAGGGTTTCATTTTTAATCTTTTCTTTCTAACTCAGCATGACAGGCAGCATGACAGTCTCACTGCCCTAGGTATACAAATGAATGCAACAGCAAAACTCGCCTGTAATTCAGAATGGCAGTTAAGTATGCACTGGGCAGCATTGCTCAGTTGGAACTGTTTAGCTCAGGTATTTAAGTCCTTTGCAGCTGTACTGCCCAAATTGTCCTGCTTGTCTTCGGTGAATACAGTAAACTGGAAAGGATGTGGTTCATTGAACACCTGGGCAGACAGATGCCCCTCCTTGCACAGTCCAGCATGGGATGGTCTTCATCACTGAGAACCAGTCTGAGGAATTGCTGCACTCAGCAAGAAAGCATCCGTCTCCCTAACTCAGTGACAGTGGGGGACAAAAGCCTGACCAGAAGTTGAGCCAAAACAAGACTCCTGGCATCTCTCATAGGATTCATGAATTCCATAGCTTTCCTCTGCCAGAGAGGATTTGGGCACTGTATGTTTAGTAGGCCTAGTCTAGAAATGTAAAACAAAAGCCCCAAAAATGGCATTGAAAGTTGTGTGGGTAAAGGCTGATTCTGGTATCATCTTCTGTGCTTTTGATTTGATTCTTAAAATTAAAAAGCCATTAAAACCAAGTAGAAGAGCCATTATTTTATGCACTTTCAACATGCTTAGTGAAATAAAGCCTTGTACACAGATCAAACATTTTTTACATTTTTTTCAGCATACTCCACCTTGGCATAGCAGGTTTCCCTTAAAACAGAGATTGGTTTCAGTACTTCAACTCCACAGGGCAGCACTACTTCAACTTGTTATTTCTGTATAATTGCAGTTTGCTTGAATTAGACTGTAATTACAGACTAGAACCCAGAAATCTGCATCCATTTTAAATTTCTGGGATATTTTATTGTTAAGTTTTAGCTTGTAATTTTTTAGGCTCATTTACTCTGAGAAGAAAAACAGATGAAGCTTTCTGAAACTATGTGTGTGATTTAAGTTGTAATGGAAAAATGTGTCATCTTTATCAGAAGTTTTTCTCAGATCTTACAACAAAACATGGCAAGTCGATTTCTTTGCTGAATTCTTTCCCTCTCTTTTTAAAACACAAATTATCTTGGCTTATTTTAAGACAGACAAAGACCTTGTACTTTATATAGGGTGCCTCATCCTTGCAATCTCAGAGCGTTTTATAAATAGATAGGAGACATCAAAGAAGGAAAGGAAAGCTCAAGGGCAGAAGCCTTACACCATGGCCCTTATTAAGATAGTACACTATCCTTTACTTAAAGGGTACATCCCTTATATCTTTTGTTTGTGATTGCCTCCTCCATCAATCAGTAAATCTTTTGCAGAGCAGAAGAAAATTATTTGACTTGATTAATCTGCTTTTTCCTGTAGAATTCCACCTTGAGAGTCTTTTAACAGAAAAATAACCAGAAACTTCTCTTTTTCTACTAAAAAAACCCCATCATCTCTCAGCCAGAGTCTCCTCTGAAATACAGCTTTATGACTGAGACTTTGCAAGATGTATATCCAAACAGGATTTGGTACCTGCTATTTTCTCTATTTTCTATGTTTAGATGCCAGGTTAAATGAAGTTCATACTTCTAGATTGCTAACTTTACCACAGTCCAAGAAAAATCTAATATTCCACAATTATAAAGTGAAATCTGATTATTATATAAGCATTTTACATTCAAAACATGCTTTACTGAATAACTCCTCTGCCAAAAATTGAACTCCTTCCACTAAGAGACATGGTACTGTGCTGTTCACCCCATTACTGTGCTGCACACACCCATTAAAACAGCTGCAAATAAAACCTCAAAGATAAGAAAGTGGAGGAGTGTTGATATGCACTTTGAAATGACTGCTATTGGAACATGATCTAAATTGCAGCATCAGCATGTTCCCTCCTATAAATGTTCACTGGTTGTTCCTTATCCAGGGATAAATATGACTGTTGCCCATCAAAAATCTACCTATCAAAATCAACATAAAAATCTGTTCTTTAAATAAACCAAGTTACTTCTATTTAAAGACTAAGTGCTTTCCACAAAAATTGAAATGAAATAATAGGCTGTACTCTTCAAATTAAGAAATATTGTTGTGGTGCTTTGTGGAAACAGCAGTTTGGACTGTTCATGTTTCTGGTGCCTGCAGGGTCAGACCTCTCCTGGTGCAGAAGAGCAGGATGCCAGAAGCTGAAAGCTTAGTAGGGATGGTTTTATCTCTTACACAAAGCATGATCAAGGGCTGCCTCTAACTCTCAGAGTACCACATGGCATTTTCTAATCAAAATTTTCCATTTTTTTATTAAAATGTGTTGTTATGGCTGCAAGGTCAGCATTCTGTGGAGTTTTCTTTCCTTTCTAGTCACAATTTTATGGTCAAAAGAAAAGGAAATGGTAGATGGAACTAACCTGAACATCCTGCTGCTTATCTTCTGTGCTGAATAATTTTATCAGGATCATCAAATTTCCGTGAAACCTGTGTTTATGCTTGCTGTGCTGATGTTAGCAAACACACCACCCACAAATGGATACATGGGTACAGAAAAGAGGCTTCTGACCTGCATACAGAAATTGCCTAGCTCAGAGCAGTGACATTCTTACCAAGAGCTGATCTCAACATATACCAGGTGTGCCATGTATGTGGAGGCCTTTCGTGGCTTCTCCGGTGTGCTCTAAGGGATGGGTGCTCTGGCAGAAGATAGATTTCTGTCACCATTTCAGGGAGCTTTGTGCTGAGCAGCTCTCTTCCAAAGCAGGGGTTGCAGAGGGGCTGCATCTTTTGGCCTGGGTATCCTTCCTCTGCCAGATTTGTTGTGCTTGCTTGGCTATGGGACATTTCAAGTTACTTAAAAAAAAAAATCCTTGAAAATTATCTAGCCACAAAAGTTAAGAAAATAGATTTTTAAGAAGTCTTGAGTAAATTTACCCTCAAGCCACTGCCCTGGTGAAAACATAAATATTTGTGGCCACACCTGAAAAATGCATGACAGTCCCACAATCTGGTTGCCAAGCCTGAATGGCAGCTTAATGGCAGCTTTTCCTTGCCTGGCCCTGTTGCTGCCTGTGCTAGCAGCTGATGAGGGCTCTCACTGAGCAAATATTTGAGGCTTGGCAAGAATATGCAGCTCTCCCTTCACTTCCTGGATGGCATGTTTGCTCTGAATGAGTTCTTGGAGCATCAGGGTAGTACACAAACATCTCAGGATAAGATCTCATCCAGGATCTATGCAGGATCCAGCAAATACTTCCCTGGATGGTTAAGAAAGTGAGAGGATTTTTTCTGTTAGACAAGTTTATCTAGCTGATATATCTGGTTACTAATTCTATTATGAAGATAAACAGAACTGTTCACACTGCAGGCTACAGTTTTAGCTATTAGAAGTGAGGAACTCAAATATATTAGAGAACAAAGTGAAGGAAAAACAAGTTAATAAATTGTAGAAAGGACATAACACTAGGTTGTATTAACAGCAATCTTAATTTTTTAAAAAGCAAGCAAACCATGTATGGTCCTGAACTCTAAACAGAGGCATTTTTCAAAGGCTACATTAGGAATCTTGAGTTTATGTAAGAACACTGCAGTAGCAGTCATCAGTGAAATCTAATCAATAGCTGCCTTCTGAGTAATACAGGTTAATGACCTGGTCCATCAACCATGCAGAGCTTCACGTAGCACTTATATGGGTTGGCAAGGGCTTTGTTGCTTTTTTTTAGTAACACCTGTAACTTAAATGTTATTAAATATAATTATCTACTCTACTACATTGAAAGATGTGTCACGATTTACAATGACAAATTAAATGTGATGTGAAAATCCTGAACATCTTTTTAGACCAGTAGAATGCAAAACAATGTTTTAGCAATGAAACTTCTTATAGCCTGCTGCAGGACACTTTATTCACATACACTTCAGCAATGTTAGTGCTAAAAATTAATTGGCATAATCAGAAGACTTCTCAAGAAAATTTGAAAGAAAAGGGATTTCAAACCCAGGTGGAGGCAGTCTTGCAAACATCACGTTCACTTTCAAGCCCTTTTACTTTCAAAACTTTACCCAGGGGTTGCATGGAGCAGCCTTGACCTGCTAACAGAAACAGAGGTTCACAAATGGATTTAGAGGTGAAAGGAGAGGTATTGTTCTTTTACTAATAAAAAAAATCCTGACTAAAACCACCAACTCAAGCTTTTGAATTCCACTAGAGTTTTAGATAAAGACGTATTTGTCCTGTCTGAGAAGCCTGGGATAGTCTCAGCAGGGGTGGGGGTGGGGGGGGGGTGTACTGCACTGTGCTGCAGAGGCTACAAGAGCAGCTCAGTCAGGTGAATGAGGAGCTGCACCAGAGTGACCCAGAATAGTATTGCAGCAGAGCTAAGAGAAGGAACAACACTAATGTCCAGCTCCAGAGACAGCCTAAGGCACAGGAAGCTTGAGGATGATTTCAGAAATCACTGTACGAAACAGACAGACCTCTAGTGTTAAAATTGGAGCTGTTTTCATTTGTCTTGGCTAACCTGTCATTACAAGACTGTTACATGTGTTAATAACCTTACCAGATATTACCCAAACCAGCAAAAGTATTCTGATGTTCTTACCACAATGATGGTCCATCAGGATACAATTAAATTTAACAAATGAGACTTCATTGCCACAATTCAGCATCTATAGTCTAAATGAGAAAAAGCACCAATGAAGCTATCAAGTTGGTTAAGAGGAGTCTGAAAGCATTAGCCTTCAGCTCCATCCTGCTCATCTAATCCAAATAGAGATTTCACCCAAATCTATGGCTCTGATCAGGACAGGGAGAAAAAAGGGGCTGTGTCTCAAGCCCTGCAGGGATGGAGGAGTGTGGAGTTGCAAGCGCTGGAGTTTGCTTCTAGAGCTTCACTGGAGCAATCATTTTTTAGTGCTACATTTTATCACCACCTTCACTTGAGGTGTGAGGTCTGGCCAATACTGAAACTTTCTATTTTACTCTGTAGATTTAACAGGAGGAATTCTAATGGCCTGTTAACAACAGGAAAAAAGCAGAACTTGAAATCTCATGACCTTAAACCAAATAATCTTGTGACACTCAATGTGTGTAGAAACAATAGTTGGTGGAAACATGTGATTAGGGATAGAACAAAACAAGGAAGAGCAGAAGGCAAGAAAGAGGGAGACAGTCGAGCACTGAGTCAGAAACTTACACAGGTGCAGGGGTAACCCATCTGTCAGGACACGAGCTGGGACCTGGAGTATTTCTGCCCCATTCAGAAGAAATAAAAAAAACCCCAAAATAACAAAACAACAATAACAAAAAAACCACACACACAGAAAAAAAACCACCACCACCACCAAAAAAACAACACAAAAAAACCCACAAAAAACCAACCAACCAAAAAAAACCCCCAAACGCACACACAAAAATCCCCACCTTCCCACCAAACACTAATTAGAAGACATCAAATACTAATTAGAAGACACCCAGATTTCATTTAACTTTAGTCTTACAATTTTAATCCAACTACTTTTATCTTTTTAGCATTTGTGTTAACTACATTAAGAGTTAACTGTACTAAGAGATGGGAGGGCAATACTCATGTTGAACCATTGTGTGTGCTACCATACAAAAAAACCCAGCATATTTTGCATTATTTCAGTGAAATTAGCTCTGTTAATTGCAAGGATTCACCTTCCTCAGATAAATTTAGCTTGGAACACTGCCCAACTTCTAGACTAATTAAAAGCAGGAGCAGCAGGTCTGTGATTTCTAGTTTCGTCATAAACAATTTCAGTAATTCCTTTTTGAAACAGAAGACAAGGCTACAAAATGTTCTCAATGTGTCATTATTAGGTTTACTGCTGAAATTTCCATTGCTGTCATTCACTGTTAAGAAAATATATGAAATTATGCCTTTTGGTATCCTTGAAAATTGTATGTATTTATTCATAAACACAAACATTTTTAACATCCAGTGTGTAATTTTATGCTTACTCTTTACTGTAAGGTGGGAAGACACTCCTCCTTTTATAAATAAAATCAGGGGTTTGCACAAAAATTACTGTTTGATGCTGATATTGGTTCTTACCCACCGTACATATTTTGAATTTTACAACTCTCCTTAATCTTGCTGCAATGTTTCTGTTTGTGCTTTCAATAAGGTGAAAGGTCTTTAATGTAGGGAATTCATCCCTAGTAAGGTAGCTTCTTCAAGGGACTGGTGTACAGAAACAAATCTCCCAGGCTCAGTGCTGACCTTTGGGCTTCCAGATGTGGAGCCTTGAATTTATATACTGACAGATTAATAAAGGAAAGAGTTTGAAAGGAAAGCTTTTATTTTTTGTGATGGGGATTCTTTCAAGTCATGGAAGCACTGAGGCTCTTCCTTATAGACTGATAGAGCTTTACCGGCAACAAGCACAATTTGAACTCAAATAAAGGTTGGCATGTTATTATTGCTGCTATTTTTAACACTTTGCTAAGCTACCAATGGGCAAAGACACAAGTCACATTGACGTAGCAAAACTGTAAAATGATCTAAAGTAAATGCTGAAAGTAGATAACAAAACTAAACTGTCATTTCTTGTGGTGTGAATGAGAGCAGCTGGGAGCTCTGGCATTTGCCAACCAGGCACTAAGGGCAACTGAAGAGTAGCAAGGGCCAAAAGCACCAAGCCCATGACCCTGATGGCTTAAAGAGTATGCTGGCCAAAAAGTCTCCAGGCCTTTCTGCAGAAAGGATCTATATAGAATTGCTTGAAGAATAAATACTGTAAATTCTGTTTCTCGGCACACAGTGTGCGAAGATTTCCTTGAAGCACTTATTATTATTCATAATTCCCACACAGATCAAGTGAAACATGGGGCCTCTGTTTCCAATAATACCCATTGAATCATTCCTACCTTTTCCATTTGGCCCATTACGCAGTTTTTATTCTTTAGCTGCATAAACTGTGGCAGAAATTTCTAAAACATCTTTTTTCTAAAAACAGTTTGAAGCATTTTTCAGTTTGTCAGTCTGTGATTTTCCTTGTGCTTAAGATCTTACAAGTAGCTTTCCTTTCTGCATTATTTACTTTTGTTTTGGATCAGAATGACAAGCATATACTGATGGTAGTTCTAGTTTTAAAATTCTGAACTCTTTCTTTCTTTCCTTTTTTCATTTTTTGAAATTTCTGGGAATCATACGTCATTCAAAGTTGTTAGAAGTGAAACTTATTCTATCTGAAATTATTTTAGCCTGCAGGTTTAAGAAGAAAATCAAGAAATTAACTGCATGTAATGAATAAAGTATATGTACAAAGTCTATTAGGACAAAGTGAATCTAAGGCTAAGTCACTGTCTAAGTAACTTTTAGACAAGGCTTAGGATTTAAGTTCTAAGTTTTGAAGTCTTGTTTATTCAATTTAATCAGTGAAGATTCAGTGAAAGATATTGGAAGGGTGGCAATGACAAGTTTGACTCATGACTTCTGGATTATGTATATTTTATGTATAAAAGATAAACAAATAGCCAGGAGTAAGGGTTCTGTTTGTATATCTCCACTGCCTTGCTGTATGACTGTCAAAGCTGCAAAATCTTGGTCAAAGGAAACAAGGTAACAAGGTTAAAGAAATATATCAGTGACCAGGAAAGAAAAAGGTGGTGGTAGGAGGAAGGTAGAGGTACAAAGCAGGATAATCAAATATCGTAGAACATTGCTAGTCATGAGCTCATAGCAATGACCTTTTTCCTGACAGAGATAAGAAAAGGTTAAGCATCAACTGTGCCTCAGCCAGCATGGGCTTTTCGGTGTGATGCGGTTGCTAAGCTCTCCACAATAGGCATCCCGACATATGCATTTAGAAAGCGACATGAATCATCATGGAGTAATGATAACTGAAGAGACATAAAGATTAAAATAAACATTTAAAACTCACTGAGGCACTCACTTTGTTTGGGAAAGAAAAAAATAAAAAGGTCCACCCTCAGGTCTCTAAAAATAGTCACAGAAAAGTACTGCTTCAGACACAGAGAAACATTCTGCTTTCTCAGGCCTGCTCAAGAGGATGCCTGCTAAGAAAAAACAGTAGGGTCATAAGAGGACAGATATATTTGACTTTTACATGAAGAATTTCATGGTTTCATTTGTAAAGCTCATATCTACTATAAGATCTGAAGTCATGCTTTCATCCAGTGGAGTTGGATGGCATCATTTACAGTCCAAGGGAAAACATCTTTCTTTTCATAATGCCTTTTATGTTCAAGCAAGCCTGTGGCTTGAGTTAAATCTGCTGTGAATATTTTGTAGATATTTTATCTGCTAAGACAAGCTGGTCTGTGAGATATCTTGCTGATCGAGAAAACAATACACAGTTATCTCCCAGGGAGAGTTCAATCAGCTCAGAAAATCACAGCTGGCTTAAAAGGAAGGACATAGAAGCAGGAGGTAAAGTTCAGTGCAGCAAAGCATGTTAAGAGGTGAGCAGGATAGGATGAAACATAATAGATGAATTAATGACACAGGGAGTTGGAAGCTGCTCTGCTAATCACAGCCATAGCTGGACCCCTGCATGAGCCAGGGGAGACAGTTCGGAGTTGTTGTTGGGTTGCACATTTGTTATGTGATGAATATTTCACTCCCTGGAAAAAAGGAAATTCAGGACATTCTTCATTCAATGGGCTTTGGCATTAATGTTTGGTCAGGTCTCCCCAGAGTAACTGACATATAAGAAAAGGAGACTTGCCATTTCCCCTGCCCCTTACCTGGGTTTTTGTGCTGAACAGGAGCTGTTAAAAGCTATGGAGGTCCTACAGGAGAGCTAAGAAAAATCAATATCCTATAGCAGAAAGGAAAGTGGATTCACAATTTTTGCCACCTTGTCCCTCAGAGAAGTTGGGTGAAACCACAGCCTTCTAAGGTCTAACAAAATGAGGTATGGAGGAAAGCAATTTTAAGTAATAAATCTGTTAAAAATAGATGTAAAATCAAAATGTGTGGTCAATTTATTTCACTGAATTTTTCTAATAGGATAATCTCAGTCAAGATGAAGCTTCTGAGATGAGAGTATTTTTGGTATCTGAGAATATTTACTATTTTTCTCCTGTGGAAAATAATTAATGGAGTCCTGTAAATCTGTGACAAATTTACTTTATCAGCAGCTCATCAAAAAGGAGTAAAGAAGAAAAGTGAAAAAATAAAGTGATAGATGATGTCAGGTTTATAGCTCAGATGACCTAGTACTCCTATTAAGTAGTTTCAGTACTGCTCTCGAAGAGTGTCATCCATGGAAGAGGAATTATTACTTTCTTGGCTGAATATGACAGTATAATGAGCATTTTATAGATTATATAGAACAAAACACAGAGTTTAGATGTTAGGCATTCATTTTTAGGCCTGTGTAGCAGGATGGTGACATTCATCAGTATTCTCTGAGGACACAGGAAATAAATAAGTGCATTGAAAAGAGTTTGAAGGATACTAACAGCAGAACTATTTGTTTGCCTACCAAAGTTTAAAGATTTAATCTAATAGCTTCTGCAGGTGGTGTGTGGATCCTGAAGTCATGAAAAAAGACATAAGAGCTGTGGGTTATAATATAAACCAAGAACCTTACTATATTTAGGGTTATCCTACTACACCCAACTTTAAACTATTAACCCCTATCATTCTTGTTTTCTTTCCAGCCCCCCCCCAACCCCCTTTCTTTTCTTTAAATAAATTCAGGGTTGGGGGGAATAGCCAGAGCAATAGATGGAGGACTGTTGATTTGTCTCTATGACCAGAATGGAGCTTGCTACAAATTCACCTAATCAGAGGTAACCTCAGTACCGTGGTAACAGATGGAGAAATGAGAGAGTATAGAAGTTGTGGCTGACCTCTAAATGAAACAGAAATTAACTTCCTATGGATTAACTGACAGTGCAGCCAAACCTTGAAGTTATCTACTTCCGTCTCCCAACATACAGCCTAACAGAAGAAGCTGCTGCTTTCTCTTTCATAAGCTGCAGGTCTTAACCTCAACAGCCACATCTAACAGGAATTTATGATATGAGTTAAAATGGACTGAGAGATCCTATCAGCAAAGAGAGGGATGGATCTCTGCCTACTTTAAAGCCTGATTTCACCCTGTGGCTAACATAAATTTCCTCTAAGCCAAGGTCAGCTTAACCTTCTTTGTGCATAAGTCTTAAAATGCCATAGACCTGGAACAGCCAAAAAAGGGTGGAAATCAGCTCAGCTTTAAGCATATTTCAGACTAAGAAATATATACATATTTCAATAAAGAATATTCTGTCTAGCAAAAATGAAAATTTAAGATTTAAGGACAGGTCCAAATACCCTACTGACTGTGGAAAAACACAAGTAGCCGTTTGCTACCACGCAGAAGGTTTTCTCAGGGTAGATACTGGAGCATCACTAGCATATCTGGGGGTGGGACGGTTGAGATGAAGAATTTAGGCTTCCACAGAAAACTACTGTTCTACTTTGTCAAGGTCACAGGTTTTCCTTTGGTGTAGGAAGCAGGAAAAGAAAGAGCTTCCAGTATAGATTCTAAATAGAGGTTGAGTACAATATAAATTGAAAAGAGTATCGTGTTCCAAAAGCTGTGCATCTTTAACCAACAATAATACAGCACACTCCAGGCAACTCATGGGTCTGTAACAGTTTATGTCTGCTAACGTTGGCCTTTGATTATTAGACCTCAGTCTGTTGGATATCTACATATTACTTTGACACCTTATTCCCAAACATTAATTATTCTGGCTTTGTCATATTTATACCACACAACCCAATTATTTACACATTTGACCTTACTTGCACAGTGGAGGCTAAAGATTTTGTAGGGGAGAACAAAGAGATATTTCTTCAGGGTTTTTTCCTGTATTTAGTGAAATATATAAAAGCAGAAGAATTGAGTCCTACTCCAGCTTCCAGCAGCAGACATTAAATTCATTACATTGTCTCCCATGACTCAGAAGTTGTTTAATATGCACTGGGTTTTTTTCTAGGCCTGTTTTAAAAAAGTATAAATAAAATTGCTGAACCATGATGAAAACTGGAAAATTCATTGGCGCTGAGAACCTCTGTTTACCAAGAAGAATAATAACTATGGGCCTCATGGGACTTCAAAACTAGTCAGCTACATAACAAAAAGGAAGGTCACATTCAAGTATTGCCCCATATAGGAATCCCAACAGAGAAACAATTTAAAATCAAGCCAAAACTTTGAGATTTCATCCTCTATCTAACTGTGGGATCAGAGGTTGTCATGAAGCATTAACACTAAGTAGAGAATAACTGAGCAGCCTGGTTCCTGCAGGATCAGGGAGTGTTGACCCCAGCAGTAGTTTTGGCTGGTGTCACTCCCCACCCCAAAGGAAGAGGGAGCTGCCTGGGAAGACAGGCACTCTGGCATATACCTGCTATTTCTCATCAGGTTATTTTTGAATATAAATATAACAATTTTTAAAACTCTGATTTAACAAAACAAAAACAAAACCAAAAACTTTCAATAATATCTACTCCAGAAGGTTTACCTTCTTTTACATTTATACTGAAAGTAAAATTCAGACACTGAACACAATAATTTTTTTATATTCCACTTATTCACAAGCACTTTTAAATTACTATTTAAAATTAATTATCCACTTCCATTTTGCTTCCCAACAACCACCTGAGGATGACACAAAGGGTGAAAGGAACTTCTCAATAATTACCAAATAATTTACAACCAAGTAAATTTGTAGACAGCACCAATTTAATAACCAAGCAAGACACGACAGTACAGAAAGATTTATGGAGGTAACCTCATACCTGAAAGTGGTCAATGATATATTAAATTAAAGATGGTTCTCCTGTGAAAGCCAACTAAAAGCCTAAGGAAAGGATTTATTAACTCATTTGTCATTTTCTCAATAGACTAGAATTACTGGAAAGTTTATATAGTCAAACATGAAAGGGGTCAAAGTATTCCAGTCTTGTAAGCAAGGTTACAACCATGCTTCTCTTTTTGCAGAGAGGTGCCCTAAGAATTACGTTTCCTATGACCCCTTCTTCTGTCTCAGCCTTACAAATGCTTATAAATTACAGAAATAATACTGATGAAATGACTGCAGAATTTATCACCAGTACAATAGCAGTATTTGTCATCACAAGAAAACAGGCATGTCCATTCCCAAATTATGAGTAACTTGGGAATATGAGTAATCTGACACGGCTTCCATTACAGTGACCAGTGACTGGCAACAATTTCAATAACTAACCGGGGAGGCGGCGGGGAACAGGGAGAATAAGCTGTCTGATGAGTTGGTCTAGTATTGACAATATTGCCATTTTTAGGTTATGATAAAGCATAAAAATGTCAGTAAAGTTCAAGGACAAATTGATCTTGCTATAGAAGACCATAACTCTTACTGATCTTGGAGGGAGTTGTGTCACCTTATACGAAACCTCAGACTGCTGCAAACTGTGCATTTCCAGATTTCTCCTTTGTAAAATTTGTGCATATTTCATTACATCAGCAGATTTGTTATTGCTATAATTTCTACTGGAACCTGTTATGCTACAGTGGATCTGTATTGGACAATTGATTTGAGTGAACGTGTTTGTACATGTGATGGTTTTTAGGTCTGTCCTATGAAACAAATAGAGGCATCTTCTGGAAATGCCCTTGACAGATGCCTGCAAGGGCTTTTTTGGCATTTCCAGAAAGTGTCTTCAAGCAAGATAAACAGTTTGTGCACATCCATATTTGAAACTTTCATTCTGATGTGTACTTTTGGAAGTTTGGATAGCCACAGGGTCACAGAGGTGGGAATTTGTAGTGCTGAATGTAGTTGAAGACCCCAAAGAAAGCAGAGGGCATAGTTCGAGCAGAGGAATTGCTGCTGTGCTGCCTCTGGACAGAACAGTTTGAGTCTGACACCTTGGAAGGTGAGCTTCTGTAAAGGTATGATCAGTTCCTTGTCAGTCTGAAACTCAGGCATGGTAGCATGACCTAAAGCCAAGTGAAAATAGAGACTTTAAAGTGGGTCCTCTTTTGAAATGTAAGGGCATATAATACAAAATTCTGTTGCTTCATATGTAAACAGCAGCTGCTAAACAAGCAGAACTTTCTAAAATCTATTTGTTTCCAAGTCTCAGAGTTTATAATTATTTTTCTGGGAAACAGTTACAATGTCACAGCAAATACATTTTTACCCCATGATACTTATTTTGCAAAACAAAACCCAACAGTTACAGCTTTAAGAGGCAATGAGCACAGCAACTACTTAACAATTTGTTCTTGGCAGGATCTGACCATGTCCCAATACCCTACAGATTAATGTTTTTATAAAGGAAAAATGCAGTATTCAGCAGGGAAAGAGATTATTGCTGGCTGGATTGCAAAGCAGAACATTGCTTCCTCTGTTCACTTCTAGCACGGTATCTCTCCTCAAAACTCAGCTACCCCACCTCTTCAAGAAACCTGCATCTCAGGCACCCTTTTGAATAGCAGACATCACTGCCGCTATCTTGCCAAACACTTCTGTGGGAGGGATTTTGCAAACTGGCAAACTATGTTACAGGCTCCCTGTGCAGGACAGAGGATGATGTATATCTTTGCCTTCTATCAGCTCAGCTCACTCAACCATTACTTCAGGGCTTTGACCCTTTCCACATGCTGGATATCAGAGCCAAAGCAAGCATATATGAGCAAGTTTTTTATGCTCTGCTAAATTTGACAATGTGTCTTTTCTCCATGGGAAGAATGATAGCAATTCACAGAAAAGACAAATGAAAGAACTTAATAAGGCAATCCCTAGATATAGTCCCACATGTCTGTGCTCCTGGACAGTCTATGTCAATGGCTTTCCAAAATTCATCCTCCCCTGCTGGCTCACCAGCCCAGCAGCAAGGCCCGATGCAAATCCCATTACATGTCAGGAGGACGTATAAAGGGTGAGAGACTCTGTCTTTGCACTAAAGCGCAGGGAACCAGACAGAAATTCATCAGGTCTACTCCACCACTGTGCAGTGCAGGCTGATGACCACAAGTAGCCCTCTTATAACTTTGCAGATTGCCTTGATCCAGGGTCATAGAGTGTGGGAACCATTATCCAAGACAGTAAGCAATCAAATAGCAGGCTAAAAAAAAATGAAAAAAATCTCACTCCACATATACTACCATACAGTATCACCTTTCTACTTCACTGCTGCCCCAGAACACAATGTTGAGCCTATGTCTCCCTCTGGGGAAATTAATTTATTCTTCAATTCATGGCAGGGGGTTTTTTTGCCAGAGGTTAAGAATTTATTACAAAATTTTATTTAGTTTACAATTATACAGAGAAAGAAGAAACAATCGTTTTCCAGTTGTTCTTCAACTAGGCAGAAAGGAAAGCACAGACATTTTTGTATGTTTCCATATTTATTTATGTTTTAAATTTCACCCATAGTGATGGTTCCATTACCCTGTTTCTTTAGCTCTCCCTAGACTGAGGCACCAGAGACCACTAAGCTCTGCAATGGAAACAATGGTTTCATGGAGATGAAGCAAAGCTGTGTTAGCCCTTTGCTGATCAGATAACCAGGGAAAAGTATTCTGAGGCAGAGTTATGTAGATTAGAGTAAAAGTGCCAAGTAGGGAACACTCAGAAAGATCTGGAAGTGTTTAGATTAGGACAGATTAACTTTTTCTAGAGGATAGGTTAAAATAGTTACAGCTAAGGTTTTCAGCCTGTTCACAGCAAGTGGGGTGTTTATTATTGATTACAGGAAAATCAGATTGGACCTTGGACACCCTGACAGTAAGAGTGACAATGGACAGGTGTTTGTGAGTTGCCCATTTTACATACAGAGGCTTGTGCTCAAACTATGGCATTGTCTCTGCTTAACATGCTTGATAATGATAAAATGGTTACTGTCCATACACACTTGCAGTATCGACAAGAATGGTATCAGGAATGAAAGCCAGAAGGAGTACAGCTGAGGTTGGTTAACCTTAAAGGTTATTGCCTTCTCAGAATGAGAAATATCTGACAGGATCTTCAAAAGAACTTTATTTTTTAACATTAAACACGAACACAGCAGTACCCAAACTATGTTGAATGGAAATAAGCCACACTTTAGAAAGGGCAGCACTGTCATGTTTTTAAACAGAGATTTATGCGAACTCTGCCCACACTGTGGAAGAAAGGACTGCCCAGGGATGGCAAGGCTGGATTTTCAGCAGCCTTCAGGCTACAGTTTATGCTGTGGTTTGTGTCCGTCATTCAGCAGTAAGAAATACTGAGAGGAATTAATAATGAAGTAGAGAGCTGTGGTTGTCCTTAAGCCTTCAAGGAATTGTGCTTGGAAGCAGCATTTGCACTGAAGTGCTCCATATATTTTGGATGTACTTCATGAAAGCTCTACTGGTCTGTGCCAGAGTGACAGCAGTGCCTCTCTTTCATTTTAGGGCAGTCATTTCCTATGAAAGATGTCAGCAAGATACAATTCTGCATAGCAGAAAGATGTCTTTTCTAGGCATATCTTGATATTCTCTGATTTCTGATGTTTTCTACTTTGAATAATGCCAGAAATTCCCTAAAAGACTTAGATAAAGGGGTTTTAATTTTTCTGGTTCTACAGAGTTATTGAAATTACAAAGAGTACGGGACAATCTGTGCATATCTGTGGTAATGCCACTGAAATCAGTGAAGTTGACCTGTGTTTGTAACCATGTGTCCCTTTTGTTTTATAGTATTGCCAATTAAAAACCCCTGGCTAAACTTACTGTATTGTAATTCTAGAAATAAAAGACTTAACTGACTCAGGAAAAGATACTATGAAGAATCATATTTTACAACAGAATCCCTAATGTTTCTTTAATAAGAAAATTTATTGCAGTTCATGGTTTTCATTTCCTCACAAAAACCCCAGCAAGAGAGATCTCAATTAAAGGCATCATTGGCCCTGCTCCACCTTCCTATTAACTGTGAATCACAAGATATCACAGGAAAATAATCTTGATATACTTTAAGTAGAAAGAGAACAGAAAATAAAAGTAGTTGAAATATTTCAGGTGCCAAAAAAGAAGGCTGTAAAGTTGAATTTTAATCCTGAGAAGGGATCCGGAGCACAGTTAGTGCATGTTCCTAAATACCATGGTGCTTGCTGTGCAAAGACTTTCTGCTCCCAGTTTAATGCATGTGACATCTTCACTGATGAGCCCTCCTAGGTCTTTAATGCTGTGCTTTAGATTCAAATGTTCCCAACCATTTGAAGAAAAATGCCTTCCCCTAAGAGTGTTAATTATAAGGCTCTCAGAAGTTAATTGATTACAGTCTCCTAGTACTCATTATCTGAGGCATTATACCTGTAGCTCTAACTGCAGTGTTTGTGACTCTATCCAGAAGATTGTTGCCTGTCACAAACTTCAGACAATATCTGCCTGTACCAAAAAGTATGAATTCAATGCACAATAGAACTACCATGAGCAGACAGCTGCTAACTCCTCAATAAACTTAGGATAAACAGAGCCTGAAGGACAGCAAAGTCCAGCTCATGCAGGAAAAGGAGGTCATGAGATCAAGGCTGCAGACTTTGAAAGATGACAGCCAGGCACATTCATTTCTCTACCAGCAGGGTTAAAGCTGTGAGGAAAGCAATCAGGGCATAAGGAAAAGATGAAAACAAGTTTATGCAATATATTCTGGGTGGACACAGTATGCTACACGCTTTAAAAAATAGCCTTTGTTTTATGAATATTGGAGACTCACCTAACAAACCCCCCTGAGTTGCTGAGTGTATCAGCTTGGCTATGGCACAGGCATGAAATTTGGCCAAGGGTTTTTTTCCATGAAGGAATGCAAAGAGCACACTGGCCCTATATAAAGTGTGAGTGTATCTTAAAAAGTTGCCTCTCTCCCTCTGCTCTACTGACACTGCTACAGCCACTGGAGGTGCCAGTGTATTGCCTATATGAGAACAGGAGAGAAATGAATCAACCCAAGACACTTAACAAGCACATGCTTGGACAGATAGGCTTTATTTAGGGCTTTGAAGTCCTAAAACAAACATCAAAATCAAAGACATCTAGTGCAAGCAGAGGACAAGAAGGTTATTAACTCAGACAAACAGTGTTTGACAAGCAGGAAGCTGAATGCTGCAGCAGCTGCCATTTCAGAATAGGTTTTATCAAAACCTTACAAGATTGGATTCACCCCTGCGCAGGCAGTGCAGGTGCACACAAGAGAGAGACATGCTTTGGGGATTAGGTCTTTGAATTAGCACAGAGATTTCCACTTCTGATGAGACCCAATATATGCAGGAAACAGAAATGATAGCTCTTATTGCACCCTTACAAATTTTGGTAAAGCCCATTGAAGTCAACTGAAAGCAAAGGAGGAGCAAAGGACCTCCATGACCTTTCTTGTTCCACAAACCTCAACTTTCCTCAGCTCCAATGGAGCTAGCAAAACATGAGCAATAGCAATGCAGTTTGAACCACTGGGAATTTCTGTGGTTTTCTGGTTCTTATTAGTTTTGTTATCCTGTGGCTGTTTTCATGCACCCTTAAGGATAACATGGAGGTAAAGTCCTGATTACCAGCAGCCAAAATTTCATTGGATCAAAAAGGAGTGAGTTCCAAGAGAAAGATATAAGGGAAAAAGACATAAATGTAGGAGATTGAAGGGAGAATAGTCATGTCCTAATTTTAAGTTGCAGTGTTTACCATACCCACTGCTCCTCCTTCCTCACAGTGTTTGTTGCGCAATGCAAATAAATCACGTATTTAAGTTTATAGAAGTCCCTTCCTTCTGCAACATATCTGTGCAAATTGACTGAGCAATTTAAAAGATACCTTGGCTGATTTTTGTAAAAACAATGTTCTTAAGGAAAAATTAACACAATTTTAAAGAAAAACCTGAGTAACTTGTGGTAGCCTGAGGGCAGGAGGAACTGACACGATGTTATTGCACAATTCATGCCCATGCAATATTAATGCAATCACCATGACAACTGTGACTTCCTCTGAAATGATACACCTTTACAATTACAGAACACCTTCTGAAGGAAAAACACATCTGCAGCTAGCAGGAAGGCTGCTGTAACCTAAAATCTATCTCCTGCTTTTGTAAGCATTCGAACATTTCTTCAACAACTCTTTCTTCTAAAAGCTATCATAATAACTGTTTCTAATTTGTGTTTGACCTAAGCAAAAGCATAGCTGTCTTACTTTTTTTTCCCTCCACGGTGATAAACAAATATATACTTTAAGTTTACACAGTTACTGTTCAAAGGCAAGTAGCCATACAAGAAAAAAACCAAGAAGTCTACACTAAGCAGCTGACCAAAGTATTATAAAAACTGAAAACTTCAACATGTCTAAACCAGTCATGGCTACATCCACCAGCCATCTTGCTTGATCAGGAGCTAAGGCAGGATGCATCATTTACATTTCTATAGTGTCAGTACAATGTTTTCAGTGAAAAAATAATCTGAAACACATTGAGTATAATATGTGAAGTTAACTGTATAATCTGAGGGACTGAGTAGCATCCATAAAGTAATTGTTCGGTAATGTAATATATAAAGGCCGCCAGACACCATGTCATAAGAATGCTATCCTTTCCATAATGTATTCAGAAAAATCAAAGTGACATAAACAGGCTTTAGTAATGCTGCCTCAATTCTAGCAAAATACCTCATGTGGATTACATACATTGCAGTCCATTTTAAAGCCTTATTACAATTCCTTTCAAACTGAAACCAGGCTATGATTTAAATCCCCATTCCTCCACTCATTTCAATGCCATTTCCAGACAGAAGAGGAGAAGGGTGCTCTGATGGCAGCAAGAAGAAGGATGGCTGGTCCTGACCAAAGAGCACAGCAATTAGAAAGCTGAGACACTGATCTGAGTCACAGGCACTGCTACTAATAAAAATTATCCAGTATCCTCGATGGTTTATCCAACCGATATGCTGGCTTCATCATGTGCCTGTCTTATGAATGAAGTTAAAACCATATGAGGCAGGTTCTGGGCAACTATGTGCCCTCAGTTAGGGGAATATAAAAACCACTGCCTTTCAATTAGTTCCTGCTGCCATTAGGCTTATAGCAGATGTGAAATCAGTCCAGTGACCCAAATTCTTGAACATAACTTATGTCTTTTCCTGACATTGGATGACATCCAATATGAGATAAAAGATACTAAGGAGAGGGGAAGTCTTGGAGAGAGATACTCACTATATTGCTCAAACCTCTGTATGCTTTGCTACGGTAAGAATAGCACCCTTGACATTGGATGACATCCAATATGAGATAAAAGACACTAAGGAGAGGGGAAGTCTTGGAGAGAGATACTCACTATATTGCTCAAACCTCTGTATGCTTTGCTACAGTAAGAATAGCACCATAGCATGAGTGATCAACTATGGTCTAAGTATAAAGACAGACAACAGTCTTACAGTTCTTGATAACAAACTATAATACCTGCATAACTAACCAAAAAACATAGAACAGACCAAATGTTTCTCTCTACGGTCCTTGCCCCTCCAAAAAACATGTTTAAAAAAAATCAAAGTAAGCTAAATCTGAAAACCCTTTGGACACATTTTATCTTACATTTGGTTAAAATATTATAGATGTATGCATTAAATGGACCTGGAGAGGTTGTATTATAGCTTTCTTTGGAAAATACTATAACCTGTCAAACACCAGATTTATGAAAAGCTCAGTTCCAGTGACACCATGATTTTATTTATGACAGTAACTTCTGTGATTATGCTAGCACATTTCAGCCAAACCTGCTCAAACTGGCAAAAGTTCCTAAATCTTTACCTCTCTACAGGGCAAACCAGGCTACAGCTGAAGGACTGGGAGATTACAGCAGGAAATTCCCTAACTCATAGCTCCTCAGCAGAGCTAAACAAACCCTCCTGGAAGCCTGATACAACAGCAGGTTTCAATCACAAAATCATGCCTCTCCAACTTGTCATTTACCCTGGAACTTTTAATAATATATTATTATTATCATTATTGTTATGATTATTAGAATTATCATAACACCAAGAGACATCATGAAGAACAGGACTAATTGTATTTCGAAAACATACTACAGGATGCAGCATAACCTTGGAGAAGTTCTATAGTTTCAGCACAAAGCAAGAGTCAGGAGATTACACACACATACACTGGTGTAAAAGAGCAGTGAAACAATATCGGTCAGCAGGACTAGCAAGGATCCCAGAACACCAGTGAGCTAACTATTATAAATTAAGCTGATGGAACTGTGCTGATTTACTGAGAAAACAGCCTGTCAAGTTTGTATTGTACTTAACTGCCACTTCATATTTAATTATAAAAATCTTAAACCAACACAACAGCCTACAGCAACATAGCTGGTGCCTGCTGTGCCCAGCTATCTGCAGTGACAGAGCATGATGGATAGCCCCAGCCCTTGACGGGTCTAAGGACTAAAGCAGTCCCTCAGCAACCAAAAACACTGGCTTCTTCAGGCATTACAATCTTTGTTGCAAGAGTACTTCCCCACTGTGCCCGTTTCCATCACTGGGAAATAATTATTGTTGTCGTGACCGATCCTGTTTTCATTTGCATCAGCAGGGGGAAAAACACCATCAGAAAGAAATTACAGGGCTGGAATTTTAATCCTAACACATCTTTTGTGAAGTCTGAAGCAGAACTCCCCTGACCTTTCTAGCATTGCCTGTTGGATGGGCAGAGCCTGGTAGCTCTTGCCCAGGAGTTTGCTCCAGAACTCTGCCACGGATCTAACTGCAGTGCATACAAGTGCAGGACCGTGCACAGCCCCGCTCCCTGGAGTCCAGGCAGCACTGCAATGTGCACATCTTGTCCTCACAACACAGATGTTGAGGAAGCAAACACAAGGAGCAGACAGAAATCTTTTCTTTCAGGGGAAAAATAATGATGATGACAACTTGGTGTACAAGCAAGAGCTCAGGGTTGGCTGGGGAGAGAGGCTGGACAGTTTCTTCGAGGACTCAGATTCACCCCTGGCCTTCCGTTTTGGGGACACAGAAAAAAAACGTTTAGAGTGCTATTTTCATCTCCTGGACAAATTCAGTGAGTTTATTTCAGGAAATTACTGTCGTCTGTAATTTCAAATGCATCAGAAAGCAGCTGTAAGTAGGGGAAAAAACAAAGATAGTCACACACAGAAACACAATGCCAGGACTATGGCAAGATTAATTAATATTTTAGAGGGGATTAGTAGAATTTAAGAAAATGTTAAATTATGAAATAACCAATCAGAAGAGATTTTTCTTTCTGTCTTCCACTGCTAAAGATGAAGTCCTGAAAAGCAATTCCCAAAGGATGTTCCCTCCCCTCTTCAGTCTCCACCCCCTCCCCAAAAAAGGAAAAAAAGAAAAAGCTTCCAGTTTTCTGTGCAGTCTGAGATCAAAGGACATGAAGTTAATAGAAAGGAGTCCAAGACAGTATATCACTCCTAACTTGTCCATTTTATTTCCAGCCTCCCCTTCAGCTGTTTATCACTTTTTCCATCTGTTTCAAGAGAGGCTTTCTATGATTGTGGAAAATCAGACGTGCTAAGATCATGCTAAAAATATTTCAATTGCAAAATATGATGCTTCATAAAATACCAGAAGGCCAGAAATAATTCACAGGGAAGCTTTCAAAATACTTCAGAAACACTTTTGTATAAAATTGCATGCTGAATCATAAAAACTCAAGGAGAGACAGAACTCCCCAAAGACATTTAAAGCTAACTGAAACTTTTTGTACATTAACATGTAGAAATTTGGAGAAAAAGGAGGAAAAACATCAGGGACATTTTAAAATATGCTTTTCTGATATATAAAAAAGCCTCAGTGGATATTCACATATCCTCTTCATATGTTTCATTTATAAATTTCAGATAAAAGCAAGAAATATCAGGTAGGTTTCTAAGGAGCTTTTAACTCATGCTACTAGAGCAAACACATTAATAACAGGACACTAGTGTGTCACCACTTGTCTGCAGAGCCAGGTAAGATGACTCTGTGCTACTCTGATGCCATTGTAAAGTAAAGAATATTAACTGGAAACACCTTGGAAGTTGACTTTGCATTTACCCTTGACTGGGAACACACACATTGTTAATCACTTTGCTTAGCTGGCAGTGTTAATTGATGTTAGCTAAGCTGCTTCACCGACTACACATGGATGTGTGAAAGGCCAGTTTCTATTCTGTCTCAGCCAACCTCTTGACTCATTGTTTTGCAAAAATACCCAGTGCTTTGGTTTCTGACTAATTCACTAAATCATAATCTCTCTATATGCTTTAACAGGTTCATTCCTCCATGCCTTTGGAGCAAGCTGTGTTTTTCACTGAAGCAAAGACTGAAATCCAGAAATAGATTTTAGCTATCAACAGTTGCACATATTTTGCAGCATCACTTCACAATGCCAGGAAGAGGTCTACTCTTCCTCCCCCTCCTCCTCAAGCAGGGCAGTGAGGCAATGTTACAAATGATCTTGTAAAACACACTTCAGGGTGCTCTGTTTAAACTGCTCCAGAGCCAGCTCTGATAGATACTGCAAAACCAAGAAAATCATCTGCCAAAAAATATATCTGGCAGGCAAGAAACCAAGAACCATTAAGCCCACTATAGATTGTATTATTTTCAACCTCAAACTTGTATTCATAACTTAGTGACAATATCCTCTTCACCACCTTTGTTTCATTGCATGTTATTTTAAGTGACAACACATGAACAATAGTGCACTGCCAGACTCCCTATAACAGATTTTCAGCCAAATCCTTAGCTTATGGGACCCAATAAATATACAATCATTGAATGCAACCAGACTAAACTATCTGGCTGAGAAACTTTGTTCTCCATGTATTTAAAAGACCCACAGTGATTACCATGAAGTTTAAATTTGTAATTTTAACCCCTTGCTTCAATATACATCAGTAATTCTGCACAGTTGTATATACCTCTTGCTGAAGCAAGCTGTCAGCATCATGACCACCTTTAAATAGTGTTGATAAGACCAAATTGACTTAAACCAAATTAAAATATAACAACTCAGTAGCCTTCACTACCTTCCGCTTGTGCATTAGCATCAGGGATTGACAATTTTTCCTTTCAGCCTTCCCAAGTGGGAAACTCCAAATGTTCTAATTGAAACTTCCTATGTGCAGCCTGTAGCTGATATTACAGTGCCAAGCAAATGCACAGTGCCAAGGGACTTCTCAGTGTTTGCTTCTGGTGACTCTACTTCTGCTCATGCTGTTATTCAGCCACAGTAGGCTTCTATAATTTGTAGTAAATAGTAACAATAATGGAATTGTCTGTGGATTCTCATCTGTGAGAACTTCTGACAGAGCAGCAGGAGAAAAGCCTCTCCATTATGTTAAATTCAGCTTGGAGGAGCCCAAAAGGAGCATGGAGTGCAGATCCATGGCCCTGGGGTGCTCTCAAACCATCCTACCATACTCCAAGCAACAGGTGTTGTCTCAGGAGCATTGAGAGAAAGAGCATGCTTAGATCTACAGGATGACCTTTGTTACTTGCAGCTCTCCCAATACAGTGCCATTTTCTAACCTCCAGCAAAGCAGGCAGCTCCATATTCTACACTATCTCTTTGAAGAGTTTTGTAAAAGATATGTTGTTCTACAGGTGTGTGGAGTACTCAATGCAGAAAGAAAGTTTGTCATGAAGAGTTACAGCAGATAAGCGGAAAAAAAAGAGACCTCAGTTTCCTTTGTTGTATTCATTGGTGCATTTGTACTGCTCTGCTTCTGCCACATTTGCTGTTGCTGTGAAACAGAGTATTGATTGGAGAAAGTAGAAAGAAGGCATTCACAATTTTAGGGAACATGTGATCTAGAATACTCCAAAGAGCATTTGATCTTTTCTCTTTTTCCCCTCACCCACAGACATAAGCAGCTGCAAATCTAGGTTTGAATAAACAAGTGATCAGTTGCACAAAAAGATACTAACTTTAGAAGTTGCTTTATATCTTTTATTGCTGATTGCCAGGCACGGTAAATATTTGCCTAGAGTATTTACTTTTACTTTGCTAAAGTATAGGTCCAGATTCATTAACACACCCTCCCTACCCTGAAGATGAAAAGCAGCCATAAAGTCTGCTGAAAAAAAACTGGTTACACTTGCTTTGTACAGACAGAATGAAATAAACCAGGAAGAATATACCAGTCATGTAGATATAAAAACCTGTCTCCACTGGCAATAAGACAATTTGCCTTCCTAAAATGTTAGCTTTAAATGCAAAATGTCTCTCTTGGCTACTGACATAATTTCCATCTTTCCTATAACATCGAGTTATGTCTTAAAAATTGCATATTCTGATAGTAGCTCTTGTTTTTCAAAGGTACCACATTTCCAAAGTTGTTGATGATTGAGCTTGAACACCACGGGAATGATTCTTGTAGTGGCTTTGTCTATTCAGTGTCTATTTCTCTCTGCTTCCTGAAGGAAGTTAAATCATAAGAAATATTTAAATTCCCCAGCCACATATGTGAATATTTCGTAAGTGACTTCTGTATTTATTTTCCAAAGAGAAAAGGGATTCATCACCTCTGAATTACTCTGTTTATGAAGTGTTACATCCAAAGCATATAAAAGTCAAGTCTTCTGAATAACATTAGTAGGCTGAACATCAGCAGGGTTTAAAGTTGATTATTGGAGAACAAAGGTATCCCAGCATGCCCGGGTTTTTAGATTGAAAGCCATTGAACTTGCTCATTATGAATAATGTAATGATTTGAACATTGTGTTGTTTTTTCAGTTCCAGATACATGCCAAAGAGGCCTTGGAAGGCCATTTCCTCATTTTATCCTCACCTCCCTTACTGTTACACACTGCAGCCCAAAGAGATTGTCAAGTTTACATACAGGAAACCTAGGTACTACACACAAAATCTGTATGTTAGTAGCTGTTTTCTTTATAGTTTGTAGCACTTTGCCTGAGCTGTTAAGGGAACTGTTTTGTGTACCAGCTCAGCCAGATCAAAATGCATTGGTAGGTATGACCCTTGAGATGGAAAAAAAATCCTTTTATTTCTCTCCCAACAGATAAGTGAATTCATACTGCTTTCAAGATAGTGTTGTCTTTGGGAAAGAAACAGTCAGAAGACCCCTAGCTTGCATCGTTCAGGCAACAGAAATATGTTGTTGGGAAGCTGTCTCGGTAGATTTTGGCTGTTATGACTATTTAGTTACAGGATTTAGTCACACAATATCCCTCCTTGGACTCATCTGAAAATAACAATATCATATTTTGAGAACAGAAATATAAGCACATCTACCCAAAAGCATTAAGGATGCCTAGCAATGAAGAGCATGTGTGTTTACATTACCTCTGAATGTAGTTGAAAGTATTAGGCTGCAAAGAGTGAAGAAAGTTTCCACGCACCTGGAATATTCTTCACTTTGGGATTAGTGGATCCCAGAACTTGAATCAGTCTCATTAACTTAACTGAAAGCACCTGAGTTCTATCAGCATAAAGGTGCCTTCAGAGCACACTCATTTCAGACTTGAATCTGAAACTCTGGGAAATTCTTCATTTCTTTCATTCTTGCAGTTTCTAAAAGAATAAATGTTCATTCGCTTTTGACACTTGGTGCTAATGTAGCTTATTAAACAAGATGAATAGAGTTGACATCAGACATCCAGAAACTCATTGAGTCCTAGTGTTAGGCAGAAGACAATCAGAGTTTCACTATCTACACCATTTCAAGCCAGAAAGGAAATATTACAGATAATGACACTTCACTTTATTCAACACGATAGGACACAATTTCATGCACTGCACAAGTATCCAAAATATGAAATACTGATGTAAGCCCTTCTAAAGAGGAAGTCATACACATGTGGGAACTTCAGGTTTTGGCTTTTTGTTCTGTAAACTTGCCATCATCTACAGAATTTTCATCTTTTGAGTCCATAGTGACAACCTTTGATATTTGCACATATTATTTTCACCTATGAATGCTGGATTCAAATTATTTGCTGGGTACATATACCACATATGGGGATGGCATGGGACACAGTGAAACAGAATTCTGGAAACAGAACAATCTGTTTGATTTCACCAGTAGGCTGATGTGTTGTCCAGTGACAGTTTCCCCACTCATAAGAAGGGAACAACAATATGAAATTTTGCACTAAGGTAAAACACTTCACAAAAGTGTTAAAAAGCTCAGTACAAAAGGTGGCTGAAAATTATTAATGCAATGAGGGCAATGCCTCCTCTTAATGCCAAAGCACACATGAATATAAAGCTCTTCAAACAAAAATTGCTATCACTTGAAGAAATGAAGTAAGAAAAACCATGTGATTCTTCAGCATTGAAATTCAATCACTTCTGTGATTAGATGTCTGGTGGGAGTCTAGTGTGCATCCATTAACACATTTAAACAGATCTAACCACACCACCTGGGGTAAAAAAATAGAAAATAAGAAGAAAAAGATACAGAACAAACAAAAAAAACCCCAACAGCAAAAGTAAGAAAACTCACTGAAATTTGGAATATAGCTTAAAAATTGCAAATCTTTAACATAAAAATACCTTTGCTTGTTAAAGTTACTATTTTAAATAGGCTCAAAGGTTACAAGTTTCATATGAAACCAATGCCTTTAGCTTGATTCAAGGCACTTTGAAAGAAAAGTTTTCATCTGCTAAAACCATTATTATTTTCTGAAAAATAGGAGAGTATTGCAATGGAACAGACTCTTGCACTTCCATTTTAGGACAATAGAGCAATTTTTCTTCCTCTTCTTTTTCTTGTTCTTTGCTTGCTAGTTTGTTTTTGCTATTTTTAAGAAATAAGTAAGAATTCTATCAGCCCCAAATGAAATGCTAACTTGAGTCACTCATGTTATCAGGTGATTTCATTAACTGCAGAAATGAAGGGAATAAAGAGCTGCAAAACAATAGTTTTTTTTCACTGTGTTGTCATGAGGAACACGACATTAAATACATGAGCTTTATCAGTTAAGGAAAAGAAACGTATATTACTACATTCCTAACTGCATGGTTATCTCTCTGGCTGGGCCAACAAAGGTCATTTCATTCAAGCATACAACTGTGGAATAAACAAAATTGCTACTTTTGTTCTCAGTGCATAACCCCTTGTTTTAGAAAGGTGACATCATTAGCAAGCACTGGTAAAGTGAAATAAGACTGAGCTGATTTCCTGTTACTTTGCACACGTCCCTTAAAGATGTAAAGATTTCACAGACTGTGTTCACAGCCTTAAAGGATGTATGATACTACTGACATATGACACTATTGTTTATAAAAGCATTTGGATCTAATTGCATCAGACTAAACAGAGCATTTTAAATACCTCCTAGATAGACAATATCTTGCTAAAAAGTAGTGCTACTAAGCCATTATGCATCAGATAACATTGATTTAAAGTGCTGCCATGTTAGAAGGCAATTGTTCACTCAAGTTACTAGCCTGAATAGTGGTCTTTGTGGTCATCAGATGTAGGTCGGCATTATGTTAGCTGGTTATCATCTAACCTTAGTGGAAGCAGAAGTCAGCTGTGTGGACAGACAAATTTGAACACAACTCCTGTCTATGTTGGCAGCAAAGCAACAAGCAGAACAGTCAGGTACATTTTACTGTTGTATTCTGGTACCAGTAACATTTGCTAGTCTGCTGAGACAATTCCCTACCTCTGATGCTGTTTTCTAAGACAGGAAGTGTGATAAGTGTTCTGAGGCTTGTGGGGTTTTTTTCTAAAGAGGATTCATAACCCTCTCAAGACCAGGCTAATCTCTCAAGCTTATTTACTGCAGTAAATCCTATCTGACCAGTAAATCATTATGTCATCCACACATGCTTCAGACTCCTTCAGCTATAATTCACATTGTGGAATGACTTCTTATGTGTCCTGATTAATTGTGGGGAATTGAATCTTATTTCTATGCAATGCAATTCCAGATAGTTAATCTCAAATGATCATCTATGGAAACAAAGGCAGAAGGATTTTGCATTCTTGGTTACAGCAGATAATTTGTCTAGGAAATGAGTAAACTGTGAATTCAGATAAGAAAGATTTAGAAAGTCTGGTTTTGGCAGTCCTCTAAATCTTCTTGCACCATCACTACTTCATCCCCAGTTCAGCATGGTTTCATGCTTGGCACTCCACTGCCTTGGATCAGACTGACCAGTTGTAACTACCACCATTAAAGCAGCAGTTAGAAGTCTTCTTTTTCCATCAGCAGGGTAACAATGACTGAGAATTGTACTTTTAGAAGTACCAACTCCAACAAAGGCACATGAGAGAGCTGATACTTGTGCAAAAAGCACTTAAAACCACAACACAGCAAGTGCTCAGAAACACATGCCAAAATCTCCTTTGATCATACAAATGGCATGAAGTTCAGGAGTTGCATGAAAGACAGCCAGAGGCTGTGTTTATGTCCATATGATCATCATATGGAGACTTACAGAAGAGAGACCTACCCATAAGGATTACATATTGCTTTAAAAGGGTGTATTCTTTATCTTTCCATGTTGTACAGATGTGATAGTCGCTTTCCATCTGCTTCCTCTCCAAAACATTAAAAATAGCATTCACAGAAGAGATGTTAAACTCTTGGTTTTCAGCTATAACAAATCCCACAGCCACTGGCATCCCCAGCTGCTTCCTCTTCCCTAAGATCTACTCACTACCTTTCCTGTTACCTCCCTCTGCCAATAAAAATCTCCCTAAATCAATGCGTTACTTGGCAAATGCATTTATCATAGCTGTAGATAAATAACTAGGTGGGGAAAAAAAGACCCTTTAAGTAAGTAGAAAGGTACACTGGCTCACAGCTTCATTAAACTACTCAGATTTTACTAAAGTCTGTTGCAAGAGTTAATGGCCCAAGGCAGGCTATAGCTTTCAGGCAGCCTACACTAAAAAGTAATTTGAAAAAGCACTGGCTGGCACTGAGGCAAAGAAATGCTTTAGCAGCAGCCTGTAGTCAAAATCAGATTATTTTATTTAGAAACGCAAAGTGCTGTCCAGTTAAACTCCTGCATTCCTGTTTTAATGGAGGTCTTTTCTCAACATGCTACCTGAATTATTCCAGAATGAACACAATATTCTGGTTTTTTTCTATCTTTCTCTGGTCTAATAATACCATGACTTACTGGAATTCATCCATTAATTAATCTAGTGTGACCAGAAACAGCATGGAGATAGAAGGTTTTTGGCACGTCTGTCTATGATAATTTTTTTTAATTCCAATTATTTTTAAAATTGTATTAAATTGTTTCTTAATCTACAAGCATCTCAAGTAATATTTAAGCTTTAGGAATGGAAAATTTTGAAGCTTATTGAGATGATCCAAACAGATATTTTTTAGTAAACCACTCATTTTGTGTTCTTTCCCCATCCAGCCTACCAAAAGAAAAAATAAAGAAAAGCAAGCTTTCTGCTTTTAAACCCTTTTTACTTATAAATAGCTTTGCAATTCAAGACACAGAAGAAATGGAAACTGAAGCAGGACAAAATTGCAAGAATGAATGGACTAAAAATCCATGCTTTGTTATAGAAAGTCTCATCAAGCTGAATCCATCCAATTCAACAAAGAAACAGCTAAAGGATCACAGAATCATTAAGGTTGGAAGAGACCTCCAAGATCATCAAGTCCAACTGTCAATTTATCACCACCATGCTCACTAAACCATGTCCCTAAGTAGCAGTACTCTGGCAGTTTAGGGTTCTAGATCATTGATACTATTTTAATTTTTCTCTCCTCTCCATCAAGGATGCCAATTGTCAATATACTGGATTAAAACACCAGAGCTATCAGGAAGCATTATCAGTTATTTGCTGCAATTCCACTGAAGATACAAATGCTTAATTCTACCTGTCTTACAGCCTATGGAAGCGTTGTATCTGCTCTCAGAAGGGCTCACACAGAGGACTGAGTGCTCTATTAATCTTCCTTTCATAGATTTACTGGGGAAAATGAAGTGAAATGAATTTCTGCACTTTAATATTAAAACACTAGAAAACTCATTTAACAGCCTCAGGATTTGTCTTTTAGATCATCTTTGAGACTCTGTAACACTAAAAATTCAGGTTTTGAAGAAAAATGTCATTCAAGACATGCAGCTATATTATCATTTTATTCTTTCTGGCATGGCTTTTAACTAGAGGAAGATAGATCTCCAAGGACTGAAAATCCAGATAGGACAAGATGCTTCAAGATTAAGTCTACAATATACCAACAACTTTTTCCTAGCAGGACCCAAATAGATCATCGCTTCTTGTAAGACTGTATTAAGAGCCTGACAGCATTCCAATACAAACTTGCAGCCACTTCCCCCACCCCTTCATCCTCTATCCACTTCTCTGTGGAGTGCTCCCTCTCCTCCCCAGGAGAATCAGGGTGCTTCTTGCCTATTTCTTCTTGCTGAGAACCTGAGAACCCTTTTCCTCAGTATTTGTAAGCTCAGGCTAACAGGGCCTTTACTACAGAATCATCTGACAGCTCCAGGTGGGAAAGGGGTAGGTAGCTGAGCAACTGAGCTACCTGACCTGGTCTAGGGAATCCTGCTGTGGAAGGGGAGGTTGGACTAGATGATCTTTCGAGGTCCCTTCCAACTCCTAATATTCTGTGATTCACAGTATCTTCTTATGATTAGAGCTCCAGATAACAAAAATGTACAAGAACATATAGAAAATGACTTTATACCACACCACTGTCCAAAGTTGCTTTCTTCAAATGTTGGAAGCAGCTGTGAAGTTCATCATGGAGTATCTTAATATATACTTATTATAAAATACAACTTCAAGAGACAGCCACACAGCAGGATAGCCAGTATCCTGGTGGGGGTGGGTGTTTTGTTTTGTTTTTTTCTTGATTTAGAACAAGAACTTATCCTTTCCTTTTCCCCAATTCTAAACACATACTAGCCATCATCATGCTGTTCAGCACGCTGCAGAGGGAGCAAAACAGATCAAAGGTTTTATGTTGAATTTAAATAGCAATGCTGCTAATTGTGTACATGGAAACAGAAACTGCAATCCAGGCAAATGCTATGCTGTTCCCATGCTACGATCCTGGACCCTGTTTCAGTTCCTAAGTTACTACATTTAACATCAAACTTCCTCCAAATTCAGTAGGTAGCATCACAAAGCCAAACATCAAATTTTCCAAACCATACTTCCTCACAGTTAAGTCCTTTACTTAATAATAATTACATGTTTAATAATGGCTGCATTTTACTGAGATATTTCAACTACAGACAATATGCTCAAAAGGCCAGAAGAGCTTGAGACCTCTCCATAATGTTGTAATTCCCCACATATACTAAATTTAGAATATTTTAAATAATCTGAAGGAATATCTAAACTAGTAGAGGGAGCTTCCTTACTTTGCATGAAGAAAGGAGAGGAATGGAGAACTGGAAGAGAGTGAAGGCTCAGACTACTAAGTGACAAGACTTTCCTCATCAGGCAGTGATGGGCCTGAAGGATTTCCTCCATCTTCTGTAGTGCTCTGCTTGAGAAGCAGCCTCCTGCCAGAACAGTGATGGGGTGGAGCCTTATTACAGCTGCAGTGAAACCTAAGTGCATGGTTCCCACCATCACAGCACATAAATCCTTCTGTAGATTTTCCTAAAGCAGAGATCTAGCCTGACAACTTTCATCTCAGGACAAAGACTGATCAACCAATACAAATCACCTATAAGGAAACATACCTGCTGTCCACTCAAGTCAGAAAAGACAACCTGATCTGCCTGGATTAGCAAGCAAAAGTATTTCACAATTTTGTTCTGTGTTAAGATGTAAATAGTTCAGAAAACACTAGCTATAAAATTCAAAAACATCTCTACTGAAGGTGTTAGGAAGAATACTTGTAAATTAATCAATAATGACCAACTTATGCTCATTTTCTTGCATAGAGTTTTTAAATTTAATCTTGACTTCATATCTTCTCATTTTTACTACCTAGTTGTCTCCACAGGATGGATGCAAAAAGACTTCCATCAGCACATTTAATGAAAACATTTCTTTCAAGCAAGGCACAAAATTTAGATTTATTTATGTAATTTGATTAATCCAAATTTTTGTTTTACATTAAGTACAAAACCCAACTTGAACGTAGGTGTAAATACAATTTCCACAAAGTAGTTCAATGAGATTTAAAATCAGTTATGTATCCAGAACTGTAAAGCACATTTAAAAGCAGCCCAGGATATACAGATTGCTTACCATAACTGCTGAAATGGCTCATAATGTATGAACATATTTAACAACCTCCAGTAATAAGTTACCTCCCTTCTAATCTTTCATTCAAAATGCATTTAGCAATTCTGTACGTTACAAAGGAAGCATTAAAGAATGAGAACTGCAGATTTACTCAAGCTATCTGAGGCCTAAATGAAACACATACACAATCAAAAATTAAACAACAGACCAATGACTTAAATATTTGGTTGAACATTTTTAAGAGCATAAATGCTAAAGTAATACAGAAAAATAGCAACAGGTACAAAGACTTATTTACTTCTCAAAGAACTTACGGTGTACTGTAGCTGCCTGAAATATTTTAACAATTATAGAAAGTCGTATTTCCAAGTTTGGTACTTGGTGACATACATGTAAGACAACCACACATGAACTTATTTACAAAGAGAAGCTTATTCATTTTAAAATCTGTATTCAAAAAAAAAAACCAAATCAGTTTTGGCACTACCCATAAGGCAATGGATGATATGTACCTAAGATAGCAAATCACACAACGAAAGCATAACCAGAAGAAAATCATATTCTTTAACTTACTATGTAAAGAAACTGTGAAACTTTAATTATAAATTAATTAGAGGAAATTAAAGAATGAGCATTTGAGAGTCACTAAAACACATTATCCAAAACACTGAAGATTCTTTTTCTATGTAACAGGAAATTAATCTATGTAGCCACTGTGCCATGTCTTTTGGGAGAACCTGATATTTCTACGGTTATTAAATTATCAAACTAGTTTTATTACCAGAAAATAGCAAAAAGTTTAAGGAGAGTAAGGTTTTACTTTTTAAGTAAGCAAAAAAAAATATTAATCTGAAGTCCAGCCATTGTTAACTGTCTATAAAAACTCCCAAAGGTAATTCTGCCACTCAGTCCACTGAGTAAAGACTACAGTTTCAACTTTTTTTATTGATAAAAGTTAGTTTTAACTTCCTTTTTGTATTTCCATCAGCTTCAGTGATAGTTGAACCTTAATATTCAGTTTCTCAGTGCTGCCACATTTGCGGTGCAAAGACTGCAAGCCCAGATTTCATAAACTGTGGATTTTATTTAAATTTACAAAATAATCTTTGTATTTATCTTAAATTTATAAAAAGATAGTTTTCAAAACTTAAGGCAAAACCCAGGTTTTATTGGTTATGTTTTGTTAAAGTCTGAGTAGGTGTATGAGGCTGTTTAAATATCAAAAAAGCTAATGCCATATACAGTATTACCAACAAAAGTAAAGAATAAGGCAGCATGCCTCCTTAAGATGAAAAGAAAATTTAATTTTACACGATGTTTAAATAATCAAAAGGCAAAAAGCGTCTGTCTCCTCTGTATCATCATAAAACATGGAAATTGTAGAGGACATCAAATTACTAAAATATTCCATTCAACTTCTATACAAATACATTACTACAATTAGAATTTTACATACAATCAACTGACATCTCTGTGTTAACTAATTACTTAAATTTACAAGACAAACATAAATAAAGCTGTTAAAACAGGCAAGTACAGTACTGATCTATTATTCAGAACAATGTATTTTTTCTTCCACCTTGAAAAGAATCAGACTGGAATTGTGCGAAGTCATCCTCCAAACCTAGAAATAAAATAAAAGAGAATTAAGTATATCTATGCAAGTTTTACACAGCATAAGCATATTCCGAATGCCTAAGTCCTGTTTTCAAGCATGCAATTTAACATTCAGCAACCTTTTATCTGTTCTCAGAAGAGGCCACAGTCTTTAAGGTTATTTTTAATAATGACATCAGTTACAGCATCGAAAACAAACTGCACGTTTTTTGTGTCTGTGGCACATGTGAAGTGAGTGTAGATTTCCTTCGTATCTTTTCTCTTGTTCAAATCTTCAAACTGACACTGAATGTAAGCAGCTGCTTCTTCATAAGTGTTTGATCCTAGAAGAAGAAAATTGCTTAGTAAGCAGGTTTCAAACTGAGAAAGAACAAGATGCATACTGTATCTCTGAAGGAAGTGGTCCTTCAGGAAAAGTTAACCCAAACCTGCAGTATTCTGCAGCCACTGCTTTAAGATACCACACATTTTTGGACACATTTTATGAATAAAAACTAAGGATTCAGTGATCTGAAAAGGTCCTTTCCAATCTAAACAATGCTGTGATTCTGTGACTCAAATTCCAGCTGCAGGGAGAGTGTTTCCATTTACTTCAATAAGAGGCAGAGCAAGTCATTAATAATCCATCACTGTTCCCTAGACTAGGTTCCTTCATTCAAGTTATTCCTTTCAATTTTTATAATTTTAGAAATGTGGATTTTTTCCAAACTCAATTGAAAATATTTAGTGTACGTATTTCTCCTGTATTTTTTACCTCTAACTTGCTACTTTCTGTATAATGCAACTATCTCTAGTTACAATGAAAATGATATATAAAAGGGCTAAGGTTTTTTAAATTAAATCATCTTCTGCTATGTATTTCCTGAATAAGCCACCTATTTCTAACGTGTCTCTTTTCAAATAAACTCATGAATCCTCAGGGATTCCTGCTAGTGAAAAAAAACCAAAACATCTAAGTACAAAAACCAGGATGATATCAGAAAAAAAGTAGGCTACATAAATTAGACTGTCAAGAGTTGCAGTAGTAACATGTAAATGCAATCAGTCAGCTAGCATGATTGCACCTGGTTAAAAAGAAGAACCTGACTTATTACTACTTTTTTTGTGTGATCCATAAAAACAACCCCTCCATCTTTAACTTTGTTTCATTTAAATATTTGAGATACCTGGAGTTATTAAACTCCTCCTGATTTGTGCATCAAAAATAAGGTAATTTAACAACAACAACAAAAAACAACCACAACCCCTCCCCCAATAAAACAAAACCCCAACACTTGACCCCTGCATCTTCCCTCCAATACCTGCATATTCAGGGTAGCAAATAGTGAGAGGACTCCTTTTGATTTTTTCTTCAAAAAGATCTTTCTTGTTCAGGAAAAGAATAATAGAAGTATCTGTGAACCATTTGTTGTTGCAGATACTGTCAAACAATTTCATGCTTTCATGCATCCGATTCTGTAATTGGAAAAACACACCTCATTGTATTTTATCAGACTTCAGTAGTCAAACCAGTATACACATTTTTGATTAGCTACAAACGAGCCAGACTAAGTTTCTAGCATACAAAATCACATTTTACCACAGGGAATACAGAGAGGCTAAGGCCAAGTAGAGAGAACATTTTCATAAGGTGGGTTTGAGCAACTATTTTTTATTTTCTCCTCATTTCCAGGTTTAAGCTGTTTAACATTTTAGAATTTTTTGGTGTTTGACATTTTGCTGTACAGATATTTTACAAGAGTTGCTGAGTTATGTGAATTTGTCTTATACTGATTAGACCTTCTGGAAAATGAAAATTAAATTTTGCATGTAGCCAAGATTCCAACATAAGAAGAAAGGAATAGTTCTATAGAACTAGAGAATCAAGTGAGCAGTCTTTTCTCCTCTTACCCTAATTTTCAATTCTGTAGAAAAATTATCCAACATGTAAATACTGTGGCCAATCTCCAGTCACCTAAGTAGCAGGATGCTTAGCTATGACCTTTTTTGACTACATTTGACTTGAAAGGGCTTTTAGTTTTGCTTTCCTTCCTAAACTATATTTTATAAGAGATTGCAGAACTTGAGGAAAAGCACAGAAGTTTGTTAATGATTCATATACAATAGATAAGCACCACTTTAGAACACCCAGATACTAAAAAGCATGCACTCTGTGCATACTGATATGGGAGAAGTCACACCTTGAAAGAGAAGAAAGGAGTTGGAGGGGGTTGGAAGAGAGAAGGAAGAGCAACATTTCTGCAACTAAGGAAGAGATTACAGAAACACATTTAGAAAAAATCAAAACCTGAAGGCTGAGGAAGGAAAGGAAAACAAAACAAAACATGAGGTAAAGTAGAAACAGTTTAGTCAATTTCTTATTATAGTCTTATTATATACTTATAGTATCCATAAAGAGACTAAAACGTGTATTACAGACAACCTATCCTCACTAGTTTATGCATCCTTTAAAACATGAAACAGTGTAGCTGAAAACAATTGTCTCACAGTATTTCTTCTGAGAATGAGGAAATACTTCAAAACCTGAAAGCATGAATTCTATCACCATATCTTCGACTTTTTACACAAACCCCATACTGTCTTATAAAGCAATAATACTCTAAAATATGTATTTATAGCTTTCTTCTCAAACTTAGTTTCTATCCAACAACTATTCCCTTCTTCAACATTAAAGTACTTGCCATTTCCTCATCTTCAGCCAAGACCAAGTCATAATCACTTAATGCAACACAAAAAATAATTGCTGTAACACCCTCAAAACAATGAATCCACTTCTTCCGCTCTGATCTTTGGCCTCCAACATCAAACATTCTGCAAAACAGAAGTGCAAAGCAGGGAATGAACTTCGGAATTTCTAGCTTTCTGAGTGTTAACCAAGAAAATCTCCAAGTATCAGCTGCATAAGTCTGATCACAAAAGTTTCTTGGTTATCACCCTCTATAAATGCAAGTCAGCCACCTACTCCTACCTAGTTTTCAAATAATTAGTGATGGCTATACTCATAGGAGGATATTTTGTACTTGTATCCCCTAGTAATTAATACACTACATTTTAGTCGTTACTTCTATCAATATTAATGTTAATGTTTTATAATTTTGTCCTAAGACCTGAATTTCCTTGAGAGTTTAAATTATCAGAAAAACTTTTTTGCAATATAAGGTGTTCTTTGAAGACAAAAGTAGTAACAAAATCAGACTCCACTTCTGAAATAATGTATAGAAACAAGATGAAGATGACTTGCCATTTGCATTTTAGATTGAATCAATAATCAAAGCTATGCTAAGCACTTTATAGAGAAGACTGAACTGAGACTCAACCTCAAAGAATCTAAAGCACACAAAGCAAAACAAGAAAGAAAAGATAATGAAAGGAATGAAGCACATAATATTGCACAGCTAGTCATGTTTATGTACCCTCATCTTGGTAGAACCAAGCCTTTTATGATTTTAGTTCATCTGAAATGCTCTTTGCAATATATATGTAATATATGTAAGAGTATAGCTCTTCGTGCCCTTCCAGTAACTCATTAAGCCTATCTCCTTAGGCACTTTAAATTTAAACACCTGCTTTAGGGGTCTTTAGACATAGAACATTACTGCTAAGTACTTCCAAAGGCCTGTATTAAAGTAACACATTTATAGAAGTGTAATCACACAGTCCTTGTAACAGACTTTATAGGACTGTAATCGTATGGTCCTTTTAATAGTCCTAATAATCAGTACAGACTAGAAGTAGCTACCTGCACACATACTCATTGAGAATGTACAAGAATTTAAATCCACTTATAACAGGGAACTGAACAGGAAACATTAGAAAATGAGTGAGAAAACTTATAGTTTCTCAGAATACTGAAGACCCCTCTTGAGGCTTGGCTATGGACTACTCAAGCTTGCAAGAGATTCATTCACATTTACCTGCTATTATTTTACAGAAGAAAATGAATTTTGCATACTGAAACTCTAAAACAGGAAACAAAATATATTTATCCATACTACAGTATTTGCTATGCATTACATGAAAACAAATATTTATATAAATACTAACATACAACACCAGCAAACATTTACAAACCTCCAGCTCTCCAACTGAATTTAAAGGGAAGAATCTGACAGATGAACAGCTATTTAACATGGTAGAAAATGGAATTTTTTTGTATTTAATTTACATAAGGTATCTTTACGTAAGGCTTCCAATAAAACCAAAGCATTTATGACTTCATATCTTCAGATTTATTCGGAGTTACTATGAGAGTTCCAGCAACTCCCAGATCCCTTCAGAAAATTGAGCCAAGCATGAGGATTTTTNAAAAAAAAAAAAAAAAAAAAAAAAAAAAAAAGACATCGCAGTTGCAGTTAGACAAATTAGTTAAATTACATCATTGAAAGTCCATCTTCTGGAACTTTAAAATACCAGACAGATGAACATGCAGCATGATTTACATACTTAAAATGAAGATCTTTGAAAGTAAAGTGAGTTTCCACGATTCCTGTAGTTTTCACTCTTGTCCTGAGAACGTCCTGTTGGGTTGGAATGTAGTTGGTTTGTGCTATTCTGTCCAAGTCATTCAAGTAACTGAAGGTAAAAATAAATACTGCTTTCAGTTATTCATAAAATAATTACAAAGAATTATGCAAGTTCTAGGTCTATTCACTATATTGTCCTTGACTTTTATAAAATAGCTTTCTCTAAGATAAGACAAAACAAGACATTATTTCACTCAACCTTCCAAGGTTTTCTGAAACAAGCTTTAGAGATACAAAGATATTCCTTCCTAGAAGAAAGAAAACTTGGCAATTCTTCCTTTGAAATCCCAAAATGCAAACACGGTTCCATGTACACCAGTGTTGTTTGCACTAACTGGAACACCACCTTCATCTCTGTAACCTACTGAACTCTCTCAACTGTAGCCAAAGCACAAAATTACTCTGGATTTGATAACAGCTCTGAAAAGAACAATTCAGTGTTTTGGCCAGAATTAATGGGTTTAAGAAAATGCTTAATACATAACAATTAACTTCCTATTAAGAATTTCTAATTGCACACATTTTTTACAATAGTATATACGTTCATTGCCAAAACTCTTGTGGTGCAGGCCAAGAAGCCCAGGGTTTCTAAAAACTATACAAATCTCATTTGTGCTTTTCTTATAGTAAATAGGGAAGATATTATGTTTATCTTTCAGTATAAACAGGTTAGCAATTTTAAGGATAAAACTGTATGGCCAGAAGTTTTCATAAGAAATTGGAAGCAGAGGTTATCTAAATCAACAAAATAGAACAGAGGATGTTACCATTTATTTTTTAATGAAGCACTTTAGCTTAGAAAACACATCCTTATTGCTACCTTTGCTCAACACAATTCTAACAGAGACCATTAATTAACAAAGAAAATGCAGCAGTGTTGGATCATAGGAGAAACTATTAACATGAAAGTAGTATCCATGGTAATACAGATTCACATCACATAATCAAGTTTCCTGGACATGTTCAGATACTGAACAGGTATTTGAGTCGTATTTTTGTAATAAAAATGCTATTAAAACAACTCTAAGTAACGTTTTTCTTCCTCAAGAGGATGTAAGAACTGACCAGAACATATACCACATCACTTCCTTTCCAATCTTAAAGTCTAGTTGGAGCATTTTAACCCACGTAGACAATCTTTGTTCAGATACTTCTAAATTTTACATCTACACAATTCCTCAAAAAAATGAGGCTTCCTCTATGTTACTTTAACTACTATTCACATGATAGAGAATCCCGTTTGTCACATAGTACTTACTAGGCAGCAGAGTCATTAAGCTGGTATTCTCTAGATCTGTTGAAACAAGCCTGAACTCCACTGTCTTTCCATAGTCTCTTGATAACTCCAGCAAGCTCTGCAGTCATAAATCCTTCTTCTGCTGCTCCAGCTAACACAAAAAGCTGACGAGCATCATCCTTTAGGATTTAAACAGAAATATAGAGGAGAGAGTGAGAAATACAACAAAAGTATTATCACCTAAGAACTATATTCAGCAAATTAGTTACTTTCTTAACCTAGTAAATGTGTGACCAGAAAAAAGAGTGAAAGAAAACAATTGGTTTTAGTATTCTCTGTAGGATATTAATTCCCACATTTTTCAAAAAATAGAAAGACTAGAAAAACAAGTTTCTCATTAGCTCAAAGTTTCTGTTTATAACATGAACTAAGCTTCTATAAACAGAAGTAGTAACATATTTTGTGGTCAAGTCTAAAGATAAGCTTATTTGCTTATCAAATACCACCAATTGAACACAAATGCAGATGTATATTGCTTGACCAAAGAAAACACATTAATCACTTAAGCTTTAAAGAAGAGCTCTGAAAGTGACAAATTATCATTTCTTCACAAATAATGCATCAGGAAACAGAAAAATATTCCTTAAAATCTGTCCAGACAACTCAGCTACAAATATCCATTACCCTGATCGTTCTACAGAGACCAAGTTTTCTTGGCAATGTGATACCAAGCAAACATCAAGATTTTTAAAGATAGCAAATGCTAGATTTTAAGACTATATATAATGACTGAGAGTCAGGATAATGGAGTACAGAATGTCAGTCCACCAGTCTCCTTTAATAGAGTTTGACCAGTTGGCTACCTTTGCTCAATTTTGACTGAGGGAAGAAACTTAAATATGCTAGACCTGTAAGCTCTAATCTCAACATGCTCTAAAATGGAGGAAGGGAAAGGGGAGTTGTAACAAGAGAATGACTTTCAGCTTTTTATTTTAACATTCGAGCTTTTAAAAACTGGTCTCTGTTACTCTCATCTCTCTTTGCTAAGAATGGCAAGTATTATAAACATTACAAGTGAGGTAGTATGCAATGATTAAGTCCTATTTTCATTATTAACCAAGACTAAATACTTTAATTATACTGGAATGAGGCAGCTTCCTCTCTAGAAGTCACTATTTTCATATTAGATTTTATAAATGAGGTAAAGAAACTAATTAACCATCTCTCTAGCTAATTACACAAATTTGACATTTAGAAAGTGGCCCATAGTCCTTTAAAACACATTCACTAAATGTCTCTCAAAACACAGTTTCTAGTCTAGTAGTGAAATGTCCTGTAGGACAAAGGAAGATACATGAGTCTTCAGACTGGCCCTTACTGACGCTGCTGGTGTAATCTGTCCTCCCTTAATTCAATAGCTCTATAAAAGAAAACATTCCATTCACTGCTCTACCATTAGTCTTGTGACAGAAAGAAGAGTGTATGATTTTCCAAAGAAACTGATCCAATTTGGAATTAAACCCTCAGATGCTCTCTCTAGAAATTTAAGGAAAAGAACAGTTTTCATCAGGAGTGCTTTTTTTGCCAAATGATAAAAATACCACAAAATAGAATAAAATTAAAAAGGCTATTACTGTACTAATCAAGGAGTAGCCGCACTTTTTTGGTTTTGGTGGGTTTTTTGGTGGTTTTTTTTTTTGTTTGGTTGGGTTTTTTTTAGTGAGACTCATGTATAACACAAGTTCTCAATTCCTTTTTTCTATTTCTGACTTCACAATCAGCAAAAATCTGACATTCCATTGCAGTGCTGCTCTGAGAAAAAGAATCTGGACCACTAACACCTGCTTAAATGCAAAGGGATGGACAGCTGTTCTAAGATTAATCCTGACAGAAGTTTGCCTCATCTTTCATATAGCTTTCTGAAGCCAAGAAACTGAGATGACTTCAAATGGATATGATAAATAAAATAGTCCTTAAAATCATCTTGTTAGTCATTTTATCTGCTAACACCTAAATTTACTCCTCCGTTTTCACTTACGATGCATTTAGCAACATGAGTCTACCATCTGCCTCCTTCCAAGATTAACTGCTAGACTCTAAAGAGGACTTCATTGAAAAAATACTGAACTAACACACAGTAAGATACTGTTGCTGCCCTGGAAAACTTTGGTCTTAAAGGAAGACCAAATTGTTTATGATTGCATAGATTTCATGTGGAATTAAAATACATACATAAAATGACTATTAAAAGAGCAAAGTGAAAACTGAGTTTGTGACTGTAGATCAGATTTAGACTACAGACAACTCTCTGACCCACTTTACATAAACCTATGAATGTTTGTATTCCCTACGACAACCGTACCTAACACATTTCACAAGGTGACTGAAGGTATACTCTTGCTTTTTAAGCAATCAGTCAGATCTTGTCTGAAGACTTTGTCATGAATGAACAATTTACATACCATGTCTCATTTTTCCAAGACTCTCCTCTCCTCCCAAACTGTAATTCAATCTTAACATAATGGAAAGAGCTTAATTACAAAATATTCCTCTGAGTACCTTAAATATTTATCTCAACACACGAACAGCAAAAAAGCTTCTTCCATCTTTCCTGCAAGACAGCTGTAATGTAGCTAGGTCCTGCTTTAAGAACTGCACTGGTTAGTATTCCATATTCTGCCATTAATTTATATGGAAAGAAGGTAAAAGCATGCATCCCAATCTAAGTTTCAATGCTATTCAGATTGATGACTTAAGAGGATGGAAATGTTCTGGGCACTGTGGTGCCTACGACCAAAGAGAGAAGTGCAGACAGTAGCTAGATGACTACCCATTTAAGCTGTGTTTTTTAAGGAACATGAAGATGTCAAACCTAAATGACTTACAGAACATAACCACCCACAAGACCATACAAATAAAGAGACATGAGTGCATAGTTTAATGGTTTTTGAAAACTCCCTAAGACTCAGACGTTTAGTCCTACAAATTCAGCTAGAATTTGGAAAATTGTATCTAAACCAAATCAAGCCACTGCTGATTGCTCTGTTGGTCACCCTCCCATGTTAAGACCAATGGCATTTAGTTTTCAATCAAACTTTGTATCCTATAAAGAAGATTATTGGATATAAAGTTATTTTTTCAGGAAATAGTAACAGACAAAATATGAAAATTACTGGATATTTCAACTGTGTATCTGTACTTCAATACTCACAGCCCTGGTTGGATCACCAAAGTCTATCTTCAACCTCCCCATTGCTCTAATGATAGCAATAATGGACTGAATGGTGTTACTGTAGACAACAGCTTTGTACTGTTTACATTCTTCTTCTGAATAACCAGCTTCATGGATAATCCTATGGAAGGAAAAAAAATAAATTTTCTATTCAAATATAAAAACTATTTCTCTATCACAGTATTTCACCATACTTACTTCATTTGTTTGACAATTGTGCTTTTTCCTGATTCACCAGCTCCTGAAAAATAAATGTGTTAAAATCTGTTAGAGTATACTTTTACTAATCTTTGCAAATACCTTCAAAAGTTAAAAATTACATTTGTTACAATTTAAAATTTATTTTTTTTAATATCAAAATATGTCTCCAGCTAGAAGTCTCAAAATCAAGACATTTAAGGACAAATCATACAGCTCTAAGAAGTCTTTTATTTTTACAGCAGCAGACATCTTTACAGAGTCTGCTGGTGTTTCTAGTGCAAACAGATGACCAGTCGTCCAACTTCAAAGGGGTCTGAAGCTCAATTCCTCTAACTGCCTTTTATTCATACCTAATGAAAAACCTCCTTTGTAAGTTTTTCACACTGTATTAACGGTCTTCAGTGTTGCATATGATCACCTTCAAACCCTTCAGGGTTCTAGTCCTTGTAACCACCTTTTGGCTACCTTGCGAGAATAAACAGACTAATTTTGTTGGAGAAGACTGCATGAGGTTTGCCAGACACACAGATACCATTCTCAAGGCTTTAACAAATCCAAAATGCTGATAACTAGACAAAAAAACCAGTAGGATACTTGGTATTTAGATTAGGGGGCTGGTGCACATGACAAATAGGGAAAAGCTACTCAGAAATGCTTTTTTTTTAACCCTGGAAAGACTACCGGGGGTGAGGGGTGTGTCTAATTGCTGTCCTCTCCATAAAAGCACACTTAAGTCAGCTGAAAACAGATGCAAGTTTCTCAGAGGTACACAACAAAAAGATGTGAGGCAATCAAGAAGCTGCAGTACAGGCAGTTTCACAGAGATGTAAGGGGAGGCAGGAAACCTATCCCCATGGAAGAGGTTAAGCACTGGAACCAACTATACATAGAGGAAGTAGAAATTGAGCCTTGGACATCTATCTTCAAGATCCAACTGGAAAAGGCTCTGAGCAACCTTATCTATTTTGATGTTAGTGTGGCTTTGAGCCAAGGGTTGAACTAGGTATGTCTAGAGTTTTTTTCCAATTTAAAATATTATTTGATATCAGTGTAACAGAACACTTCTCTACTTTGACTAAAGTATAGTGATGCCTTTGGGATTTGCCTCCTGTTAAACCAAATATGTTGCTTCATGACAGGATCAAACCAATTTAAGACTGACTGCCAAACTGGCCAACCTTCTCTCCAGCACTACTCCTGGTGTGGCTAGACTTCCGCTTTCTCCAAAACACAGCAGAATGAATGTTAGCACAAACAGGAGCTAGTGTGCTTCAGAATTAAGCAGCTAAGGAGCAGCGTAGGCCTGTTAGCATCAATCTATGATCACTTAATGCCATTTTTAGCTAATGTCCAAGTAAAATACCTTTTTTTTATAAACCTGCAAGTAGCAATAGTTGTCACACTCATGAAGTTCAATAGCAGTGTATTAGTATAAACAGAAAAGAGACACTAGTACAAAAGTCATTTGTTACTGTGACACCTGAAGCATCTATAAGCCAAATTAACACTTAATTGCAAATACCTAATCATGCACTTAAGCACAAATATTTTACAAAGTTTATTGGTAAAATTGCTATAATTTGCTTTGGGTTAATATTTTTATTGGACTCAATAATCTTAAGGGTCTTTTCCAACCTAAATGATTCTATGGTTCTATGATCCTGTGACTCACTACTACAAAACTGTGGCAAACATTTTAGACATATTCAATATTCTTTTACTCTCCAAATGGTGCAGGTCTGTGTTTAAAAATGATTGAAATAAGTATTTTATAATTTAATTAAAAATAACAGGTCAGCAAAAATGTCACTTTAAACTACTCATACTGTCTCATGATTTATTATCTCACACACTACCCACATAGCAATCATTCCAGCGCTACACATTTCTGGAACAAATGTTTTATGCACCCAAGCACAGAAACTGCTGTTTGTAAGTGCGGAGATGTTAGTAGTAACATTTCTAACTTTTGAAGCATTTGCTAATTGCTTGCTGAAAAAAACTAATCAAATCTAAGAAGTTAATAAAAAACAAAAAGCAATGCAAATTTCACAGTAAATTGGGAGGAAACCAGCTGATATCAAGTTCAACAATTTCCAATAGCACAAATATACTCCTTGCAACAGTAATGCAGAAAAAATTGTAGGCTGAATTTTGAGGGGAAAAAAACCACCCCTTTGATTAATACAAGAGTTAAACAAAAATGGGATGAGAACAGGGCTGGGTTTTAATGACCAGCTAAGTTGGACAAAGGAATGGAACCCACAAACAGAACAGTCTTGCACATGGCCAGAAGAGAGTTCAAGTATGGGCAAGAGTAATTAATATGAAACTTTCACTGGATTGACAGCTTTTCTGACTGTAAAACAGGAGACATGCACCAGATTTACTTAAACATAGAGACACGTGCAAAATTTAAAATAAAACATTGACCTGTAAATTGTCGTATTCACCTACTCTAAAGTCCTCTCCCCACAACTCTCCTATCCAGTCTTCTGTTAGATGCCAGTATTTCACAGTAGAAGGCACAAGATGAATGGTGCCTGTTCCTCAGCAGCCACTGGCCACAGCACAAATCAAATGCCCAATGATTTGTACCTTTCCTGCCATGGGACCAATCTCTTACAAAAGCACATGGCAAGCAGACAGCTTGCAAGTACAATCTCAAATTTATCACCTCACAACACACTACCATACATGAGACTTAAACTGGAATTCAATCATTGTTACTATATTCAAAATATATCAACACTAGTACAAGAAGCCCACGGTGGAAATTTGTTGCTACACATCCACTGGACAGGTTGACCACTAAATGAAACATTCTATGACACCAGCACCCACACTGCTCTATCTCCCTGCAAAATTATTCTCTTTTTTTTGGTCTTGTCCCTGCTTCCCCTTTTTTAAGCCATTCGGCAGTTATACATCTTATCTACCACCACCTTATGTTCTTCTAATTCTGCGGTTCCTGCTGCCACCGAGAGTTTTTGTTTCTTTTCCCTTTCACAACTGTTTTTATGTAGTCAACCAAAGGTTGACAGTACTCATTACTTATAAAGTGGCATTAGTCTTGAAATTTCCATAGCTACTGGAAGTTGAATGTACCAGGAAATTCTGAATGAGTTAGAAAGAAGCCATGTGAATAATATCTGGAAGAAAATATTTCAGTAATTAAGCCATGTAGTAAGAGTGTGAATCCCAGATTACATCACTGGTTGAAACCACAGCAGTGACAGATTCTAAAATTATGACACTGACTCAGATAAAAGATCTGAGATAATTCTTATGGTATGAGTAGCTGCACACTCCCTTACTTCTACAGAAGCAGCATCATTTAAAGTTATAAGCCAGTGTCACTTTTGTAAATTCCCTGATTACAACTAATTGTTTCTTTCCCAGGTCTTCAGTATTGCTCTTAGTAAATGTTTGCAATCAACACTGCACAACAAAATAGTCAATATATTACATATAAAAATAATTTTAAGAAAATCATTAATACAAAACATAACCTCAGTCAAGAATTGCATATTAATGCACATTAGTGTCCTGTGTGTTTATGCAGTTCTACACCTTCAATAAACTGATTTTGATTTCTTAGATACTTAGGTTATTATTATAGTAACATAAGCAAGTGATAAAGACTATTAATCAGTTTAGTATTGAAACAACAAAAAAAAGTATGGGTTTATATTCAGTATAAACTCTAGAACTCAAATTCTGAAAAATAAAGCTTATATTGAAATGTGCAGAGCACATACATTTTCCAAACCTTTAAGGTAACTTTTAGTCACATCTTTATCTTTAGATGTATGAACTGAGTTTCCAGCTGTTTCAAATTTTCTATTGGTGCTTAATTTCTTTTTATGACAAGTATTTCATGACATCTTTTTGCATGTGCTAAGTAGAAACCTTAACAGATATATTTTATGTGCCAATTTATGTACAACACACTTGAATGCATGCAGCCTTTGAGTACAAATCATAACTAGCTCTTCAAAACTGTTCTTATATTTATATTCTTCAACTGTTTCAAATTACTGGCTATACAACTCCTGCTATATGGTAGGAATCTTTCTATCATTATGTGCATCACTTACAGCATAACAAGACCATGGACACACTACAAAGAAGAGCAACAGTACAATCCCAAGTGACATATTTCAAAATTCTGTGCAATAGTCCAAAGGAAACATGGTACCTTGGAATTTAATCTACTTTAAAAAGACATCTGAGAGGGTACAAGAGATCTCTTAAAAAACAGTAGCATCGTCTTACAGAGGAACAGTGTGACTGTACTTTAAATCATTTTCTTTGATTAAGATATAGGCATTGCTTCCTTTGTATAAGGTGCCAAGCCCAGCAGGATAATGACAAGCCAGCTTGAAGGTTTGGAAGATTAGAGATTAAAACCGCACAGTAATCATGCTTGCTGCCTGACAACTATACGCCACACCCCTGGAGGCTAAAACATTTGTGGCTCTAGGTGTATCCAACATGTCAATACTGACAGCAGCTTGGTAAGATTATGAGTTGGGTACTTAAATGCATCAAAGACCAGCCTCCATACTACTAGTCTCCAAAAGATTTGGGAATTTTCTCAAAATTCAAAGTCCAGAAACTTGTTAGTGCTTCTAAGTAAACTTCACTAGTAGCAAATAACTGACCCTCTCTTAAAATAAGATTTAAATTTGTTATTTAAAGTGGTTGTCATCTTCTTCCATACATAGTAGTATGCTCAGATTCAATCACTACATAATTTGAAAACGTGGTATGAAAGAATATGATTAAAGAGCTATAACAGGAGTTTGAGTCGATGTTGTATATGAGCACACTACACAAGATAAATGCTGAGTTCTCCAACAGAAAGAACCACCTCTTTTGCTCTTACAATGTTTACCAAGACAGTAACTGTTAAGTTTCTGCCAACAGAGTACAGCTTTCCTCATTCAGGCTTCCAAATATATAACTAATAAACCTCTAGAAATCCAGAGTGCCCTGACATTTTCTTGACTGTGCAGTTGGCCTTCATGGCCTTTTCTGTTCACCGAGCTATAAATATGTCATACAAAGATTGGAGGTTTAGTGACTGAGACACCAGAAAGAATTTCCACTACTAAGGAGACTATCATTAATCGCAATCAGACATCTCAAAAAAAAAAATCCCCACTACAAAAGAGTGTACTTTATGCAGGTTATTCTGGTGGAGAGACACAACAGAAGAACTTGAAATTCACCGCATATTTACATCTCAGCCTCCACTTCTATTCAGAACACCACCACTGTTGTATTATCTACAATTGTGACAGATCCAACTGACCCTGCTACTTCATATCACTATGCAACTGTACAAAGAATAAGGAAAGTTTGAAAGCAATTGTATTCCTATTAAAACAGAAGAAAAATCTGTCATGTAAATACCAAACAATTTTATTCAAAGCTCTACTTGTCATGTAACACCAAGGTATTTTTGCAAAAACTTTATACCAGGGCAAATGCAGTTATACTAAAAGTTAGGCAATTATTGTAAAAGTAGTGCAATAAACTGTAGTTCATATATATATGCTCAGACTTCATCCACACCTAACAAGTGTTTTTGTAGCTCGAGGACTAAGACCCACAAAATCAAGGAGAACAAGCATATTGATAGTTGACCTCAACTGACTACAAAGATCTCCACATTTACCGAAAATTTCTAAGAACTTACAAAGTGACACAAATTGAAATGTCAAATAAAAAGATCTAGCAATCCAGACTGATCTTTACAAATGTTTTCAGAACTCTTGCTTGTATTTGAACCAGGAAAGAAAATTCATTTATATACTCAATCATATTCTTTTGCTACACACAAAGAATGTATGCATTTTCCAAACAAAGCTACCTACAAGCAGAATACTGTTTGTGGTTAACAGTATTTAATGAAAAAAAAAAATCCAGCTTGGTGGTGGTTGTTAAATACAAATACTTTCTGTTTAACTGGTCTCAAATTAAACTGAGAAAGCTTTTAAGTATATAAAAATTTCAACCCATTTAAACAGGCAGTTGTACCCAATAAGGTCAGAAGCATGGAATATAAACAGCACCTTGTTAGGCCTCAAACAAGTATATTGTCAAACCAGGATCAAATCTAGCCCCAAAAGATCCAGTGTTCCAGAACAAAACAGTAAAAACCACTTAAGCAGTCTTTCATCTAGGGATTAAATTTCAGCCTTTGATAGCAAACACTGAGGCACTAAAGCTTATTAGAAGCAATCCCTGTCAATGTCTTTAAGAGCTTTAGAAAGCATACAATGGTTTTGCTAAGAATTTACTGGGTTTATTAAGGATCAGTAACTGAATCTGCATACAGCTGAGAAATCCACTGTCAAAATGCTCCAAGAAATATATAATGGTCCAAGAAATATATAACGCATCAAGAATAGAGACAACACTTAAGTAAGATTTAGCAGCTTATCTTCAGTCCACCTTTGTACAGTTCTCAAAATAACATTTAATTTAATAAGATCGATAAACACTCATGGAAATTGTCTTGTTTACTCCCAATTTTGTTACTGCAAGACATTTATCGCCAGTCACAGCAACTTTTAAAATTGCATTCCAATACTACATTCACACTATACTCTGCTTAGAATATCAGTACAACTTTGATGCTTTAACTGGATAGTAGTATCTCCATTCTCCTCTCTACAGTTTGGACACAGCTGGTAGTTGTGCTTCTTGTCCACTACCATCTTCCATTTTTCACAAAGCACTAGATAGAAGAGGATTCTTGGTAGTCAAGCCTACAACCTTTAAGTTATAATAGCATAACGAAACATAAGGCTCAGGCTCCTCAGACTTGGAACAAAACCAAACTCCTATCTCCACTTTCCGATCAAGTGCCCTAATCAACACGTTCTTGAAAAAGAACTGTCTCCTATTTCAGCAATAAGTAAGTGGGTTTTGAATAGTCTTAACAGGTCTACCAACTGGACACATAATTCACACACAATTTCACATTATTCCTAATCTGATTCTACAGTAAACTGTGACATGAAAATGCAGAAATTGAAAGAATCTTATTCTGCACCCAATTTCCCCTCCATCCACTGCTATGCATTTCCAGTACTATATTTTTACATAAAGCATGTATTGCTGCTCATCATAATGCTTTTACTCAAGTCTTCACCAGATCATTACGAAATATCAGTTAATCTGACCACTCTGGCAGCAAACTAAGCCCAAACAGGATGGCCAATTTGACTATTAAACCAACACAAAACTGAATTAAGCATTTAGAAGTACAAGGGAAAGGGCAAAACCACAGTCAGATGCTGCAAGAGCATCTTTTAGCAACAGATCCTTTTTAGCAACATAGAGCTTCCAGAACGGTTCAGCTGTGTATTAGACAACCCATACTGCTTACTTCCAACATTCTGATATGGACTTAGAAAGTAGGTAAGAACTTACTGAGTTTTATTGGAAATAAAAAAATCCCAGAGATTCAAGAACCTCCTCAGAATCATGAGGGATAACAACTCATATTATGAGCTGAACAACTAGAGCAGTTGTAAATCTATGTTTACAAATGTAAAAAAACCCAAACAAACACCACACAACCCCCTCAACCAAACAAGAAAAATCCCACTAAAAAAACCGACCTACCACTTACAGTTTTATGCAAAAAATTATTTTAACAACATTGAAAGGGAAGATGGGATACAAGTAGCCACTTAATTCCAAGATTATTTTCATTCAGACCATATTAAATTCTATAAGATATTAAAAATTATAAACCTGCTTCACAGCTTCAACAGGAATTTTCATTACAGTACATTGATTTCTTCTTTAAAAGCAATCAGTTTAAAGTAATGATTGCAAAGACTTCCTGTTCACTCAGGTTGCCCAGATACTGTTATATTTCAAAGATTTAATCAGGTACCTGTATAAAGTATATTATACACTTCAAATACAATGCCACATTTCTAAAAAGCATATACAAAAAAGTAATGAGATACAGTTCATTTAATAAATTGAAATACTATATTAGAATGATGTTGATCTCTAAATAAATAGCTTTACAAAGTATTTTCTAACCTCAATTTGTAGAGGTACATTTAATACTGTTTACACGCAACTCTAAATATAAATACATACACCTATATGTTCATATGGGTCCTATGTCAGCACCACTACTTGATTTACTAAGTTTATACCTAAACATACAAGAAATTGCGTTATTCAGACCTTTAATGATCCTTCAATTACCAAAGCCAGGAAAGTAATTTATTCGCCTATCATATGTTTAATAACAAATCTCTTATTTAAAGAATTGGTTCTTAAATGCTCTACATCAAGAGAGTTTTTTAATAATTGCACAGAAATACAGTTTTCAAGGAAGGGGCTAGCTGTCAATGAAATCATGAAATGGAAAAAAAAACAGCTCTCAATATACCTTACCAACTTAAATGCATTTTGGATGCAGAATCTCTTAAGTGAAGCCAGCTAAGTTCCTTTTACATATTAACAAAACAGTGATTTATGTAATGCTTGAGGTAACAGTAAGACACTGAACAAACAATAGTATAAAATAGAACAGCTAACCTCAGTAAAGCTGGACAATGACTAAAACTCAACCTCAGAATAACAAGTTTTCATCAATACAGGTTCTTCTACACACATATTGGAAAAAATCTTTTACTAGCTAATTATCAAGTCAGTTCAGATTTTATTTCAGCATTTCCATGGCAAGAAAACTTCACACTTAACAGAGTATCTTAAATATCTCTCTGCTACTTCCAGTTTTCTACCTTGACATTTGCCAGATAGCATATTACAGGAAACACTGCATAAATCCACCAATCTCAGCAGCAAACCTAACTTCAGAACTTCAAGCCCTCTAAAGTTGGACCCATGGCTTTGTTTCAAAGTATTTAACCAGACTTTAAGATGTGCCAACCACTCAATTCTTCCTCCTCAGAGGACCAAAACAACTGAAGGGTGAAATGTTACAGTAAAAGAACAGACCACTTTGACAATATCATTATATAAATCAACACAGTCTTAACTCTTTACACAGCACAAAGACCAAGTTCAAGTCATACCATCACAACTACAGAAAGAGCTATACTGTCTGAGGTGAGTTAAAAATAACTTTACGAAAGGAGATTAGCTTAAATACACAATCACTTCAGTAATATTATCTTCAGGACTTAAGTAAACTGTCATATCAGCACAATGATGATACAATAAACTGTGCTGCCAGAAAAAGTAGGGAGAAACTAATTCATTTGGTGTATTACAGAACTTGTATAGTCTTGAGGCACCACTGATGCTGTGAGTGAACAGCTTACCAAAAAGTACCTTGCCAGAGCTTACAACTATATTGTTTTTAAGACAACTTGAAGGCAAATAATTTTTTTAAAGCTTAAAATGTCTTCTAACTCTTAAAATATTAAAAAAGCCTTATGCAAAAATTAATTTATATATCCGTAGCTACATTTTTTACACAAGAGACAAAAAACCAGTCAGCACTACTTGTATCATGTCATAGTACAAAACAGTTTCTTTTTAGCCCTTTCTAAAACAAAATGTACTGAAGTGGGGTTTTTTTTCCCCCAAGAACGTTAAAGAATTAAAAACATGATACAATCCTAAACAGTGATTTTACAAAGAAAATTCCAAAATTAAGATTTAAAATAACAATAATCAACAGATGACCTGAAATCACTAAAGATAATTTGTATTATAGTGAAGAAGTCTATAGACACATTAAAGATCAATATTACAACGTTGTGAACTATTACACCAACGTTCAAATTGAAAGAGAGAAGCATAATAGAACCCAAATTACAGTTACACCAACACAACAATAACTGAGCATCTGTGTTTTCTGTCAATCCAAAGGGCCTCCCTTTACAAAAGCAAGGGGGACTACTGCACTACAGGAATCTAGTAATTTTGACTTTGTTCTTTGAAATTATTGTTGTACTTAGTACAGATGTCTGTAGTTAAGTGAATGGAGTATGCAAAGGCAGATATAAAATTCCACAGAAATAACACCAGAAATAATGCCAGAGTCCAACTATACTATATTAAAATGCAAGAGAGCTCCTAGTTCAGAACTCCTTCTAAACCTATGCAGACAGGCAGAAAGTTGGTGGGTGGGCAGACAAGACTAACAACTGTGGAAAAAAAATAAAATCAAACCCAAACATTAAACAATTCTTTTAGGTACCAAAAAACAGCTTTATGTTTTTAATTAAATAAGAGGTGAACTTTGTAAGTATCTATATTTTTTTCTGAAAATAAGACAGGAAATATTGTCAGCAATGTTTTAGACTAGGCTGGCATAACTTATAAAGATGAGGTCGACATCTCTGAAAAGTGCAATACCTGTTTGTTGAGAGCTCCCGTAAGTTCAGACTCCTAAAGAAAGAGAATACTCTGGAGGAAATGCAAGAGAAATAATGGTACAACCAGCATATACATACATACACACACTTTTTTTAGTCCAACATGCGGTCAGGTCTGGAGGAATGCAGGTATTGTCAAGAACTGCAAGGATCATGCTGTTGAAAAGACAAGCATGCAGTGGGAGTCAGTTGACTAGGCAGATAGAAAGATACAGGTCTGTAACAAAAGAAAAGCAGCCAGAAAAAGATGCTTGAGATGTGAAGATTTATAAGAAGAACTGAATAGAATTGTTCTAGTCATTGACTTAGGGAACAGGAAGAACTGCAACACAAAATGATTACAAGCAGCATTCTGTCTTAACTTAAAAACAGGTATCTTTAAGAACATAACAAGTCAGTGTTCCAGTACAAATCGCAAGGATCTATTCAGGAATGGAAAAGTGGCTCCGCTGGTACCGAGTACAAAGGTATCCATTGAACTTAAATCTACACATGTGACTATCCAGAAAGGCAGCAGACAATTAGTTGTCAAATATATGGTCTGTGACCTCCTTGATCCCAGGATCTACTCCTAAAGAATGCTTAAGACATATCTATGGCTCTTTTCATTCAAGATACTAAGAACCAGAGCACTGAATTGGCCATATTAGGTGAAGAATGTGATAATCCTATAAACTCATGCTGCCAGTTAGAATGTATTCATAAAACTTGATGAGTTAAACTCACGCCAGAATGCTTTCTACTAAATGAGGTACTGCCTGTCCTCTCGCAGTTGGCATAAATTCAGTCTTATGTGCTTTAGCTCATTCAACAGAAATGTACTTGCAAATCCACACCTGATCTGGATCACATGTATATTAATGAAGTACATAGATTAGTCACACATAAGTAGAATTACATTCATTCTGCAAGCATCACTGGAACTTTTATTTGTTGAACACTAAAAGTTAAGAAGAGGAATCATGGAAGAGAAAAACAGCTTAGGCCTATTGCTTTCTTTACATGGAAACCAGCCAAAATAGACAATGCTGTTCAAAAACCTCACATTAAGTAATGAGCTAACTTATAAGAAAAAGCAATAACAAAAAATACAATAAAACAAAACATTATTCCCAACAATTAAGACACAGAAGTTTAGGAACTGTCAAATTGACATAAATATTGAAGTGCTTAAGGTAAAGAAGTACTTTTGTACGTTGAAACTGTAATGTTGGACAAACAAGTTTGCACTTGCATTTTTGTTGAGTTCCTATGAAATTTAAGTATTTCTTTGTCACACATTCATTGAAAATAACTGTAAACGAATTAAACTCATTTATTGATTTTTTAAAAACAAAATCACAAATTCCATGTGTAAACATGCATTTTTCATTTGGTTTACAAACTACATACTCATTTCTAATAATGGTTCTCAAATTTTCCAGTAAAAGTTCTCCTGCTGTTGGGAAAGCACATTGAAATCCATTGAATTACAAGGTTAAAATATTGTTATATGTAGATAATGATCAGAATTCAGGGGGTTTTATTCCAAATGACCTGCAGTCAAATTTATACAAAATGATGCACCAATTTACAGATATGACAAAAGAAATTGGATAATCCAGGCCAATAGCATATTTGCACAGCTGAAATATGTCTGATTGTTCCTAGAGATAGGATAACATACAAATTAACATGGATCAGTGACATTATTCACAAAGTCATGGTTTAGGTACAGCAATGTCACATCTCTCAATTAAATCACTGCAATTTCCTGTTTTAGAAAAACCTTTAGAAAATCATATAATGGAATAAATTAAATTTAAAGGCTAGAAATAGACCAATTTTATAAACACATTTTCCCTCAGTTGAGCACTCTAGTTCAAGCTTCTGTAGGATTCTCTAACCACATAAAAATAGTTTTTATAGATGCTGGAATAAATCTGTCTGATTGGGCCAATAGGTATACAGCTACATGTTCTTTTTTTACATAAGCAAGGTATTTTAGATGGCTGATGCACATATTTTCCTGACAGCAGATCACAATTTGTACTTCTCCTTTTATTTCAGTATCTTTTAAACAGAACAAGCCCATAAATAGAGGTAGGAGTACAACCAAATAGACAACAAACTATGACATGTGGAATGAACAAGTAATTGAGAAAGGGAGTGGTGAGGAGAAAGTGACTCTAGCAGAATAAATAGTTCTGTCATCAGAAAAAGTATTTACATAACATTTGAGACATCTGACACAGTTGTAACAAAAAGTAACAAAAAAGCTTTCATTCGAAGACTTGAAATACACAAATGCAACCACGGGTGTATATATAAAACCTCATTCTTAAGTTCAGTAAGCATTTAGGCAATTTTTGTTCAAATAACAATGCAGACACTAGTCCTAAAAGAATTTAGACTGCTACCATTTACCTTTTTTAATAGGGGAGGGGGAAATAGTGAGATATTGCTTATGATGCTATGAGAAAACATATGTATTTAAATATTTGTTCCATACATTAAGATTTCATGAGATTTCAATAGAAAAATATCCTTTCTTCAAATGTTCATCTGTATAAGAAACATAGAATTTATAAAATCTAAAAATAAAATCTCATAATATAGGACCTTATCTATAAAAGACCATTAAACAACTGAAAATAGTGATAAAATCCAAGTTTAAAGCATCTTTCTGTAGATGTGGATTTTATCCATACCCACAGAATACAATGAAAGATATAAAGATGACTACCAAACCACATGTACTAAAAGTTCCACACTGAACCGCAAAATACTGAAAGATCATTTTAAATGCCTTGACAGAAAAAACAAAGCATTACTTCACCACCTTGGAAAAAGACACTAACATCATCTGCACTATTGCTATTGATCACATACATGGTAACCTTTCCATGCAACAACCTGAGGGTTCCAAAGATGTACAGAACCAGGCACAGTAAAAGCAAACATCTAACACTTACTAAAAAACAAACCAGAAATAAAAGCTTTAACAGTTTCTTTCACAAGCAAAATTTTAAGACTATAAGCACATTTTAGGACATTTGTTTTTCCCATTACTAGATTTGTTTCATCCCTTCATCTATACATGAAAGTGTTTCACCTGACTTGTACATTTCTGGAATCTATTTTAGAATTTAGCAACAGAAAGAAATTATTTCATAGGTCTATTACAATGTTTGTAGAGAACAGAGCACTGCAGACAAGCAATCTAGCAAAATCAGCATCGAGGGGAGAGAGAAATGGGGCAATCGTTTAAAAAGTTTGCCTGAGACTAGCTCTGGGAGGGAAAGCCCAGCACATGGAAAGTTGCAAATCAACAGTTATTTAACTTTGAATTCGAAGAAGCCAGTCTTGTTTTGCTTATACTGCAAAATTCCCTACAATATTAATACAATGCAAGTCTCGCAGCATTCAGCTGTTCACAAGTTGTTCAGTAGTTTCAGCCCTGTACAAAAGTAGTTCTAATTAAAAGCCTCGCCTTTTTTCTTTTGTGGCAATTTTTTAAAATAATAATCTCAGTTTACTTATCTTTACACACAAGCACATCATTAAAATATAGAAAAAAAGCTAGCTCCAAGTACCTGTGAGCAAAACTCAAGAACACAATAGCATATTATGTGAGTCACTTAGAACCCCCATCAACGTTGTACAACTTACAACTTCCTGTTGTAAGATTTCATAAATATAAGCAACTTCCACAAATGTAAAACAATGCAAAAAGTTAAATGGTGCTTTGCCTTATATTCCATTGAAGCTTTCTGCCCTTTATTCTTACAGCAACAGTTTAGGCAATGTTCAGGGTTACAAGTACTATTATGAACACACATCCTTCAAATTTCCTTCCACTGAACAGAGGTACGCAGGTTCCACGTTAAAAGTTTGAGATGTTATCCCCTTCAGATGGAAGTCAGGGCCTGGTCTGCATAAAGCCGGGACAAACCAGACCGAGCCCTTTCTCCAGAACGGCCCTGCCCGTAAATCCGAGAGAAGCCAAGGCGCCCACCTGACTTAACTGACCAGCTGCTGTGCCTCCCCTTACCCCGAAAACTTTTCAGGGGACACAAGAGCGCACCCCATCAGGTCAAAGCGGTGCTCCCTCTGCCATGCTAACCGAGGAAGGCATCCCACCGCCAAGCCCGAGCAGCAGGGCCCTCCACATAGCCATCCTCGGGTGCCACATTAGCTGTGAGCTGGCTCGGCGGGCACCTGCCCCACCCTCGCCTGCACAGGGGCCCTCACCTCTAGGCTGAAAGGCGAGGGGGCACCTTACCTAAGGGCTTTAAGGGAATCACTTCACGGGGACCCTTATCTCATGGAAGCCCTTACCTAAGAGAAGCAGCTTGACCTCCCTGGCCGCCTTCTCGCCATCCTCTCGCAGGTTCCTATCGATCATCTTGCTCCTCTCCACCGCTGCCTTGTCCTCGGCGCTCAGCGTGCAGCCCATTTTGCGAAGGGAGCTGTTTCACCTCTCCGGTAGAGGAGAAGGGAGGAAGCAGCGGTGTTTCACGCCCGGGGCCTCCGCGCTGAGGAGGGAGGGGGAGTGGGTGCCTGCTCCCTCTCTTTCTCCTTCCCCCCCTCCCTCACCTGAAACGCAGCGGCGGCGAGTGGACCACGCGCCGAGTATACCTCACGCGCAAACGAGCGAAGAGGAAACAAACAGCGGGAAGCGGAGGACGAGGGGAAGCTGACCTGAAGCCGTCCCCCGGCGAAGACGGAGGGAGACGGCAAACGGCTGCTGACGGAGGCCGCGCACCGCGTCCTTCGCGCTCCTGCAGCACCGGCACCGCCCCCACCCCTCCGGAGGCGCGCACCACCCACTCGGCGGCGCGCAGGCAAGGAGAAGAAGGAGGGGTGGAAAGGAGGCGAGTTTGCGCGTGCGCACAGCATCCCCGAGTTGTGGCGGGAGCGTGGAAGGGGGCTGTTAGTGGGGAAGAGTGGAACGGAGCTGTTAGTGGCGAAGAGCGGAACGGAGCCGGAACGTGAATGAGGTTATAAACGGGCGCGGGTCAAGGAGGAGGAAGGCAGCAGCTTCCTTCGGTTTGTGTTGTGTCTGTATAGCGCTACTGCACTTCGGCCTTAGACACCTGCCGGTAGTGGTGGGAAAACAGTGAAGGGCTCGAATTTAAGCGGTTCCTTGCGGGAGGTGCTATTCTTTCGTAGGGCTGGGCTGTACTGTACTGTACCAACCCTCGTAGGGGTGGTTCTAGAGGCTGAAGTCGCCTCAGGTATGGCAGGGGGCGGGGTTCGGCGGCGGAGATCGCTGTCTTCAGCCACGGCCCCGCCTCGGAACTGCCCCGGTCGCCGTCGACTACCGGCGTCCTCTCTTGTCTTGTGCTCGGTTCCCGCCGCTTCGTTGCCGAGATCCGTCTAAGGCCCTCGGGGTCCTGCCCGCACCGGCGCAGGGTGCTGGTCATCTGCAGGGCGATTGTACCCTCGGGAGGCAAGGGCTGGGAAGGGTCTGGGGCAGCAGCAAGGCTTTCTGCTCTTCAGACTCTCCGCTCTGCAGCGGTTTTCACCGACGAAGAAAAAGCCAAAGGAAACGATCCCACCCCATGGCGCAAAACTGCTGTTGTGAGCTTTCTGTCCAAGTGTCTGATGTACTTTCTCAGAACTCCAGCGTAGAACTGTGCATACCCACATCCTATTAATGAGTTGTTTTGTTGCTTGTTTGGTTTGTTCTTTAATATAAAGCCCGTAAGAAAACTACGCAGTGTCTCCAACTCTTTCTTCGCCATGCACGTGTTGAGCTGTTTGGATTGCAAAGGAAAGATCCTATTACCTTATAATAGTATCACAGAAGAATTTGGGTTTGAAGGTACCTCAGGGGATCATCTGGTCCAACCTCCCGCTCAAAGCAGGGTCAGATGAGCCTCTTCGTGACTTTGTGTCCACCAACTGCTTGTACACCCCTTAACTTGTGAACGCAGTCAGTTTGAAACAAAGTAGATTTCACAGACTTTCGTAACTAAAACAGCTTGGACATGAAAGAAAACAATCTCAGGGAAAGCCTCAGTCAAATCATAAGATGCAAGAACCTACATGGCAAATCTGTTACAGTAAGGTTCATCTTCCCCAGTGAGTCCTTAGAATTTCTTGTTTCTATAGGAGCTCAAGAATTTCTTCAACTAGAATGAGCTTCAAAAGAGCAGAATTTTATAGTATGAGAGGTGTTCTAACATTAGAGTAAAAAGACTTTAAGTCAGATTCAGCTATACCTGTACTTGGTAAATTAAAAGTGTTCTTCATGTAATACTTAATTGAGGGAAAAATGTATGAAATGTTCAGTATTTATTAGATATGTTGGATTCTCTTCTTTAGACAGGCCTATGAATGCTGACACTTAATAAACCATAAGTTATGATGTAAAATGAAGTAAATAACACTCAAATTGTGACACTCTGATTGCTAAGCCTGCACTCAACCCTAGCAAAGTATAGTATACAGTCATTTCTTAAGGGAAACCCTGGACAACACTAAGTCTTAACACTTTCTAAAGCTCTAAGACATTTTGTTTGGCCACCACCACTGTGCTGCAGCTATGAGGAATGACAGAACAGCTGAGAGGTGTGACTTGCTTCTCTGCCATCAGCCATTTGCCTTCCTGAGTGGTTTGTGTACACAGTCCACTTTGTGTTCTCTTGTATAGACTTCCATGCTGGTACCATACAATAAGAGTTTTTACAAAAAGTTCAGCTCACATATGGGAACCTTGTCTTGTCTTAGGGTTCCTGGTGTCTCCTGTGACAAAGTGGCAGAGGTAGTGATGAAGACTGCTGATCAGGAAAGAATGGGGTGAGGGGAGAGGAAAATTAATAAGCTTAGGGATAGCTTTGTGGTTTGGAAATAAAGGAAAAATGATTTCTGAGGTAAACAACATGTGGTTTGAATATTGGCATGTGAAAGTGCAGATTAGGTGATAAGAAAGTAGAAAGCAGAGATTATGGTAGATGAAAATATGTGATAATCAGAGAGGCAGACATAAAGGACCAAGATACTACAAGTAGAATACCCCAGTTTTGCACAGATTTTGTTTCATTTAATCATATGCCTAATGCACACATTTTTATACTTTTGACCAAGACTGCCTGCTGCAGTTTTGTCTCTGCCCTTTTACCCTTTAAACACTACCACTATGCCCATAGATATAAAGGGTGATATAGGCCCTTTCAGTCATTATTATGGATCAGCAATGAGAAGCAGGCCTGAAGGAAGAGATCTGCCATCATTTTATGTTTATATGTATGCTGAATCTTCAAAATGTTTCTGTTCATTCTGTGATATAAGGTCTCGGATTCGATCCAGACTTATATTTACATCTGTACTTACTTTTACTCTAAGCTTGTAATTGGCTTTGAATTCTGCTGCTTCTGAAGAAGGGCTTGTGTGCCCTAAAGCTTGTATTTTTTTTTTTCTACAACAAATCTTACTTTTAAGCAGTTAAATGGAAGCAACAAAGATCATAGTTCAAATCCTGGGTACACTGAAGTAAATGGAAATGTTACCATTACTATTACTTTACTGTTACTGTACTTCAGTACAGCAAGAATTTCTCTTTTAGAACTGCTGCAGTGCTTCAGGTAATACTTGTGTTTAGGTGCATTCCTGATATACAGCCAAGGAGCTCAACATCTGTAAAAGTTATTCTGTAGTTAGACAGATTATGCTGACACTTACTTTGTTGCAAAAACATTGTTTTTATTGGGTCAATGAAGACAGTCATAAATTTTGTCAGAAATATGGTCCTAAATGACTTGGGAGGAAAGATAAACTCATAATTTACACCTTGGAATCATAACATCTAAGCTAGTTTCCATCTCCATTCAAAACTTTGTGTTTCTGTGGACTGAGTAATTTTCTCATTTAGGTTTCTCCTTAAATTGCCTAAAAAAAGCAGAGCACTTCCTGTCATCACAGAGATGTGGATAAATGTACAAGATATTCTGTGGTGTTGTGGCAAGATGGGTTGCATTTTGTTGATTTTTATGAAATGAATAATTGCTCAGAACAAGGCAGATATTAGCCTTATTAAAGGAAATAGAGGTTTCTAATCCTTCATCTTCCGAACAGGAACAAGTAAACAGCACATAGCTGGTTATATATCAGTGCTCCTTTGTTTGTCTTGGCATTTGCTTCACTTTTATATAAATTAGTACAAGTTGCCTGGGTAATGTTATTAATGCTATTGTTTGTTTACATGTTTAGTGTCCTTAAAGCTTGTAGTAATAATAGGTTGCTACTTTTTTCAAGTAGACTAGATCACTTTTATCAATATGTGTGCAGAATACGTAAAACCAATGGTTTCAAAGTTATTAATTTTTAATTTTCATCATGAATAGAATACCATTATTATGTTTAGCTGAATAATACTTTAAGGCTAATGGTACCTGGTATTTTAAATCAAATTTTGAATATCATCTTCCCTTTGAAAGCTAAGAAGTATTCTGCTGACCTTTTTAAACCCCCCCCCCCCAAAAAAAAACAAAACCCACAACACATGTACTAGAGGAGGATCCTGACAGAACTTTTTTTTTCTTGAATAAAGTTTATAGAATCAGTTCTGTTAACAGAATGTTTTTATATAAAAATGCAATGTTGAAACAGACATAAAACCTATTTGTAAAATAACAAGAAAATATTTTCAGTTCTATTTTGTCTTTAAAATGCTACAGTTAGCAATAGAAATTATATATATGAGCTAAATCCTGTCAACATTATTAATACCAAATCCCAGCTCCACTGTAAGGAAATAGGAACACTGTCCTCAATATCCGTAAGACTTGGTGGTAGTTTTGGATTACAAAGTGTTGAGGAAAGTGGTAAAAGAATCTAGAAATAAAAAACTCTCTTAAAAAAATAGTTTATTCTCTTCTGCAGTGTGCAAAATTAATTCTTCCTTGTTTGTCACAGGACCACCTCATTGAATAATCTAGCAAAATATTCTATGCTATTTATTCCATCATGTTAGGTTTTTACTAGTATATCTAGGCTTTATTCCTAAGAAAATAGATGCTGTTTTCAGTTTCTCTCATGAGAGAGATTTGGAAGATCCAGATATTTCCCTAACTGGAGCAGAACTGCAAAACTGGGTTGTGAGTCTTTGCTGCAAGAATTTGAGGAACACAGATGAAGAAAACTACATATTGATAAAACTGTCTAAGGGAACAAAAACAGGAAATGTTTTTAGATGAGAAAGAGCTATCAGGAATTTAAACAGGAAAGACTGAGTACTGTTTGTTACTGCAGAATGCTAATGCTGTGTGCAGGATGACCATTGACCTAGAGATTAGTGCTTTAACAGCAGCTAGCTGTCAGGCAAGTGCAAAGTGATCCACAAGGTACTTCACTGATTAGAAAAGCTGAAACTGGAATTAGAGACAAGAGAGTCAGACGTCCAACTATCCCCTTAATTAGTGGGACCAAGTTGCAAACAAGAGTTATGATCAGAAAAAGATCTAGGCCACTCTGAAGAAATCAAAGTATTAGTGCTAGGGTCAATCAGGCAAGCTGTGAGGTCCATACAAGCAGTGAGCTCCAGCTGGAGCAGAGTAAAACACTACAGGAACAGTAACTGGGAGATGATCATAAGTGGAGGTACAAGCAGTTGGGGTGCTGGGACACAGAATGGATCATTATCTGCAGGACAGAAAGCCCTGAAAAAAAGGAAAATATGGCAATAGTTTAAATGCCATCAGCTAGTGGAGCCGATTCTCTAGAGAGCATGATTGTCCCTTAGATAAACTAAAACTATGTGACTTGCCACAGATAGCTGTGATACAGAATTCTGTAATTTCAATAAAAGGAATCTTTTAATTCATTATGAACATGGTGGAAATACCTGGCAAGTTTCATGGTCCTCAGAACTCTTTTTCAGGTCATTGTTAGCCTAATGACTTCTAGGCCTCTCAGTTCTAGTTCAAAGCCTGATTTACATTACTGATTAAAAATCTCCTAGAAGCTGCTGGAAAAGAGATGTGTCAGCATGTGAGTATGCAGTACAGGTCTGGTACTTGAATTTTGGCTGTTGAATTTTGAATCTTACTGAAGTTTTATATCTTGGCAACTGACAGAAAAGAGAAGTTGATGTTGGCATTAAAAAAATCACCTTTGAAATTATATTATTATTCAGAATCATCCAACACTTCAGTCTCTCATCTGATATCTACAGAGGCCAGTATTCAGGATTGAGAAATGTTAATGAGAACAGAGGAGAAAACTGAAAGTGCTTTCCAGTTATGACATCATGGGTGAACATGTGATGCCAACATATGACTTGACCGTAGAAATTACAAAGATAAAGGACACCATGAGCACTGACAGTGTGTTCATTTTACATGGGGAAGGTCCACATCATGTACTGATTAGGTGTTTGGCAGTTTGTGAGCTAACAGGGCCAGGTAAGAAAATGGCTTTGCATTACCGTGCTTCAAGGAGGGCTTATAAGGCTGGGTGTACTACAGTAGCTTGCCTGAACTGCACAATTGGGTCCCCAGCTCCTCTGCCTCCTCAGCACTGTTTGAAAGTGTCTGTGTGACAAAGACACCCTTTGCTAGTATCCACAGTACAAAACAGTAATGAACATTCATAGCTTTCTATGCCCTGTTTAAAGCCTAATAAGAGAGCCAACAACCCAGATTTGAGGAACAACAATAAAGGTATCATAGAAAGATAGCAGTTCTCTCAGGGACAGGTATTGCCGTACTGACTTGGCCACACCAGCCTAGCCTATCCAAATAAAAATATTGTTTTTCACACTAAACATTTTCATTCTAACTTCCTCTTTATACATGTATATATATTGTTTATTCACAAGTATGTTACAGCTTTTAGTGGGTTGAAGCAGGCAGCAGGATATCTCTCTATTCATACATTTCTGCTTTTTAATAGGATCTATTCAGAGCAAGACAAAAGCCTGACTGAATGCTGGGAGAAATTTTGTATCATAGAGTCATTTAAATGTGAACTAGGACATTCTCTGGACAATTACATAAAAATGACAAGTGACCCTCTGTACAATAGTTGCTTTCAACATCATCCAAGGCCAAGACAGGCTTTTGACAGTTACATAATGTGGATGGGTCATGATCACCCAACACAGAAATGTTTGGCATTGTGCAAAATGACAATCATCACATTTAGTAGAAAAAAAAAAAAAAAAAAAAAAAAAAGAGAGAGAGAGCAAAAGCTTTCATTTTCAGTATGCTGATCAATTTTCAAATGAATAATATTCAAATTCAGAAATATTTATTTGTAGTCTGAAAGCTAATCACTAATAAGAGCACTGGAAAAGACAGAAATAAGAAATCTAGGAGGTCTTCAGATTTTGACACGTCTGTTTGCAAAAACATCTGCAATATATTGTAAAAGGTTTATTAGTGATCATATATGTTATTGATCTATATGAAATACACATTTTTACTTCAAAATATTTTACTATACTTCTAAAATAGCTAAACCCAATATTTTGCTATTCACTCTGATTTTTTTTCCTTCTTAAATCTTCTATATTATAAACATACTCTGTAGTAGTGAAGAAGTGAATTATAGTTATGTTAAAAACAAGATTTCCATATCTGCTCTTAGGTTCCTACTTTTAATATGTATAAACTGAATTACAGTGGTTGAATTTTATGAAGCAGCAGGATTTTTATGCTAAATCATAAAAAAGAGGCCTCTATTACTTGTTATGCAGTCTTTTCTGCTTCAAGCCTAGCTAGTTTTGGTTACTATTTCTTTTTACCAAGATATGCTGTCAATCTGTGGAACAAGTATACAAAATGCTGAATCTGAGAAGAGCGAAAATTAAATTTAATTCAAAATATAACTAAACGTGGAACAAGGGTTGTTTCATAAGAAATGTTTTTATAACTTAAATTGTCAGTCAGTCCTGTTACCCACATGATTGTCCTGAATTTGATACTAATCTCCTGAAGGTGTTTTTTGTCAAAGCTTTTTTCCCAAAGCCTATTTAGGTAGGGAATTATTTAAAAAAATAAAAATAAAAAAGGAGTCCATCTCTTAACACAGTAAATATGCAAAGATTTAAGCTTTCTCTTCCATGGAGCCTTCCTTACTATTAATACCAGCAAAGAGAAATCATCGTTTAACCTTCTCATTAAAGTCCTATACACTTGTTACTGTGTGAGTTTAACCAAGTGATTTCCCCCCACTTTATGGGAAGGATAATTTATAAAGGCCTCTTAAGACTTGTAGTGTAAATGTAAAATTGCATGAGGGGAGAAGCCTGATGAAAGAACATGGTATTATTAAGTTCATACTGTTAATGGGTTTAAAATATGAGTAAAGGCAATGTTAGTCAATTTAAATTAAAATTCACAAATGGTTGATGCAATATGAATATGGAAAAAATAATGCACACAGTGATGCTATCCAAAAATGTCAGAATTGCCATATCCCCTGCTGTTTGCACTCCTGAAAGCACTCAAATAACATGTTGCATCTAAAATCACAATTACCAAGCCTCTTCTTTTGCTTCTGTGCTGAGCAGAAGAGAGAGATTGCTATGGAGACAATAAATAGCTAATAGCTGGAGGGTAGGTGGAATAGATTCAATAAACAAACAGTAACAGCTGAAAAGAAAGAATGAAGGTTGACAACCAAGTCTGACAAAAAGCTTCTGATTTTGCACTGAAACTTAGAAAAAGATGTAGAAATAAAATACTGTCAGTAGAAACTGGTAAAGCCATTGAATCAATCAGGGGAAAGCATCAGGATACTATCTACTGTTCAAAAAAAGAAGCCAACAGGCAAGCTTAGGACCTTTAACTAAACTCTACAGCTGTTTCTATGGCTTTGAACAGGTTGTTTATATTGTCACACTCTCTGAGCATCAGATTACTATGAAATCCCTCCAGGTTTCCAGTCTGGGGATTGTGTGGACACTTGCCTTCTCTATTTTGCCAGTTCATTTCTTCCTGTGCTCTTAAAACAGCAAAAAGCTGGGCTGGTATGACTAGCCTGCTCCAAGGGATACATCAAACAATCTTACAAATCACCTGCTGATTTTAAAAAGCAATTATATGTCTGAGGAAGGTAATTAAATAATGCATAGTATGGCAAGTGACAGAGCTATGTTAATGGAAACACTTAGCACTGTTACCATGGTTAGTGTGAAAAACATGCCCAAAAGGGTCCAGTGCTGTTGATCACCACTATTGATTTCATAAAACCCTATTAGATCTGCTTCTCAACAAGTTACCAAATACTGGAGAAATGCCTATCATCAATTAGAATAAAATATAACAGAACTATAATTTTTTTGTTATATTATTCATTATTGATCAACAGAAATGTTTTAATGGTGGGAACAGAAAACTCTGACTCCTGTCATTACCTTCCAGTAGTATTTCTGTACACCCAGTCTGGCTTCACATCTTTTGATGCAGAGCCAGATCATAAATACTTCTTTTCCTTTAGTGACTTTTTTCTTTTCAGTCAGATTGTTTTCAACCAGTAAACATTTTTGTGCTGCCTTTCCTAAAATTCATGACCTAGTTCTGATTCTGTCACTGGCCATGTCTCATGTCCCAGGAAAGGAGGAGGTTATGTTTGGTAGGGGCGAGGAGAGGGAGGAGGAGGAGGCAAAGGCTAAAGGGTTCTTGAGGCTTTTTTTGCTAGAGCCTCAAATTCTACACAACTCTGTTGTCCCAGATATTCATCCAAACTGTAACTAATCAGCATGACAACTTTGTTAATTTTTTGTTATTTGCAAGAAATTAACTTTATCCTTTTATTAGCATATAGCTTGAATTCTCAGAGTCCATTTGAGTTCCTCATTACTCTTCTGTGAAATAATACAAGTCTTTTATTAATCTGCAAATAGAACTTTTTGTTTTCCTTCTTATTTTAACTACCTAGAAATTAGGTAACAAATCTAACCTATGCACCTAGTCAGAGTTAGCTCCATACAAGCAGTGAGTAAGACTGAAAATCCTGAACAACAATTTGCTTCCTATTGTATTCAACCATTTTGGGATTGGATGAGCCACTCCTTAGATTTATCAGTCCTTCTACACAGATTACAAAGGAAACCTGTATGACTAGCCTAGATTGCCCCTTTACAGATGATAAAAGCTTGTGGACAGGAGTCAGAAATCCCACCTAACCTGAGTGACAGGAAAGTTGGTTGAAAAAGTACTTCCCTAAGAGAAGCTGCAGTATAGGACTGCATAGAAGTTAACAAGTAAAACAATAGAAGAGGTAAAAGAATAGATCAACATGTCACTGTGGTAAAATATTGTAAATGAGTTTGTAGTGTAATGAAGCTTTGGTACAAAATGCAAAATTGTTTGTTACAAAAGTTTGTTACAAATTGCAAAGTGGAGACATTACATTGTATGTTGAAATTCTTGTATTTCCACTTAAAAAGCAAACCGAGACAAAGCAAACAAACAAAGCCTAAAAATAACTGCCACAGGTTTTTTTTGGTTTTATTAATATGCACTGGTAGTGTTCTAGAATATTTTATGAGCGCTGTGGATGCCAATGTCTGGGCACAATAACTCCGTGAGCAAATAATCAGCTGTACAAATAAACAGAATTCCACTGGACTAAGCACAGCAATACTGATTTATGCCAACTGTGATTTTGAAGCTATGTATTTCTGATGGAAAGCTTTGAGAAAAATGATTTCATAATATAAAAAGTACAAAGAGAAATCTGAAAACAGTAAAAATTCATTCCATTTAACTGTCCAAGATAAAACAATTGTGTCTTTTCTTCTTTTGTGCATTCTTGTTTATAGTAGACTATAAACTATGGAATGGAAACAACTGGCATATTGTGTAGCCAATTGACAGCATGCCCAAAGAAATGTTTCAGCTTTACAGCCTACAAAAAGTTGTGTTTCTTCCATGAAGTAAGTATTTACATGAGGTATATATAGATATGGTTTTTATATTAAGAACATTGTTATTATTTCATTGTGTTGCATTGTTCAAGCTTGTGATTGCACAGGGAGGAAAAGGAGTTACCAGGGAAACTAATGAAATGTTGTTTGAACCTCAGTGCTCATCTGAAATAGCATAAAACTATTAATACAGCTGGAGTTCTATGTTTTTCAGCTTTAAGAATGGTATTAGCTGCCATGGCTTAGAGAAGGAGGCATGATTGAATCCTGAGACTTCCCAGATGAAGCTGTGTCAGCTTTTTGGGTACGCACCAGAACTGTGGCAATGTACAGACTGCAGCTGCAGGGTGGCCAGTGATCAGAATTTTGGGGTTTATAAGAACACATGCGAAAGTATAGGTCTGTGATTTATAAGGGTACAAACTCTACAAGCAAACTATGGAAATAAAATAAGTTCAAGATGCCCAGTGTATCAGACTGTGGATGTTTTAAAGTTTGTACCAGGTTTGTATGTTTTTACCAAAAGTGTCAAAGACACCCAGTCTGGAATGCTACCAACAGCAGAATGAGAAATCAAGATTGCTAGACTTCCCTTTCACATATATTATACTTACAGGTATAACTTCCTCTATAAATGTAAAATAGTTTGGTCAAAGGAATCATATTTGGCAAGCTCTATAAAAAGTCTCATTTGCTCTAACCAGGTCTAATTAGTACAGGAATGTGTGAATAGATCAAATTCTTCTGATAGTTTTTATCCCAAATATCTGAGTTAACATTTATACTTTTGATGATGGTTCCCTTCAGTCACAGGGAAAAGAAATCCAAACATCACATTGTAACAGGCTGCAGCCCAAACACTTTCACAAAAACTATGTGCACATGGTGTGGCCTGAAAGGTGTGTCGGGTTTACAGTAAACTGACATGATCAGCAAAAGCTTCTGCATGTGACCTTGTTGTTCAGGACAAACCAGCAGCTGCCATAACTTGTGGTTTTTGACAATTTTACAAGAAATTCTGTGCCTGTGATATATCTAAGTAATAAATTTGACTTATTTTAAATGAATAAATACTAACTCCTCTTGGAAAGTTGCATTATATTTGCATGGCATGATTTTGGTAGCAAGGGGGCTACAGGGGTGGCTTCTCTGAGAAGCTGCTAGAAGCTTCCTGTATGTCCAACAAAGACAATGTCAGCCAGCTACAGGTTGGACCCACTGCTGGCCAACACCAAGCCCATCAGTGGTGGTGGTAGAGCCTCTGGGATAATATATTTAAGAAGGGGAAATAAAAACCTATAGAACTGCAGCTGGAGAGAGGAGTGACAATATGTGAGAGAAACTCTGCAAACACCAAAGTCAGTGAAGAAGGAGGGGGAGGAGGTGGTCCAGGCACCAGAGCAAAAATTCTCCTGCAGCCTGTGAGAAAGACCATGTTGAATCAGGCTGATACCTTGCAGCCCATGGAGGTTAGTGGTGGAGCAGTTATCCATCCGCAGTATATGGAGCACCCTGTGCCAGAGCAGATGGATGCCCAAAGAAGGCTGTGACCCTGTGAAGAGCTCATGCTGGAGTAAGCTTCTGGCAGGACCTGTGGACCCATGGAGAGAGGAGCCCATGCTGGAGAAGGTTTGCTGGCAGGACTTGTGAATTCGTGGGGAACCCACAGTGGAGCAGTCAGTTCCTGAAGGACTATGACCCATGGGAAGGACCCACACTGCAGCAGATCGTGAAGAACTGCAGCTTGTGGGAAGGACTCACGTTGGAGAAGTTCATAGAGGACTGTCTCCCATGGGAGGAATCCCATGCTGGAGCAGGGAAGAGTGTAAAGAGTTCTGGCCCTGGAGAGGAATGAGCACCAGAGACAATGTGTGATGAATTGACCACAACCCCTACTCCCTATTCCTCTGTGCCACTAGGCAGGAAGAGGTAGCCTTGGAAGAAGGGCTGGGTGGGAGGAAGGTGTATAAGATTTAGTTTTTATTTCTCATTATTCCACTCTGATTTGATTGGAAATAAATGTAAGTAATTTCCACAACATGAGAGGTTTGCCTGTGACAGTAACTGGTGAGCAACTCTCCCTATCCATATATTGACCCAAGAGCCTTTCATTATATTTTCTCTCCCCTGTTCACCTGAGAAGTGGAGTGATAGAGCAGATTTTGGTGGGCACCTGGCACAGAGCCAGGGTCAGCACACCACAAATGCTCACTCCAAAATAAGTATGAAATGATGGACTATCACATATTCTGACATTTCAATTTTTGAAAGCATTCAACTGTTTAATACAACACTAAGGAAAAATATTGTCTTCACATGCAGTGTTACATTAGCTATATGAGTTTAGTTATAAACATGAATATATCTGTTATAAATGATTTCTTGTATTAGTCAGACTATGAATCACATTTAGACAGCATGGGAAGTCTGTACTAGCTGATGTGCTGCTAGAAGGGCAACTAAGTTGTCCAGTACCGTCCCAAAGTGAGGCACATTATGACACATACAAAATGCAGGACACCTTAAAGGGAGTTTCTAGGCTGCTGTAAACTAGTTTTCCCAGTTCATTTCTGCTGCTTACTAGGTTTGTGACTTCAGGATTCTTTTGTATTCTTTCTGGACAGCTCTGTAATAATTGGTTTTGCTCAAAACTGCCTATGGTTGCTGTCAGCCTGACAGGTCCAGTTTTGGCAGCAAGATTTGGAACCTTGTCACCTCCAAAGCTCTGGTGACCACTAGCAGTTAAATCATGTCTGAGTTCTGTAGGCCTGCTCTGACAGAGGGCTAAAACTTCTACAAAAATCACCTAGTGATAACCATGATGCATTAAATCAGACAGTGAAGTGCCCAGAGTATATCACAACCACTGTTTTCTGTTATTAACATCATTTCAGCATAATGCATCGTGCCAAGAGGTCACCTTCTGTTAGGTCAGATGCTAAATCAGAATGAAATCTGAATATTCTGTTCCCAGCCTTTATAAAGATAAAGCCTAACTGGGATTAGAAGAAATAGAAAAATATCAGGAGAGGTCATGAGATAGTTAATATTAATTTTAGGAAGATCAGTATTTCATTTCATTTACATTTTTATATTCCAGACATTAAAATACCCAGTCTTTTATTCAGTATGCCCAAACATAGGAGAACAGGCTTTCCATTAACAAGTATTCATTAAGAAGGTTTTCTACTAGATTACAAATGTGACTTTTTATGTACAATAATATTGACTGATTTAGCTCTGCATCTGTCAGTGCAGTCTTTACTGCACCCTTATTCCTTTGATTTTCTGTAATGTGAGTACTCCATAAATAACATCATTCCCTCTATTCCTAGGACACAGCCTGCCTGGGGCTAGTTAAGTTTTATCAATGTTGGGCTTGTTTTCTAGTTTGTTTCTCAGAAACATACTGACAGAAATATATTTGCAAGTGTGGCAGATATGCTGGAAATAATTTACCTACCATGACACAATTTTGTAAACTCTCTTTGTCTTCTTGGAAAGATTTTTTGATATATATTGAATCTGATCCATGAACTCTATAACATTGCTTGTATTTCTGCAGAAATGATGATCATTTATCAAACCAGAAACTGAATTACACTCATCTATGCCCTGTTCTCTGACTTTTCTTCACAAGAAGACCAAACATGGATCTTGCTTCTCTGCTGTATAAATGTGTATTTAAGATTTAGAATTAAATCCAGAAATGGAAGCAAAAAAAAAAGAAGAAAATGTTTAAGTGTTACTTTTGGATTTATTAATGTTTTGTTCAAAGTTATTTCTGAATGAGGCTTTACTTCAAATTAAAATGGGGACAATGTATCATACCTGCTGGTCAGTATCAGAACATGCAGCCTCATTCCAAAACACAGTTCCCACCCAAAAGCAGCAACTATCTTCTGTTGTAAATGGAAAGTTAAATTTTCACATGAAGACTATAAAACCAGAATCAAATATTATTTCAAATGTTTATTAAGAGAGATTCATAATATAAACCCAAGGCACATACATTAGCTAACAGTATACTTATGAAAACTTTGTGAGAATTTGCAAAGCTTCAATCTTTCAGTTATTGGTTTGAATCAGTAGGTTTAGAAGTAGCATTCATGTGGCTGGTTTTGGTTGGGTTTTTCTGTTTTGGATTTTTTTTTTTGGTTGGTTGGTTTTATTTTGGTTTGGGGTTTTTGTTTGTTTGGTTTGGTTTGGTTTGGTTCTTTTCCCCAGCCAGCTTACCTTGATTTCATATTCCTGATTTTCAGCATTTACACTTGTCCATCCATTAATGACCTAATTTCCTGACATCATGAAATACACGTGGGTTGTGACCTGGGATGTGTGTACGCAGAGCTGGTAGGAGGTCACTGAGAATGCTGCAGTGCAGAGCTGAGGGTGTTTCTTATGGGTTGCCCATTGGGACCACAGCATATTTAAAGCATACTCTTCATTTTATTTTCTTCTTTGAGCACACTGTGTTGATTTGGCAGGGTACAGCAGAATGGAAATAATTTAGATAAGATGTCAGAGAGTTTTTACTATCTAAGACTGAAGTTGCCTTTGGGATTGGGTCTGGTTAGTAGCTGTCTCATGCCTAAGATCTCACCAACAGGCAGGGAACATCCTGTAGAGTGAAGCAAGCTCAAATCCTCTTGTTTTCTTTAAATACTAGCTTCTTGGGGAATGAAAGAAAGTTCAGAGGCAAAGCAAGCATGCTTGGCCTCTTTAATTTGTGACAGTTTTATCACAGTTTTCCATTCTCAGGTTATTCTGCAGTCTCTAGGTCTGCTAAATCATGTATTTCTTTAGTTTGTGGAACAGACAAAGGAGTGATTCAAGACCAACACAGACTGAAAAGAAGAAAATACAAAAATGTGAAATAGACAGGGCACTCTGTAAAGGACTGGATGAGATCCTATTGGTGTTGGCTGGAGAGCAGTCTGATGAGAAAATGTTACTCCTTCATCACTGCAACTGAAAGCCAAGAGGAAAGGGTAATAGGCAATGTTAAGTCCTGTGTCCTTAGCAGTATTCAAGGATGTCCCACAATGCCTATTTTCATTTGAGTTTTGGTTGAAATATTAACTGCAGTTGTTTTATCACTTTTCTGCAGTGTAGTGTTTTCAATGTTTGTACATTACAAGCCTGTTTCTGTGGGGTGCTGCCCTCAGAAGTGAGGCTGCTCAGCAGCTCAAAGCACTGCCTCCCATCCCAGTTTGTAGAAGAAATCTGCATTATCTATCTGGTAGTATCCAAATTTATTTATATTTTCACAGCATCTTATTTAATCCAGGCTTAACATTATATGGACATTATTTGACCCTTCTCTCCATCTCACTTGTTTCATACTTGCAGAATTCTTCTGAGGCCAGAGTGGTTCCTATATTATACTGTGCAAGACAAGACAAAATGTAAGAAAGTAGTCTGCAAGTAGCCTGCAAGCCTATGGCTGTGAATAGTTAGCTGTCTCATTAGACTTGTTGTATCAGATAGAAATAAAACTGATGAACAAATGAGCAGATATGGCCACAGACTTCTGCTAAAACCTAGATAGATAGGAAGAAAAATCCTGTCAGGAACAATGTCAAGCAAGGCTACAGACCAATTGTGGTTTTCCAGCAAATGGAAACACGCTGCAATATTACAATGCACTATTTATTTCTAGCCATCCCCGTTTTGACAGGTTTTTTAACCGACATCCGTGAACCCGGAGCCTAGTGTTAAATTGAAAACACCATTTTGCCACCTAGTGGTGGCCTCTGGTTTTCTGGTTTTACTTGTAAAACTCTCACCTTGCTGTGCTGTGAATCTGTTCAGGTAGACAAAGCTTCCTAGTAATTCTCTAGAAAAGTAGCTAGGTATTCAGTGTGAAAACTAATTTCTTGTAAGTTCTGTCTGGTTTAGAAAGTTTCTTAATGTTTAAGATTTGTATTATTTTGTTAAAGATCAAAACAATACTTTTTGGTCCTGTTGAAGTTTTTATTACATAGCATCTTCCAAAGTCTTACTCTGCTATGATTTTCAGAATAGATAGAGGACTTCACACTGTAATTGGCCAAGAAATGTTGGGCCACATGCTCCTTGAGGTCTTTTCCAACCTGATATTCTGTGATTTTATAATACAGCCAAGCAGAATCTCTTACCATGCATTGCTTTTGGAGACTCATTGGGCTGCAGAAACAAGGCTGTAGGTGCATCAGTGCATTGGTGCACTGAATCTAATTTTGAGGCAGGTAGGGAGCTGCTGTACAACCTAATGATAAACCCTTCTGAAATAACAGCAGCTCTGAAAGAAGGCCTTGAAAAACCATGCACTAAGTGTGGGATTTTGTGCATGGAGACACTCCCATCTGGGATGTATTTGGTTATAACAAAGCTGTCTTTTGTTTAGCATCTCAGAAGCAGCTGTGTTTTGTCCATAAGCCAGAGAACGAAACTGAGAAAAAGAATGAAGGTGTACCTCAAACCTGTCTGTATGGAGAATATGATAATTCTTGTGCAGAGAGAAAGGACCAGTGAAAGAAACAACCTGGCTGACTGTGAGAAGACTTAGGGAAGCCTATGCAAGCAAGCTGGAAAATTTGCTTTCCCATCAGGACAGAAAGGTTGATGTTTTCTTCAGGAGCAACTTTTGCCTCATCCCCTGCTAGGAGGATCCCAGTAGCAATTCTGTTTTTAACAATGTGAATAAAATTGAACATTAAAGATCTATTGTATCCCCAAAGTCCATCAATAATAATGTTCTCTTCTTTTAAGTCAGGTAGTCCTGAGGCAGCTGGTGAGAAACAGTAACTTCCCTTGTAGAGCCATTCTACTCAAGTATCAAGTCCTGGGGCTCAGTTGCAGACTCCTCACCACTCCTCCATCTCCAGCCCCCCAGGAGCTACCCTGGAGTCTGCACCCTTCAGCTCCTGCATAACATTGGGCTGATCATTCAGATGCAGCTTCTGCTTAGACTTTCCATGTCGCAGCTCTTTCAACGTGATGGTATGATGATCTAATTAATGTGGATGTCTTCCTAAAATAGGAAGGTAAAAAAGATTCCTAGGCCTTCTTATCAGTTTCTTCCATGAATCATGCCCTGTCTCTACTATATGTAATTGCTCTAGACTTCAGTCCTTCTTAAGCTCTGATTATCCTTCTTCTATTCTTATTTTATGCCTCAGTCGTGAAACTCAAAATTCTGGCAAAAATGGTAAAGAATTTATTTTAATTTAAAGCTTTAAAGCAGGTTTCCTTTATATTAATGACCATCTTTCTAGCAACCAGCAACTTTGGAAAAAGTTGCCTTTGCTCTCTGTGCTTTAAAAGGAGTAATTTTGCATTAGTAGAATTTCTTGTGGATTCTTCATATGCTAACTTTATGAAAAGCCAAATTAAACTGCTGAGCAGCAGAGAATACTAAGAAAGACTGAATTATGCCGCATAAGGACAAGCAGTCAGAACACCAAAAAACATATTTGGGCATTGAAAGTCTGAAGCTCTGACAACATTAGACTTTATATGGCCTGTTTGTTCATCTTCTGTACCATGCTTTTCCAAAAGACACATCTGCAGTTCCTGATTCACTCTGCAATCACTAGAGGCAGCACAGGATTTCTATAAATAGGCAAAGCAGAAAATGTCTAAGATCTAACTGCTCCTTTTGAATGAGAAAGCATCAATCTCAAGCTGTAGCTATAACCTTGGCACTCTTTGTTAGTGTTTTTACTTGGAGAGGCATGCAAATATGGGTATCTGACTGAAATTGCAGAATAAAAGGAATTCAGAAACTGGGGTTCCCTCACTCAGAGCAAAGGAAGAAAGGGGTCAATGAGTCACTCTTTCCTGGCACTCTGTGGCTCTCCGTCCAGCTCTGGAAATGGACAGCATGTATCTCTGTTTCAAATTGTCTATGTCCTTCTGAGGTACCTTCCAAAAATTGCAAAAGTTTTCTTTTTTTCCTGCTCTCCTCAAATACACACAGCCCTCACCAGCTATGGCTGGTAATCTGTTCCAAAACTTCTCAAAACAGATGTCAGGAGAGAGCATTTCGCTGTATTATCTGCAAAAGGAGTCTACTTCCAGATCAAATACAAGGCAGCTGCCCCAGAAGACCGAAGTAGCTTTTTCAGAGTCATGTGAATATTTGAATGGAAACTTGCTGTGATGTATTTGGAGCCCAGCTTTGCCCTGTCTTTCTGGGGTTTTTTTATGTTATTTGCAATTCTCTCAGATCTGGGTTGCTGAACTGTCAAGGAAATGGGCAGACTGACCAGGCAGTTGGGCTCTACATACCACTGTGTTGTGCTAAGAAGCTTGCAAATGTCACAGTCCTCAGGCTTCACAGCATCCTGGCACTGCCTTATAGCCCTCAACACACTACTGCATAACTGGATAATTTTGATTTTGGTGGACCCATATTTCTACCCTCATAAAGGAAAACTGTCTCCTTGCTAGTCACATGGGATACAACAGTGTTGACATAATTACTCCATATACACTGCTCTGGAAAGTGCAGATGAGATTTTGGGATTTCAAGTGACTTAGAATATTTGTTTGACAGTGCAAACCCTAACAGCCTTTACGAAGTTGGAGAAGGGGGTGTCTCTGCTCAACATCTGAGATCTGAACTATGGCTGGTCGCTTTTCTCAGCCCTGAGCTTCTCAGCATGTTTCTTTTAAGCAAACCTCATCTCTAAGGTGAGCTTGCCTGTTCCCTCTGTAACCAATGGAGAGAAATGGACCCTCCTGGTTGTGATTCACATCAGCTTAGAACAGCTACTTGAAACAGGTCAAACAAATTTCTGCCTTTGCCTTCCTTCCAGGGAACACAAAACTTCATTAATTACAAAGGGAAATGAGAGTTACCACTTACTGAGCCTGCCTTAATTAGCTCCCTCCAGACACAGCTTAATTTCAGGACACCCATATGTAAACATCTCTCAGCATAAGGCTCATTGTCCACAGGTTACAACATGAAGGATTTATCTTTCAGAAGCTATATAACAAAATGTATTTTGTGAACTACCAAAGCTATTCATCAAACACCAGCAGTTATCAGATCCTGAGAGTTTCTGTAGGAAACACTGGGGAGATTAACTCCATAACACCTTCAACTGATGTCTCCAGCCATGGACATCAGATAACTAATACAGCTTCTCATTAAAGGCAGCAGGATGAGCAGGCTGGAATACAAACCCAGGGTCCTTTTTGCTGTTATTGCTGGCAAGACTCCCCTCTGATAAAGCAGAGAATGACAAATCAACATACCAGTTGCTAGAGAGATGGAAATAAACATTGCTCCTTAGACTTCTGGCTGAATTAGAAAATGAATAATTTCTTTAGCCACTTTTGGGTACAGAAAACAACATAAAATATCCTTTTACATGTCAGCCTCCTAAGTGTTCTCAAACCTTATCATGAGAAACAGCTGCAAAGTATGGGAAAATATTTAGTTGACCTGTAATCTTATAAAATTGAACTGAGTTGATTTTATAGGTGTTATTTTAACCATTTCTGAAAACATACAATAAAATCTTGGTTTAGACCTCTCACTCTAAATAATCTCTCAGGAATATTTGTTTCTAACAAAACTTATCAAATATATTTTAGTATTCTGATTTTTCATATTTTATAAAAAATTCTCTTTAAAATGTTGTAATAATTTTTCATAAAAGGATCATAACAACAATTAAAATGTAAAACCTTCTTCCTGTTACAAACACTGACTGTTCTGAGATGGCATCTGAAACACTGACTCTGTGTGCCCTACTGCAGTTCTCTATCAAAAAAAGAGCCTCAAATAAAAGGTTTCTATGTTTTAGATATGTGTTTTCTATGTGTGGTCATGGACTGTTGTGTACTAAGACTTCCTGTTGTTGCCACTAGATAGCAGTGTATGTCTTCTGAGTTTAGAATGCACATTTCTTACCCAGCTAACCTATAGATCTCACTTCGTATGTGTTAGTATTTATTCAAATTCCTCCTGAAGGGTGATGCAGGATTTGCAGAGAGAGGGATAAAATAGCATATGCTAAATATATAAATATTAGCTGCTATTTACTAATTTTTTGTTGAAAGTGTTGAGCTACAAAATAGAAAGGATGACAAAGATATAGACACTGTGATGTTCCACTTCTGCAGACTCAGAGAAAATGAGCAGGTTAAAATGGAGTTCTTCTACTTTGTATTAGCATGGTGGAAAGAAAATGTGACCCACAGTCTATGAATTCCTAAGCCTCTTAAGAAAGTAGGAGGGAAAAAAACTGTATTTATGGCAGGTTGAAGGTAGAACAAGTTTGTCTATACTCACCTGCTTGTATTTATTGCTATATTCCTTTGAAAAAGGTATTGCTTCAGTCAGCACTGTGGTAGTTAAGAGATGTAAGAGTGTTCGGCTTGAGAATGAGTCACTGTCAGTCCATTATGCCATGTTAAATAACCTGACTTAATTGACTTCAACAGTTCACTCTATGTTCTTAGAAGTATTTTGAAGGAAACCTTACCCTGTTTGATGCATATGGAAGTTAAAAATGCAGTCAGCTAATATGTGACCCAAGTCTGCTTTCCCACTGCCCATCTCTGCTGAAATAAAACTGAAGTGCTTGTTAATGCAAAATTAAGAGGCTCTGCTTTCCAGTGCTTTACTCAAAGAAGTTATCACTCTGATACAAAGTGGGCTGTGATTCAAAGATTACACATTTCTGATGAACACCATTAAAAAAAAAAACAAAACTGCAGAAACAATTAATGCCAACATCATTACAAGGAGACATTGCTGAACAGATGGGCAAGCTTCTGGCAGGAGGACTTCAGAAACCAGCATCAATGACTTGGCTGCAGGGAGGCAGAGAGAGGGAGAAAGAGGATAAAGGAGATGAAAATAAGATAAACAGATGACCAAACTTCAGCAGAACCCTAGCCAACTCAAAGCAGCAAACAAAACTGCCTTTTCTATTAGAAAAGAGAAAAGAGAGACAAAACATGGAGTTTATTATCAGGTGCCCCGCTTTGTTGGTACACTCAGGGCTTCAAAGGACTTGACTAAGTTTAAATATTTGAATATGAGACTAAATATAAATATTTGGGCATTTTTCATTTCGTGTTCAATGGGTTTTGTGGTTTCTTTTTTGTTTGTTTATTTGTTTGTTTTGGAGGGTCAAAGTGATGTTCTGTAGGGAAGCATAACCCTCAAGCCAAGGCACGACTGGCTTTCAAGATTGACTGGATCTGATGTAAGGGTACACCAGAGGAATCAAAAAGGGGTTTAGAGGAGTCAAAAACCATACAATGAGAAGTTTATCAATGTTGGGAGAGACTGAGCAAAAGAATCAGTGCTGCCCTGGTCTTTTCCCTCCTGGTATAAATGGCATCCTGAAAAGGCAGAACTTTGGCCTTTTCCTTGTGTTGTCTTGAGTTTTCTGAGGATTCTTGTGGGGGAAGACATTTATTCCTTTCCAGGGATTTTCTACAGCTCTTCTTTGCCACTTACCATATAAACCTTATATTACACATGCACACAACCCTCAATTGTTAGGACTTACCTAAGTGCAGAACCTGCAGCTACCACTATGGATGGAAACCTCCTTTGAGCAGAGAAACACAGGGAAACCACAAGTAGCAGTTGAAATCCATATTTCTAAAAATGGTGTTGAGAATTTGACTCAATGTCCAATACAAATGGGAATTTATGTTTTGTGTCCAGGCCTCCTTCATTTTTCATCATTACAGTGTAAGAGGAGTGCACTGTGGTCAAATTTTCTTTTTTGTCTGATGATGACCTAGTGCTATTGGAATGAGGCTGGTATAAGTCAAATGAGAAGCAGGAGCACAGCTTCCACTGCTGACTGCAGTGCTTCTACCCACATCTTAATCATATGTTCTCTGAAATATTTCTCTTAATTTCCCTTGTGGCTAGCTCTTTTGAAGTTTTAATACATGAACTGTTGCCATCTACTCAAATAGCTCTTTTTTTTATATTTTCTCTTTTTCTATGCTCTTTGGAACTTTATATTTCTTAGCTTTGGACCTTTTCTCTCATGAGCTATTATAATATTATATTATTATATTCTCATAAACCTGTTCTTTCATCTCACCTATGTTATGCAATGAACCTATATGGTTTATCTAGGTCTGATCATCTACTTAAATAGCACTGAAATAATCAACAGATAAATGTGAATTCTAGTCAGGTCATTTATATCATCTCAGAATGTTACATACTACACTGGGTTGTAACTAGAGCAAGTCAAAATGAGTGCAAATTGTGTCAATGACAATTGCTTTCATTTTTCAAAGCTTTAGATTTTTCAGAGATTTTTCCTTCTGTTTTGTTTGTTTGTTTGTTTGTTTTAATTATTTAAATATGAAAACAGTACTGATCTGCACCTGTTTTCAAAGGCAAAAGAATTAAGAAAGAAGAAAATAGGTAATAATTCATATCTTTCACAATGATTTCTGAGAATTCAGACTTTCTTATATAAGCAAAATCAATCACTTCTGGCAGCAGAGGATCTATGGGGTAGAACTGAGTTATTTTGGTTCTGTATACCTGAAATTAGTTGAGCAGAGATTCACTCTAGCCACTTAACTGAGGCTAAACAGAAAAACACTGAAGACACTTCAAAATAAGAAGAGAAGAAAGGAAGAAAGGAGATATTCTATTTATATTCCTGTGAAACTGGAGATGGGACTATTTGCACTGTCTGTCTTGTTTCCATTTAGAAAATCTTACCTTAATATGTTTTTTCTATTGATCATCAGATTTTTAACATAATAGCAACAGCCCAGAGGTACTGGGAAAAAAAGGGTCAGTGTGTGCCTTATAATTCCAGTCTGAACATATTGATGGGATTATTGTATACAGCCACTCACATAAATAGGCACCAAAGTGGCCTTTGGATAGCAAAATGGTAAAATGAAATCTGGCAAGGCTTAATGCACACTAGAAAGCCATGCAGCTTCCAATCAACCCAGTAAATTGAGTCTCAACCTGTATTCTATTTATGTGCAATTAAACAAATCATTAAAAAATATCAACTATAGGTATATACTGGGTATTGCTTTAGGATAATCCTAGCCACTCTAGTTTGGAGAACTCTTATGTTGACACTGATCACAAAAAATCAAATCTTATATAAATTTAATTTAAAATATATTAATAAGATTTGGAAGACATTAGAAACATTACATAGTTTATGAATTGCTGCATTTTCATTCATGTCCTTGGCCAAATTTTCCCAGAAGCCTCCATTGCCCTGCATGTGATTTTGCTTCTGAGACCAGATGTCTCTGCGGGCTTTTGCCTGAACCCTACTAAATTGAAGTGTGACAGGCCTGTGAGCATTGCTGTAGCAGCTTGTTTTGGGGAAGGAACAATGAGTGTTCACCTCCTGCCTGCCTTTGATACCACCTTTTTTAGCACTCAGATTCACACATTGTAAAATGGCCAGAATGATGCCTCTTCTCATAGGTGCTATCAAGGTCAGTGGACCAGTCCTTGCTAATACAGAGACATTTAATGTGTTGACAGGGGTATCTGTGGTATCTCTCAGCAATAGCTGGTTCTAAAAGAGGCAAAGGAAATTTTCCTTCCTGGAACTGGTATTTCCCTAGGAAAGCAGCACATTTATTTTCAGTCAGAGCTTGACTATGTTTCTAGCCTTGCAGCAAAATGTTTTGAGAAAAGTCAGGAACACTTAGAAACAGATGAGTACATCAGGCTGTGCTCTGTGAACCCAGGAGGGAAATGGGACAGGAAGACTGGTAAGGAACTGGAAGTTATGCTTCATATTTCCTTGTGCTCTTTTCTTCCTGGTAAAGGATCTTAATTTGTTCAAAGTAATTTACAGTTTTTAAGTTTGGAAATATCACCTTTTTGGAAGTGACTTAGGTTTTCCTTTTTTTCTTATCTTACTCTCTCCTCTCTTGACTCTCTTCACGGCCTCTTCCCATGGGAGGGAGAGAGAAAGGACATGTAGAAGAATTAAACAATCATAATTCATTTTCACCTTTCATCAAATCAGCAAGTGCTGCTTTTTATTTGTTTGTTTAAAAGGTTATTTTTTTTTACTTTTTTATAGCGTAAAAAGCCCAAACTAAACATTTATTGAGTCTGTCTGGAATCTTCTTTTGTCACAAGATGGGTTTTTTGGTCTTTTTTTTTTTTATTACATGTCAACTTTATAAATATAGTGTTTATGGCTTTAGCACAATGTTATTAAATAACCATGTCTTACTGACTGTTATGGATTCCTGTGTGAAAAGTAAATGAGACTGGAATGGTAAGTCTAATAACATTATTTATCACTGATCTTGATAAACTGTTCTGATAAAAATTGTAGTCACTTTAATTCATTGAGGACTAAGATAGCCATTATAATGAATTACAAAATAAATTAAACCATAGCTTTCTCTCAAAAAAATAGCCCAAATTTTGTCTTTTCACTGCATCATTAATAGTTTCAGCTTAAATCTTTCAAAAGTAAGTTAATATTAACTGACTGACAAGGCAAGCAACCGTGACAGTATTTTATGCTTTTTACTAAAACTGCTGGAGAAAATCTGATAAAATCTTTTTGCAAAGGAATTACTTGCTCACCCCAAAATTTGTAAGCTCTTATATTTCAGTTTCCACACAAAAGGTTTTCTTCACCAAAACAACATGCTACTCCAAAGAAGGCTAGAAGCAGGAGAAGAATAAGCAAGAGCAAAAAAGCTAAATCTAGCCAGGAAGGTGGTGCACACAAAAGCAACTGAAGATGCCAGAGGGATGCAGCTCTGGATTCAGATGCCTAGCCACAAGCAGGCACTTGCAGTTGCCCACTGACAGGGGGAGTACCAATCTGGTTTATCAGGTAGAAACTGAAAAGAGATTCAGTTTCCCCTGAAGCTGAGATCAGGAAGTCTGCTCAGCTGCCCAAATGTGCGTGCCTAATACCACAGGGGACATCCCTGAGTATAAGAACACCTGAGATGTATGTGTCTCACAGGCAGGATGCCCTACAGGCCTGTGTGCAGGCTAGGTGATCAAGTCCTCACATCCATCCATATTAACAGCTGTTGGTGTCTTGAGAAGGGAAGATTTTATGCTAGCTGTACAAAGAAGCATGGTAAGGCTCAGAACAACAAAACTGTAAGAGCAGAACAGGTGAATGCTCTTTGTTGCAGCCCAAAAAAGCAGTTCTGTCAACCACCAGCATAAATTTCTTTGGTAATTTCAGCAACCTCATCTATAACAGTACATCAAAGCACAGAAGGAACATTCAGTCTGTTCTGACTTCTTCTGTATGAATAATATTCCCAAGGATGTTTGTTGCTTGGAATTACTGCAGAAGTTCCTCCCTCTCACACATGCACAAGACTTGGTGTATATATATATATGTGTGTGTGTATATATGTATACACCAGATCTGAGGAATTAGTAACCAGGTTTTGAAAAGCCAAGTTGTCACATCTCAAGGAACTTGGGAAGAACTGTACTTTAAGCTCTGACAAAATTCCTCCAGCTTTTACTTTAGGAAGGTATGGAAATAAGAAAAAAAAAGAAGGTGTTATAAAACGTATGCTATAGTATATTAAATGTTTCAGTACACTGCCAGCATATTCACAGAATCACAGAATCATTACGGTTGGAAAGGACCCTCAAGATCATCTAGTCCAACTAATAGCCCTACACTACTCTTATCCCTAAATCATCCCCTGAAGAAACACATCTGTCCTCTTCTTAAAAACCTCCAGGGATGGTGACTCCACCACCTCCCTGGGCAGCCTACTCCAATATCTCACCACTCTTTCAGTAAAGAGTGGTGAGATTCAGAAACAACAAAACTTGGATGCCCTGGAGAGAACATGAACCTTGCTCTTGTCCATGCTTGATTTCACAAAAGGAGATAAGTGCTCTTGCTACACTGTAAAACATGTTCTTGTACTTCACTGGCAAGATCATTCACAACTGTAAGATGTCTCTCAAATTTAAAAAAATGAACCTAATCCACTATAGAAAAGAGGTTGTCAGTGGCTTTGTTTCACAGCGAGAGGAGGCTGCTTAGGTCATTGATTTTTTTTTTAGCTACTAATGCATTTGTTTCAGCTACAGAAGCTCCACCTTAAAAGACCTCTGAGAACAAACATTTTTATTCAGTACTTTCTTTTAAAAAGTAAAACCAGAAAGCTTTGAAGATTAAGCTACTTATCAACACTTCCAGGGCTATGTTCTCCTTTTTCCAAATGGCCTGTCTATCTGGAGCTTCAAAATCAATTAACTAAAAGGTCTTCATCACCTCTGTAATTCCACTCATTCACATTAGTAATTACAGAAGGTCTCCATGAACAGTGGTTTCTCAAAGAGTTAATTGAAATGCAGGAATAGCTTAATACTGTTTCAGCAGACTCAGCTCTAAACTTCAAAGGAACTGTGATTTACCATTTGATTCTTTATTTGTCTATTTAAATTAATCATGGTACTCAAAGGCAAGGAAAATGAAATGTCAGAGACCTCAGAGTCATTCCAGCATAATTGTTAAGATACATTAGTCCTGTGAGATGCAAATTCTGAGTTTATATTTTATTTTTATTTCTTCTATAAAATATTTATTTCACAAAATATTTACTTCATTTATCTTCCCTGGCAAACATAGGATTTGCCCCCCAAATCCCTGCACTGCACACCACATCTAGGTTTATTAATCTTAAACACTCAAACATAAGAAAACACTCCCAGGGCCTGGCTCAAGTTTTACAAAGGTAACACAAAGCTTATCAGATCTGTGGTTTGCTTACTCTCTAGATGCAGTAGGCTGCCCAGCAATCCCAGCACACTTCACAACTTCACATAGATACCTCTACTGCTTTAGATATCCTGATGATTGGCAGCAATTTATCCCAACACACAAAATGAATCTGTGTAACATCTGCACTGTGTGCTTGTATTTTGATCCCCAGACATGCAAAGACATGAGGCCATAAAGAGGAATTTAAAGGATGTCACTGGCTTTGTGTCTATGCATGCTGTCTCCATCTGAAAGAGTGAATGATGGGAATGGTGAAACCATGTAGAGACCTTATCCAGCTTCCTATTTCTTCCTGACAAGGTAAGTGTGATGTCAAAGCTGTGAATCCCTGGGCAGCCTCCTCTGAGACGGGCTCAGTTTCCAGCTCTCACCAGCAGCTAGGGCATGTGTCATTAAGTGGCAGCCTTCAGCACAGGGGTGGACTAGCAACTGTCAGTAGCTAGGTGTGTATCTTCCTGCTGAGAAGGGAGAACACTTTTTCTACTTATTTTTTTCCAGAATGACCTGTGTAAACTTGCTCACACAAACATGGTTTCCCTGGTGTGCTGCCATGGAGAAATGCATACATGACAACACCCAGAAGACACCATGGAGGTCTGCAGCAAAGCACATACACCAGGAAACAGCAACTGCTGTGGCCAGTCCTTCTCCTTTGCAGAGATCTTTGCCAGGTTCTTACAGCCTCTACTCAGTGCTCATATCACTCCAGTGATTCCAGTCTTGTTTCATTTCTTCACTGTGGTCAGCAGAGTGTCTAATTCTCCAAAAGAAAGTCTCTACAGCTTTCCTCTCAGTCTGTAGCATCCTGTCTTAACCCAAGCAGCTAAAGGCTCTGTGGGTGATATTGCTGGACGGAGGCTGGACTTCAGCTAAAGTCATCTGCAGCTACAAAACTCAGCTCTTTCCACCTCAGTGGTTTCTTATCACCAATAATGCCTCATTATGGATTACTTCACTCCCCTCACCCCATACCTCTTGCTTCTCAGTGGTTATTTGCCCGGACCTGGCCCTCAGTAAGTCCCTCTGTGTCTGCAAAAAGTCTTTTTATTTCTAATATATGAGCTACTTATAGAATAACTGCATGTCTCCCCTCCTTTCCTTCATCTAGCCTGCTCCATTCTGTGGCACACCACAGTGACTCTCTTGCTTGCTTGGGTAAGCCAGTGCCTTTCCACAAAAATCATTAAACACCCTGGCATCTATGACCAGGAGCTGCATTATCCCATGCAGAAACACATGCAAATCTGCTTCCTCAGCCTCACTATGGGGTGGGAGCCCCATATTGTACAGAGTAGAAGTATTAGAAAGATGTCTCTAATATGACAGGTTGAGAGAAGGATCTACCTTATCTTGCAGAAATGATACAAGCTGCTCTAACTGAACAGTATCTCTATGACTTATTGGGGTCTTTTACAAAATGATTGTCTGTCAATCTAGAAAAGAGTGAGCCCTGAAAAACTCACAAGGAAAGCAGAGGTGGCACTTCATTGGTTTTCTATGAATTAAATTTGTTTCCTGCAGAAACCCTCAAGAAGAATAGTTGTCTTGCTTTCTCTCTTCTTAGATGTGCAATCTTCTTATTACAGATTTCAGGATGAGCAAAACCCTGTTATTAGATATTTAACTTGTAGTAAGTACAATGCCTGCTGCACCCTTAACGTTCTTTGAAGCGAGAAGGGTCAGTTCATAGCACCATTTCTCAAGTCAATGTTATTGTCCTTGTGTTTTCTGTATATAAAAGTTTAATTACAAACTCATGATTATTACAAGCTGATGTTTAATCACTGTCATGGCAGGATAATTCTATTTTGGGAAAAGTCTGTGGTAAAATGGATCCTTTACTCAACAGTACTCTGAGAGTTTTCACAGCAGTACCTTGATGAGTAAGATTGGGTTTTTCAAAGCAGCTCCAACCTGGTATTAAATTAAAATGAGATACAAGAACCTAATCCCCTTAGGATCCTTTGAAGATCCGAGCTGGAAGTTATTTTTCAGTATTTTTTAATTTTTTATATCTGCTTCAGAGTCATTATGGCTTGGATCAACTATTCTTTGCCTGTTTTCTCTGAGATACAGTGTTAGCAGAGCTATTTTGAACTGGTGGTGACTGTGGGGTTCTGGAAACCTGGTGGGAGTCATGAAAGCACATATATGCACTTGCAAGGTATGATGTGAAGAGACAGGGCTAATAGCTATCCTTGAGCTCTCTTTGCTGAGGAACCCGTTCACATTGTCCAATATATGAACAGGAATTAAAGCCAGTTAGTCTCAAGGCACTGCTTGCTGCAAAAGTGACATTGTTAACTTTACTCAGTAAAATTTTATTTTCTGTCTATCATTGCTGTGGGGAGAGTAAAAGAAAAGTAGCCTTAAATAATATGTGCAGTTCATCCCATTCTGTGGGCAGAGCTATTCACCTGCCCAAAGCAGAGCTAAGCCTGGGAGGTGTTGGTCATCCAAAGCTGATGAACCCATTGTGAGGGAAAGAAGTGGAAAAAAAAGCAGTCTGTTCAAAGGATCTCAGTATTTTTCCAGTAATTAGGCACTTCCAGAGAGCTTAACCTATGTGTTGGACTTCATAAATTATTTCAGAAGGTCACAGACACTTTTTTGGCTCATTAAGTATTATCTTCTCCCTGCTTTTTTTTTTTTTTTTCTAGGTTTTGGTCTTACAGTCTTAGATTAGACTATGTCTCTAGGTCACAAAGAAAAAAACACTTATATATGTAATGAAAGGAAATAGTACAGACTCTTGGAACTGCTGTAAGGTTCTACCCAAATGAACAGTTACTGCAAAGCACAGTCAGCCCTTGGCTTCCTAAGACAGGACATAGCAATTGTGAGAAATTGTTAACATGACTTTAACTCAAGGATTTTTCACAGCACAAATGACCTTTGCTCAAAACCCAAGCAGATGGAGAAGTAACTAAGGTGTGTCTAACCTCAGTGTTGTGAATTAGTTTAAGTTACCTGTACTGTAGCTCTATTAGCTACGTGTGGCTCATGACAGAGTCCGTGAGATGTGAGTTCCTGCTGTGCAGGAGAGATTATGGCCACCCGGATCACACTGTCCCTGGCACTGCCCAGGATTCAGTTAGCCTCTCACAAGGGTCTGCAGTGTCCCTTAACACCCTTCTGAAGCTGTCTGAGTTACTCTTGGAAATAACATCTTAACAGGGATACCTAGGAATGCCTTCTGGCACACAGCCATATTCAGCTGCGTCCAAGGCAGACATCACTCTGCTCCAATCTACTTCTTCCCACAGACAGGAAAACTTGTGCATAGGCTGGAGGAAGTGCTGCTTTACACTGCAGCAGCTATCTCCCTAATAATTTTGACATAGCCTAAATCTACAAATCCCTTGATCCATTAAAGCTGCTTTTGTCAAGTCAAAATATGTTTATTTTCCTTTCAGAAGAAGCTCAGCTCACTTAAAGCAGCCCATAGAGATTTTTTCTCATTTTTTCCTCCAAGGGATGAAACAGTGAAGTAGTTTCGGGCTATTACAGTAACTTGGAAGGGAAAAAACAGAGTAAAAGTGAGCTGTCAGCTGGGTGACCCTATTATCTCAATACCTGTCTGTGTTATGAAGCTAAGGCACAGAGAATTAGTTTTCTTTCTTTTGGTGGAGGTTTGATTGAGGAAGGGGTTGCTGGTGCTTTGCTGGCCTCTTTTGGGAATTTCAAATGATGAGGAAAAATCTGTTCTTTCTACCTGTCAACACACTTATCCTCTGCAGTAGGATCTTTTTAACATCACAGTGATTAATTTCTTTCCAGGAATGATTTTGGAGGCAGAAAGTCTTTCTGTATCTCTGGCAGCACATACAAGGTTCTTTCCTTCACCCCTTCTCAGTGGTGACCTGTCAAGAGCTGCTTGTCTCTTGCTACCGGCTGAATTGCTGACATCTAAAAGATACTAAACACACTGGACTGTCAAGGACTAAATAAAAACATTGTCCATCTCCAATCAAGTTACTGAAAGCACTTTTCTAGCTGTGACTGTCCTGGGTTCTGTGTGTGTGTGACATCTGAATGTACTTCTTCATAGTGTTAATAGATAAAATTTGGAGGTAGCTGGTCACAACTAATTGATGAGACATTTCAAGACAGAATTCTTAACAGCTAATTAAATTACCTGCCTAGCTTACTAGCATTAATCACTCCTCTCCCAGTATAACTGTGTAAACAGTAAGGTTTTCCTGTAAATTAACTGATGTTTGAGATGGCTGATGAACAACTTTGAATCTCTTGTTTGGGGATTCTGACACTTGCTACAGGAAAAAAGATAAGTTTACTAAAAATCATTCTTGATTACTGCTTCCACAAGTTCGTAATCTATTACCAGTTTCTCTAACCATACATCACAGAAAGGGACTAGCCTGCACTCCCATTAAAAAAAGAGATAGTGTAAATCTTATTTCTGACACTTAATTAGTCAAGGGTGAGAGCAACTGTAGCTGCCAGAGGTATAAGTTTTTGGGGCTTTAACAGACTTAATTTTAATTGTCATTTAAATTATATTTAACAGACATTTTAATTACATTGAAAGGCTTTTGTTGGAGATCCATATTTCTCCAAAAGATTATAGCAATATCTGAAGGAAAAAATACATTTTATAGGTATGTTTTAGGCCTAAATAACAAAGGGCTTAAACAGGGCTTTTCCTCTATAAAAATGGTTCTGATGGTTTTTGGTTCCATCCACTCACTGCTTTCAGGGATGCCCACTCCTCCAGTAGAGGAGGCAAAGCTTTTAAGATATTCTGTGAGAAGGATGCTAGAATAAGAATGAAGAAAACTGGGCTCTTTCTCCAGCCCACTTTCCAATTCAGCTGCATGAGCCATTTTGTCCACCAGTGCCTCAACTTCCAGTCAGTCTCTTCTTTTTGCCATCAGCTGTAAGGTTCATCCACTGCAAATGCTCTTTTATCCCTATAAGCAGCAAGATACCAACAAAAATGCAGTAAAATAAGACTATCTTGGTTCACTTCATTGAGCCAAAAAAGTAAAATTCAAATCAATCTCAGCCAATTGAAAATTTTCCAGTTATGTTCTGGAGGATGGACACATACAGATTGTATGAGTAAAGCTTAATTCAATCAAACACGAATCATTTCATTTTCATGTATTTGACAAAAGTGCCTGGAAACTTGGGGTGGGGAGGAAAAAAAAGGCTACTCCCAAAAACTGATAAGGAGGTATTTGGGATGCCTTCTTTCAGTTTACAGACTCATGTTTCCAAAGGATGAAGAAAACCAAGTTCAAACTCTTTCTCTTCTTTCTTTCAGCTAAGAAGTAATTCTTTGTCTCACAGCCAGCACTCCAAACAGCAAGAATAAGGTGTCTGGTGCAGGTAGGTTTCAGCTCTTCTAATTTAGTGCTTCCAGTTTATATAAAAATGCTTAAATTTCAGTAAAAGAAAAGTAGAAGTCCCTGTGATTAGTGTCCCAGTGATTAGCATCCTGGTGATTAGCAGCCCAGTGATTATGGGACGCTGGTGAAAAAATGGATTAAAAATTGTGACTATTACTTTTTTTTATGAAAATTTGATTTTTTTTTAATACTTGTAGGATGAAATTTTAAATTATAGGGTGTGATATTTCTCTCCTGAGATAGGACATTCTCTGAGGGAACTCCATCAGTAGTTTCGTTAGACGTGAAAAGAGTAGGCAAGTGAGAGTTATCAAAGTCTTTACAAAGCTTATTTTTAATTTCAGTTACTGTTTTTACATTTCCTGTAGACTTAAAAGTCTGCATCTAAAAGTTTTCTCTCTGTAGCTGTAATGACACTGAAGGATTCAACACTGGATACAGCTGATGAAATTGAATTTGCTCCAGCAAATGTAGGAAATTCATATCTTGAAGTCTCAGGAGTAAGGCTGACCTGGTTTTGATCCTGTGTGGTGTTGCCAGGTTAAAGGAACAAAATTCAGACAAGCATCACTCCTGGGACTTTAATACATAGTCTTCCTACTGACAAAGTCTGTTGTGCTGCCTCTTCCATATTGTGAATCAGCATTGGTGTTATTACAGGTAGAGAGGAAATTCAGCCAAGAAAGGCAGAATGATTAAATTATTGATTCCCTCTTCATCTGAAATGTGCCATCAATCTCAAATATTTGTTCAATTGCAAGGTTTCCTTCATTTCCATTTTCCAGAAAGCTCCTGCATAAGCAGGATCAAAGATTGTGCTTTTGCATAAATGGTTTACTTTATAGAATGTTGTTTCTACCACATTCCTGTCCCAGAACATTCAGACCCATACTTAAATGATTTCACTTCTTTCGGTGGTGTTTTTCTTTTCAAGACTTGTATGCAATGTGTCTCTCCTAGGCTCATGAAATCTGTTCCTATTTCTGAATATATTTCTTTTTTATTATATTCTGTCTTTCAGAAGTCAGTTTATAGCATGCAAGTTCATGATGAAATTTTTTAAAAGTACACAAAATTCAGAAAAGTTATGCAATCTATGAATGCAAATCAGAGAGACTCAAACATCAAGGACAGAAAACACACTAGTAAACTCACTGTCATGAAAAGGTTCAGGATGTTAGTCTCAGGAGACACATGAGAAAAAGGAGAACTTTAAGTAACCCAAAGCTGGTGTAGACACAAGAGCTGGCAAGGGCTCAGAAGGCATGCCCATCAGCTTGCCTGTGGTGAAGCCAGCAAGGAAACCCTGTGGCTTTCTCTCTGCAGCTCTAATCAGGGCTAAGAGCCATTCACAAGATGGCCTTGGGTTTTTTTCTTGTTTGATGGCAGACATTTTCTTCAAGAGAAAATCATGTTTATTCATTCTTCAGGAGACCAAATGAAATATCTTATACTAACCTGATATCTACATACATGCCCACAATGTTACAAGCAGGACAATGGAAACACAGCCAGACAATATTCCTAATTGTCACAGGATAGCCTAGCATCACACAGTGCCTAAATCTGCCTGCTGGGTGGCTGGGATTATCAAGGCTTTGCTACAGGGGCCACCTTGTTCAGATAAATACCATATCAGATATAACTGTCAGGGTAATGGAGGGTGCCTAATCCAATTCTTCTGTGCTCTGGCTCACACAAAGAAATCAAAGAAACTGCATTTCATTAAATGAGCTTTTTCTAGTAGCTACATGTGTTAAATTGGATATTGCCCTGGTACAGTGCAGTGGACACAGGTTTGGTCCTTTAGCACAGCTGTTGTTGAGTGGAGGCAGAGAGGAAGAAGAAGATAACCTGCAGCTCCCACTCCTGTGCAGACAATGGGTTGGTGATGTGCTTGCACTGATGCAGAACTTTGTCTCTGCAGATACAAATTCAAAGAAATGGCTTATGCAGCAAAAAGACCAGTTTTTCTTGTGGCAACTAGCCACGGAGTTCTAGGTCTGTTGCCACCAGAATAAGAAGAGATTTTTTAAAATTCAATTTCCTTGTAATTTCTGCTGGACAAATAACAGGGGTTTTTAAGCAACGACAAGAGGTGACCAACATAGAATTTTCACCTCAGACATTTGAGTAAATAATGGTTTATGCTTAACTTTGTGGAACTTTCAGGATTCAAAAATATTTCTATTGGTAGACTTGGAGATATTTTAGTATGATAAATAATGAATAGGGTATACTTCTTGCAGAAGTCTGGCATTTGTTGATTTCAGGGAAAAAACAAATGCAAAGAGGGATCTGTTGGGTGTGCTGTCTGCATGTAGTTTGGTTCCCTGCCCAGGAATACTGAAGTGGCCCTGGCATTTTTCTTGCCTGGCTTTCTCCTGAATCCAGCATGGTTAGGCAACGCTGCTGTCAGATGTATTTGGACTCATTATTTTTTTTTCAGCTAGAGGGCACAATGTGGATTATCAGACCCCATCTGCACTGATCTTCCAAGAAGGTTGGCTTAGTTATATATCTTCAATGTGTCTTCTTCCCCTTTTCTGTTTGTTCCTAGAATATTTAAAGAGCAAAATCATACTTTACTCAGACTTTTTTTTCTCTTAAAACTGAGAAGGAATTGCTTTTAAGCCTACTCTTGCAGGACAGATTCTGATCTCCCTAGTAGCATTTTGTTGCACCTTTCCCAATATTAGTTATATTTTTGCCTCAAATCAATCTGACCCAAATGTTGCACAATATTTCAAATAAGGTTTTCCTAATGTCTTGGATGTTGTCGTTGGTGCTTCCCTCTCCCCAGTAACATCACCTTGCTGGATTCATCCTGGATTCACATTTTCCTTTTATATGGCCTTTTCTTCATATGAGAAACTGTTCCTTAATAGTGCTACCACGAGATATCTATTCTGTTTGTGTGTTATTTAATTGCCTTTTATATGATTTCTGTTTGACTACTTACAATGCCCTTCAAGTACTTTACTAAAATAAAGTGAGACCTTAAGTATTACACACTATTCATCACAAAAAATCCCTCAGCCAGACACAAAAAACTCCATGAAATGCTTAATGAAAGTAATATTATTTTAGCCAAGTTTAAGAAGGGTGGGGTGAACTGTAATTAAATTGCTGCAATGTTCTGAGGAATTATGGTGGGGTATAATGTATTATTTGTACTGTCTACTCAGGTTACTTAGACATCTTAATTAAGCCATGATTTAAAAGACCACAGGAGCATGATTTGAAAGGCCATGCTCTATGAAGGTAATGAAAACAAATAAGCACTTGTGAGAGGCTGAGTTAGATGTGCTAGTGCCACGAGCAGCCTGAACTCAAATTCCCTCTTCAGTGCCCACTGTGCAACAGTGCTGGCTCCAAACTGGCTCCAAATTCATCTTTTGTGAAAATCCACCCTGAGGCACATGAGGGCTTATGAGGAAGAGGTGGATGCAAACATAATGGAAAATAATGTAAATTTAAAAGATTTTTAATTATCCCTATACCTTGCTTCCATGAATCCTCTGGTTTCTGTGAGATATTTCTAACTGCTCATGTCCTGTCTTTCTCTTCAGTGCCAGCTGAAGTTGCAGAATCACAGAATGGTTGGGGTTGGAAGAGACCTCTCCAGATCATCTAGTCTGACCCCTCTGCTTAAGTAGGTTCACCTAGAGCATGTTGCCCAGTATCATGTCCAGGTGGATTTTGAATATCTCCAGAGAAGAACACTCCACAACCTCATTGAGCATCCTGTTCCAGTGCTCTGTCACTCTCAAAGGAAAGAAGTTTTGTCTCATTTTCAGATGGACCCTCCAGTGTTCCAGTTTGTGCCCATTACCCCTTGTCCTGTCACTGGGTACCACTGAAAGGGGTCTAGCCTCATGCTCTTGACATCCAACCTTTGGATACTGATAAGCATTTATAAAATCTCTGTCTTCTCCAGGCTAAAGAACCATAGGCCCGAGCCTTTCTTCTTAAGAGAGGTGCTCCCTCCCCTCAACATCTCTGTAGCCCTTCACTGGACTCTCTCCAGTAGTTCCTTGAACTGCAGAGCCCAGAACTCTCCTAAATATTTTCTTAAATATTAATATACAAGAATAAAACATGGATCATTTTTAAATAAAGCTTTGCTGTGTGTATTCATTTAAGACTCATGGTAGTGGTAGTGATGGTGAAAGATACACAAAAGAACTAAGATGAAATATTTAACAAATCTCTGAAGATTCTATTTTCACTTTGCTTTGAAAGGGACCAAGTGGGAAAACACAATATCCAATGACTAATTACTTCTCCTATTAATAACCTGTTGACTGTACACTTCAGAAGATCTGTTCAATTTACCCCTTTTAGTGTATTTTTGCCAAGCAAATGATTGTCTCTTGCTTACTTCCTAGTAATAAAAGTTAACTCTCAATGAGGTCAATCTCTTTTTTTGCCTGACAGAGATTATAAGTCCTACTACAACCCTTTTGATTATAACACCAGGATTATTGACAAGGTGTCAAAACATGGGTTATCACTAGTGCTTTTCTGAGCTTCAGTATTGACTATATGCCCTAGCAACAAAGAAGCAGCATCATAATAATTTCTGTTCCAAAGCCGCCAGGTTGCAGGTCCTAGCCAGTGAAAGACTGCCAAACTGAGAATGGCAGAAATAGCTATCGTATCAAATGCAGCACTGGAATCATGTTTGTGAACAATTATGTTTCAACATGGAGTTTTAGAAGAATATGGTCCATTGAGGATTCTGAAATATGGCACTGAGCTGTTTCAGTTTCCACTGCAGACCTTTTGAAATAAATGGTCTTAATAACTGTGACTCCTTTTCTCATGCTCTGCAGAAAAAACAACATTCATCTCACTTTTGCAGCATATATACTTGATATTGAAAAAAAGGTGTCACAAATCGACAGAATGCTCTTGCTTTGTTGTGCCTACTAATACCTACTAACATTCACCAACCAAGTAAAATTTTAACTAGCAGTTTAATAAAAAGATGGAGCCTAGATGGATGAAGAACGTAATTATGCTAGAAAGTAGAGTCCTTAGATGCTGGATGCATTCAAAGACTGATTTCTCAGGACTATTTCCAGCCTTAATTCTAGTTTCTAGTCTCTGTCTGGGAGTTGGTATGTTTGAATTATCTGTCTCTTAACCACCTCCTTGCCTGATTACAGAGAGAAAGACTGATGATCTTGTCACGTTCCCTTCTCCTATCTTTGCAAAAAGTCTTTTGAAAACTTCATGCTGTGCATTTTTCCCTGACCTTTTTAGTAAATACAAAGGAGAAGGAAGTCTGTCTGTTCTTGTATTAGAAGTACAATTGAAAATGTCAGTAGCTGGATGCTATGAAAGACTTAAGCATATAGTTAAGATGGCATCCAAAGCCCAAGTTTAGGAAATGTCAGCTGCCCCGTAAACATATAGCCATGGGTGGCTCTATATTGAGTGCTTGACACTGATATTTATGGCATCTGGAGCTATAACCTTTATTAATTGCTCAGCTCATCTTTAATCTCTACTTTTAAAAACAAAAATCTCATTTTCTATACTGTTATTGTGGTGCAAACTTATACTGCCAAAAGCGCTTTATGTACTCTGCTAAATCAGGTCAGATCAGATCACTATTTCAGGGCCAACACATTGCATTCCCTCTCAAAATACCAAAGTAGTTTACAGATAACTAAGCTAAATCAAGCAGGCCATTCCTTGCCTTATTTGGTTTTTATTAAGAATACCAGCAAGTGCAGTGTATTTTGACTGACTGATCGTGTTTTCTGCTGTTTCAGAAGCATCTCAGCTACTTGGTCTCAAGTACTAAACTACAATAAACTTATGTTGCTGGTTCATAAAATTCCTAGGAGATTTGCAAGGGAATTGAACATCATTTGACTGTGGCTTTCCAACTGTGTGCCCAGCTGGGTACCATGTGTCTGACCCACTCTCAGCCAACACAAAATCAGCATGAGCAATATCTGGCCTGTTGTGGGGGTGATCACTGGGTAAAGATAAAAGGCAGTGGAGTGTCTCTGTGAAAGGGAGAATTTGGACTACAACAGTGGCTGTGTACACCCTGCCCTACTGGGAAACACAGGAGACAAAAAAAAGCAGCAGCTCCATCAGGAAAGGGACTCTACTCTTTTTGTGATATTTCATGCAGAAAAAAGGAGTTCAAGCCACAGATCCAGAAAGAAGAGGATTTGCCAAGATAGAGGTAGAGGCTTTCAGGGACATGTTCACAATATTTATTAGCACAAAAGGTGTGATCAGAGATGAAGCCATATAGCCCTGTGCATCACAGTTCCTGCACCTCCAGGGACAGCAGGGAAGAGACTGTTGCCTTTTCCTTTACCTTTGTCTTTAGTCCTGTGTTTTTGGTATTGGTTATCATTTAAACATGATTTGAAGAGGAACAATACAAAGTGCAGTACTTGGAGCCCCAGTTTCAGTTCTCTAAAATGAGGCATTTGTCTTTCAAACACTCAAGACAAACAGCTTAATAGAACCTGCACTCCAAATTCACATTGTCTCTGCTTAGGCTCCTGGCTTTATAAAAACTTGAATAAAACTACAGGAGGGACCAACAGAATTATTCAGCTTCCATATGGGTAAGCTGGGAGTGGTTCAACTTACAGATGCATTTTGTGAACCTTAGAGGCACAAACACCTTTTACCAAGATAAAAACTTCTGAGTAGATTTAATCTGTTACTGCTCCTTCAACCAAAAACAAATATAGCATTGGAAGGGGGTCGTTTCTGAGAAATTACAGATTTCTCAAAGTATATTAAACTGGTTCTTTTTCAGTATTATAGCTTTCACAGGAAAAAAAGGATGGGAAAGCTCAAAGCAGTCTTGGGGCTTGTTTATCTGTATTGCTAAAGTGCAGTACAGGCTGGCATCAATAAACGTTTCTGAGTTTGTGCATATAGAAGTAGATAGGTGCTAAGATAAAGGAGTTAAATTAACAACGTTTGGAAACCTAAATCCTCTTATATCCATGGAATAATTTTGTTCAGGTCTCTTTTTGACTCCTTCTTAATCAATTTAAAGTCTAACCTTGTGGACTAGATATTTTAGGGGAGAGGCTAGTACTTTAATCTACATGCTCAGGCTGTCATTAGCAGTTTCCCAGTGATTTTGGCCTGACTGCCTGTTGCAGGGGAAAATGGACCAACAGTACCAAGAAGCAGCTGGATGTTCCTACAAACAACACCAGTGACCTGGATAGGAAAATCTGATGGTTCTTCCCTAGACACACCAATTTCCTCAAGGATGAGCTTCTGATGGTAAACAGATTTTTTTTAAATTAAAATTACATTTTGGTAAATTTGCTTTGCTCCCTCATTAGATCTGAAGGCCCTGTGTAAAATATGAGCCTGAGTTGCCTAAGTGGAATCTGTTAGTTTGCACAGTAACTGCTGTAACCAGGAGGCAATAATATGAGTTTGACAGATTAGAACAACTTACTCAGCATTCCTCAAAGGCTGGAAAGGAGGAACAGGCAGCTGACCCCCAAGTGCTTTAAAACACTCCTTCTAGCAGTAATGTACTAAAGTAAACACTGAGGGGAAAATGCTGTGAAATGGTCTTGTCAAGGACCAGTGTAATAACAGAGCAGCTCAAGTTAGGGCTAATTAAATTGTTTTAGCTACCTCTTGGTGGGATGGGATTTTCCAGCTGTGTGCAAACCACAATAACAAACTCTCCTTAGGGTGCAGATTCTTTCCTGATTTTTTAGCTATACACAGCTCAAATGTTATTTGTGCCCATGACTGCCTCATCAGATACTTGGTTTCACAAATGCCTGCCTGGCTGCAGTAGCCATGGAAGAAAGCAAGCAAGGTCAATTAGGTAAAGAATCCAGTGTCCTTGACTGCAGTGCGGTTTTGGGAATGATATTAAGGGGAGAGAGGAGATGTTACTGGTAGAGTTTTTCTGTGAGCTGCTCTGTCTTTGGGCTTGTTTCAGCTGTATTAGGCCTGAATTTGAGATTCAGACTTTTCTCCCTTCCTCATATAATTAATTCCTATTCATTTATGTAATCCTTTGACCTTCAATATTTTCAGGAATGGCTAAGAAAGATCAGGCTCTTTCTTTAGGTCTGGCTGGTGGCTTTAATATAGGATGAAAATGTTGCTGCAATGTCACTGCTCTTTTGGAGATCACTCCCTGGAAATAAAAAGAAAAATAGAGATTATTTATTAAGGGATCACTATACTCTGACAAAGGCAAGAATTCTCATAAAGAAATAAACTGGACAAAAGCTGAAGAACTTTTGACTGTAGAAGATTTCTATATGTATACATGCACATGTAATGTAGGATTTAGTTTCTGATTTTTAGTTACTGAGCAATTGCACCTGACAAGTAAGGACAGAACACAGGGTTGGCTCTACTTTGTAAATGACACAGCTTGGGGCAAGGCTTCATTCATGGTAATTAAAAGCTTCATTGTCCATGCAAGAGATGCCCAACAAAGGCAGACTAGGCTTTACTCACTTGCCAACCCAGTCAGAGAAAAAGCAATGCAGCTCTGTGAAATACGACAGACAGTGATGCTGGGAAGATTATGTGCTTGTGATTGAGAGCAACCTGCTACTTTATACCTACATTCCACAAAGAAATGCTGATGTCATCATAATTTTAAATGAGGTTTGTTGGAGAAATTGAGAGGGACAGAGCTGGAAACATCTAAGCATCATGATACTTACTACAGTCACTGATCTAACTTTTCTACCCTACCTCACTCTATAATTTTCTATTGAAAAGACTAGTGACCTATATTAAATGTGAAGTGCAGAGAATTTTTTGTCTTTTTCTTCTCCAGTTACAGCCTCTATCTGCAGACTCTATATCATAAACTTGGGATTCTGTTCTGTGATCTTCAGCTTCTCCACACATAAATATACTTGTCTAGTGTGGTAAGAGCTACAGGTGAAAAGCACATTCAGATTCAGAAAACTAACTAATTCCAATTTATTTTGGTGTTTTCTTGTGTTGATTGTGCATTTATGTGCTTATTAATGTATTATAAAAATCTGCATTTTTAGGGAAGAGGTACAACTAAAGATATCCCCATCTGAAAAAAATAAGCAGGGTTAAAAAATGCTGTGGAAAAGTAGAATTCACTTCAGTTGCTACAAGATACTAATGCTTTCATAACAACTGCCAAAATGGTAAAACTGATGAGAAAAGTACTCATGTTTCTGCACTACTTAGCACTTAAGAAACTAACATGGAATTGTTAAAACATTCAACACTGAAAGTGCTTCCTTAATGAGGAGCTTCAAAATTCAAACCATTTTCTCCCTGCACTGCAGAAATCTTCTCATCATTTTTATCATCCCCCAAGCAAGTTCACTGTTCAGCAGCATTGTCTCCAGGACCTGGAGAACAGTTTTGGCTGCAAATCCCATTAACCATGTTTGGATCATCATTTGGGTCTTGGGAGTGACCTGGTTAAGGGCTGGAAGGTACCACCAGCTGCTTCACTCTTTGGTGCTCTTATCTTCTGATCTGCTGTTGCTTTCCAGCTGACTGCTGAGTGTTGAGAGGAGCCAGCGCAAGGATAAATGTGAGTATGCAAGGTTTCAGGCTGAAAAGCCTTGCAGAAAGATTTTGGGATGATTAGGGTGGTTAAGCAGAGGTACCCTCAAACAGCAGTCTTAATGCCTGGAGTGAAATTTGTAAGAAAGTGTAGCTGAGACCAGAGACCTAGCAGGGCATGGCAAAAATTGCCAGTGAAACCCAGATTCTCTGTCTTCTTGAAGACTTAGGATAAGACTGGGGGCCTTTGTCACATATTCATCTCCTAGATTTCGGACTAACTCCTGTAATAAAGCAGGAAAAATCCACAGGCTGTAAGGAGAAGCAGGAAGCTCTACAGTCCAGTGCTGCTGTTCTACTGGGAGAATTATCCCAGAGCCAACCAGTTTGGTTTTGTTTGGTTTTTTTAACTCCAGAGCAGGAATGAGATGTTTACCTGTTAAGTTTAAAGGACTTCCAAAACTGTAAAGACCCCCTAACAAAGGATCAATGAAGTATCTTGACCTTTCATGAGGAGTGCACACCATCATATAGGGCTTTCTGCTGCGGGAGAAATAAGCAGTACACTCAAAATTAATTGCACCCCTGAATGGTACAGTTACAAATCAGATGATTTTTTCCCCTTATCTTTTCCCAACAAACCCACTTATGCATCACATAGATGGAAAATTCTTCTAAGATGTATGTGCAAACCTCTCCCCTTTTTCAGTCAGACTTAGTGAGATAATTAGGGGTTCGAACAGGATAAGCCTTATAATAGGCTTAAGGCATTTTATGCAGGACATCCATGACTCATTAGTTCGTTGTTCTTCACTGATGTACAAGATCTTTCTCTTCATACAAAGTGTTTCTTGACTGCCTGTTCTGTTGACATCTAAGCACTGACTTTCAGTGTTTGTGCCTTATGTAACAGACAGCTTATACCAGTCACATAAATAAGTAGGGAACAACTTAATAATGTTGTTGGCACTTTGCACTATGCAGAAACGATTTTCTTCACTGTAAGTAGATAAAAGACAACAGAAGTATAACCTCCAGTGAAATCAGCCCTGTTTTGGATAGCATCCCTGCAATACTTGGGCACGAGAGAAAGAAATATGCTTCCATTCTCACAGAAACAATGGCACAGCCAACAAAACTCCAGCTGTTCTGCCTCTGTGCTATTCTGAGTTTCTGAGAAATGCACATTTCACCTGCAAAACATATTGGGTTAATCTTCTGGTCTATGCCACATTAGAAAAGCCTCATATGAAATATGGTGTCAGCATGGCTCACTGTACTTCAAGAAAAACTTGAGTGCACATGAGAATGTTCTCATAAGAGCAACAGCACTTAAGAGAGAAAATGCTGAAGCAAAAAGAAAGAAGAGGGAGAAATTAAAAGATAATACACTTCAAATACACACAGGCATGCTACATAGTGAACAGTAAAGATTGAATCTTCCAGCTATACAGAGAAATTGAACTATTGCTAGGATTTTACATAGTTACTTCTGGTCTGTTATCCGGATGGCCAAGGTCTGCCAAAACCAGCTTGCTTTATCACTATTAATTAAAGACATGTTCTTGCCTTGTTCCATTTATATCTTCATTCAACTTTCATAATTTCCATGTTGTGGTGTGAAAATTTCCATTTGTGAAAGACTTCTCTTTCATAGCTAGACACTTGGAATTGAGTTTTAATGCAGAACTATCATTATGTTTTGACTAATGCTTGTGATTTTCTTCTTTTATACATTTCCTTGTGGATAACTGATTGAGGGTAGAGTCAGTTTGTCCTGTTAGTACATGCCCTTACCTGCAGAAACTGGCTTCAGATATTAATTTTATTGATAAAGTTGACCACATTTTTAACACTTTAATGTTCTACTCCTCCTTTCATATATAGTATTCTTTTAAATTCAGGATTTCCTAGAATCATAGAATAGAATAATAGTTCAATCCCCTTGCACTCAGAAGGGACAACTGCAACTAGATCAGATTGCTCAGAGCCCTGTCCAAACTGACCTTGAATGACTCCAGGGGACGACATCCCCTGGAGAAGGATGGGATGGGGCATCCACCACCTCTCTGGGCAACCTGTTCACAGGATCATCATAGGATTGTCGGAGTTGGAAGGGACCTCAAAGATCGTCCAGTTCCAACCCCCCTGCCCGGCGTTTCAATAGCCTCATTGTAAAAAATTTCTTCCTTCTACCTGGTCTGAATCTTTTAGTTTAAAACAGTTGCCTCTTGTCATATTACAACAGGTCCTGCTAAAAATATTGTCCCCACCTTTCTTATAGTCCCCTTAAAGTACTGAAAGGCTGCAATAAGATCTCCTCAGAGCCTTATCTTTTCTAGGCTGAACAACTCCAACTCTCTCAGCCTTTCTTCATAGGAGAGATGTTCCAACCCTCTAATCACTTCTGTGGCTCTCCTCTGGACCTACTCCAACAGGCCCATGTCTTTTGTGTGCTGAGGACTACAGACCTGGAGACAGTACTCTGGGTGGGGTCTCACCAGAGCAGAGTAGGGATGGACAGAATGACCTTCCTCCACCTGCTGACCATGATTCTTTTGATGCAGTCCAATATTTCCTGGAGGTAAGTATTTTAAACTTCCAACATAATGTTCTTTATTAAAATATTGTACTATATAATGATTTTTATAAGGGAGGTATCTTTTATAACTTGATTCAGCTAGATTCAATTTTCATTGGTGAAAGTTGACAGATGATGTTTCTAAGATTATGTCTCTCTTCCATGTTCACTGACCATATTTTCTTGTTCATTTATTTAATTCTTTTCCCTCTGTTGCTTTCCCAAAAAAACTATTCCTAGTCAGTTTAAGACTGGCCATCATCTTTTTGCTCTCTCTCCTAACACCTCTCTTCTCCTCTTCTGGAGAGCTGAGATGCTAAAACCAATCAGAAATTATAATTAGGGAGAGCAGAAAAAGAAAGACAGGAAGAAGCATGCCTCTGATTTGGTAGCTGGGGTAATGGAAAAGGAAACCAGAATCAGTTGAAAATTATAGCTTGTCAGAACAAACTCTAACACTCAAAAATAAATCTTCATTTTAATAATTGATTTTCAATACCTATGACTTCTGCCAAACCACAAATTGTCCAATTACAGGTTCCGCTACAATTGTTTAACATGGCCTTTCCACTTTCACAATGTCACTCTGCTCTTTAACAAGATCACTTTGCTCAGGTCCCTTCAACTTGACCTTGAATTAGTTTTTATAGTAGCTTGAAGTGTGCAAAACTGTTCCTCTCTTTTACAGATCATTCTTATGGATTGTTTATGCAAAACCAGCAGTCATCTTTATTTCTTGTTCACATCTGTCTATTCTGAAATACATAACTACCTATGTTAAACTCTATTCCACTAATTCCATTGACTTATGGCAGGAAGACTTAATATATAACAACAACAAGAGAGAGAGAAAGAGAGAATAAGAAACAGTTGAAAGTTGGCTTAAACTCTTCTTTTATTACTTAAACTAATTTCTTAAAAACATGACAACTCTGACAAGTTAATTTTTGTTTATTTTAATTGGAGTTCTATGTTATACAGGCACCTATGATTAATCTGTCACCCTGGACATATAAATTATACAGATTTAAACTTTAGAGCACTCACTTCAAATATAATGTCATCAACCTTCTCTGAGATTCTCTCCAGAAAAAAAGCACAGCGTATATTTTTACAGCTACTTCTAATATACATCCCTCTTAATAGGGAACACTACAAAAATAAATTGAGGGCATGCTGAGCTACAAGACAACATTTAGATGACAGAGTATTGATTTTCTATAAAGTTGAGGGATTTTATATAAAAAATAGATAAAATCTTCAGGGAACAATTTGCAACTGAAATATGTGAAATTGGATGCCTCTAAGTCACACATCGATTTGATTTTCATAAGCACATTTGCTTGTCGATACTGTAAGTGATCATTGCTCAGTCTTCTTGAAAACATTAAATGAGATGAGACAATTATAGCAACAGCATCATTAGTGCTGGACCTCCTGGAAAGTTAGAGCTGGAAAAGTCTGTTTTTCCTGTTGGTGTTCAGCTTTACACATCCATGAAAACCCAACACAATCTATTCTATCTATTGGGTGCCAATATGGGCTCATTTGGGACCCTTCTGCTGCTGAGCAGTGGAGGATGAGGCTTACTGTATGTCCCTATGCCGAGAAGAATGGGACAACCACCTTCCATCAGCTTCAATCACAGTCTCCTTCCAGGCAGGCAAGACCCAGATTATGGCATAAGGTGTACAATGAATACCAGGAACAATTCCTTCTCTGATCCCTCTTTCGTTTTTGTTAGGAGTAAACCATAACAAGAAGGATGTACTTTTGAGATGGCCATTGTGACCAATATTGAACTACAGTACAGGATTTAATAATTTTTTTTGTAGTTCAGTACAAACTAAATGCAATCTATCTATGTTGTGGTAAGTGTTGTTGAGATGAAGTTATCAGAAACAGGATTCTCAGCCCAGTTTTCCAAAACAGATCCATAAAACATTTAACATTATTTTCAAACTTACATTACAACCAGATTGTACCTATTATTTTAAGCAATATCACCACCTTGAAGAATATGAAGGAAGAGACAGATTGGTGTGGAACAGACATGGATATTTATTTCTTTAGTAACAAAATAATTTGCAGAATTCTATCTGCTGCTAACAGAGAATATACAGGTCATAAAGTGCAGTTAGATTGTAAATTTATTTATAATGTGCCTTAACCACTTCCTTCTTTTCTGTTTACTAATCTGTCTCCTCTAGGAGTTATTCTAATTTTAATTCACCAAGCAGATAGTTAGGTGGTATGCAGGGTAGATGAGAATGGATCTTAGTCTCCAGCAAATACAGAATTTTCTGCTCAATCTTAATGCAATCTGAGGCATAGCATGAATGTGGATCAGTCCAATGTAAGATTTAAAATTAAAAAAATCATGGTACTGTTTTGTTGACCTGCAACTCTAGCAACTCTACAAGCAGGACCTATATCCCTTCAGAACATGTACTCCTTCAGTTTCTCACTTTGAGTCAAAAAACCTTGATAAAATATCTATTAGTGCTCAGATACATTAAAGCTATTATTAGAATACTTTTTCTAAGTTTCCAGTAGACTTCATGCATACACAGAACATGCAACCATAACATCTTCACCAGCATAACTATGTTGCATGTTTTCAGTACAGGGATGTACAACACAAAGAAGGAAAACTAGATCTATTTCTGTGGCTAAGCATAATGTATATGTTCCTTGTAGACCAGTTTCAAACAACTCAGGAACAATGTTTGTTCTTCAGGCATTTAGGTATGAAACCAGTTATCACATCCATACCACTAGCATAGTAGACACCTTTAGTGCTTTTCTGATTATACTGCCATCTAGAGAAAAAATATAACTCTGTATCATTAATCAATTCATAAGTTAAATTGCAAACCAAATGTTCATTAAAATTTGTTATCATTCTGCAACTGGATAGCCTTTGTGATTCTGTAACTGGATAGTCTTCGGGTTTCTGTAACCCACAGTTTCTTAAAATTTCTAATAGTTCCTTCAAAGTCAAATTTCTTAATAAGAAATATGCTGAGGTGTAAATCTATAGCTTTGTTTTGATAAAAAGTTCCAACAGTGGATTGGCAGAAATTTCTTGAAAATATAATTCATCTTTATATTTCACACTAGGTGCTGAAGAGTGGAAAATCAAATCACTAACAACAGTTTTATTAATTTTAATGTGACAAAGTCAAATTTATTATTCTAATTTGAAACAATTACAGTGATTCCCTCTGAATTCCCTCTGAATCTTTTTCTTCATAAGACTTACTAGCTAATATGCCAAGCTCTTTCATTAGCACAAATTAGAGCAAATGCAAGGATTTGTACTTCAATAAATTTTCATGGATGCATGAAATTGCATGGCCAATAATTGTAACTAGTTCAGTTATTTCAGAGATCATACATTGTGCAGAGGAAATTAAAGTAAACCATTACAAACTCTGACCTTGACAGTTTTCCCCAAATGAAGCAGAATCCTGCTATGCTCACATGAGAGCCCTCCAGAGAAAAGCCTTGCTTATTTTTTTCTTTTTTGGTGATCTATGAGTCTGGATCTCATACACCAAGCTGGGGCATGAGCTCAATTCTGGCACAGATTTCCAAGAGACACTGTCTCTTATCTCTGTGCAATCATGAATCATTGAGAAACTCTTAAAGGTCCTACAATAGTTTTCAGAAAGTTGGGATTACTACAGCCTCAGATAGTATATTTTTATTCTATTCTCCCAGGTTTTTGAGCAGAGTGTTTTTCTTCACCCGTCATCATTTTTGGTTGTGTGCTGCTGATACAAACTGTTAAACAACTGCTGTGTTCCATGAGAAAGACTCTCTTTTACTGCAATACAACTGAAACACAAACCCTTACAATTAACAAACGAATCTGAATGACAGGGAATCAACAGATGAAAACACACAAATGAGCCAGACAAGTAAGTTTAAGCAGGAACCACAAACCCACCTCACAGAAACAATAGAACCTGCTCACTAAGCACATGTCAGGCTCAGGTTCAGAGCAGAGAAGTTCTCACGTGTGAGCCCAAGTTTGTCAGAATTTCTGCAGAAGCCACTGCTCTGCCTTGTGTCACAAATCAACCAGTGAAATCACCATCTCTCTGCATGTTAGGCAGGCAGAGCAGTTTGTGTGGGCAGTGAGTGATAACTCACATGTATCCTGGTGTCTCTGGACTCCTGGAAGTGTTCCCTGCAGCTATGGACACAGATCCAAATACAACCTGGAAGAGTCTCAAGCACTCTTTAATTATTCCTCTTGTCTGCAGCTCAAGTCAGGGACGTGGTATATAGGTACTGATAATGAACCAGTTAGCCAAATCTCTGATGCAAACCAGACCTGATGGTTATAGAAAAAAGCAGTATAGTAGAGAAGAAAAAGTAACCTTAAAACAAACCAAACCAAAATAATATACAACAAATAGAGGGTGTGAAGTATTAGGGAAGCATCCCTTCATCCCAAATACTGACAGAAATTGAAAGAACCAAGAGTTATTTTGTCATGGGCTTCAGCCTATCTACCCTACCTTATCCTTAATTGCCTGACAGTACTGCAAATTTCAGAGGATACTACCTCTGCTAGCTAAGTGATCTTCAGACATCCAGGAAGAGAATAAAATCAGAGGCTGTGGTGTGAGGAGTATGAATGGCTGACTCTGGCATGGAGACTGTGAGTCCACAGGAACAGTTGCTGGGGACAAACGTGATGAGGCCAGCAATGAAGAGACAGTGCCAGGAGGACTGGGGCAGACAAAAAGAAAAAATGGAGTAAGTGGTGCCAGAGGAGTAGATACATGCAGGTCCCCAGGGTCTATCAAGTGTGTTAGACAGCTCCATTTTCCAAAATATCCATCCTTTCCTGTTCAAGGACTGTAACTGGCTACACCATTAAGGATAGGGAAAACCAGATTTGACATTAATTTAAGCATTGTTTGCTGTTAGTGCTGTTTAGTCAGTGTCCCATTCATTCAAAAACTGTCTAGTGCACAGGGCAAGCACCACACCCTGGATTATTCTAATTCTTGGAGGAATGCCCTGTCTTCATCATCATGCTTCTATTGTGCACTCTCTTCTGTATCTGGTGTCACATTCCTTGCTGAAATAAATGACTTTTTAAAAAGCAGAACAGTACTTGCTTCAAAAACAAACAGCAGGTTTAAAAGAAGGTATGTAAAAAATAGTATCTTGAAAAGGAAATATTTTGTGTAAATCTATTTTCACATGTGCCAAAAAAATCCACTTTTTATTGCAATAACTTAACATTTTGCTCAGATGAGGCTCCTGTACAGCAACTCTAAAAAGAAAAATGAACCTTTCCACTATCTATAAGTGATTTATTGTTTCCACACTGATGTTACATTTTATAATGAATGGAATTAGGACAAAATAAGGTTATGTATAATTACCAGAAGTGCTTGGCATAAGTACCAGTTTGTCGCACCTCTGCACATCAAACCCAGTATTCTAAAATGTAATTAATACCTGTCTCATTATTAACTGCTGACTTTGATACCAAAGGAAACAAACCCAGAGTTAAGATGAAAAAATACTCTGCAATGGTTTCATTAATGTTTGTTTATCTTGTCTGTGGAGCAAAGCCTAAAGGACTTTGTCAAAGACAACTTTTCTGGAATATAGAATATGCATCTCAGTATTTGACCTTATGACTATGGCCTTCATAATTACAGGTAATTAGTGATGCAATTGAGGCTTATCTTTCAGAAAGCAACATTAGTTCTCACTGGGCAATCTGGTCTTCAGCAACCTGTTCTCCAATTTTATTGTAAGATGACAAGTGACACTGAGTGCTGACACCTAGAAGTTTAAACATATTATGGTTGAAAGCAAGCAGTGTAATTAAGTCTTCTCCAGAAGTGCTGAAACCTGCAGAGGTCGTTCCATTGACATCTTTGTAGTTCTAGTTCCTGCTCTGAGTTTCTTCATCTGCTGTACAAACCCTCGAAAGCTTACTGCTACATCCCAATGCTGCTAACTTGAGTGGAATGCTATGCTTAATAGTACACTCCTTCTCTTCAGGCTGTTTCTATACTGATAAGCATACTAAGAGTCCTGACCTAGAATACATCTGGGAACTGTCAAATAAAATTGGTTGTTTTTTTTTTAAACTCCAAACAATAAAAAGTGCTCTTCTCCACCATGTATTTCAGTTTTCCTTCCTTCTGATAGTGAATGTTCTTTCATGTTAGTTCAAGGATGTTGCTGTTTTACCTTTTTGAAATTACATATTCAAACTTATCTTCTGTTGCACAGTGCATATTTGTTCCCTACATGTCTGCAGGAGATTTGTACATGGAGCGAATGATAAAAGCAACAAAAAAGAGACACATGGCATGGATTAGGGAAGTTCTTTTTCATTTTGGATGATTTCTAGCAGAGCCTGCAGTAAGTACTGCCTTATAGATAAGTTTTAAAAAATCAATTTAAGAGAAAATCATATCACTCTGTTAATGATAGATGGCACAGAAGAATACAGAAGCACTAGCCTCCCACATGAGAAATTCCAATGGGGCCCTTTTGTTGCCAGCTGAAAGGCCTCAGTAATTTTTAAAATGGAAAATATACAGAAATAGGGGTTAACATCAAAAAAAGGACTTAGATTTTTCAAGATATAAGGACTCTAGATATCACAGACAGAAGAGAATAAATGTGACAACATGTGGGATAGATTTGTCTTAATCCAAAAGTTAAGTATTGGTTACAGTTGTTGTTCAGACAAAGTCAAGTTTCTACATAACGGGGGACACTTCAGGTGCCACATCAGGATCTGCTGCAGTCTGAGGTGACTGAGGTTATTCCACATGATTTTTTGTCATTCATAAATGGTAATTTTGGACAACCTAGAACATCACAGAAAACATCAGGTGCCCATTTTTTTGGAGACCTGAATTTCACTTTAGATGTGCACAGCTAAGTGCCCCTGTTTCCATTGCAATCAGTGGAGTGTTAGTCAGTGCAGTCGATGAGGCTTAGTAAACTACTTATGTTTCTGATCAAGAGATGTCAGTTTTGGGGTGAACTGTATCTCTCTTGTGGTTTCACTGGATGCATTGGCTTCACTTCTAAGGACTAGCATTGGATCTGTCATAGCTAGCTCAAGTGTATTACAGACATGCTTAATTTAGAGGTCTTGATCTAGACTAAAGTGTGACCTGTGTTCAAAGAGTTCAGCAGAAAAGGGTCAGTTCAGCTACATTTGTCAGGAGAATTGTCCTCTAGAAGGGTATGTCCTGGAACCCACACCGGCTTGTTCAAACTCAGATAATTTTAGACATCTAAGGTCAGATAGAATGCATCTATTTACCTTTGTGATTTGTAAAATTAAGTGGCTACAAACTAAAGAAAAGTCAGAAAAATAGGAGACCTAAACTGTTTTTCTTTCTGTTGTAGAGTTGTTGAGGATGGCAACACTGGTAGAGACTATTTCTGAGGGACAAATCCTCAGCTGCAGTGGATCTAGCTCTGGCCAGCACTAAGGGTCTTGTTAGATGAGGGTAGAATCAGATTTACAGTCTATTTACCTCTACAGAACTATATTCATTTATGGTGGAGTAATAAATATATTGTACTTCTCTCCCAAGTCTTTCTGCCATCCACTGGTTGTCTGCAGCCTGTTTTCCCAAGGTTGTTCTTGTCTTAATGCTTTTAAACCATTTTTGCTTGTGAGCCATCATCAGACAAAGTGATTTACAACAGGCTTTACCCAGATCATAGTACACTGCCATAGATCCTTTGCCAAGGCTTCTTGACCTTTTTTTATTTAGAGTTCCTAGGGTTGAAGGATTACTTACATAGACATTTTGGTCATTTGAGATAAGGACCTTGACAATTTCATTCACACACTGCTAGCTTTATGAATTGTCCTCTGTGCCACGGTGTACAGCCTATGCTGTGAGAAGGACATGGATTTTAGATGGAGAATAGCAGTTATTCTCTCTCCTTTGTACTAAAACCTATGTTTTTTCCAGATTCTTAAAGAAAGCTCACCTTAAAATTTGTTATCCAGTTCTAGCCTCTGGGCACTTTCCCAGCTAAAAGGGACAGACCTTCACTGGGCTTAAGTCAGCATGCTTCTACTGCAGAAACCTCAGGTGTGATAGTTTATGTTCACATTTGTCTGCTTTACCCTTTGTAATCTTTGGCACCCTAGTTCTGCCTGTCTTTCAGCCCTACCTCCACGTGGCACTCCCTAGAGAAAGAAATAGGCTTTTGCTGCCATAAAAATCAATAACAACAACTTTGAAGCAAGGTAGAAGAAATACCTATGTATACATTCAGGGTTCCTTAAAAAAATATCTGCCGTCATTGCCTGTGCCTCTGAGACACAGACTGAATTAAACTTTAAGAAGCATCCATGCTTTCATTTCCTCTTCTCATTTTGACTATTCATATAGTGAATATATGAATATATGCTATTCATATCTTCATTGATTTTAATTCTGTGACTAAGCTGAAGAGGATAAGGTTTGTGTCCTTCTGCATAGTGCATGCACAAAAGCATACAGAGCCAGAGCACAAGGAAGCACAGTCTCACTCAAAGCCAGTACAAAGCTGTTCTGGCCAGAAACAAATGGGGTCAGGGCTCCTTCCCTTTAAATAAAGGAAAATAATTTATGAGAGGCCTCAAAACTATGCAACTTACTTCTCCCCTTCTCTCTGAAATAAGCCCTGCCCTTTGCAGTGGCTGATGTTAAACTTTGTAAAGACCCATTACATTGCCTGTCATCCATCAGACTTAAATCAACAAATTCCCTCTGGGTAAATTTTATTCATGTTAATGCCATATATTTTTTATTATTTTTTTTAATTTTTATTTTATGATGTTATTTATTATACTGTTATTACCATTATACCTTTATTTATTCAACTGAATATTCACCCTTTTACTCGTAGCCAGTCCCTGTTATTTCCCAGTTAAAAGTATGATTAAATGCAAGAAGAAAATTATACCCATCTGCAAAAGGGTATAGATTCATACCAATTTTTTGGACAGGAGCCAATGCCTGCCCTAACAGAATAACAATCTATCACAGTAATGTTGACTGGAGGCAAGTCAGAGAAGGAAGACTAGACAAGGATGCTGACCTGTACTAATAAGACTTTAACTGCTAGCCTGTGAGCACAGAAGCACATATAAGTATATAGTATAATCATCTTAACGGTATTTGTCATGCTACACTTTGGAAGAGCAGGATAGATAAAGGACCTATTTTGCTGCTTTGCAAAAGAAAAAAAAAAGTTGATTCCTTATAGTCAGCAAAATTCTTTACAAAACTTCCCAAGGAGAAAGCAGATGCTGAGTAGCACAAAATTAATCTTGTAACATACTAGCTATAAAATACAGTAACACAAATCAATATTGGAGTCCTACACTATCAGCTGCTGAGCATAGAAATAGTCAGCTGTATTGTGTAGGACATATGCTCTGCTCTCTGTTTTTTCACCACAGATTTCTCTTTTAGATCCTGAGTCAGTGCCTGTTGGAACCAGTGACAGAAACATGGCTTTGGATCAAGCCCTCAACTGTAGATTTATACTGGCCAGTAACTGAGAAATACCGCAGTTGAGTCAGTGCTGCAGTAGTGTTGCTGGTTCTGTTATTCTCTGCTGGAGCCAAATTACTCTGTGTTAGAAGAAAGCCAATCACTTTTGAAATATATAGTTTTAACACACCAAAATTTAGCCCTATAAGTGTAGAAGTGCTGTGGCAATTATTGGGTTCTGCAGGAAATGAACTCACTGTGTATTTAAGGCTTCTGTCCAGCAGCAATTAGGTTACTTTAATAGCTGAACACATAGCCCCTAATGCAGCAAAACCACTGCCTTACAACTTCAAGCTGCAGAAACACAGACTCTTTCTGGAGACACACTCATTAGCAGTTTTGCAGTTCACTGCAAAGGCACCCCACATCCTGCAGTAGCTCGGCTCACTGGGCCAAAGCTCAGGGAACAGGAATTTGTTGCATGAATATTCTGCCCCCAAACCTTGCTTCTCCTTTTAATTCACAGACAGCCTTCCTCAGTACCCATGTTTAGCAGGTGAAGACATGAAACTGATGTTCAGCACTGAAAATGAAACAGTCCAGGAAGCAACATCTCATCCTTCAACTGGTCATCTTTGAAGGCTGATATTTAAAGTAAGAAAACATGTCAGATAAATGCAACAGTCAAATATATCTATGGACTAGAAGGATTCATTCAGATAAGTCCCTTTGGCCCTGGCCACAAAGCCTCATACCCTCAAAAACATCTCCTCTTCTGTTTTCTGAAAGTCTCCTTGATCTTCTATATTGTGTGAGGGTCTGCAGCACCCTTCAGGTCCTGATCTGTTACAGGATGATCCAGCAAAGCAGTTCTATGAAATCGAAGTAGAATTAAATAAAGTTTAGCTTCCTGACTGCTGAAAATGATTGTTGCCAATGAGCCTGGCCACAGACTTTCACTATAAGAAAAATACTCTTCATGGCACAGTAGGTCAAATCAAATAGTCTCTTGCAATATTCCTACTTGATTCTTTATTAGTGGACAATGGTCTGATGTAAAGTTTTTTCCAATGATCTGTTTCCACTGACATCAACAAATCCTGGGGTCTTAGGTATCCCTTCCAACTTCTCCTTTCATTTAGACCTCACACTAGACAGAGGCAATATGAGTTACTATTACCACACTTTAGGAAGGAGCCTGTAGCATGCTGCAGATGCAGCCTTCACTGCTGGAGAGATAGGGCCACTCCAATGAAGCAATCTGCTTGGTTTGTATGAGACATTTATTACCTCTAGTGTCCCACTCTCTGCCTTTCCATTTTGTATTTGCTGTGTCATACCTTTCCCATATGAAGCCTTTTCTAATTAATTAACAAAGCTACATTTTAAATGGAAAAAATACATAAAACTTAGATAAGAATTCACCTTAATCAGCATGTGTTGATATTTTATGACACTTTCTCAGTTAATATTTACTTGCCATATCTATAAAAATGGCAATAAATCCCACAAATGTTCAGGGCATAGATGAAAGCTGCTGTGAATTCCAAGATGCATCTCCTGATTTTATAGCACACAGAACAATGAAGAATGCATAGGTAACTCACTGGAAAATGGGAGCCATACTTGGGCACATATTTTTTTCTTCTTTGTATTAGTTATATGCACAGGCAATTATGTATATTGGTGCTTTATCAAGCACTCTGGCAGGAAGATGCAGAGATGTTGGAAGAGACATGCTTCATTTCCTTGCCAGTACCTGACTTTCAGGACACTGCAGACACAGAGACAACTTAAAAAATATTCTCTTTTCTTTTCCCTGTGTCCAATTATAGTACTAGATCTCCAAAAATAATAGGTTTTATAGTTCAGTGGCTCAACCTGGAGAGAAAAGAAATAGTTTAGGTTGATGTAATTATTTTTCCTAAGGTTTCATAGAATTTTGAGTTCAGAAACCTGTAAAATTTTTATTCTTAAAAAAAATTACATCTACTTTGAAAAGAAAGCAAAGTTTTGAAAGAAAGGAAGGACCAAAAAAAAGAGACAAAAGAGAAAAAGAATGAAAGACAGAAAGAAAGAGAGAAAGAGAAACTAATATACATACTTGAATATTTACTCAACTTTGTTTTAAATTAGTCTTGGTCTTCTTAAGTGCATGCTACTTCATGCATGTGCATGACAACGGTTTGGTACACAAGACATTGCAGCCAGAGGATCCTATGACATACCTTTCTTTTCACAGTGTTTCCAATTGCTGCTGCCTCAGCAGTCTCTCCATCACTGTGACCACTCTGATCTGCTTCCAGAAGAGCGTTAGTAGCAATGACCAAAATTGTAAGCAGGGCTTGGATATGCTTGTTTCCTCTGTGTACCTTCCTATATCTCTGAGCCTGAGTGGAAGTTGGGAAGATAACACAGAATAATATTTGTGATCTAATGTATAATTCTTACTGTGTTTTGCAATAGCACCTCCTTGTAGCCGTACTGTTACAGGTACACAGGTGCATATATGTAGTTTTGTTTACCCTTGAGGATATAATATTTGATTACTTTCTTGATTTTTCATGATTTATTCCACCTGAAACTTTATGACTTCCATGGATTTAATGGAAATTTAACATCTCTGAAGACTGCTAAGGGAGAAATTTGTGAGAGAAGAGCTACCAGTGCTTTATTGGTACCTGTCAAATTCAGTAGATTACAGACTTTTTAATTGGAAAATAGTTCTTGTTGTTAGTCATGACCACTCATGCAAAATTTCCTTCTAAATTCCTTAGTTAACTGAACAGAGAAAATACAAAGAATTAGATTTTAAAAGTTTAAATGCTGAGGTTTTAATTGTCATTCTATAGCCAGGGTCACATAATTAATTAATATAGTAATCAGCCACCTAGTCATTGTTACTCAATTTACCATTGGGAGTTTTGGTTTTTATTTTGAATATGAGTTGGGCTTATAAGTCTGCTCAAATGTGTAAGTCTGAGCACATTTCTAAACTTTGTCAAAGATGCAGACAGTTAGCACCACTCCATGGGGAACACTTGCCATATTATTTTAAGAATTAACATAGCCCTTGCAAATACAAAAAAAATTTCTAACTGGCACATTCAGGTAGTCTCATATTAAAAAAATATATAGACCAATGGTGGATAACCATTGAGGTTGTTAAATATATTTGGTCTATTACCAAAAGACATCAATTAATTACTATGCAGAGATTCAGTGAATATATCACATTATCCTGAACTCAGTTTCTGTTAATACAACCATTAGTCTTGATTTGCATTGGATGTCGGAAATAGCAGGTCAACAAAGCAGAAACCTGTGGGATGCTTTTACAAATATTATAGAAACAAATGTTCTGATTAACATTTCATCACAGTAACCTACCAGAAAACCTTGCAAACTTAAGCTGGATATGCTCCCACCATCCAGAATGACGTATGCTAATCCCCACTGCTTCATAATTCTTTCATTAGCACTGAACTGCCGCAGCCACTGAGCAAGATTCTAGGGTATCAGACATTACCAATGCAGATAACAGTTCTTGAGAGCTTATGACTTGCTCCTCCATCTTCTGTGAATGTATGCCCTGCTTTTGCAGCTGAAGAGATGGAGCCTCCCTCCTCTGCCAAGTCTCTTTGGACAACAAGGACTTGGCTTCTTCCATTTATCAGGACTGCAATTTGGTTTTCCAGTGCTGACAGCAGTGTACCATAAATGACACACAGGCCTTGTGAAAGCAAACCTGTGGGAACCCCCTTGCCCTGTTATGTTCTGTGTCTGTGAAATGGGAAAGATGGAGAGCTGGAAGCTAAACAGACCCCAAGGACCCTTCTAAAGGAGTTTCAGTGGCTGAGATCATGCCTATTTCCTGTGTAGGTCTGTGAGGTTTACAGCTGCACCTGTAGTCCTACTCCAAGCCAGGTGGCTTTCAACAGTTGGCTCTGTCAGTCTTGGGGGTTCTTAGCCAGTTTGGAACTTTTTAAACTGTGGTCTCTGAATGCCAGAATATCTGTGAATGATTCCTAAGGGTTTTACAAAAAGTAACTATGAAAAGCAGAACTACTGTACATGGGTTTCATCCTTTGGGGTCCACAGCTCCACTGGAAAATGGCAAGGCTCTGTAGGCAGAGAAATCCCTCATCTTCAGAACTTACAGGGTCTTCTCCAAATGCTGCACCTGCTCCCCTCCCTCACAGCTCTGCCAGTCCACAGGGATGGATGAAACATCTTGAGCAGAAGTGTCTTTAGCAATGATGCCTGTACGTTTTAGATGACAAATAATTAATAAACCAGATGACTAGCTTTCAGTTATTTTACTTGCAGAACAGTTTTAGATCCCTGTAACAGAAAACAGCTTGTACATTACAGCCCATACAGTGATGTAGATGGTTGTGGGGTATCCAGGATCAATACCAATTCACAGAGGCTGCTACCCAGGACTTGCTATTAGGAATTTCATCTCTGGCTTTAATGAAACCTGCATTCTACACTTGGTCAACAAGATTTCTTGCAGTAGTAAACTGCACTTCCCACTGCTGTGGGAGCAGTAATGCCCTAAGCTCCACAGCTTGTTTTTTCACAGAAGTCGCAGGTTATTAAAGTATCTCTACCTACTAATAATTGTTCAGTACAAATATTTGTTCAGGAGTTATTTAACGGCTGTTAAATATGATTAATGTAAATATGTGTGTTTATTTAAATATTCCATAAGTGAAATATTAATATTATTAAATATTGAGCAATTTTAAGAATTCCTCAAAAACTTAATTGGCCTGGATAAAAAACCGATTTTTTTCCTCTGTAGCATGGGGCTTGTACAAATGTTAAGCTCATTTGTATTAGAGAATTCAGCTGGTTTTAGTGAACTTTAAAAATCCAGTTTGTTGTATCACACCTTACACTCACATCTTACTGTTTATGCTTAGGTATAAATGTAGGTATAAAATTTGTTATTAATTGTATTTTATTAGGAAAGTCTGAAGTCCTACAACAGGCTAGCAGAGAACTTGATACATTATGTTGAATGATGTCTCCATTGTCTTATCCTTTCTGTTGGTCTTTAATAGTACAAATGCTCTTGCTGTGGTTTGACATGCAAGGAAGAGAAATGTTTTCAGATGACATATACAGAAATAAAAAATGTATTCCCTGATGTGTTTGTCAGGCTGCATGCTGAGTGGCCACCAGTATAAAGCGGAGAGGAAAACTTCCAAATCAACAGAAAATCTGACAAAGAGCTTGCAGTGCTACTAAGACACACAAAAATTATCCATTCTGGATCAAGGCATCACATGGCAAAGCAACAAGCTCTTACAACATTGTAGGCAATTCTAATATTTTCACATCTGAAGTGCAGTGATTGTGCATATCACTAACAGGAAACTGGCAAAATTAGAGAGTATTCAGAGTAAAGCAGCAAAATTGCTCTTGTAGCTTAAAGATTAAATTATAACAAATTTTAAAAGTTCAAAACATGTATAATTTTAGTTAAAAAATGTGTTGGCAATAATGTGTAAATTTAATTTGCTTATAAAATCACAATGATATTGAATATTTTAGTGAGATGCACCAAACAGTAATTAGGAGTAATGGGGTGTAAAAAGGAAAGATGATGTGTTGGACAGTTACCAGGATGTGTGTGCATTTGGTCTGGCTGAGATGGACTTGATTTTCCCCACAGCAGCCCCCACAGTGCATCCAGTCATGGTCAACCCACCATAGTGTGTTAAAGCATAATGCATTAGGATGTGAAAAACAGTAATGCTGAACAAGGTGGAATATTAACATTTGCAGATTAAAGATATATTAAGCAAAGAATGATAAGCAGTCTCTGGAAAAAACAAGCTTTTCTGACACCATGTTCTTGATTTTTTTATTTTTTTTTTACTGCAGCTGTATAAGCTACCATCACTCATGAAAGTAATGAAATTACACAGACACAAATGAGAGTGATGCCACCATCTAGTTCTGCAGCGAGAAAAGATTTAATATAATTATGACTTGGGACTGTCTTTGTGCTCTTATAGTTAGATTTACTTAGAAGATCTTATATGTTTAGGCTTAAAATATTGGGCCTCTGACCCAATTTATCAATGACTCCTTGGTTCCCACACGAATTGCCTGTGTTGAATTGCCATTGGAAAATCAGTTACAGCCCTGCCTGTGACAATCAGTGATAGCTGTCCATGGAAATGTCTTGTAAGAGCAATACAGTCACACCTCTGAGAGCTGGGACAGCCTCAGGCACTTGTGCTGTGCCACCCAGTTGAACTAAGCCACTTTAAGCAATCACAGATCTACAGAAGCTAACTAGAAGGGAAATAAAAAGCCAGTGTGATCTTCGTAGCTCCTCTGCCAGTATGAGGTTCTTGCCAGCAATTAATCAAGAAAAGTAGATGATAATATTTTTCTCCACCTAATAATGCATCCAGCATACTTTGAATACTTCATTAGAGAGGTTCTATTAAAGTGATGAAAAATGAAAAAAGTTAAAATGAATTTTTATTTTTTACATTTATGAAATGGTTCACTTTGGTTTAGAAACATCATTTTTCAATTTTAAATTTCCAGCAATTACAGAAAAAAGGGTTTTGAGAAAGTTTAAATAACCCTTAAATGAAACATTTAATCCTGCATTCTAAAGGCAAGCAAAACATTCTGATTTATCCAACAATAAATCCCCTATTATTTTTGCAGTTTTAATTCTGAATTATTGCCTCTAGCTAGGATGTGCAGAGTTTTCATAACAGAACTTCTAGTGTGCAAGCAAGAGCTGATTTTCTGTGTAGCAGATCAATCCCTTAAGTAGCTTTACCCTTTATCACCTTGGAAAGGGATCAGTGCCAATCACAGGCCAAGCATTTATTTTCCATAAGTAATAAACTTGTGATTATGGTGAACGTACAAAACATCTTTTGTCTTTTTACAGTTATCAAAGGGAAAGGAGGTGTTTTCTTAAACAATGATGCCAACTGCTTTGTAAACAAAAATGTTCAGATGATCTGCATACACCTGGGCAGATATGCATCATTGGATTTGTATTTAGCATTTCCAGGTCTATTTTAAGTTAAGAGCATATGCAGAATCTGGAATATGGTTTCAGTAAGCACAGCAGACTGATGAGAGGTTTGCAATTTTCTAGCCATTTCTTTAGCATTCTGTTGAGTTTATATTGGCGTCCTTAGGCTCCTGACTGGAAGTGCTATCCAGAAATGAGTTACCAGGGACAGTTACAACAAATCTGTGATACTTAGCATTTTGTCTAAAACAATTTTTTTTTCTCAAATTCAGTATTGTTGGCTTTAGAAAGTCTAACCTGCAAAGCAAGGCACTATCACGCAGACATTCAGGATTAGATACAAAATATCTAAGGGTTGTCACAACTACTGATGTGTAGGTGGTTGTCTATTTGTAGTATGCAATGCAATCATTGAATATTAGCTCAGTGTAACATTAGAGATGTTTTTGTGGTGGAATTTTGTTTTAATTAATTTTCCCTGTTGAATCATTTCATTATTTGTGTAATTCACAAAGTAAACCAGCTGTTCTTTGGCATCTGCTAATAAAAATCTATGAATGGGAGTAAATAATAAAATGTAATCTGCCTGCTCGCTGCAAATTAAATAAAAAGCAATAGCTTTAGGATAATGTATATAGAAATAAAATTCATCAGATAACACTCCACATATAAAGGCTTGAGTTAAATCAGCATTTTGAATGGACAAAATGATACACAGTGGCCAGTTCAGCGCTACTGCAGGGATTTCCTTTTGTTTCTGCAATGAAGCATTAAAAAACCATTCTAAGTCAGAGCAGCCATAAAGCTAAATGACCTATAGTTTTGACCTACTGTGTTCACAGTCCTTGATAATTATGCAGGGAGTTAAAACAACAATATAGTAAGGAGATGAGCATGCCTTATGCCTCATGCCTTAGCCTGCATGTGTTGCCTTTCTGTCAACATCTCAGAGAAATGCCAGCATGTGCTTATTTTATCCGAGTGTGTGCATGCATGTGTGTGTTAGCAAATAATCTAGTAACAACAGATGTACCATAATTATGACTGAGCTGATTTACCTTCCAGGAAGAAATGATTACTTTTTCTGTAATGGTTATTCTGCAACAGTTCAAAACTCAGTAGTGGACCAGTAGGAGTCCTGTAGTCTAATAGGAAAATTTTCCATTCTTAAATGGAAAACATACTTTGCTAACTACTGCTTAATGTTCTGCAGTTTAGAGATTTCACATACTGCCATGTTATGAAGGCAACTTGTGGCACTGATGATGATGAATGCTGTAGAGTTAGGTACTCTTACTACACTTCAGAAGAAACTGTATCCTTTGATGGCTTGCTAGAGTGCTCCTGCAACAGAATTCAAAAGCATGGTTTGACAGCTCCAGTTAGAGATCTATTAGGCTCTATTCTTTCTTCACTTCTATGAAACTTCCCCATGAAAGCAAAATTTTCTTGGGTTCACACCCATACAGGTTCACAAAGAGGATCAGCAAGAGACTAGGCTGTACTTTCCTCAGGCCATGCCAAAACATGGGGCATTTCAAAGGAGCAAAGTAGAAGTCAGCACTGAAGTCAAGCAAGGACTGACCTCTTCCTGAACCTCTTTAGCACATTCTACAGTGGCACATCAAATGGGCAGAAATCATTCTCAGGGTTTTATTTAAAAAATGAAAGCAGAAGAAGTGGATTCATGCTTGTTGAGGGTCTTTGTCTGCCATGGACCTCAAAGCACAGGAAAAGCCTCATGGCACAGTGAACGAATATTTCTATGGACCAACTTTGCAGTAAAATATTTTCCATTTTCTAACCTTTTCCCATAATATAACCAAAAGACAAAAATGAGTCTGCAAACTTTTACAGTGTAACAATGGCTTTCATTTACACAGTTGTATTTTGCTAGGAGTTTTCACCAAAACACAAAGAAAAATTTCCTTCTTCTGGTAGTCTTAAAATACAGGACAGAAATTGGACCACTGAGCTGCAGGAACAAAAGGAAAAGGAACTGCAGTTTCTGTCCTGCTGAACTCATGGCAGAGTTCTGTTCTAGGCTGATGCTTGCCCTTTGCCCAGATTTTTTGATTCTTCCCTTGAATTTTGTTGTGAGTTCTAGAGGGAGTTAGGAGTGATGTGCATGAACAGAATGATCTTGTGCTTACAAATATTGCTTTTTAAAAAAACAGTGCTTATGAACTATATTTCTGAAATATGTTACATACTTTGAAGTTTTATGGATCCCCAATGTGCTTTATTTCAATATTAGTAGGACTTTTTCAGGCAGGGACAATAAGAATTGTGAAGACAGTGAACTTTATTTTGAGGGAATATAGCTTCTTTTTTTTTTTTCTTTTTCTTTTCTTTTTCTTTTCTTAAAGTGACCAACAGCAGGAGAAACATTTTAGATGATTAGATGCTATTTTAATCAAGATTTATTAAATTATTTTCGTTTAAAAAGGCTTTTTTGAGATGGAAGAGGAAATGTGGGAAAAATAGCCATTTTCTATTTAAATATCCACTTTCTCCCCTGAACGGATTCCAGAGCACTTTACAAGCCATCAGACTTAGTATGCCACAGGGACCACTTGTCTGAAATGTCATCTTCTCTGAGGTGGAGTCGAGCAGGCATTTTCCTGCATCTAGCAGCAACATATAATGGATTAGCTCAGAAATGAGAATTACCTTCTCTGCCTAGAACTTGTAAAGGAAGCTGTACTACAGCATTCTTGGTGCTCTGTCAGTCTACACAACAGACCCAAAGACTTGCAGTTACACTGTCCTTGAGCCCAAGGACATTGCTTCTGCTCAGATTTGTACCTGTCTGCCTCAGTGAAGGTCAGTCCCTTCCCATGGTGCTTGGGGCTGTAAGGCTGTCTGCTCCCCTCAACTTCTTCTGAGATGAGTCATGACAGTTCCTATTCTGCAAGAAACCTGGTATATAACCTCCATTTTGCTGTGTCTCAAACTCCCATCCCAAAAATATTTCCCCATGGCTACCCCTTTTTGTGGTCTAAATGGCTTATAAAAAGTAGGGGATAATTTCAAGCATAACGAGATGCCTCACCACAGAGCTGAATATCCTTCAAAAACTCTTAACATTTCATTGTTTTGGTAATGTTTCTAAAATGGTTCTTCCTATTCCTGTCACTACAGGGAGAGTTACTTGTTGCTTCCACAAGAACCTCACCTCCCTTTGGTCTTCCTGATCTAACCAGTTGCCAAAGAACATGCTGCATCTTTTAGGTACAGGATATCAAACAACCTTCTTGTTGCAGGTATTCACTGAGTGACAAGAATGTGGCTGGGGCACTGCTGTATTGGACAACTTTGACTTCAGCAATGCAACTCAATTCTCCTCTGCCTAAGGCTGGGATGAGCTGCCTTCTGCAAGGTAATAGTCACCCACCAGTGGGTGGACAGATACTGAACTGCTTTCTCTGCCTATTAAGATCATTGTTAACCATTTCTCTTCCAGTGAAAGAATCTGGCATTTTTATATTTCTCCTAAAAGCCAGTGGATTACAAGCATTTCTGAATTTATGAGTAAGAATTTGAAACCATTTCATTTTAGAAAACTCTACAATTCATCAGAATGTTTTATTTTGTTGGTGCCAAGATGGCTTATGCTGTCACTGTAAATGTAACATGCAATCATACAGTTTAAAATCAATCTTTAAAACAAATAAGATAATAAGATGGTTTATGTTCTTGGGAAAAGTAACATAAACTTATGTAAGTAATTCTTTAAGTAAAGTGCCTAGGTAAATATATAGCCATGAGGAGTTAAAGACAAAATGTAACTGACTATGAAAAACATGACATTATCCAGTGTACAAACTAGTCTGACACAGTAAATTAACTAGCTTCCTCTTATAAATGTCATATAGAAGCTTCAAAGTGTAACTTCATTAATAATTTTCCCTAATGTATTAAGGATCTTTTGGGATTGGAGATATGGCAAAATCATATATTTCCCCATGGTGTCACCAAGGACACATCTACAGAGCAAATAGCAAAACAGCTGTAATGATAAAGGAGAGTTTCAGTGAGAGTTTAGATATCTCCTTGTTTTCAGAGAATGATTTAAAAAAAACCCCTATTCTACTTCCTTCTTCACTGCTTATCTCAAACTGTACTTTGTATAGTTCCCAACACATTGTGGAACCCAATGTAAAACAAGCAGCAAATAATAACAACTATTCTTGGTACCATTATAATTTTAAGACATTAATCCTTGTTTGCTTAAGCAATTGGAGAACTACAAGCTGGATTTTTGAATGGTCTGAGAAAATAATGAGGACAAGAGAAATGTCCTCATTACCTTCATGGGGGGCAGGTGATGTTTTTGTAACTGACTGCAATTAAAATGCAATTCAGTAAGAAATATTAAGCTCTGCCTTAACACATTTTTAGTTTAGCTAAGAAGGTTGATTCTCCTTCTAGATTACTATATCCTACTGAAAATCTACTTCCAATTAATATAGTATTATCACTGTATTTATTTTTTACTGTATTAATATATCCTTCAGATAAAGTTCTTCAGTTCTTTTGGGCCACTTTACCTGTTCTTAAAATATTTGGGTGTATCATAGCAATCTGGTATGACTTCATCAACTTTTGAAGTGGCTTCATTTGATACAGGGCATTAGCTCATATTTCAGGCATTCATAAACACACATTTATGCTGAGCAGGGAGCTTCTTCTGGAGCTTAGGAGAAAAAAGAAGGTGTATGGCCAGTGAAAGCAAGGTCAGGCAGATGGGAGGATCACGGAGACACTGTTTGCAACTGTAGGGAGAAACTTCCCTATGCCCTGGGGAATGTGGGGGGTCCCAATCAAGTGGAAGTTAGAAAATGTTGTCCCTAATTTCAAGAAGTGCAACAGCAACGACTCTGGTAACTACAGACTTCTGCATAGACAGCAGTTGAACTTGATGTTCCTTGTGGGTCCCTTCCAACTCAGGACATTCTATGATTCTATGTATTTCAGTCCAGATCAGCTAGGCATGAATCAGAATCCCTGTCCCAGCTTGGGATACCACTGTCTTACCTACAGTGTTACAGAATGTATTCATGTGAAGGTTGACTCCACTGTGTTGTTTCTGAACTTCACAGTATTACCTTGGACAGGTTTTGGCCTGAAGCTGCACAAAGGCCATGACCAAATTCAAGTACCATGATTTATTTACATGAAAAGCAAGGAATGTGACCTTTCAATTAAAGCCATTCCCTACAGAGCTGCAGGATCTCATTTACTTGGAATGCAAAGACTTTTCCTTGTGAACTAAACTCCTCCAGATTTAGGGAATGCAGCCTGTAATACTGTAGCTCTGGTTTTATCACATATGTATGCTTCCTCCTAAAGAGTTGTATAACATATGCAGATTTTACTAAGGTGTAAGTCTATATGGCCTGATGCAAAAATTCTCAGCAAAAAGCTGCTCTCTGCTTCAAAGCTAAAGGACTGATTCTGATGTCACTTAAACTTTGATATTATGAAGTTAATATGTACTCATGTCTGTGATAACTCCCTCTCAGCTATCTGCTCCCAAGACAGAAGACTCATACAAAAGTCCTGAATGCATCTTTGCATGAATCTTCAGTGAGTCATTAAATTTTTCAAGTTAACATTTTGCATAAAACAAAAATTTCACTTCTTACAGATTTTCCAATTAACTACAACTACACCAGTGTCAGTCTGGAGTAACTAAAACCTATTTTCCTTTCTAGTTAAATTTTTGTATTTCATTAAAAAGAGACTGAGGTATGCTTTCAAGTAGGATAAGGAGCAACTAAACCAGTGGCTTCTGTGTAAGATCAAAACTTGGCTTAAACCCCCACCATTTAATTAACTCTTTTTGCCTGCTCACTCATCCCTTCAGCTCCTCCAAAGCCTTTAGAAGTAAGTTGGGACACATATATGAGACAAACACAAAGCTTTCTGGGGTTTGTTTGCTTTGTTTTTCTTCCTTTGGAAGCTGAAATAAAAGCTATCAGGTGGAAAGGATGTTGCTGGCTAAGTAAGAGGAAGAACTGGAGATAAGTCACAGGACTGCCTGTGGGTTTGGGAAAGCATGCTGAATGTACACCTGAAAATACCAGCCACTTTACAGATGTGAAGATTGTTGTCAAAGCATTTAGGATTAACTGTGAAAAGATCATTTAAGCACATTATAGTAATGAAGTATTACCAGATGCTTATAGTATGCTGTTCTGAATCACATCTCTTCCTGTGTTTCTGCAATGGATATATGTAGCATTGGTTTGATGGGTTGCAAGAATGTGGTTGTATAATGACTGCACTGACACTGAGTGTTCAGATATTTTGGTATAGAGCTGGGGACTCAAAGGTTTTAGGGATTATTATAAAAAGTTGAAGTAATATTTTTAAAGCTGAGGTTGTCTTTGTGTCAGATTAAAGTCTCAGCTCCCGGCTCTCACAGAATTTACAGAAACAGCAGGTCCAGAGCTTATATTTCGCACTGTTTTGCACTAGGTTTGGACAGTCTCTCACAGGCTAAACCAGTGTCCTAGGGAGGTAAGTCCTGCAGAAGCAGGTCAGAAGTGATCACAGAGACAGCAGACCACACTCCAGACCACACAGAGAGGGTCAGGGTGCCACTGCCTTAACTCTGCCTTAAAAAAAATTCTGCCTTAACTCTGCCTTTAAAGAAATTCAGCCCTAAATCTAAATCACTTGTTTTGAGTCCAGATCTGAATGGACATTATAAAGGACAAATGAGTGCAAGACTATTCTTATCACTGCCTCTTTCCTAAGAAATAATAACAGAGTACTAGAGAGTTATGTGGAAAAATCAGTGTTCAACCTCCTAACCGAAAGGAGAGAGTTGCCACCACCTCAGCTGATACTACTTCCAGCAATAAGAGAAAACTTTAGACTTTCAGACCACATCATGATCTTCACCTGATAGGTAGAGCAGACCAGAGAGCAGCTATTTAAAAAAGAAGAGAGGAAAAAAAATGAAAAGAAATGACAGAACAATTGCATTTCTGTTGCTTATTATACACAGGGACCATTCAGCTGCATGTAGCTCTATGAATGGTCTTGCAATCAGGTTGGAAAAGCACTTTTAGTAAACTAGAGCATAACTTTAACCTCCTCTAGGGTTAACTGGATGACACCAGATAGAGCAGATGGAAAAGTGGCAGAGGCTGCAGGACCAATAGGCATGTTGAAGCTCAGGCAAGAAAATGCTCTCTAAGTGTAGTTTACATCTTGGGATTTCATTTAAGGTTAGTTGAACTTTTCAGACATGTGGTCCACCCTGAACTCTTTAAAAATAAAAAAATACCAGCAGGTCTGCAACATCTACTGCTCTAGTTTCTGTGTGCAGCCAAATCATTCCTACTGCTTCAGTGACAGTCAAGGCAGATAATTTATTTGCTTATTGCAATCCTTCACTGCAGATTTTAGCAACTCATTAAATAAAAGCACATTCCTCATAATGCAGAATGTATTGAAATTTGCCATCTGCTTCATTCTAAGTATCTATAGGGTTTGGTTGACAGCTGCAGCCCATCACTGCCCCTCACTTTTGACTCCTCTTTTCCTGGCTTTGGCACTGTTCTCTACACATTTGAAACAAAAACCTCTTTTAAAGGTTTTAACCTTTTGGGCATCACTGGGCATCACTAGTGAGAAGAATGTGCTTCTGAGTATGAAATTAGAATATTAACAAGAGTGTGAATCTTTTCTTCACACCACAAAGAGGAGCAGAGACACTGGCAGATGAATCTCCTACTCCAGAAATGTTGGCAATTGAGACAAAATGCCATGAAGTGGGTAAGAAATATATGTGCTGGGAAGTAACTGTCTGTTGCACCCAGCGCAGCTGGCACATGCTACACTCTGTGCATCAGCTGGCAGATCAGCATCTATCATAGAAACATTTAAGATGCCTATTAAGCTTTTGGCATAGGCAGTGGGGACTGTTATCATCTCTCTTGCTCTATGGAATCCTTTTGCAGTTTCAGACCATTTCCTTGGAAAGACACATCCACATGACAAAACTGTGGGTGCAGTAGCATGCAGAGGAAGTATCTGGATAGGATCCAAGGACTGAATGGCATCTGTAGCTACTGTAGCATTATCAGCTCTTCTGCTTCATTTCAGTAAGTGTTCTGCTGGATTTCCAGACATCCAGCAGCATGCCTGCCATGCTGCCTGTCCAGAGATCACAGCCCTAGGGCCCCTCTGTGTGGTCCTGTGTCACACTCAAGTGCCAGAACCCCCTCACTGCTCACAGGATGGGGAACTGATTTGTGCTTGGTCAGTGTGTTCCCCAGAACATCAGGTTCTTTCTATGGTCTAGTGCAGGAAGACATAGAATAGCAATAGAAATCAGACAGTTTTTCTTTTTTAGTGTTGCCTTCCATGCTCATTTGATATATAAGGGTACTACAGTACAGGGAGGCATATACTCGTTGGATTATTGTTGTCAATCAAAGGCAAACCACGCAGTAAATTCAACAGTGACACAAATGACAAATAATTTTAAAGGAAAAGAGAACCAGGACTTTGCTGCCTACTCAGTACTTTTCCAGGAGACAAAGGACTTCATATTCTTGTGCTGTCAGTCTTGCACCTTTTAAAGGAGTGACTTCACTAAGAAACCTTAAAATGCTAAAGAATGATGACAAATATAGCAGCTATTTTGTCTGCAGAAGAAGAGCATTTCATATTTCATGTAGCCTGTTTAATGATGTTTTATCTATATTAACAGTATCTTCCAGGAAGCAACATATCTTTTGTGTCTCTACCTTTCTCTTCATTTCTTTCACTCTAAGAGGGCTAAAATGTTTATTGAGGGAAAATGTGGTGCAAAGAGAAGTACTTAATTATCACATGACCTCACCTTATTTTAAAAAATTCTTAATCCTATGGGTCATTAAAATTTCCTACTGCTTTAACTCTTCTGAAAGGAAAAGATATATCTTTGCAACTGGATATTAAAAGTTATACTAAAATGATTCATGCTAAGCTATTTCCCATTTATATCTTTTCAAAAATAATATAAAACCTTTCACATCTAAGCAACAGAAAGGTATTAGTCATGACCTGAACACATTGTAACAATCAGAGTAATGAGACAACAGTAGTCAGGTGTATAATTTATAATTTTTAATCATTTTAAGTTCATTTTATTGATAGAACAATATGGCCTTTAATTTTTCTCACATTTTTCAATCACATTGTATTACTCAATTGGTTCAATTACATATGTAGTATAACCTATTCAAAAAATAATTTACTATCTCTATCTCAGTCTGTGATTGGTAATTAATATCTTCCACATGAAATAATTATGTTGCTTCTCCATTCTAACATAGTCAAATCTTTTAGCTATTCATTTTTAAGATATGAACAATAACTGCATTTCACAGAACAGTGTACAACTCCCTTTTAAAATGTCTTCTATGGTCTTATTCAATAAGAACATAACTTTAAAGCAACACAGATACATTTTATGCAGCTATGAAAACCCTTTAATTTAGAAATATCTTGTAAAAATTAAGGTCTTTATTCTAAATATTATCTAAATTAATAGTGTCTGAAAGTAATCATTACTTACACCAGGGTGTCCCTTACCTAAGAACCTCTGTTGTCCTAAAGAAACCTTCCGTGTTCATGAAGGACACAATCACCACAGTGCAGGTTTCTACCCCTGGCAGGCTATGAAAGAAGGTCAGGGAGTCCAGGACTGCAGACAAGTGTATTTTATGAAGGCACTTTCCTGCTGGGTTTGAGGTGTTCCCATATCATTAGTGTGGAGAATTACATTGCTTTAGGCCATACCACCAGCCTCAAAACATTTTTTCAAATGAATTGATTTTAATTAAATGAGTTAAAATAAGAGTGAATGAAAATTCATCTACAAACTCTGTGACAGTGCAAATGATTATGCAAAGAAAATTGTGAGGGCTTCATTGTCATGTAACACATGACATGTACATAAAAAGATCACATTCAAATAAAACTTGTCTGTAGGAGGACATTTTATTGCTTTAAGAGTTATGCTGTGTGTAAGGAGAAATTCTGTTAGACCAGTATGTAAGGATTTATGCAGGTCTTCCAGTTTGTGGTGTGAAATAAGATAGACTAGTGGAAAATCCAACACATTTACTAGTGGGCCTATAGCTGTAAAAATAACATATATGGTGTAGTAAATCATACATAAACTGACATAGATTTATCACTTTCACTCTGTAAGCTAGACCTGAATCACTGCTTGTATCTGATGGTCTTCCTATCAGCAAATCAAAAGGAGGACTTCATTAATTTTCAACAGGTTCCATAAGTACAGTACATTAGCTATATATATATATATGTACTGAAGGAAAACAAATACCAAACCAAAGGAAAAATAAATCAAAGAAAAACCCACAACACAAGAAAACCCACCCACCCAACCAAAAAACCACAAAATAAAACCAGTACGGATTTCCTTGCATAGTATTTGATGATAACTTTTTTGAATATCAAATTCCAGTCACTGCTTTCCATTATGTCACACCTGCTCATGCCATTTTTGACTTTACATTACACAGCCATAATGCAGAGTGACTTATCTAGTGTAACACAAAGTGAGGCATTAGCAAATGTATAAATAGCTTTGAGAGGGAATCAGATTTAGCAAGGAAATTTTGAGTACATCTGACAGTTCAGATTTTAATAGACTTTTAGTCAGTTTGAAACAGAAGTCTATGTATTTGCATTATTCAGTGCAATTTAGTATGAATTACAAGATAAGAAATGTAAAGAGACATTCTGGTGAAACTCTGTGCCAGAATATGCTAAAGAAACATGGGAGCTGTACTTTGAGACATTACATATCACATTCAAAGAACAAAAAAGACCAAGTATCTAGAGATTCATGTTATTTGATACATCAGGCTTAATCCTGAAAATACTTAAATCTCTGAATAATTTAACATATTAACAGTTAAGATAATATATACCAGTTATTCTGTTGATGTTGAGGAATCTAAGCAAGGATGTGCATGTAAGTGTGTGTGGACAATGCATAATCAGTCTCAGGCTTTTTATTGTCCAACATTTTTGTCTCCTTTCATTTTCAAAAAAGTACTTTTAGTACTTAGGAAAATAAAATTTTGAAGTATGGAAACATATGAGAAGATGTTAAATTATGTAATAACTATTGTACAGGAATATAGTTCAGCTCATTCAAATGAATATTCATAATTGCATGGTTACTTTATTTCCATTGTTTAATTTGTAACAAAAAACAATCAGAAAATGCAAAGAAAATCAAAGCTTCTTCTCCTAGAATAAATGATTGTGAAGAATTTTCTACAGAAGAGGGGTTTTTTTAATATGTTCTCTTCAAAAAATATGGATTGTTGACAAAAAGAGTAAAATTTCCTATTAAAAATATTTTAGAAAAGTAGCCAAATTTAAGTCAAATAAGACTTGGATTAAGAATTTCCATTACAATAAGGTGAATATAGAAATACTGTCTTTATTTATTCAGATATCTTTTCTGGAAAAAAAATATATAAGATTACAATGTTAATATTAAGCAACCTTTACACCACTGCCTTGTGATTTAAGACTTTTTTATTGTGCTACACTAGTATTGCCTTTGCATATTTCTGGTTGAAAAATACTTAATATTTTTAGAGCTTCTCCTTGATTACTCCACTGTGTTTTAGAGGAAAACATAAATTCTATCAGTACATATATGGGCAGCCAGCAAGTCCTATTCAGATCTGAATTCTGAAATATGTTTAATTTCTGTAACATGGCAGTGGTATTTCCATCTACTAAAATTACACATATATTTCTGCAATGAACCACTCAAAAGTGACTCACAACAAGAGGCAGAACATTTGCACTTAGCACCATTCTGGCTTTGTAATTTTTGAGACACGTTATATTTCAAATTGGGGAACATTTCTGTACTTGTTAGCAGAGTTTGCTTTTTGCAACAGGATTGCATACATCTTCCAATATAGATTGGAACCTAAATTAACACTGGAGCCTAGATTAGCAATCATAAGATTAAAAAAAAAACTAAATATTTTTTGTACCTGGATATATTTATAGTTTGGCAGTATATTTGTTGTTCACCAAATAGAAAGTAACTCCAGAAACCCCAATATCCCTCTTGGAAACAGGAGATTAGCTTTATTACAGCAGAGTATCTTATCTAATATGAACAATTTGTACTTAAACAATACAACAGTGAATCAGACTACATAAAAGTAAATCACAACTTTTTAATAATAAAAAAAATTATAAACCAATTTTAATCTAGTTTAATGTTTTTCCCTTTTTTTAGGTTCATGAGTTTAGTTGACTCTCTCTGGAATACATAGCACAGTTGAGATACATGAGACAATCACTCATTTGCAAAGAGTAAGAATAACTGAGTTGTTTAGCAGATGTAAGTGTGAAATAGCTTTCTCATGAAGAAAATATCCAATATTTTAGAAAATAATTATTGCAAAAAGGCATGAAAAATAAAAATTGCATACATTAGTATTAGCAAGTCCCTCAAGGAGAATTGACTACAGAGCAGTTAAAACATTAATTTCTCTTTAAGCTTTGATAATTTTAATATTTTTCATTCCACCACATAGAAAATAAATCTATCTCTCAAATCTTAAAACTGGAAATTTTGTCACCTTTGAAATATTTCTGGAATAATTAATGCTGTAAAAATTTGGGAGCAAAATCCATGGCAGTTTAAAAGTTCCATAAACTTATGAAAGTTTCAGTTTTGACAAATAAATGCCAATTAAAAAAAAAACAAACCCAACCCATACAAAACAAAAAAACTTGTAACACTTCTTATCAATTCTGTTAATCCATTCCCTTCTGGCAGAGAAGTTTTTTCACACTTGGATTCCTCCCACATTCTCCTGCACTGCAGAATCTAAGTAAAGCCATTCTTTGAAGTAATGGGGAAAACAAATTTTCTTAGGAAGTTCCTTAAGCATATTTTTCCATCTTTTCTGGTTGCCAAATCTTTCTCATAGGAAAAATATTATGTTTTCAGGGATTTGAGGGCAGAACTGAAGAGTTTCTGCTTGCTAAAGTCAACTGTAAGTATTACAAAGCTTACCCTGTGGCAGTTAGGTTCCATTTTGTTTGTAGGACATGAGATACCTTTTATATAGACATTTCATACTGTCAACTTTTAGCTATAAATCCCGTACATACATTCTAACAGGTCCCAACTAACATTGAGTAGAACAAAGCCTGCTCCCTATGATAAGATTCAGTGTTGAGGTTCACTGGCAGGGTGGTGACTCCAAGACAAACTTTTCTTCTAGCTCTGAATATGGGGCTGCAGTAGCCTGCAAGAGCAAAATGTTAAGAGCTGATTCATTTAAAACCACCAGAAACGTGAGGGGAAAAAATGTAGTACAATTCACATAGGATACTAACCTGTTGTTTTGCTGAAACATTTTATAGTTCAGTCTGAAGAAGAGGGTTTATTAAGTGTCTTTATGGTTTGAGAGAGAGGTCTGGTTAGGTTATGGCTCTGTGTTTCTGTTAGAGGCAGAGACATAAACCCAGTGGAAAAATTATAAAACCAAACCACAACAAATCTGAAAAGCTATGATACTACTGTATAGGCATTTCTGGCATGGAAAGAGTGAAGAGAGCATCCTTGGCACTGCCTGGAAGGAGCCTAACAACCACATGAAGGGGACAGGCTTCTTGGTTTTGTTCCTGCTGTGCTGGCAGAAAAGGTTTTGTCTGGAATTTCTGTAAATAGACAGAATCACAGAATCACAGACTGTTCCTTCTCATCATCGTTTTTTTCACCCTTATGGAAATAATCCCCAGGACCCTGAATTCTGTTAAAATTGCAGCATCAAGGATCAAGGATTACAGACATCAAGTGTCTTCCTATTCATGTGTGTAAAATTACAGACTTTCATATACTTTACATTTTATTGAAACTGCTACATTTTAAGGACAATATATTATAATCTGTACTTTGAGAAATACAACAAAAATGGGATTACTGAATCATTTCCTTTGTAAAATTTAAAACCTTCTCACTGTTACATTTAAAAGCACAGTGAGGCCCAGGGCACTGTACTGTAACCTTTAAATTTCTTTAACACATTCAGAAGGGAATTAGAAACACTTTCATAGCTATGCATACTATGAAACACCAACCTAACATTACTGTTGAGTAATACGTGTGCTATACAAGTAGCAGCAATAAAGAGAATAAATTTTGATGTGCCTATGTGCCTTGTTTTGAAGAAGATGAGAGTAAGAAACAATTTTTTATTTAGGCATAGACTTCAAATTTTTAAAGTATAGTTATAGCTATGCATTTAAATCTCTGAATAAAAATGCAATACTGTATTATTCCAATTTCCACAATGACACTATTTTACTTAGTGTTTTTTTAAAAATAGCCGAAACAGATTCACAGACAGTCACAACTATACACAAATGTACAAATAACAGGTTAGTTATTGCCCTTCTTTGATCTAGTACAGGTAATAGGGTAAGATGAATGTTTTGGGGTTTTTTTAACAGTCTAATACAATCACACTGCCAAAAGCATCATATGCTAGCGTAAGGTAAGTACAGAGGAAAAAATTTGCTAAAGCTCAACAAATGTAGTTTAGCAGTCATAGGCATTTGATATAGAGCTCTGTCTTTAAAGCTAAAAATATGTTACATCTCTCATGTTGAAACATACTGGGATAGTACAAAACTCATTTTATTTCCTATTTTAGCATATTCCCTTGATATGGTAAAAACACTTGATGCAGTGTCCAAAGTTTTGTACACTTATACTTCTGTTTACTAACTGGCTGAAAAGGTAGCAAGTACAGGTCACAAAATGAGTTGTTTATTCCCACGAAATCTTAGACTACTCAAGGAAAACACAACCCCAACCTCCCCCAAGTCTCCTGAAACAGCACTTTAAATTGGAAATACTCCAAAATGCTTGATAACAGGTGCAGCTCGAACTTGAGTGCTGCACGGCTTAACTATCCCCCGTCTGCTTTGCCGCCTCGTGGGAATTCCCATGCAAATGCAGCCGTCTGATGCTGCCTGATGCTGCCAACTAAGAAGCCTGCTATGGATGACTGCCACGTGCCGCTGCAGACAAACGCTGCTCAGCTGTGGTTTGGCTCCACAGCTATGGTGGCATTCATATAGCACGATTAATGTTACTGACTACAAATCCAGTGATTTAGTCTGGGTAAGGCTGAAAGTACACAGCTCTGTATCGGTTCATCAGTGTGGCTGACCAAAACCAATCCCTGGCTGAACATACCCCACCTCATGCTGGAAGCGTTGTGGTGGTGCTGTTGCACTTTGCTGGAAAAGCTCTGATATCCAACTAAATGAGAAAGCTTTACGAGGCATTTCTCATTCATGGTAACAATAGAAGAGAAGTCAATAGTACATTCACAGCTGATCCCCAGAAGATCTCGTTCTTTTAATTCTAAAATAATAATAAAAAAAAAAGTGTTCAGGGGTTCCTCAGTCTGGAACTTCATTATCTAACACTAGTCCCAATTACAGACAGTTTAAACAGAGCCCAGTCTCCCAAGCTACAGAAATTCTGTGTTCCAGTTTATATCAGGGGGATGGTGAACACCTCACATTCATTGCATTTTTAAGCCACATGTGCCTTGAAGCAGTTATATACTGTTATCTTAGTAACAGTACTTGTTCCTTTTGTTGCTAGTCAAGCGGTGTGAGGGTAGGGTAAACCTTAGGCTCCACGCTGACATTAAGCTTGTGAGTGGCTGTATGTAGGCACCTCAGATTGCTGGTCTATACTGGGATGTGAAGTTCTGTTAGCTAACATGTATTGTTTGGTAAGGACAGGACCCATTCTCCCTTCCTGTTTCCTAGTTATTGCTCTTTTCCTATTATGGTGATTGTCTCTTCTAGACAACCCTTATCTTTAGGTATTCTGGAGCTACTACACTACCCACCAGCACTTCTTTCAAGTGCCGTTACAAAAGAAATGTTACCACCTCTCTGCTTTGTACAGAAATTGAGTTCTGCTAACTAATTATCAGTGTCCCCTCATCTGTGTGGAGTTTAACTTTCTTTTTGAACAAAGCAAACATAGCTGACTTTTTTTACCTCAGACAATGATTCGTAGTTTTCTCTGCTTTCAGAGCATAGACAGATGTGAACTGCTACAGCAAAGGGATGGTGTTATAATTCTCTTTTATACAATTTGATCCCAGAGTACAATATACTGCTATGCTTGTTTGTATACATTGTAGTACCTAAAATCCCAGTTATGAACTTTCATTCTAGATGGTATTTTTTAGACCCCTTGTAAAGAGAACCTGGTCTTGTGAAGCTAAAAATCTTAGTGATCAATGGAAAGCTGTATCCACAATTTGTAAAAGAAGAACTAAGTCTTCTTAATCAAGAAAAATCTTTGGATTTTTAAGAAAAGCTACCCTGTGTGGTCTGGCAACTTGAGGAGTCTGGATTTAGAGAATTTCCAGCTGATGATTCCAAGTGTGAGAAATGAGATTTATTGCCTTTCAGTGGTAAAATATGCAGTTCATGCCTACAGGGATGTGCGATGTAGCTTTTCTCATGTTTACCTGGCATAAAGCCATTTGTGCAGTAGATGCAAAGCAAGAGGCTGAGAAGACTTGGAAATATTCCAAGAGCTGTGACAAGAGAAGAAAAAGGGTGACAGACCAGTTGCTGCAATTACTGCATCTTCTGTGTTCCTTTCTTCCTTAGCCACAGTGTCTGTTCATGGGCTAATCCAGGATGCCCCATGTCAGGTGACAGAACATTTATTAATGCTTCCTTGCAACAAATTAGGGTTAGGTTTATATTGATGTAAATTCCATATGAAACTCATCAGATTGAAGTGAATGTCAGGGTATTGAGGTGGAGGGATTTTTAGAGCTTGAAATTCAGGCAAAATTTAACAAGATGAACATATAAGCAGAAAATGAGAGAAAGAATTGCATGAACTTCTCTGTGCCCAAGCACAAGATTTTTCAATTTTGGGGTTTGTGTCTGTGCTTAACTAAAGATATATATTTGTCTCATGCATTACATGTAAGAACCTCAAGTATATTCTCACTTAGTTTGACTGCACAAACATAATTTCTTTCAGCATCCAGGAAATTTTGAATAGGTTTACTCTGCTGTATTGATCTGTGCTTGACTTACCCAGGCAATGTACTTCAAACTCAGTGTATGGCTTATGTTCTTTAATAAAAGCAGAATCTTTCATATATGTCCAAAATCAAGCATTACTGACTAACCAGAAGTTATGAAGTAATTTGTATTTCTTCATCTCTCTACCACCTTCATGATCCTAGTTCATCCTGAAGTTTTTCTGACAGAAATTAACAATGACAACCACATTGTGATTCTATCATGTGTGTATGTGTGTTACAAATCTCCATTTATAAACAGAGTCTTGAAATGAGATTTGACTAAATGTTAAGATTCAGTAAAGTGATATGAAAAGCAGAAACATCTCTTGATAAACAGAGCTGTAAGGTCTCAAATATTTCCTTATTCTTCTAAATATTTTATTGCTTCATTGCTGCTTAGGTGGGAAGTGGAAACTCTTTATTACTCTCAAATGGAAAATCCTGAAAGCTTTCTAAATCAGAATTCTGCTTTAAAAGTTATTGCACAGAGAAAGTCTGTGTGCAAGTGTTATAATATGAATGGACGTTTTCAGTGCAGTTCCAATTTGCAAGAACATAGGGAAGTCAGTAAGGCATGAGCAGAGTAGTGTCTTCTGAAAAAATAGACTCTGGATTCCATATTTATTAAGTAACATAAATACTCATTGTAAAAATATAAAATATTCAAGAGATGGAATATTTCCAGCAGATGGAGAGCAGCCATTATAGAAAGCATCATGGCAAATTGCTTCTGTGATACCTCTGTCAGGAGGATCAATATGATACACATGTTGTATCCTGCTGGGATGATTATTAACAAAGGGATTTTAAAATAATTTGATGTCTTTTGTTGCCTCTATACCTTAAAGTTGCAGAACAGTTTGCATTGTCAGCATGCCCGAACAATTGCATTACCCATGTTTGTTCCACAATATCTCAGATGCTTTGAAATCCTATTTGTGAAGTTACATCCCTTAAAATCAAGAGACAGAACATATGTGATATTGATCCTCCTGACAGAGTATCTTCCTTCTACAGGCATTGGAGACTGGTGCTCTTCTTTGGGCATCAGAAGTTCTCCCAATTTGATTTCTAAGTTTCATCTGTATAATAAGCTGCATGAATTTTATAGACTCCAAGAGCATCTGCTAGCTGGCATTATAAAGTTTATCAGGAGCACTTAAGCTTTTCTCTCAGATGGGGTGATACAACATTCCCCCTGATTTACAAGAGTCATTTATCAAAGACAACATCTGCCACAACACAAATACCAGCCAAGGTTATTTTTTTGATCTAGCACACTGCCACATCCATTGATTTTCTGAATTCTACCACCTTTCCACAGCTTCCTCTGCAACCAGCCTTCTTCATTTTCCTTCCTAGTGTACATAGCCATACCTCATTCACATTTCCAGCAGCTATATCTCAGGAGCATCATTCACTTCCACCTGCTTTGTAAATGAGCAGGAAATTGTCCCTTCAATGCCCGGGGAAGACATACCTAATAACTTCCATTAGTATTAATAGAAGTTGCCAGCATGAATCTCTGTGTGTTTTACTGAGAGCAGATTTCAGATTGGACTCTAAATGTTTCCATTTATTTTTAATTGTGTAAGTAAACCCATCCAAAAATCCAGTGGAAGATTTACTTCCTTTCTAAACTGTTTCTGGATGAAATATTAGCGCCTTCCTAAGGGAATAAAACAATGAGTCAATATTACTCATGAAAAGGCAGGCACTTTCCAATAATAAGAACTATAAAAGCACACTTTGATGCAAAAAGGAAAAGAAGAAGAAAGAAAGGGGAAATGCTGTTAGAACTATAGCAAACTTCTGCTTTTAAATTAGTATATTAATTATTAAAGATGAGTGTGTCTGTCTTTAATTTGCACCATTTCGCACTTCAGTATAAACTGACCAGCAGTGAAGAATATGTTTTCTGGCTAATATAAAACATTTTTGTTAACAAACATGTTGCTACCCTGACAACTAAAAGATATCACCTCATTTATGCTCTCCAAACTGTATCTTTTTGACAGAGTGATGTCATTGTCACACTTCCCAATTGTTTTGATTCATTTAACGTCCATTGGAAGCAGGCTGTCAACATGTTGAAATGGCTGGTGTGATACTGATGGCTTGTCAGGGAGAGACATTCTGCAGACACAATAAGCAAGGAAATTCACTGAATGGTGGTATCATGAGTAGTGGAAAACCTGATTTTTGTGGTCTTTTTACTTACTGATGTATGCAAAGACTTCTGGAAGTACTAAGATAATTGGAAGATCAACAAATTACCTGAATAATTTAGGGCTTGTCTCTGAATACGTAGACTATTCTGTCCATCTGAAAACCTTTCTGGAGAAGCAGCAACACAAATAATAACATTAATGGATTTTAGCAAATCACCTACAGCTAGCATGCAAGATATAGAAATTGATCCAATGTAACAAATGATTGAAATCTTTTACTCTCCCTTTTGGTTCATAAATTCAACCCTCCCTGCGATCAGAAGGACGTTAGGCTGTTTTGTGACATGCTTTTAGAGAAGTAATCAACAGTGATGTTTGTGCTGGCAGATCAGTTGTTAAAGTTGTTGCAAAGGGCTCAGAATGAGGAAGAAAACTGAAAATTTAATCCTAATAAGAACAAAAAAAAATGTAATTATGGTCAACCTAAAAATGCATGAAATGAAGTTGGGTTTGGCCCAATGCTCTATAATTAAAGAGCTGTGGAATCTCAATCAGAAAAAAATGTCATCTCATTCACTTATTAGATGTCAGACTAACTTAGCTTCATTTCATGGTTCTTGCACATAAATTGCACTTAGATTGATCAGTATGGAGAAGTCCCTCTTTGTTGTACATAGCAATTTATGTCACAGCAATTCCTTTGGGTTGTAAGGAGAAATAGAGCCATTCTAGCTGAAATGTAATCAGTAGGTAACCCATGGCTATGTTACACCAGTCACCTTCATTTTTAGGTGCATGCTAGAAGGTTGGAAAGTGCCTAAGAACATAAGCAGGTGAATTGTTCACAAAGTTTCTCCCATTCTTATTTATCAGGGGAAACTGAGTTCACCTTCATAGCTCATAATGAGATGTAGGAGAAGTGAGGATGTGCTATTTATTGTTAGTGTCATTGCAGAAAAAGGAAAGTAAAGAATGGATTTTGTTGTTTTGACATGAAGCTCGTGAGATCTGATATAATTTTTCTGACTTAAGGAAGGCATCTGTATGGCCAAAGTTAGTCTGCCAAAATAAGCTTGCTTCAGAGTTGCTGAAGATAAACACCTAAATCTCACACATATGTATGGGTAGACTCCTTTTCAAAGGAGATATCAAAGGAGTTATATCAGTTTGAAAACAAAACCATTTATATTGCAGTTCCTATACAGGAAAAGAAGAACTTAAATTTAAGAAATCAAGACTGAAAATTATGTACAAAATCCCCAGTTATCTCAAATCCTTTTGACTCCTCTTGAACATCTCCAGTTCCACATTCTGCAATTAATGTGAAAGTGCCTGTTCATTACAAGATAGGCTGCCAACAAGGTTTTTATTATAAACGTGTCATAACCTAAACAACAGATCAAGAATATAATGCAAATTTAACAAACAAAAATCAGAGGGAATAGCTAAGAGAAAATATGACATCTTAGAACTACAGATAAAAAAGTGCCATGAAGTTCTTACGTAGAGTTGTATCATTTAGGGAGGGAAGCTGGCGTCAATTTAGGCACCTACCTCAGGTGAAATCCAGAGCAGATAATGTTGGAAGACAAAAGTTTTGTACAGTCAATATCAAAAAATTATCCCCCAAAAGAAAACTGAGTCTATCCAAATCCAGTTCTTAATCCTAGTTGTGTCAATAGCTATGAATGATATTTCAGCCATCAAACAGGTTAATGAGAGAGACTTGGAGGTCCCAGTCTTGGCTATAGATAGTATTTCTCAGCTTTAGCATTCCAAACTCTTTCAAACTAGAAAGCATAAAAGTCTATACTGGCTCCTGCTTAAGAACTACTTAGTAATGCTGAAGGCATGGTTATGAAATCTGACATATCACTGGCATATTTTTTCGTTAAAGCAGGTTCTGGAATAGTACACAAAGTAAACCCATATTCCTTTAGTTAATATTCTGAACAGAGACTTTTACAGTTCATTATAAATCATTGATTTCACCAGTATAGGTTTTAAATGACCAATATATTCCCCCACTTGTTTAAACTTTAATTTTTTTTCTTTCACATGGTGGTCTTGGGATTAATCTATATTTCTACAAAGAGCCAAAATACTGACTAAACTATGATTTATAAGAAAACTATCATTATCATTTATCGATCCATACTCTAAAAATTAAATCTCAAAAATTCAGTTGAGTTCAAGTACTGTCACTTCTTTTTACAGTGATATCTCTAAAGTTATTTTCACTCTGAGGTCGCTACTTACCAGATTAAGCATCATTATTACAGTAAAAGTGTTAGCATATAACTAGTCATTTCCTGGTTGCTTTCTTAAAAAATGATACTTGATGTTGTTTTCTGTGAACAGTATAATTATATCCCATAGTTTCCTTATAGTTTCTTGTTAAAACCTCTTTAAATTATTTTGTAGACACTGAAGTCCAGATTAAGCACTTTTACAGAGGAATCAAAATGTGTAAGCTGCTGAACTTTGTGCAGATAGTACTGCCTCATTCGTCATGTAGGAGTAAACCTCAAAGACCTGCCACATTGCCAGCATGTCTAAGAGAGGAAAGGATAAGGAAATCTTTACTTCACACTCTGCTTGATCACAGTTAGAGAGCAAGCTGCTAGTCTGCTTCAGAACAGATGCAGAACAATTATTTTGCCAGAGCAGATGTGGAGGGAAGTGATATTTTAGTGAAGTCCTGACTCCTGAATAGGACTAGCAGACAAACAGCCTCCCTCCTCTGAAAATGTTCTTTAAGTAACAGAGCAAGATTTGGGGCATTTGTACAGAATTTACAACTGATCTGCTTTTGCACTGAGTTCAACAGGTTTAAAGCACATCTGGCTTACTCTCCTATAGAAGACATCTGTGCAACATGTGTGTGTGTGTGTATTTCAGTCCAGGAAATCCCAGGGAGAAACATGATGACCAGTTCCTAGCTTCTTCAACTAACTTACAAACATTAAAGAGAAAGTCATGGACTAACATGTTCCAAAATTAGTAGATTGGGAAGATATCTTCTAGTTATATGTGTTATTTCAAAATGAAATGTGGGAGGACTTATGTCTTGCTCTGAAATATCTCACTGTTACACATAGTGAAGGACCACTGATTTGAGGCCAGTTTAGACTAGCTTGCAGTTTGGCCCTATCTATTGCCACCATTAGCAAGACTCAAAAATTGTTGTCATTAATAAATTTATTTTTCATGTGATCACAGATAACTTCACTTTTACTTCTACGTCTCCTTTTTAGAATTTTATTGAGATTCTTTGTGGATGAGCCACTGGAGTTGGGAGTTAAAAATTATTGTTCCATGATTCAGAACAGAGTGTCTCATTGCAAATCTTCGGTCCCAATATTCCCACTTGTTTTCATAACCCTCGCCTGAAGTCTTCCTAGGCTGCAAGACAAGAGCAACACCTTTTGTATTTGGCCTTTATCCTAACTGGGCCCCTATGAAGAACATGTGACAGAGATGTGTAGAGTGGATATTTTTCATAAACAAGTTGTGCAACTTAGTTGGTTATGTTGGTTTCCAATGCCTTCAGAAAAAGAACTTCAGCATAGCTACCATTCACTGCAACTTCCTCTTAACATTTTTTACTTGTAAGTGTGCTCACAAAATGTCTCCAAAAACAGCTAAAAGAGATTATGTTCCTGAGCTCTATGAAATCATATTGAAAATAAACAAATCAATATGGGTCTGGTGCAAAATTTCAGTCTTTAAAATAAAAACTACCACAATCACTTATCTGTCACAGGAAACAATGCAAATACTTGTAGATGCCTCCAGCAACAGTGGAGAAGGAATCAAGCATGAGTTGCAAAGTTTTGCATACAGATAGCTTCAAAAGAGTTTTTTGGATGAATACTTGAGTTACAAAGAAAAATCATACCCAAGATGTTATATACAAAGCATGATATACGTTATTGGTTGATAGATACCTTGTAGATAGGTCTCCATGCTGTCCACCCAGTTCTAAGCAGATAGTAACTTGTGGGCACAAATGAATTCGAGTGAACATTTACCAGCTGTCTTGAGAGTTTACAAGAAAAAATATAAACTTGTCTTGTGATAGACCTCATGACTATCACTGATTAACTTCAATTTACATTCACTAAATTTACAGTGATCCAAGGTAATACTTCATATCTAAAGGAGAGTGCAGTCCAAATTAGCAAACACTGGTTTAGGATCCAGATTCTGTGATTTGGCAATGGTTCTTACAAAATCAGCTTTTATTTTTTTAAGCCAATACTCAACAGATTGGAACAATTGCACATATTTTCAACAGTTTTAAAAACAAATGACAAGGCAAAGTGAACAGACTTCACTAGGTTCAAGGCAACACTGAAAATGTATGTGGACAGACTTCATAGAGACAACAAATGTCTCTAATGGTAGTTGCGACATACTTGGAGATACTGAAAAATGATTTTTTCCTCTTTGTCTTCTCTGTGCTGGCTTCCTCTCAAACAAACCTATCTTTTGATAACAGTGATTTGCTTGAAGTGTCATTTGTTATGACTTGCAAGAGTCTTCCCAAAGTCTCCAGACAGGACAGGAATAATGCATACATACCATTAAAATGAGCAGAAACAGTTGGAAGGAGCAGAAGCTATGATGTATAAAGATACTCTCAGCTTCTCCTCATAAGAGGAGAAATTCATATTTCAATCACACCTGCAAGAGGAAGTATTGAATTTTAGAAGGCAGTGAATCAAAAAACCACTTTTATTCTCAATAAGGCATATGTTCTCAGTGTGATGTAGTAGGTAATACAGTCTTTGAATGCATAGACATGTAGGGCTGTATACCAAGTAAGGCATGTCTGAGTTATTGCTCAGAGCTGAGAGCTGTGAGTCTGCCTCAGAGCAGCGCTCCACACAAACTAATCAGTCTTGCTGAGAAGTGACACAGTCCTCAGCTGTGCTGTCTTACACACACAAGAAAACAAGTCATGAAAGAAAACCCAACTCTCTGCTCTTAGATTATTAAAGAAATCTGATGAAATATTTTACATATTCTGCGGCCTCTGTTCAACTTAGTGAAGAATAAGATGAATGAGTCAGTCATGATGTACCAGCACAAACTCCCAGCTAACATCATTCCCTACTGCTGGGCAGCTGTCAGACCCAATAAGATTGCTGTGCTATTTTGAATACAGCTGATATGCTCATGAGAAACACATGAAACCAAAGTGGTAACCAGGTCCTCCTAGATTTTTTTAAGTGCCTACGGTAGAGGTGTTTACAGACCAGTCAGATTTGTCAGCTCTCAGTACAGCTGATGAAGATCTAGTTGATGCAATGAGACAGGACTCAGGTGCCCCAGTATGGATACCTGACACCATTTGAGATGCCCCAGGTGGTGTTCTTTAACTATACAGGGCTGGGTTATATGACCTCCTCTCTCCAGAGGGAGACCAGTGCCTTGCAGCAGCAACAGGAGGATGCACATTAGCCCACAGCATCTGTTTGGCACTTGAAACTGATGTTTTGGCAAATGAATGTTGCCAGTAGAGAGTTATTTTTCTTCTCTGAGAACAAACACCTACATTGGGAAGCTGAAAAGCTCTCTGGATTCACTATGTTCACTAGATTTCTATCATCTATAATTGTCTAAAACTATCACACACTTAGGCATCAACTCTGTAACACCTGATTAAATTTGGTGTCTAAGTCTAGAGCCTCATTTCTGACAATCAGAAAGACACAGGGTTATGTACTGCATGTTCCAGCCTATGCAGTGCTAAGGTGCAGTGCTACTGCTCTTTTCCAAAGGGCTACCTTATTTCCAGAAATTAGTTTTTGGAATATACATTTTCTTTTCTTCAGACTTTCCAAAACATTGGTTTTCAAGGTGCAATCCCAGGGATGGAAAATTTCAACACATGAATAAATAAAGAATTTGCAGATGTGTGAGTGCAGGGTATTAACACAGAGAGCCCAGCTTTACTGCAGCCTCCCTTTGAAACTCCTGATTTTATGGGTATTTGTGCTTTAACACACACCTGCAAATCAAATCTGTCTAATCCTGGTTCCAGAGGCAAATGACCTGAAACATGAAGTTTGTAAATCACAATCACTAAGGCTAATTCTATTCCATGCAATGGAGCAGCATACAGAGATTAAAAATAGCCTAGGTCTGAGCTAGTAACCAGAACAGTGTGCGGTATCTCACAAATATGCCACCTTGGATCTGGAATTAATACAGTTTAATTTATGTGCAGCCATTGGCAGGGTTTAGCTAAGGCAAATCTAAGGAGCAGTACTGACCAAGGCTTGCTGCACAGATTTAAGCCCTCTCTGCACTACTCAACACTTCTCAAACCAATGTCTGTGTCCCTCTTCACAGTGAGCCAGCAGCAGAGCTTGTGAGGAAACCCAAGCTGGAATCTCTGCATCCATGTCCCATGGAGTTCTATGACCTCCCATTAAAATTTATCAGACAGATAACAGGAAAATCTGACCACTTGGATACAGAAAGATGGAAATGTCATATTCATAAAAAAACACTGTAAAAGGAAATAGATTATCAGGTATTTTGTGTTCCCTCTGGCAACGTGCTGATTAAAAGAAGCATAGAATTCCAATTCTATCTCAAATAACCTCCATATATTTGAGTGTGTTTTATCAGCTAAGCAAGAAAAATATAATTGTAGATTTCTAAAATGCTGAGATTGTGATTAAAAGTAATGGGAGAAAATCATAAGATTCCTGACTGTGCTCCAAGGTATTTTCAGGGTTTTCTTCAGCTTATTTAGATGTTTGGGGTTTTTTTCCCTATTTCCCCTTTGGGAAGATAGGAAAAAAACCACACCTGTTTTATTCAATAAGAACTGTCAACAGAAGTGCAGTAAAATCCTGCTCTTTGCAGATACTTTAAATAGACAAACTTGAAAAGAAATTAAATAAGACTCTGAGGAATCCAACTTACATTTTCTATCAAAAATTCATATTTGGTGTCAGGTGAAATGACACATAAATCAATCCAGGCTATTAAATAGTGATTCAGTTAATGTAGAACACACATATTCGTACTCTTCTTGCACTAATGCAAACAATTTTTACATATTTTCCCTACTCAATTCCCTTTTGATCCTGTCACTGGGAACATCACTGACAACTTATAACATATGGTTAAAATGTTGTTCTTTCATTTTTCACAGACAAAACCCCTATCTGTAGCAGATGCATTAGGCAAGTCTTGATAGGTTACAAGGCTGCAACAGATATTAAATGGCTACCTGGCAAGCTTAGAGAAAGCTGCCATTCACTGAGTCTGTTTTAGGCTAATAGCCAGGAGATCTCTTGGCCAAGGCATAAGGCAGAGATAACACAGAAGCTTCCAACAACAAGCCCTCAGAAATAGCAGGCAGGGGCTTACATACTTTGGCAGGCTTTGCAGTAGATTGTAGAAACAGATAAATTTTACATTTCTGGGCCTTTTGGATACTCTGAGAAGCAGTGATAAAAATTGTAATCAGATCACTATCATGTTGCCAGAATGTCCACTTCAATTATAAATCTTGGATGGATAATAAATAAATATATGTAGCCTTCAGCCTATATTCTGCAGCTTTTCCTTGTACTAAAACTTCCTCTGGCTACACAACAATTTTCAAGCAACAAGTTTTAGGGCCAGAAGAATACCATGACTACCAGATGAAGCTCTCTACCTGAGTGAATTTTGGCTTAACAGAGCAGAAGAAGAGGAGCATCAAGGCAGTACTAGCGCCTCCAACACAGACAGGCTGCAGCCTCCTGCCACACACAGCGAAAGGCTCTGGGCTTCCTTCTGCATGGCCTTGGTACTGGGTGGCCACAGGGTGCTGGTAAACATGGTGAGGAACAGAAATGTCATTTTTCATAGCAAATCACAGAGGTCAACAATATTTCTTCCAGAGCTAACACTCTGAAACATTCATTATATCACAGGATCAACCCCTTAGTTTATCTACCACCACTCTTTGAGCTGAGCATCTTGTTTTGGAATAAGTTTAAGCTGCTATAGTCCATCTTTATGTAATTTTTGCCCCTTTTTGTGGTCTTTTGCTAACTCCCACATGGATCTCATCCAGGCAGTTGAGCCAACCTAATTGTACAGATACAGAAAAAAAAAATGTACTTTTTCCTTACATCTCATTAACAAAAGTATTTATCATTCCAAGGACTGATGTTTGCAAGGGAAAATCTTCTGCAGCAGTTCATAAATTCCCTAAGGAAAATTAGCTGTATCACAGCATTTTTCTAATCTATGGATAGAAATATAAAGGTGAGCTATAAAAGGAAAAAAGTATTAGATTCTTCTTTGCTTTTATGTGTTGAGTAAACAAAGACTAAAAATTGCTTTCCCCATTTTGTCTTAAATGCACTTTCCTGTTTTGCAGGAATGCTCTTGGATTAATCAGAGAACTACTGGATATGTAAAAAAATATTTCCACCTGGAGTACTGTGTCCAGCTTTAGAGTCCTCAGCAGAAGAAAGACACAGACTTGTTTAAGCAGGTCCAGAAGAGGGCCACAAAAAAGATCAGGGGGATGAAACACCTCTCCTATGAGATGAGGACAAACTTTTTGGCAGGGCCTGTTGTGACAGGACAAAGCGTAACAGTTTTAAACAGAAAGACTTAGTTTAGATATAAGGAAGAAATTATTTTACAATGAGGGTGATGAAGCACAGGAGCTGATTACCCAAGGACATGGCAGAAACCCCATCCCTGGGAACACTCAAGGTCAGGTTGGATTGAGCTCTAAGCAACCTGATCTAGTTAAAGATGCCTCTGCTAACTGCAGGGTGGGTTGGACAAGATAACATTTAAATGCCCCTTCCAACCCAAACCATCTATGTTTCTATGATCCAAATTTTCTGTCTAAATTGGGAAAAGGTTTTAGTCAGACTCTGTTTCACTAAAAATTACAAAAATGAAACTTTAGCAGTACTCTTGATAAAAATTAGCTTTCAGAAAAAATAATGTTTCTTAGCAAATTATCTTCGAAATAAAAGGATTTGGGCTAGATTCTTTCTGGGTATAAACGGCCATGTACTTAATTACAGTAGTTGGTTATCTGGCCATAGCTCAGTGCTTATGAAAAGGGCAACTTAGCTCATGAAGCAGATTCTTGCTACAGAGAACTCCTTATTATGTTTGCCCCTCTTATTTTTGTTGAAGGTCAAATAAATGTTAAATATTTAGATAAGATTTAATATTACTAGAGTTTTGTTCAAATATTAATGATTTGCCACAGTACCACTCTCAATGATGCATACATTCCAATAAACTATTGTAATGACAATGATGTGGGAGAGACTGGAACACTGAGATTGCATTTCTTGTTTCAGAAGATGTAATGAATCTGGAGGACAGGAATTCAAAGTATTCATGTATAGACCTTAGGAGAACACAGCACCAGCAGTGCTGAAGACATAAACATCGAGAATACTTGAAGCTCTAACCTTAACTGAATAAATGAGGTAGAGTGATGATCACTGACATCATCAGTGATGTCAGTTAGCTGAACATAGCAACATTAGCTAATTATTGGACTTTTACCTTGCAATACCTTTTCTGCGGGTGAGCATAAGAGAAACTGTGCCTGCCACACTCACGCTAGACCTACTAGGTTGCTGAGTATGTGATTTGTTGGAGATTGCTCAGCAATCTTTAACTAAAGCATCATTAACAGCTTTCATTTCATTAATCAAAACAGAAGCATCTGCATCCTTTCTTCCCTATCAATTTTGCCACATTTTTCTTTCTTCATTCTGGGCTCTTCATCAGCTGCATCTCGTTCTAGCCTCCCCCTCCTCCCCTGTCAGTTGCCACTGCAGAGAAAGATGCTGATTTCTATTGTGTGATAGCATCTTAAGCAAAAAAAACAACTGAGTGATTAACACTAAATTATTGGAGTAACAGCCATGACTGCCCCAGCAGTTATCTGAATGCTGCTCTTAAATATTCTTCATGTGGCAGAATTGTCAATGCAAATCACATACTGCAGTGAACAAGTCAGCTAACTGAGCTAGCAACCAGCTAGTGTGTACTGTGCTGGGGGATGTATGGGAGGAAAAAATCCTGTACAAGTGAGACAGATCCATGTATGTGGACCCCTTAAATCAGATATGCGTAGAAAGAGATGCAAAGAATTAAAGCAGCAAAATTTCAAGGTAAGAAAGCCATTTCAAAGACACTGCTGGAGCGAGAATGACATTTTTTGGCTTCTTCTACTGTGTGCTTAGCTCAGGCCAAGGGAAAGAAGATGAATTTTATGATCTGGCAATAAAACTGCATAGCAATACTTTGCTTCTCAGTAATAACTTTCAGGGAGTTCTCATTAAACTGCACTACTGCACTGCACATATAACGGAGCTCAGCTTGACGTGTAGCCCACAACATAGCACTTCACAGTAACTCTCTTACACCCAGGTTGAGTGTGATGTGTAAAATGTACTTTATTTTTATTAACACCTTGATTTCAGAAGACAGAAATTACATGTTTAAGCCCATCTATGTGAGAACTGCTGATATGAAGAACGACTTTTCAGTGCCAGACAACTCTATCTCACTATAGGCACTATCTGGTTAGAATTTTAATGGCAAAACCAGACTCCAACGCATAGTTATAGGGGTACATGAGCATAGACAGAGCTGGCTGTCCCCAGAAGGCAACCCTGAAGTGTATCTACTCCTAGAGAAGACTGAAAGTACTTCCAGATGCTCTCAGACACAGCCTTTTTCAGTACTTGCCCTGGCCAATAGGAATAGAAAGAGGGTGAGTAGTGGTAATGGGGAAATGGGATGGAGAAAGAAACAAATTAAAGATCAGAAAAATGCAGTCTTAGGCAGGTATCTGGAAGTCAAGATTTTTCACTGTTTTTCAGCCTAAGCATTGGGTGAATGCAGCCATGTCATTTACATGCCTAAGCTTCCTCACAAAATGAAAGTAATGACATTTAATTACAAAATACAAACTCAAAGGCAGATACATTTCACCAAATAGCCCTTTGTATTCCTGCTTTATTCCAAGGTTACTCAGGGTGCCAGCACAGAGATTGAAAGTGTCTGATCAGATATTTCTCAGTTTTTCACTGTGTCTGAAATAAAAACTGCCTTGAAATCTTGTCTTACATTTCTTTCTTCTCCCTGCATGTGTATCTTGTATTGGGAGACATTACAGAAAATATTGACCAAGAGAGTTTCTACTTTAAATGATGGTTACCTATCATCATTGGCATGGTGACATTAGAAAATAATGTGACAGACTCACATTGAGTTGACCTTTTACTATTGCATATTCACTGCTTAATCAGATGAAGATATGCCTTACTACCTCTTGAAAATGTTGTACCATGAGCACTGGCTAATTATCATCTATTTACATATATTCAGGCAGCTTCTGGCAGACTGCACAAGTACTTATCTGTTAGCATGGTATCTGTCTTTTTTCTTTAGTCATTAAAAGGTCTTTAAACATTTTCAATTTACTAAAAATCATCTCCTAGCATTACTTTGCTGGTACACTCTAAAATATCCTCTGCCATCTAGAATTAGCTTTCAAATTATATCAAAGGTGTCCTGATAAAAGCAGGTGGTATACTCTGAGTGATACTTGTGTGATGTGCATTCTGGATGGTAACAGTCTGTAATTGTAATGCGTTCATAATCATATGGGTTAATCATATGGGTTCTGTTCTTCTCACAGCATCACATTAGTAACTTGTCTTATTTAGGAGGAACAAATTAATCCCATGGAATAAAAATATATTCTTAGCCATAACAGCAATGATCAGAAGTACAAGTTAGGAACCAGTCTACCCTACAAGAAAACCTTCTAACAGAGGTGATTTTTTTTTAAATATTGATAAAAATGTGCTTATGAATGTGTAGTCCTGCTGACAGTGTGATTCTTTTAATTAGTTTGTCCCAACAGTTATCATTGCTGAAGATGAAATACAGCTCTAGTATCACTTACTATAAATTTCTGCCATAGATAACCAGCTAGCTGACAACAGAGTCAAATTCTGAACAGACACATTAGTGTCAAAAATCAAAGTAAAATCTTTTTTGTACTGTTCAGCTGTATGAGCTGAATATAAAATTGTTGCCTTTTGTACACCAGAGTACAGAGGTCTCAAATTCCGGTATTAAAATGAAGGTCTGTAGCATAATGATAGACTATTCTTCCATTATAAAGTTGCATTATGTATTTGTATATGGTAAAGACAGACAGGACAAGTATACCCTGCATGCCCTCATAAAACAAAGAATTTAATTTTCCTGATTAACTTCTGTTTACAACAGAAACTAGAGGAGAAACCAGTGATTTTTGAATTTCTGCTGATAGAGAAGGTATCTACCACAGCTCTTGTTAAAATCCACTGGTGATTAATGGACGTTGCTGTTAATAGAGCATTCTATTTATTGACTAGGCATATTTAGGTTTAATTTCAAGCATTTGTATCTTCTTATCCATGTCTCTGCAGAAGTGCCTTCTTTATTATCAGATTTCTGTTCCACATGTAGGTATTTAAAAATATGATTGGATCACTGCTTGTAACTTTCTTTTTGATAAACTCCTATATACACAACCGAGATTTAATTAGCCCTTTGGCCAAATAATAGTACTGGAGCAAATGTTCAGCTGTTTATCACTATAGTCTCAATATGCTTATTTAAACCATTTTTAATGTGAATAAAGCTCCCTATGTTGTAATCTGGTTCTGTATTTTTCCTTCCTAAATGGAAAGAATTTATAGAAGGCCAATTAATTACTTATAGCCTGATTTCTCAAGTAATGGTTGTGATTGGTTTCTTTCTGAATGGGCTCATATCATTCTAACTGTTTCTGTCCTCTGTGAACTTTTGTCAGCAACGATTTTAGTTTTTCTTCCAGGTCAACAGTACACTGTAGAATACATGAAGTCAAGGACCAATCTCTAAAAAACCTTATAAAGACACAACTTAGAGTGTCATGAGACAGCAGATGCCTTGCTTTTAAACTACTCTAGGTAGATTCTGGGTTTTTGGGGAAAATAGTGATCAATCTCAGTTTAAATAGTCACAGAGGTCTGATTTTTCAAACTGTTCCTTTTGTTAACCCTAACTTAAAAAGAAATAACTAATTTTTAAAAATTGTACATCACCCCCTTTTAAGTAGTTTAGTAATTGTATTTTAACAGTTACAAGATTGTTATGTTTAGGATTGACAGTTGAGATCATGCCCCTAACCCCTTGTTTACAGTGCTGCAGCATACGCCTACTTTCAGTGCTTCAGACCCTTGGTGTTCTCTAGACTTGATAAAAATCAGTTTGAAGGAGCCACCTTGGCTACCTCTCTTGAAGTTATTGGATGCATTTTATCTAAAGCCAGTAAATGAAAAATAAAATTCTGTAGCTGATGCTAGGCATCCTCCTGAGCGTCTGTTGAATTTGTGATCATGTATCCTGATCGTGTCCTGACCGATGTCCTGATTTCAAAGCAGAGCTATTTATTAAGCATGCTTCATATTAGAAGCATTAATGTCAGCAGCAGCTTTTACAGTAATGAGTGCAAAATTATACTTAGGAAAAAATCACATGCTAATTTCTCCTTTTTTAATGTATTCACAGTTTTTCTCTTTTCCCAGTCCTGTTCACCTCCTGAAAAATTCTGGCAGGTAACGTGTTAAAACCCAATGTGTCTGGCTCCATTCCCACCTTAACTGGCAGTAGTTGTAGAAAAATGTTTTACAGTCTTTAAGGATAAACTTCCTTATTTTCTGTTGCTTTGTTTATGCTAAGGGAATTCTGTGCACTGTTGGGCAATCACATTTTTAAAGCTCTATTGAGCAAAACTAAAGTATCCACTACCACTGTCTTCCAGCTTTAGAATCAGAAGTATGCGTGTCTGTCTAACGGTATTTTTACTGCAGGAAGGGTTCCAATCATTGTTTTGACATCCTACAACAACTGTCACTTATACTTTTATTTGGGTGGTCATACCTATGCACTGCATGATGGATGACCTGAATTTCTACTGCTGGTTTTGTAAGTTGGAACTCTTAGCAGAATTCTTTTGTAAAATAGTCAATCTGATCTAAATATAGCATAAAGAACATCACAAAAAGGAAGGCTATTGATAAGATTTCTCTACTCAAAGTTACAACAAGCTCTTAAGGTTGTGATTAATGCATTTTCTTTATTTTTGCCTTTACTAATTTCTTTTTTTCTTTATTTAAAAAACATTTCTCTTTTTAAAAACATTTAGTATTGCAGGAGAAAAAAATTCTTAGCACTACCTTATTATTACAAGCACACCAGTGCAAATACTAAAATTCAAGAAAACAATATTATCTACAGAAGTACCATTGGAACTGATTTATATGCCAATATATAGGCTTTTTTTTTCTTCCCCTTGAATGTACTTGCTTATCCATGTTCCACAAATTTTTCATTATTTTGCTGACAGTAGTAGATAAATTGTGGATGAGAGGAGAATCCAGGTCTTAAACAAGCCAGTGGAAGACCTCCGCCTGATTTACTGGCAGTAGCCATATTTCTCTTTGTAAAGGAACAGATTCCTCCAGTGTGCAACATGTTCAAAGAATGCAAGTTGTACACAGTTCATGAATACAGTGCACAGGAATTGTGGTGTGCTTCACATATCCTTCTACATGCTGAGCCAGATGACTTTGAAACAGTGGTTTTGAAAACCTATGTGACATGCCTCTGGTTTCTTTAATCCTTCAATAACACAAATATTTCAGGTCTGAGTTACAGCCCAAAACACAAGTCTTGTAGTTTAGTTTTCAGATCAAGCTATAGCTCATGAAGCTTCTGTATATTCCTCAGCAAAGCAAGAACACACCTGTCTGAAGAACACTGCCTGTTACAGTGATAATTTTTCAATCAGCCTAAAACAGAGGCAGAAGATGTCAGAGATCTTGTCAGATGTCATCCCTTAAGCAAGATAGGAAGGTGTTGGCCAGAGGAAACTGACACAAGGTCAATGCAATTGGGTCAGATAACAGTTCTGGATGAGTAATAATCAGTGTTCTGACAAAATAGAAAATGTATCAAATTATATTCCTCACAGTTGCTTGTTACCTGGGAAAAGAGACAGACACCTATCTCTCTATAACCTCCTTTCATGTAGTTGTAGAGAGTGATAAGGTCTCCCCTGAGCCTCTTCTTCTCCAGACTAAACCCCAGTTCCCTCAGCTGCTCCTTGTAAGACTCTTCCTAAACAGTGGTTGAATCAGCATTATTTAATCTAGGTAAAAAAAAGTCATCCTATTGTCTATCTATAGAAGAAAAGTCTTCAAACACATAAAAGTAACCTTAAAGGGGAAGGAAACAAACCATCTTAAATATCTGCTGTCAGCAGGGCAAGGAGTAACAGGTTTAAATGAGGATAAGGGAGATTTAATTAATAATCTAGAAAAAAAATGTTGACTAATGAGAATAGTTTAGCACAGTTCTTCTGAGTATTGTTGAGTCATTGTTATTTGAAGTTTGAAGTTTTTTAAAAACATTCCAGCCAGCCATCCAAGGGGTTGAGGGAAAGTGTAAATTGATTAGCTCTGCCTTCTCCACAAAGAAGAGCCTGGCTGGGCTGCTGAGTTTCCTTCCAACTTTGCTTCACTGCTAATCCCATCTCTGCCTTGTCTGCTGCATCTTTCACCATGTCATCTAGCAAAGGTTGTGTAGTGTCTGAGGGGCTCTGTCTGCAGGTCATCACTACAGCAAGAAGTGCTCTGCTTACTGTGTTGCAACAGAGCTGCTGTGTACTTATCATTTCTGTTGTTTGTTTCATAAGTACTTCACAGCAGCATATGGGTCAGGCAATATAAAGCTGCAAAATGTTCTGGTTTTTATTCTCAAATTCCTGCAAATATTCAGTTGTGGGGGTGGGGAGGGGCATGTAGATGCTAAAACTACCTGGATATTTATTGACACAGATCATCCACGTCTGCAGCATGTGTTAACCTTTCCCTTGGGCACAATAAAGCCATTTTGACTAGCACATTTTCTTTCTGTGCTGCAGATCCTGGTTCAAAATTATGATTCCTGCAGGTAGAAAGGTCATTTGGATTCAGTATATCACGAGAAGTTTTCTCTACTTGGGAGGACTAAAAGCTGTTTAACAAAGACTGCTCATGTTTTTTCTTTTCAAGTTTCTCTGTAGCAATACAATGTTTTTTTTCTTCGTATAGATATGAGTGGACTCACAAGATATAGTTAAGGAGCATGCCATGGTTTGCTTTGGTGGATGACCAGCTTAAATGTACTTTAATCCCTTCTAACAATCAATTTATTTGTTTCTGGAAAGTAATAAAAAGCAAAAAAATTTTTAAGTGCAAGGCATGCATATTTCATTTTTCATGGATCTCTACTTGAAATTTGTCTTATTTTTCTTTTTAAAATTAAACCTATTTTCATTATTTTTAATGTCCTTTGAAACCAGCACCTGACTCTGGCACAAGCTACATCAATTTGCTATTATTTGAATTCCTGGCATTTTTCTCTGTAATGATAAGGATAATCCTTTCCAAATCAGCACATTTCTGACCAGATTAAAACAGAGGAAGTGTCATCTTAATGACACTTTAATGTATCATAGAATAAATATAGTACTTGAAAAGAGATTTTTTTTCTTGGTTTTCTAATTATTCTTGTGATTGAAGCAAGATTATTTTGTTTTTACACTCCATTACGAGATAATTTAAGATGTTACATTTATTTAATGAGTAGAGCAATACAAGTGCTTTGACAGTACAATATTTTTGCTGGACCAAACATTTTTTTTTTACTTTAAGCAGTAAATCCCAGCACTAGAAATATTGTGTTCTTGCTCACAATATGGTAAATATTTAATCATTCATTGTCACTGCTAAACACAACTTTTCCTCTAGATCTCTCTTTACAGTATGACATGACTAACTACTCTTGCCATTATATTCTCATTTAACAATGTCATCATGAAGCAGTAGCTTGTCATCTTCATAATGAGATCAGTGCCTGGAAAAAACAAAGCAGAGTAATCATGTATCATTGTCCCAGATGGAGTCATACACTTCACTTGTGAAAGAGAAGCAACAATATACTTTATTGATACAAAGGAGTGAGTTTACAAAGTTCAATGGTAAATGTGACAGTGGTTTAACAAGATTTGATGGTAAGGTACACTTGATAATTTAGTGTATAAAGGGCAAGGTCAGACAACACTCCCACTGAGTTATGAGTTTCAGAAAGGACCCCCTTGCTTTCTAAACTCCTGTTCAGAGCAGAGTCTAGGCACAGATGGATCCAGTCCTAGCCCCAGACTTGGTTAATGCTTTGTGTCTAAAGGATTATATATGTGTAACTAATCCTTTGTATTACTTAGCTAAGATTTCAAAGTTCAGCATATTAATGATCATTTACCAAGAATCTGTTGCAGCCAGGAATCTCTCAGCCTCGAGGATTAACACTGAGAGAGGTTCCTGCTCAAGGGGGGATGCTGGCATGCAGCCCACTGCCATGAGGGAGAGCTCAACAGGCTCTGGGCTGATCACAGTTTATAAGTAAGACAGTATGATTTATAGTCATATTGGCCTACCAGCAAGATTTCTGGGTCACTGTTCTACACAGCCCTCAGCTACCGTGTTGCTATCCATCCTCAAAACTCCAAAGTTGGCTGCAGCCATGACAACCCCCACTGGTTTTGACTCAAGCAGGGTGGGGAGGTAGGGCACACTACCACAGTCATATTTACCATAACAGACATGTTCTATATGGGGAGCCCTTATTGCAGTCTTTCAGTGCTTAAAAGGGGCCGATGAGGATAAGTTTTTTAGCAGGACCTGTTGTGGCAAGACAAGGGGTAATGGTTTTAAACTAAAACATACTAAATCTAAGGGATAAATTTTTGTGAAGGTGATGAAACACTAGCACAGGTTGCCCAGAGAGGTGGTAGATACCCCATCCCTGGAAACATTCAAGGTCAGTTTGGACATTGCTTTGAGCAACTTGATCTAGTTAAAGATGTTCCTGTTCACTTAAGGGGGCTTGGACTATGCCATTTGCCCAGTGCAAGGCTGCTAACATTTAGCAGTGACTGTTTCCAAAATTTACTTTAACGTATCTTGTTTTCTTTGAGAGTTTTAATACTATCAGGATTTTCTGAAGGAGGCAATGTAGGTTTACATTTTCTTTGGTTCAGGCTAGTATATGAGGGCAAAAAACTTATCTTAAATGTTCATTCCAAAAATTCCATGTCCAGTGAATAGCATGGGCTTCTTCAGTCTGATTACATGGAGTTTTCTCTGCTTGAATTTTCTCAAGAAAGTGCTGTAAAGCATTCTTTGCTGAAGATGCCAGTGTTGCTTATATTCTTCATAGAAAGTGCTTGTTAAATTCAATCAAAAGAACTCGTAGTCCCTTATGCCTTAACATTTTCTCAATCTAAAGAATAGCAGATCAGCAATGTAAAGGTCTACATCTGTTTTAGCTTAGACAACAGAGCTGCCTGGCAAAAAGGAAAGAGAAGTTACAATTTTGTTTATGATGTAACAATGTAGCCACACAGGAGGGTGTTGTGGAAATTTCCATGCAATGCATGTTTCTTACAGTGATGATCTGGAATTGAAGAACATAATTATCTTGCAGAATTAGCAGAAAATAGTAAAAATATCCAGTTCTTCTACAAAGACAACCTCATGGAGTTAGAGTAAATATTGTAAAACAACTGGGGATTAAGCTAACAAGCTAGATGATGAGGGGTTCAGCTCATGAGATCTCCCTCTGTGTTTGGGGGGTTTTTTTGTAAGTAGGAATATTCTCAAAGACACAAAATTTAACCAGTCTTAACTTCTGATGTCTTTGCAGTATCCTTATTGAAACCTCTTCTATGCTCCACATGATACTGTGGACACGAGGAAAAAGGTCTACACAGCAGTTGCATAAGCTATATAGATGCATAAACTTTATTCTCTACTTCCTTCAAGTAATATTGTCTTCTAATCCTGATACCAGTTCTCTGACCTGAAGAAATGCTTTACTGACTGAAAATCTGTATGATAAAAGTACAGCAGCACCAACATGTTATATACACCCAACTACCCAGTGGAAGCACTAGATGGCTGAGATGAAACTCAAGAAAGCATCTCTCAGGTCTGGCGGTAAAGGAAAATTATTTTTCTTTTTTCTACTAGGTGATGGCAACTGGCATCATAACAGTGGCATGGGGGAGGAACAGAGCCAACAATCCCACTCTAAAATTGCATATAGCCTATGAAAAGGATAAATAAGCCTCCACGTGCACGATGCCCGGAAAAAAAATGAGCTTTTGCTCAACCCTCCTACATGACACAAGAAACCAGGCAGGTCTAGAAGGAGGTGAAAAATATTGTTACAGCAGCAGTTTCGGGTTTTTTCATTGTCTAAAGAATGCATCCAAAAGTCTGATGTTCCAGGAAGCTGGGAATTTTACAAGCTTTTCTGACATATGAAATGCTATTGTGTACAAATATTTGCACACTATCCTGCACACTTTGATTATGTGTGAATTAACTACAGGTAGCATTGAGCAACAATTACAATGTTGTTAATAACAACAGCAGTAACAATATTAACAAGTGAGAATTTTGATTTCCTGACCAGGAAAGAAACAGCATCAGGAAGATATCAGTTTGCACAAAATGTAGAGAAATAAATGAACATGAAAGCAAAGCTTAGCCAAGAATTAAACCATAAAGGAAGGCTGGGTGAGATGCCTGGCCAGCTGGACAACATTTACATTCCAAGCAGTGTTCCCATGATTTACTCTGAACACATGGTGAGGTCATGACTATTAAATAACTCTAGTCCAGCTTCACATATCTTTGGGCCTGAAAGGAAAAGTGAAGGACAAAAAGATTAAAAACTGGTCATTTAAAGAAGTGTTTTAATATATCACAGAAGTACATAACTTCTTCCACTCACAAGGATTTTGAAGATCTTTCTGTAGAGAAATCATTCTCTCCTTCATTGACTTTGCAAAGATATTTGATATGGTGGGATGAAAATGAAGATGAAGTTCCCATAACTTCCAGTTGAATTTTCATGTAAGCATTGTTGCAAGAAAAATATTTGTGAAAGCTGAAGGCACAATACTGGAGTGTTCTGCCATTATAAAAGACATTTAACAAGAGCATATATTATGGTGCTTTCTTTTTATCTATTTTTAATCTATTTTCTGACTTTTTTAAACAGATAGGAAAAAAACTACAGCAGGTTAAGTAAAAAGTGATAGGAAATTCCAACACTTATATTTAGCAATTAATATACTGACTGTACACCTTTAACTAGAATGGATTCATCTCCACATCTGCTCATTATCAACATTTTAAACTTAATCCTAAAAGTCCAATTCCATTTACTCTTCTGTGCCTTTTCCCATATTCTACTAGGAAGTGTCCTCTTTTTTTCCTATATTTGCTTAAATAATTGGCTTTTTCAATTGTCTTCATATCTGACTACATGCACAAAACTTCTTTTAATTGCTTCAGTACTGCCACATCAAATATCTCTTGTCATTAGATTTTTTCGTCCATGTAATTTCAAATAATTTTCAATGAGAATGTAAGTATTTTTAACTTCTAGCTTAATCTTGAGAGTGAAGTTCTCACAGCAAAATGTGTTTGGTTTCTACACAGGTTCTGATTATAACCTGATTTTTCTACATTTCCAAATTCTTTTGGCATATATGGTGTGTCTAGCCTCCTTTATACAACCTGCTCATATGAAATACCTGATTCATTAAGCCTGATCTTACATACAAGATATTCTTTTGTTAAACTATTTAGTTTATTCAAACTATTCCTATTACTTGTTGAAATAAATGAAGACCAAAAAAAAGAGATAAGGCTAACAGGAAGAGCTAGGCTGAAACACAAATCCAGAAGTGGAGTTCAAACAGAGTTTTGCAACCCATGAAAGAGTTTGTCACCTTAGTAATCATAAAGTTAAGATTTAGAGTTTGTGACAAATCTAAAAGGTGATACCTCTACTACCACCACACACTATGTAATGGTTATTCAACAGGGCCAAATGAAAAGGAAAATGCTATTTTCCTAATTACCAAAATGGTATATTACAGCATCATGCCCTGTCTGGAAACAGCACAAACACATAGTAATTAAAAAGTGCTGAAAGATCACAACTAAATAAATTGTGCTGCAGCCTTAAAATGTAATAAATAAATCTGTGTTTTATATAGATACATGAAGTGCTAGCTCTTGAATTCTGAAGCAAGCTAGATGTACAAAAAAAATTCAGAGTAAAATGTTCTTGATTTTCATAGTTCCATTTGCTATTCCTTGTACCTTCAGGCTCACTGCCTGGGAAGTAATACAATTAAATGGACAATTAAGTCTTATCAGTGGCTGTGGTCATTATAGATTTGGAATATCACTCAACTTATTAACATTAGGGTTTCATTAATCCAAATTTTTGTAATGGATGATGTGAAGCTTTATTAGTATTATTGCAAATGACCATATTCCTTATGATTTCCAGCTGCTTATAAAATATTATAGACAGATTGAAAGTTTTTACTTTGGACATACTCAAAGACATCAGCACTGAAGTTCAACTGATCTTTAGTCTACTCATAGTCACACACCTTATTCTCTTCATCGCATACTTTCCCTGAGGTCTAATTGCTGTGTCCAGTACATGGGGGTTGAGAAACACATTCAGACAATAACAATTTACTTGAGTTCAGTTTGGGATTTTGGGGGCAAAAATGGGGAAAATTCTGGTCTAGGTAGAATCAGAGTGTCTTGCACTTTCTTAAGAGGTCCAAGGCTGCAATTATTCTAAGAAATTAGAGGCATTAAGAGCATCCAATGCAGTCAGAAGTTACATACCATCTTAGCTCAGAAGTCAGCCCTGAAAAGAATTCTATATTTGTTAAGAGTGATGTGTAATATATGTATATGATAAAGAACTATTTGTTGCTCCCTGAAGATTATTAAGATATCAATTATTCAAGACATATTCATTTTTCACCTGGAAGAGTATTTATGCTCTACTGCAGTTTTTAATAAAAGATTGTATCACTTTTCTGGTTTAGTTTCTGATTTAAACAGGTTCACCATGCACTGTGTGACTTATTATATGTGACATCTGTTATTTGGGGTTGCTATAAATTTAACATACTTCTTAGGTAGGTTCTTCACCTACCTAATCTATTGTGAACTAATCGATTAATAGGAAACTTGGTAAAAGTTGCACTAAATTCTCTGTTACATGAGAAGACTATGATGGAATAAGGAAAACATATTCTTTGGATTCCACATGCATTTTTACAGAATTACCAGCCCATGACCATCAATTATAGAATGTGTTTGTAGCATTGACCTGGTCCTAATTTTCCAAGGAGTTTTGCACAGCAAAGTTATAACTTCTATACAGCTTTCACGGAGAAGAGTTACCAGATTTCACCCTGGAACTCTTTTATGAGCCACAGGGAAAAAGAACCTTATTCTACAATTGTTTTATGGTTCAAACCCCTGTCTCTTCAGCGGGGAAGGCATGAATCTGAAACCTGAAACGTCCAAGGCAGCTATGACAAACAGGAATTCTCCTTCCTGCTGCTCTAAAGTGGGTGTCCATCACTCTTTTGGGACATTTGGGCTGTTTTGTTTTATTTTGTCTGTGAAGCATCTTCGAAGACATTAATTTCATCAAGAGAGATTAGAGGAAATTAAGCGAATTGTTTGTTTAACCTCTTCCCTCACCCTCCATCCTACTCAAAACTAATAATTTTGGACAGCAAAATTATAGCTTGGATACATATTTTTAAATATCTCATAAGTGGTACTGGGTAACATCTTCTAAGAAGAAGTTTAACCCATGAACATAATTTTCAAAATGTCTTGTGATGTTATGGCTATTTAATGCTTTAACACTACTGACTAACTGGAAGTTTCACTCAAGATTAGTATTTCTTTGGGCTATACAATCACATTCTAAGGTGCATCTTTGACAAAAAACCTGTTGTGTTTTATGCACATAAAATGACTGGAACAAAATATCCTCTCAAGTCAAATTCAGAGAACATTGTGCAGTAATGGACACAGGATGTCTTAAAGTGGAAGGAAATCTTTAAATTCAGTACATCATTACTGAATATTTTAGCAAGACAGCTATACTTATATATTTTAAAATGGGAGAGGTCAATTCCCTGAAGAATTGAGACCTCACTGTCCATTTCAACATTTCAATAAGTTAGTTTTCAGATTCAGGGGCATTCTCTAAAACTTCAGATCACAATTGTATCAGGGACTGCTTGAAAGAGTAGACAAAGCAGATAATATTAGGCAACCTCTGAGGCTCAGTGGATTCTGGATTCTTTGTACTCTTTTTTTTTTTTTTCCAGTTCTAGTTCTTATCCTCCCACAGACATCATTTTATCGTGTCTCATTTTGCCTGTTTTTCCTTTTAACTGTTGTTAAGTGGATTTCAAAAGTACCCAACACAAAAAAATCCATGATCTTCATAAAAGGTCAGGGCACTAAGCTGCCAGAACACATCTTCACCAAAATAAGGAGAACTGCTAGGTCAAACCAACTGTTTGCATGGCCCAGGAAACGAGCTGGAGTTCATGAGGGCAGAAAGTTGAAATATGCAATACAAGCCTTGCTCATTGTTTCTTGACAGTAAATGGCAAAGGGAAATTTTCCCTTTTTCTTCTCAGTGTCTCTCTAGTCTATTTGTTAGCTATGCAAAAAGCAACAAAAGTCATGTAATTAACCAGATCATATAAATCAATTGACTTCCATTTTTTGCATGCTATAAATGTATTAAAAAATTGAAATAGGGGAGAATATAGGGTAGAATTTCTAAAAACACAGACATGATTTAGGAGTCAAAATCCCATTGAGGAGGAAACCAGGTAAGTCAATCAGTTCTAATGTTTCGTTCCAGAGGGTATAGAACTGAAAGGTCAAATAAAGTATTAGGAGATCCTAGGCATTCATAAATACTTGTATTTGTGGTTTAAAATTCTTCCCTTCTCACTGCCTATCTCATTTATTTTTGTAATTTTTTCACCTTTGGAAAATATATTCAGTACTCGTGGGAAAGGCACATGAAACTAAAGAAAATATTCTTCTGTGTGATGCACTGAAGACTTTCACATAATGTTCTGATTCTCTCCCTTTCTCCACCAACAAACAGTAATTTTCATTTTTTGTTCTGTTTCCCTGTGATATGTTCAGTAAATGAATGCTTAAAACAAGGGTCATGGAGTTTTTACTGTGGAGAAATAGGCCATTAAGCTTCAAGTCAACATGGATGATTGCAATGTCCAGCTAACATTTTTCTTGAAATTAATACTGGAGTGAAAAGCTGTGGCAAAGTAGTAGAATCAGGCTAAATTATCAGACATGCTCACACCATTTCCACAGAACTTAGATGATTAACTTATATAAGAAACTTACCACATTTCTGACTTTTAACTCAATGCTCCTTTCCTAAAACCCATTAAACTTGTAAAAAAATTTTTGATAACTCTTATGAATTTGTATTGAGTCTTTGCTTATCCATGTGTATATTCAAGTACATTTTCATAGAATCATTTCACCAAGATTCATAATACTCAGAAGTCCTGAGAAAGCACTTGGAAAGAGGATGGTCTTTGATGAGGAATGAGTGTGGTATGAGCCCTCACAAAGAATACCTGTGTCAATCCACACCAGCAGCATAAGCAATACCCACAGAAACTGCTGAAATCTCTTTTAATTCATGTTAGCTGGAGCCTACATCAAACTAGGGCATAAAGAAATAGAGGTACAGTCATCACAGAGGGCATATTTCTTATCCAGAAGGAACATATGCAGGCTCTGCAAGGAAACTTATTAAAATAGATAGTTAAAATCTGTCTTTATCTTGAGGAGCTTGCAATCTAAGCAGAAAAGACAGTGAACGGGCAGATAAATACAGGTACAAGGCAGTCAAAGGGCTTTGTCAAGGTTAGCAACAGAGCTGGATTTAGAAATCAAAGTATCCTAAATCCCAACCAGGGGATTTCAGATCTGCTGAAGGAAGTGTGTTGTATGTGACTTAAAAGAACTTTAGAAAATTATCATAAAGGAGATACTTGTTCATGAAAAGTATGTTGTAGCCTGGCTGCATTCAAATGCAGCATTTTCATGGAAGGTCTATGTCTTTTTCTGCCTCTTCCAAAAGAAATATAGAAAGAGGTAGACATTAGAAGGAATTTTGATGAACAACTGGAAACTTTTGTCTGCTGCAGTTTGCTAATGTAGAACAAAGAAAAATTATAATAAAAAACTTGAAGAAAATGAAATATATATATATATATGTTTCCTAATTTGGATCTGTTGGACATTAGTCCTTTATAGAAACATAAAAAGACTGGCTTAATAGAGAAGAATGTGAGGGACAAAGATTTACTAAGACTAATACTATGCAATTTTAATGATTTGTCTAAATTTGTATTTGCTTTTCCTGACACAGCTCTGCTCATTTTTTTCTTAACTTCTACTGTCACAAAGGCCAAATTTGATCAAACAATATCACATATCTATAATACATGAAACAAACTCTTCTTTTCTCAGAATTACACTTTTTAAACCTTGCTATTTCTAATTGATTATTTATTTAAAAATTATTTTTAGGAAGATTTGTGTGATATATTTTGACATATGACTCGAGGCCCAAGGAGTAGCTTGTGAATAAGTATAAAGATGAGGTAAAAACCAATAATTTAGAGTAATTCTGAATACCACCATAAGCCTGGAAATGGGTGAGCAGTTCAAGTGGCACAAAGGTAGAACAACAGCCTTGTGGACCATTGACTTTTTTGACCTTGGTCCAGAAACCTATATGCTAAAAATGGATGAAAGTTTCAGAACAATTAAGTAGAGTGTCTTTGTCATAGGATGAAATATACCCTGATAATCTTTGAAGACTTATGCAAAATTTAAACTTTACATATATGAAGTAAATGATTAGCTATCACTGTCAGTGTTTCCTGGATAATGTAGTGGAGATGAGGAGCAGCTTTACCAACACTGAGTAACAAGTCTGTATTAGAAATGAGAAATAGCATGTGAGTCTTCTTACGAGGTTTGATTTCAAACCACTATGATTACTACAGTAATTTTCCACTTCATTCATCTAATACACTGCAATCCTTAAATTCAAAATGTTCCTGCTTTCACAAAAATACTTTCCTTTGATATATTGACTTATTGTATTAAAGTAATAGATGAATTGTTTAAGAACATGTAGTGAAAGGAATTTGAACCATTTTATATCTGGTTCTTTCAAAAGGGCCATATATACCAGGTGATAGCCTGCTTAGCCTCCAGTGGACTTCATAGAAAGGCTCTCATTCATTTTAGTGAGGGCTGACTCAGTCCTGCAGTTCTACTAATTTAAACCAACTATAAATGAGTCCCTTGGTTTTTAAAATGAATGGCACAATATTACCAGGAATAAGCATGTGTTCGGTAATACTTTATCTTTCTTTTATTACTGACTTGACAATTTTTCTTATTCCCACCAAATAGCTGAAAGTGTTGAAGAATAAAATGTATTCCTTGAAGAAAATATAAAATCTTATCTTCAGACTCTTGACCATATTTTCAAACTCAGGTGATGGCTGCTTGCCAATCTTAACTTTCCTCCAGAGTTGATGAGTTACCATGTTTTGCAATGGGTTATGATCAGCTAGTGCTCCTTGGAGCAATGATAAAATGTGCTAGTCATCAGTCATACCTGAACCTCACCTAGAGGTTAGAGCAAAGTGACCATATTGCTGCCATATGTGCAATGAAAGGGTTCAGAGACAGAGCAGAAACAAAACCATGATTGCTACTCTGCTGATATAGAGTGATGCAGTAATTCCCCTCTTATCTAAATCCTTAGAGACGTAAACTGGCATTTAGCTCCAGTAAAGTCAACTGATGCCCCATCAGTGGATATCAGCTGCAGAACTGGCCTGTTGTCATTGTGTTCTGCATGGCCTCAGGTGTTATTCTGTGTTATATATGTCCATTCAGATGTAAAGCTTATGTAGGCATACTTTTGGGAAGCAAAGATCTCTATTTACCAGCATTAGACACAAAACCAAGTACATCATGCAGAGTTTGAAACACCTACTTCAGCTCCTCTTCACCCTTCAGTAGGTTATTTAACAGGGAGGAAGAAAGAAGCATGCCACAAGATCAAAGAAGCATTCCAGAGCTGTTGAGGCAGGATTTTGACCCTGCCTAGAGTGTACTGCAGACACCATACAGCATTTTGGGAGGCTTTGCTCCTTCTCATCACCAGGAAGGATAGAGACAGCAGGGGTCTGGCAGCAGTGCTTTGTCTCAACCTCACATTTATTTAATAGATTGGAAAACCTGCAGAGCTTGGAAAAATGAGACCACCACTTAGGGCAACTTTTTATTTCATCTCTTTTCTATTTCTTTATTGCAGTCTTGAATCAGTTGCTGATCTCTCTTCAGTTCTGAGAATTATCACTTCTTCACTTTCTGGATTTCACCAAATGATGTAATGTATTATATTAAAAACAAACAAGCAGAGAAACTCAGAAACTGTTGCTTTTGAAATTTTTTTGGTTTAGCAGTTTATGTTTCAAGGCAGGACTTCAGAGCTGATCAATTATCTTCACTGGTTTTGCAACCATTATTTTGGTAGGCAGCTCTCCAATATCAGTGCATCTAGTCTGAAGCTGACTTAAAGGATGCAGAAACATTTATTTGTGTCCATCTTTTCCGATACCTAATTATGTTAAGGGAAGACTTACAACATTGTCAAAAGCCTTGAGTTTGAGCTTATTGAGCAAGTTATTCAAGGAGAATAATATTTTGACTGCTTATTAATAAATGCTATTTTTCAAGTTATAAATACAAAGGAAACCATGACAGCTGGTGAAAAACACCACTTATGGCTTGAGCAATTTATTTGCCAAAATTTTTGGTCAATACTTACAGATGCACTATGGATAGTTAGTATTTCATGTTATTATCAAACTCATGTTTTCATAATAATGTTTTAATAGTCTGTTCTCATAAGACTGCTCATGTGACTGTGATTCATTACAGCCATAAAGGCATTTGGTTTTATCTGAAGACTGCAGAAGTCAAAACACTGCATGCAAACACAAGATAAAAGTTGAGGAGCACAAGATATATAGAAGCGAGAGGTGTTGATCTTGCATTAGTAAGAAACAAGGAGCACGAGTGAGACAGTTACACATCACAAAGTGCCTCATCACCATACTGAGCTCTGTTGCACAAGTTCACATACTTATTAACTTTGTTGGTCACCTCTCCCCAGTCCCTTTCCTCAAAGCAAGCTGCATATGGAGGGAATGGGCAAAGATTTCATGTTGCAGAGAACTGTGTTAAGCTTTTATCCCAAAATATGCAATCTGCTTCTGAATTAGCCCTGAAGAAAAACCTCAGGGTGTTTTGGTATTCTATGTAAAACCTTGAAGAATTGAGGTCACAGCACTTACATGTGTATACACACATACTAGAAGCAGGCTGGAAATGTTTACATTGCAACAGAGACCTTTGGGTACAGCTGGCACTCAATGCACTTGCTCTTCAATGCATGAAGTTTACACAGTAGTTTACAATGGTAGCTTCACAAATATCAGTTCTGAACTGTCTGAATGTTTGTTGCAGCAACAACAGAAGCAACAGAAGCAGGTCTCATGTGAAAAATCTTCAGTCTTCCTTGCAGTATCTTGGGATGCTTCAAACCTCTAACTTCTACATGTTCAAAAGCAAAAATTAAGAACTAAAAAATATCCTACCTTCTCATAGACTTTTCAGACTATTCATTTTAAACTTTAACCTGGAAATGAGACAGAAAAGTATATTCTTTGAGGTGATTTGGTCACTCTTATTCAAAATCTTGTCAGAACATCAGCTGCAGTCACTGCCTACTTTAATCATTAAAAGAATGGTACTTATTAAAACAACAAAATTTTAACTGAAATGTTAAAATTCAAAATTGAAATGAAATCACAACCATGACTTAGGAAAAGGCCTTCAGAACTACTTGTGCTTTGTCAAGAGTACATTAGAAATTCATATCAAGTAACATGATAATGATCCTGCTGTTACAAAAATAACCCTCTTGGCTATTAATAATAAATACTGTTGGACACAGAGTAATTAATGACATTATTAAAAACATTTTATGAATTAGAGTCAGAAAAAAATGGAATGTTTATGATTAATGAGTTCTTTTTTTGAACTATTTTCAAAATCAATGAATAATTCTTTATACTTCCTATGTCTAATGGAAAGAACAACATCTAATTCTCTCTTAGTCCAGGGGCTACTGCCTGATCTCCTAGGTTGGTCTGGCTGGAAAGTACTTGTCCTGCTGCCTGAACTCTGATCTTCCTTATTTTTGAAGAAAGCTGAGACAGCACAACAAAAGGAACAGTAGAACATGTTGTAGGATCAGAAATAAAAAGATCAAGGGGAATGCATTAGATTTTAATCTGTCCACTTGGCCTTCACATTCATTCCAGCTTTTCTTTTAGTGTTCACTGCTCATTGCAGCTGTAAGTTCAAAACTTGCTACCTCAGCTTCTGGGCCAACTCCCTCTGAAGAAACAAAAATCCTATTAACTTTTATAGAAAGAGGGTCATGACCCATGTGATCACTTAGCAGTGTTTCCTCTTTCCTCTTAAAAAGAGCATAGCCAGAGGGCTAGCAAAAAAGTAAGACCTTTTTATTTTTTCCTAAAGGAAGAGCAAAAGAATTCACAGTACTCCCCACAGGGCTTAATGAAGGAGGGTTGCTGGGAAGCTTTATTGACTTTTGCGTACAAAATCCCAGAGAGATCCTCAGGAGTGACTTTGTGCCCCCTCCAGCAGCAGTGAATTCAACCTGCTCCAAAATATATCTGTGATGGTAGAAAAGTCTGAACCTCTGCAAGCAATGTATTCTGCTCTTTTGCTGTATTACCACAAAAAACCTTCCCCTAGTACCCAACCTACATATAATTCTTATTCTTCAGGGACGTGGAGAGCAGCTTTCCTCTTTACAGCAGCTTTTCATATGTTTAAAGAGGGTAACCAGAATCTCTCATTTTTTTTTACTGCATGCCCATTATATTTCCATTATGTTAAACAGTTCTACTTTATTCAGCATCTCCTTGAAGGTTATGTGTCTTGGATCTATGATTGCTAACATTTCTATCTGTTTCTCTCACACTTTTGCTACAATCTGTAGCAAAACTGAAGAGCTAAGCATATGCAGTGTAGCTTAGACAGTTGAGTTCTTGTTACTCACATGTTAAAAGAAATTGATAACCTGTATGAATGCTACAAAAAGATAATACTAATTTTTTAATGTGAAAGAAATTAATAGCAAGTGACTAAGGTGTTGGATAAAGAGAAGTCAATAAGATAAATGCATTTAAATCATCAGAAGAATGTCTTTAGAATAAAAGGCAAAGAATGTTTCATGGATGAAGAAGTGGACAGGAAACAAATTTTAAGAATTTAAAAAATCCACAGAAAATCTTATTGTGACTGTATTGAGTCCAATATTGTACTTACCAGTGAACTAGAAGAAAAACACAAACTATTTGCAAAATATCATATTAAAGAATGTTATCTGAGATAATTCGATCTCTTACCAGACATTTCTTCTGCAGTACATAATGAAAAGAAGAACAGCATGAACAATGCTAATTTCTCCAATTCTTCTTAGGTTAGTTTTTCAAGACTAAAGTCAAGCCATGTTTCATTTTCCTTTCTAGACTTTTCAAAACTTTCCTTACTATTCATTATTTTTAATGGTCACTGATAGGTAAACCATCCATGAATTTAACCGATCCTATTTGGTCCCCACAGTGCATTATGTCAATATGTTCCACAGTTCAGTGAAGTATTCTCTGAAAAAGGCTTTATTTTTATTGTTTTAAACATATTACACATTATTTTCTTGGCTTTCCTGCTGTTGCTGGATTGTGAGAAACAGTGAATAATCAATTCCTGTTCACTTTCCTCAGGAATTTATAGACTTTTTTCCAAACTGCCTAAATTATCTCTTTTCCAATCTAATTCTTCTGCTCTATTAATAGTCTTCCTTTATAGAAGTTGTCTGAACATTTGATCAGCTTTGTTTGAACTTTTTGGTGAGCTAAATCCTCTCTGAGATAGAATGACCTGGAGTCCACAAAGAATTCATGCTGGGACATGGTTTTAATTCATAAAGTCACTCTAGGCTGCTACTTGCCTTGCCATATTCTGCAGAAAATATATAGCATTTTATGTGATTTTCTGTTTTTTCAAATGCTAAAGTTAAAATAATGATTAGATAATACTTTGCTTTTTCTTTTGCTATGTTCAAAAGACAAGAACAAAGACACAGTGTATGAAATCTTCCTGACTGTTTGATGTCTCCTATGCAACTTCTCACAGTTCACTCAGCAATTTCAAATGTCTAATAAATGTACATACTCTTTAATCTCTTTTTTCATACAGCTTGAGTTCACTTTTTTTCTGTCCTAATTACATCAGCTGTCTGACCATAGCAGACTTTGTGAAGACTGGTCTTAAAAAACACATGTGCCACCTCAATATATTGATGTGTTTATCTTCCCTACTTATTAGACACCCAACTCTTGCCAGGGTTCTTACTTTCTCTCTTCAACCACTTACAGAATGTTTTCTTGTCCATCTATAGATATAAGTATACAGATATAAGTACACAGAACAATCTTGGCAGTGCATATTTCTAAGGATGCATTTAAAAAAACAAGGAAAGGTATCTCAGCTACTTACCAGTAGGCACCTCTGAACTATACACAGTGTTTCCATGTCATGTGTTTCAGATAAACCTTTCTATCCCAAAAGATAATCCAGGGGGAAAAAAAAAGTAATCATGTAAACCAGTTACACCTAACAGGAATCCCCTGATGTAGCTTCATTAAATTTTCTTAAAGAATAAATTTGGCTTATATCATATGATAAAGTTTTTTTATCTATTGCTATGCAATTTTAAAGATTAGACATCTATTTACTTGTAGAATTATTTTATATTACTGGGATTTTTCTAAATGCAGATTCATATCAAAGGACTAGTTTATAGTTTGTTTCATTTATTCATCTAAAACATGGACTAAATTTTATTTGTGCTGTCATTGTGTTGAGCTGGCCTGGGTTTTCATTTTTTTCCACCAGATGTCATGTTCCAGCTTATATATTTTAGATAGTTTTCTCATTCAGGTAGTTGTTTTGACTTTAAGTGTCACTGCAAGTACTGAGGCTGCTGAAATCTTTTGCACAGCCAAATAAATTCAGCCACAGAGTCTCATTTCTGGATGGAAGTAGTTACACAGATTTTCAAAGCTCTCTGTCCTGCAGCTCCTCATAGATCCATCTGTGTTTTTGATGCATATAGTCTCCACTTTACATCATTTAACTTAGGAAAGGCCCACTTAATTTTTTGCCATGTCAGATATTATATTTTCCTCTTTAGTAATGCTTCATTTAACAAACAAGTAATCTCCGGAAACAGGCTGTGTGTGGCTCCAGCCTGGGAATGCTGGATTGCTTGGGGGATGCCTCTTTGCAGTACCATTGTGATTTCAAAGGCAGTGAGTAGCATCGTTGCTGACTCCCCCTTCTCTCTGGGTGGGATGAAGGTAACCAAAAAGCAGTAAGGCAAGGGCTGTGAATAAGGAAAAACTAACTTCAGATGACAGAGTATTTAGCAGCCAAGGTTCAGAAGGGAGCATGGTGTGGCTGTTACACTGCTATATTGGTAAAGAAGTAGAGACTGAAACAGAGTCTTATGGAACAATGATAGTGTTGTTTGCAATTCACTGCTGAGGGCAGCACAAACCAGCTGTGGTTCAGAAACCATTTAGACACACAGCTGGACATCCATGTAGCCCATGGCCACCAGATGAGAGCAGCCTTGCAGCCTCCTTACTCTGAGCACAGGGAAAACGAATGGCTGCCTGCTTGCACTTGGCCATGACGTGCCAGGAACATAAGAGAACCAAAAGCATGGCTGATGATCCTCTGCTGCTTTATTAGTTAGAATTTCATATTGACAGCATTGCACTGGATTATAGTCACCCTATATAACACCCCAGCACCGTGACTATGAGCCAAACTCCTGTAGAGGCAAAACCCTCCAAGAACAGGTCTTGCAAAAGAAGTTCCTGCTCATTTAGTTTTCTTCCAAAGCCCATCCCAACTCACTCACTCAGAACACCTATTTCCAAAGTCAAGTTGCAACTGTGCAAGTTGAGGACTTCTTTTGTGTGTAAAACTGTACCTTCTTGTGTTAGTAAGAGAAGTCTGGTCTGTTTTTATCATTTCCCTACCATGGGTGACAAATGGCTACTTGGATGTTCCCTGTAGGAACCCTACCACCCAGCACCTCTTTCTCCTCTTTGGCTCACCCTGGCTTGGTGACCTGCAGGGCCCTAAACCTCATTTTCTGTCCTAAGACTTTTTTGAATATAGGAAGTATGAGAAATTAGAAGAGTGGGAAATGTTGCAATCAGAAGTGTATTTGAGCTTTTGAATTGCTGAGCTTGCAGGTAAAAGAGCACATTGAGCTGAGACTTTCCTATGCATTTATATTCATTTTTCTGCTTGGTTTTATTAAGATGTTTGTTTTGAACATTTTTTTTAATGTGTGTGTGAATTAATGCATAAGATGAAATATTCAAGCTCATATTATTTTCAGCTGTTTTATGCAAGTTTTGCCAGCTGATATACAGCATGACGCTCATGAGTAAAGGATAGCAACATTTTTCTCCTTATTCATTTTATAACATACAGCTTTATATTTTTATTTCTTGAGATATATTAGCAGTCATGCTCCAATTAACACACAGTCTTGGGGAGGCAGAGCATTATTCATACAATTTTCACGGGCTCCATTTAAGGTAATATAAAATCACTGTTCCTTGAGATTACATTGGAAAGAAGTTTTACCGTAAAAGTGAAGAAATGAAGACACTATTGCTATGGCCAGGAAGGAGCATACATAGTTATTTCTAGGCAAGCAGATAACTATCCTTATACATAATCTCACTATAATATCAAAGCAAGTCCACTGAGGGTCCTGAAAACTAACATGGTGACACCATTGAAATGCAAGATTACTGAAAAACCACCACATCACTTTGCCAGTGAAGTTCATTTCCATGCACAATATCATGGAGCTGCCATGCCATATGGTGCTTCTAATTGTTTTTTTGCCTTCCCAGACTAGCTGTAGAGGTGCAGGTTTCTGCTACCAGATACCATATCTGTATGCACAGTTAAATTACATCTCTCATTTTTAATTGCATGCAATACCATTTTTGACTATTTAAAAAATACTTTGTGCTGTGTATGCTTTTCAGCTTCACTGTGCCTAAATGTTTTATTGGAACATTAACTCAGCTTACTTGAGAATTACTGGGTAGTAAATGCACTAGTGAGGGAATTTAAATGTGGTGGGGTTTTAATTATTTTTCAAATAATGACCTATGGTGCAACTTACTATTATTTTGTCTAATTATTTCTGTTTGAAGGCTATTAGTCATACTTTGCTACAGATTAACCTTGCATATTTGAAGCACTTATAAAAATAAACGGATGATTTCAGAAGGGAATCACATACCTTTAGTTACACATGTGCTTCATGGTAGAAATTATTTTCATATATTCACTGTTGTGGTTTTATTTCTAATTGTTGATTTGAATTGATTTTTTCTTAATGTTCGTGTCTCAGTTGTAATGAGTCATATTTGTCATTTGTTGTTGAGCCATAATGGTCTTCTGCTCTTCACTGGCCACAACTTTTCTGCCTCCATGGTAGCTCTGATCTCTTGGAATATATTTCCTTGAGGGCAACTCTAGTTGTAAAAATATCTTACTTAAAACTCTTGACTCGGAGTTTTTACCAGGTTCAGATCTTCAGGGCTGCTGAGCCGTATACCCCTGGCAGATTTAGTAGCATATGGACTCTGTAGTGTTCAGATTACTGTCTACAGATGTATAAACAACAAGTATTTGGCTCAGAAGACTGATTCACTGCATCTGTCTTAAATTTTCAGTATCCCTATCCAAACAGAAGAGATAATACTCTGAAGAAAATTCCCAGAAGCTTTAAGATGGCAATTGTCTTTTTAGCCTTTATTTAAATAAATACATAAATATATATATATATATATATATATGTATTTCCTAGCAGGTCAATTCACCTTCCCACACACCCAGCAAGGAGCTGACTATAACCAGTGCAAAAGGGAGCACAAGAAGCTAGTGGTCTGAACCATACTCAGACAGTGTCCTGCCTAGAGAAACCAAGACTTACAATATCAGATCATTAACTGAAACCGATTTTCTCCAAATGTAGGAGACAGAGGTAGCAGAGCTTATGCATAAAAAGCAATCTAGTCTTTAATGCAACTTTGGCCAGCAAGAGCTGGGAACAAGCCTGCTGATGCTTACAGATAATAGAATCATAGAATGTTAGGGTATTGGCAAGTAACAGTTCTCTCTTATTCCCAAGAAAATAATTACCTACAGACTTTCTAATCTCACTTTAGGTGATGCAATAAAATAGCCTGATTATGGATCTAAGTTATTTAAACACTTTGGAAATCATTCCCATCTGTCTACATGTATGTACAAGCACTGATTTTGAACACATCATTTTCTGTCTTCCTTAATGTACCTAAATGCTTTTTCTTTCCTGTTCTCTGAGCAGACTGGGAGCTGTTTGCCACAAAATTCAGTTCTTTATTACATGAGACTGCAGCTAATTCAGCAACCATCTGTGTGTACTTATAACTTAAATCATCCTTTTCAATGTGCATTATATTGTGTTTGTCAAAGTTCAATTTCATCTCCAGTGGTGTTGCCTGTTTACCTGATTTTGCTCTTTCCCAGTGGAGCTCATCACATCCTTTTCAGTTTACAGATAAATGATCTTGAGACAGTAGCATATTTTACAAGTTTTTTGCATTTTGGTGAATCACACAAAAAGGACAGTTTCTGAATAGCTACAGTGCAAATGATGCTGTACCGGAGCTGTCAACTCTCTTCCCACATTGTTCCCTCTCACAGAGTTGCACACCACTGTCCCATGAAGCACAGAACAGCAAAGTGGAATTTCCACCCTAAACACAGACAGGGGAGTTGGGGAGAAGGGCATCTTACCTCAGCTTCCCTGACACCCCATGAATCCTCACCCAGAGGAGGAGGAGCATGTGTCTGGAAGAACATTGGGTGGTATTTTGAATAGTCCACTGAAGATTCATGTGACATACTGAGCATTTTCTCATGGATTACTTCTTTTAGCCAGTGTGTGACTAGAGGACAGAGAGAGATAATTAGCTCTAAGCTGTGCTAGATACTGAGAGCAATGATGCCTGAGGCTTCAGTGCAGCTATATAACTGTTTGCCAAAGATCATGTCACTGTGAGTATTCTGCTATTGATATCTAAGCCAGCTGGACTTCAGACACTGCAGGCATATCAGCTGCAACCCTTATGCACAGGTGTGTGAGTGCTCTTTAGCTTGCTTTCTGTATATTTGCTGTCTTTCCAGAGATGTTAGTATCTCCTATCAGGTGCAACCACTCACAGGAGATATAAAGGGAATGTGTTTCTCGTGAGGGATTAATGTCCCTGAACTCCAGCTGGAGTTGCCCTATTGGCTGCCTGTTCTTCTGCACTCTGGTCTGTGTTGCCTGCTCTTCAGGTATTATTGTGCAGTTTTGTAGTTTCAGGATTTTCCTGAAAGTCCTAGCTCTCCTGTGACTTAACAATTTTCATAATGTGATTATTTATTTGTCACATGAAGAGCTGGAAAATTGTTCAAACAAAAGCCACGAGCACTGGAAGGGAAAGAAAAGACTTGCAGTTATGATTACTGGTGCCACATGTTTTTTAAAAGCCTGAATTACAATTACCAAAACATGATCACAGCTAAATGTAGCTCCAAATCAGAACTGGAGACAACTTAGGTAGGCAGTACATGTTGTGGTTTCTGTCAGCTGCCAAACTGCAGGGCTGCCCATGTCTTCTGACACTGAATCCAGCTCTCCTCTGAGAAAAGGTGATGCAGGATTCGGCAGCATCACAGGAGCCTTAGAAAGGAGGAAACAAAGAGTAATGAAAAGATGAAACAAAATGGCTTCATGTCAAGTGCAAAAGCTAAAAGGAGGAGAAAAGATTAAAATGGCAAATCAGCAGGTGTTCCCAGGAATGGAAGAATGTGAGCAATGAATGAACAGGGTCGCAGGAATTTGGAACAGTGAAAGAGTATAGAACACAAGGGCGGACAACTTCCTACCTTTTAGGTAGAACCATTCATGTGTTGATTCCCATCCAGCTGCTTGTCCTTTACCACAGTCTTGCTGAACAGGAATCTGTCTGATGGTGATCTGAGTGAAAGAAAGTAAAATACCCTTAAATATCTGTCCAGGGACATTTTGCACTTTGAGACAAGGGGCAGTGAGGAGAAGTCCTTTAGGAGAAAGAAGGAAATATACATAAGGGTTTACCTGGAGCGTCACTTCTCTCATCTGTTTAGACAGCACATGCATAGCAACAGAATGTATGCCTCCCTATCTGCACAATGTCTAGCATAATTTAGGAGCTGCAGTCAAATAAAATAAGTGAAATAAGGTGAGAAAAGGAAAACAGAATGTGTAATTTTTGTGTACCAAAGAAACTCATGACAATCCTATTGAAGGGTAATTTATTTATATTTAAGAGTTCCATTCTTCCAATATGTTTGCTGGGTATTTTCAGCTGTCTTAACTTAAGATTGTTAGGATTATTTTTCTGTAGAAGTGTCTTCTAGACATGTAAATGCGTGATGAATGCCATGACAACACTGTGCTTCATTTAAAAATCACTGATTCTCTGTTGTGCATATTTTCTATCCTGGTTACTGGGAAGAACCATACAGAAACAAGCCATGAAAAGCAGAAGGAAGGTGCAGCAAACAAATACTCTTAGAAAAGACAAAAGAGACAAATGGAAAATTAGACACAGAGAAGAGAGGCAAAGATGGTAAAATATGAAGAAAAGGAAATTAAGATCAAGCACAAAAACTACTTACTTAAGCAAATGTGTAATCATTTTTTGCTGAGAAACAGTCAATTTTCAAAAGAAACTACAGAGTATTTTTGTCCCTAAAAATATATTCTGTTGTTGCACTCTTTTGCCAAGGAGCTATATAAACCTGCTGACATTACCTGTCTTCTGTGTAAGTCTTTTGGTAAATATTATTTTACTTCATATAACTAATGACTGCAAAAGATCAGCAAAATGTGAAGAGTATTACTGAATGCTTCTTCTTCCAGCATGTAAAAACAGTATTTACACAATTTATTGGCTACTGCTAAGGCTGTGATCCAGAATTTTGTCATTAAAAGAAAACTAGGAATGTCTGCAGCATTTTCTGAAATGTGGCAAAATACATTTGCTGACATAAATACTTCCCAACACTTACTAAAGACATGACAAACTACATAAAACTGGAGGTTATTGTGGTGCCTTGACTAGAGTGATGCAATCCTCACTAGAGACACTTTTAACTCTAATTTCATGCAGTTTTCAACAATAGGAAACAATGAGGGAAATGTATTTACCAGATGTAATTTGTAAAAGCTTACAATGTTCAGAGTTAATGTCTAATGGTTCTGATTAGGAAGCAAATGTTAATAACTTAGAATGCACTCAAAATGCCACTGCATTACTCTGCTTGTTCATGTGAGATAATTATAGCAAATGAGAGAGTTTTTCAGGTGAAAGAATTGTTCAGCTCATCTCCTCTTAGTGCATGGCTATAATTTTAAAGTTCATGTGTCATGGGTTTTATCTCATTAGATAAATTTATAATAAATACATAAATCAGCCACTGCCTTGGGTTATAACATTCAGAAAGTTTCTGCTGCCTTTAATTTTCTTTTCATTTTTTATCTGCCTTATCAATCTCACTAGATTTCCAAGGCAGAGATTATCTCATGACATATTTTGCCCTCAGTTATGGCTCAGTAAAAAAAATCTTGATCTCATTTAGAGTCTGCTCACTACTGTAATACAAAGTAATATTAATGAAGAGTTCAAAATAGTAGCATCTCTATTGCTGTCATTGCAGACCATTGTCTGTTAAGCAGTACCCCTCACTCAAAGAATTGTTTCCTTTTTCATGTTTTATCACACCCCTTTCCTTCTCTTCACAACTTCTATCTGTTCTCAGCTGTTCTGCTGAGCTCTGTCTTGAACACTCCTTCTCAACCTCAAAAGTCCACCCATCAAAGATTTATAAATTGGATTAATGTTTCATCACCTCTTAAGTTAAATACATAGATCTCCCCTTCTAAATCCTTCTTCAAATCTCTCCGGCCCCTTGATTTCTTTGTTGTTCACCTTTGGTATTTCATCCAGAGGTACTCTTTTTTCCTACAGACAACTCCAACAAAATACCACCAAGGTAATTGATAGCCCTAAAGAATTGCTTCACAGACAGAACTGAAATAGGAACCATTCTTGTTTATCCTGAACTGCACCATTCCCCAGTGATAGACTATAAACCAGGCTTCCACCAGTTTTAATACCTTTCTCAGAAGAACAACTTCCATGTTTAAAGTTTGAAATAAATGTTTGATACTTAAAGCACAAGGATTCCTTTTATCTTCAGGCAGTTTGCCAGTTGTAAGGCACAATGGGAACTCCTCTGCCAGCACCAATATCCAGCTCTCATGCTGCTGTTACCACAACTGATTACACTTTACATAAATGTAAGAACTTCTAGCAGCAGGTCCAGAAAGGCTCAGACATCCCTCACCTTTTAAATACTTTGATTCAGAATGTGATTCACAGCTCCTAAGTTTTTTTCCTGTATGGATATGCATTTGAAACAATATGCCAAGCAAAAAAATATTTGTTTTTCATTAGAAGAATATGAATACAGCAGGTATTTTTCAAATAAAAGACTCCAGGTCACTGTATCAAGTGAGGGACTTTTTTCGCATGGAGCTGTTTTATCAAGGCCAAATCCCGCTCCCAATAAAATCCAGGGGAGATTCACAACCCATTGCAGTGGGATCAGGTTATTGTATTTAAGGTCAGGTTATCTCCTCAGAGCTTAGCTTTTGTGTGTGCAACAAAGTAAGTGGTCAGACATACAGAAAATGCCAGCAGAAATCTGTTGTCCTTTGAATAAAATGATCCTGATGGTCCACAACAAGTATTGCATATGTGATCATTTGAAAACTTATTAATGGCTCACAGTGTTATTTCTGTAACTCCAAGTTAGACTTGGAAGAACAAGAACAGACTCACAAAACCCATCTACCTAAAATATTTAGTGCTCAACAGTCACAATCTATCTAAAAATCAAAAGGAGAAGAAAAGCAGCTTCATTTTCTTGTAGACATTTCAGTCATTTTTAGATACATTTGCTTCTATTCTCTTTTCCTTTTTCTCCTTCCTTCTAACTCCATCTATTATCTTTCTCCCTACTCATCCTCCCATTTCTCCTATCTTAATCCTTACATAAGAATATAACTATCCCTCTGCCTTTAAGAAGATACAAGGATACCTTTTGGTTTCCAAAGCACATTTCTGCTCTTTAACATTTTGTGTTCTGACATAGTTCAATAATGTCTTTTCATAGATATAATATCTATGATTTATAGAGACTGTAGCTCTGAACTGGCTCTCACCAATTCCTATGCTCATGATAGCACTAGTGACTGCAAAGGTTGTAAAAGCAAATCAGGCACTGTCAGTGGTATTCAGCTGCCTAACTGAAAGTTTCTAATGATAAGAAATCCTGGACTGTGTGATACATAGACCCAGTGGCAGTGGACATAGTAGAGGAATCCAGCACCCTTCTGCATGTGTTTGAACAGAATGAAGCCTTAGGTACCACTGCCCATGTAAGTTGAATTGCTGTATGGTCTCTGTTCCCATAAATGAGTATGTCTCTAATGATTATAAAGGAATCTTAGATGTCATAGCAATCATATCAACATATATATATCCTTAGATATAAATGTCTTGGCTTAGAGCTGAATTTCATTCATTATATTTTGACTGACACAAGCAGCACTGCAATCGCTGTCATATAACACTATTCCCTAGGGATTTCTTATTCCGTGACAACTTTGATGCCAAAGCAAGGTAGGTTTTTAAGAAGATTTAGAAAAAACAACCAAAACTCAACAAGTGAAGTTACTACCTAATAATATGTTCTAAAGGAAAGGAGTGTCTACAGTCGGTTTATAGATAACACAACCAAAATCATACCATACCAGGCATGGTACAGGAATCGGATAGTATCTATGGTCTGCCATATTGAAATCTATGAAGAGGGTGATCCTCATCCAGAGCAGCAATGAAGCCTTTATGCTGTGGCACAGCATGAACTGAGACTTCCTATTAACAGAGAATCTGGTCCTAGAATAAAGTCATTACTATTAATCTGGTGTTCAATATGTGGAGGCTGCAACATGTACAAGATTATTGCCCTATTGAGTTTGAGACAGGAGTGTAAACAGTCTTTTAAAAAATAAACTTCCATTATCTCAGTTCAGAAACAACCGACTGGATTTAGTGAACTCCTATTCACATGTTTTGGTTCCATACACCAATTACAGCATAGCAGAGCTTGTTTGGAAACATTGTGTTTTATCAATACAACAGTGCTAGATGAAAATCAATACTGTAACTGATGTTATTTTTCAGTAGGAGAGTACTTTATCTATTACATACTGGAGATCAGCTAGCTAAAACCCTTAGTAACAACTAGACCAGAAGTCCTCGACATGGAGCAAAACTAACTCATGATTCAACCTCACACTTGTGCAAAAGAATCAAATGGCTGTTGGTTCCAGAAGGGGCTTGAGGCAGAAAAACTTTCCATGCTGTCTTACATTATGGCTATTTCTGACTCTTCATGCCAGAGTCAGCTTTGATGCTCTATCTTCTTTACCCTGTGAAGTGCTGAAAAATATGAAATCATGCTTAATCAAAGGCAGCTAAAAGTGCTTAGAATTTCATCTGCTTTTGATTTACCTACACAAAGTGTTGGAAGGAAGTCCATAATGTAAGATGTTGGCCATGTTGATGCATGAGTAATGTCTTCTTCAGAGAAGTAGAAACATGTGGCATTTATACACAACAGAAAAAGGACTCTTCTGCTAATAGAAACCACTGCCTGCAATGTTATACAAAAGCAGCTATTCTGCTTCAACCCACTAAATTCCTCAAGACTGAAATTATAAAAATGTATTCAATCTAGGACACAGCAAGACAATTTAAATGGTTAGAATTTAAGAAAATAATTACAACTATAGAATAGCAATGAATTTCTATCTTCCCTCATGTCAGCAGTTTTCAGCATCATTTATAACTTTACTTGCACAGTTTATGACCACACCAATATATAAAAATAATATGCTCATTATTTGGGGCATAAACAGGAACTGTACATTTAGGAAGAAAATACTTCTGAGATTGTATGATCTTGATTGTGTTTTCAGTATCTGAATTGGTGCATTTCAAGGAGGCACCAAAAGGAAATGTATAATGAATGATGACTTAAAAATTTCATGAAATGTGTTTTCTGATGGAGGAAACTGGTTTATTTGTGACTGTCTGATCTGACACCACATCTGAAGTCAGTTTCATGCAATCAGTGAGGTTTTCAACTGTATAAGTCTTGAAATTGGACCCATTTTGACTAAATCATCTTTAAAATAAGCTTTGATTTCTCTCTACAGGGTTTTATGAGTCTTAATTTCATCAGTAAATTAACACTGATCACAAGTTTATTTCTGTTAAAAAAAAAGACTATGTGAGATGATGTCACGTAGAAACTTTGATAATGGAAACCAATGCTGCTGAATCCTCAGCTAAGACAACAGTTAAAAGAATAATGTGGTGTTGTTTTAGGCTTTCACACAGTGGAGGTTGTTACCAGCCCTTCTTCAGTTTTATCAGATAATTTACAGGAGCAGATTTGCTGGTAGGACTTCTGACCTCGTGGGGGATCCACACTGGAGCAGTGTATTCCTGGAGGACTGCTTCCCATGAAAAGGACTCAATGGAGAATTTCTTGAAGAACTGCAGCCCATCAGAAAGACTCATATTGGAGACTGCCTCCCATGGGAGGGATTCCACACAGGAGCAGGGGAAAAGTGTGAAGAATCCTCCCCCTAAGGAAGAAGGATTGACAGACGTGAACTGAAACAGAACTGACCACAACCCCCATTTGCCATCCGCCTGTGCCACTGGGCAGGAGGAGGTAGAGAAAATCAGGAGTAAAGTTAAGCCTGGGAAGAAGAGAGGGTTGGGAGGAAGGTTTTTTTAAGATTTGGTTTAATTTTCTCATTATCCTACTCTGATTCAATTGGTAATAATGTTCCCCAGGTAGAGTCTGTTTTGCCTGTGACAGTAACTGTTGAATGACCTCTCCCTGTCCCTATCTTGATCCAAGAGGCTTTTGTTATTCTTTCCCTTGTCCAGCTGAGGAGGGGAGTGATCGAGCAGATTTGGTGGGCCCCTGGCATTCAACCAGGGTCAGCATGAGTTATTTCTGTTGTTTTTCCTTTTTGGCTGGATGACTGAAGCCTTCATTTATACCTGGGAGGTTTTGCTTGTTTGAGTTTGTGTAAACATGACTGTAATTACAGGTCTATTATTAAAGTCCATAGAGGTTTTGTATTGATATTTTAATTGTAATTTAAATTTAAGAAAAACTGCAGGTGTATGTAATTTTCTCAACTACACATTTAGATGTGAAATCTCCAATAATCACTTTTGGTTTTGGGGGAGTTTATGGTTTGGGGTTTGTTTTGTTTTTTTTGTTTTTTTTTTTAGTTTCTGTAATGAAGTAAGATTACTGGGGGGAGAGAATCAGAGAAAGAACAATGCAGTTAACAACACTGATAGTGTGTTTTTAGCTTTCATAAAAATTTAGATTTTAAAAGCTTTAAAGATGGAATTCTTGATTAATCTTGTATTTCAATATATACTAGGTAAACAGGAACATGAAAACCTATTTCTACAGGGTCAAACGTGCACCATAGTTGATGCCATTGTTAATAGAAGAGCATATCAAGTTGTTTATTAAATATAGTCTCAACCTTCCTGCCTCTTCAATTATCCACCTAATAATCACAGATTTGAGGAAAGAATATTGATTTACTGGTCCTGATGTATATTCAGAAAGTTATTGTTAATTCTACAAGGGATTGCTGTGCTCTGATTTTTTATCATCCAAAATATTGTTTGTGGAGGGGAAGAGGTGTTACATGTTAATTGAGTATGAGTATCTAGTCTTTCACAGCAATATTGATCAGATAATGGTTTCCATAGCTTGAATTTTCATGTCTCCATATTTCACAGCTTCCTCTGTTAAAGCAGGTGAGCTCTGACTTTCAAATGGAAGGTGATAATGTGCTAGTCATGTCATCCCATTTGGTTAGTTATCTTATAAAACTATTTTGATGACTAATCACTTTTACTGTGTCAAAATGAATCCTACTCAGTTTGAAAGGTACCTTACAGGCATAGTACTAATGGATTAAAATTACATATGGATAATGACTTTAAATTTTTTAAAATGCAGAAAGAAACATTAGTGCTCTACACAGTTTGTAAACCACACATGTCTATGCATAACAATATAGGAACACAAGATTAGCTCCTGAAGTCTAGTAGTTAATAACACATTTTGTATTATTCTTTTCATAAACCAGTATGGCTCTATCTTAAAATCGATTAGGTTTACATCCTTAGTAACCTAATTGGAAGTCTGTTCCAGAATTTTGTTTCTCTCGTGGTTAAGATCTCCTCATATCCAGCCTAATTGCATTCTTAGCTACTTTATATGCATTTATTCTTGTGTCAGCACTGTCCTTTACCATAAATAGTTTTTCCCTTCCTGATACTTACCCGTTAAGGATCTTTATAGAACAGTCATATCCTCTCTGACACTTCATCTGACAGACTAAACAAGCAAAGCTTTTTTAGTAACACTTTATAAAAAGGCTCTCCGTTCTATCGATCATCCTAGTAAGTGTTGTGTTTCTGATCTGGATTTTGATTCAGCTTCCTTAAAAACAAAATCTGCAACATTTTAGATAGATTTTCTCCAGCATCTTGAACAATCCATCTATTACATTGTACCTTTGCATCTGAGAATCTAGTTTTCATTGCTGGTAATGATGGTTTTTGTATTAAGTGGCACATGTCAGTCTCTACCTATTATTTTCTACATGTACATCTGTGTATTTCCTAAATTATTAGCACTTTTACTGTGATTAATCACAAAAATATATGCAGAGTATCTCTTACTCTGCAGAGGATGTCTTTCTTCACCTGATTTATAGATAATTTGTCTCTATGCTAATCTGAACAGTAAGAGTCCAAAGAAATATTATTTCATGTTTTTTTTCCTGAGATTCAAGTTCAAAGTTCACCAAGAAAACTTCATAGTCTATTAGAAATAATTATACCCACACCCAAGGTTTTCAAACAAGTCTTGAAGAAGTTAATATTATCAGTACCACAGTTAAACAGTTTACTACTTACACTGTAGATGAACTCCAGCAAACTCAGGTAGGTCACGTACTGTGAGAACATGGAGTTCAAACTGCAGAATTGATCTAGTATCTTGGGTAGAGCAGGCAGACATTGTTGAATTACATAATGAGGCAACAACTTTCTGTCTTGGAGAGAGTAAATGAAAACTTTTTGATGTAAAAGGAAAGCGACATAGAAATATTCTTAGGCTTCAAACTTCCCTGAATATTCTGTGATGTGCACCTGATTACCAGCTATATGTAAAAATTCCAGTATTAAGGCTTAGGCAGATGGACTGAGTATAAAGGATAAATAAAGATAAAATTTACAATTTGTAAAAATGTTTTGGCTTCTGTTTTAGAAGAATATTGCAATTGGAGAAATAATTTAATCAGAAAATATTCTGGCTGAAAAACTGGGATAGACCTGAAATACCTCTGCAGCCTAAACTGTAATGTGCCATTGGTTTGAGAAAATCTGGCTCAATGCAAAACAAAATCATGAGCTACCGAAATTTCTACAATTAAATGTGATTGCTTTCACAGTAAATCTCTTCACCACTGTGTATGCAGGCAGTTACTTCAAGAGCTTTGTCCCTTTGAATGAGTTCATGAGCAGCTGTCACACATCTTTAGCCAATTTTTCCTTGTCACTTCCAATGAGCTCTGTCACCAGAACTGGAATGTCTGTCATTAGCAGTTACGCAAACCACAAGGATTTCTTGTAATGGTTTTAAGTGAAATCTCTGTAATATTTCTTGAACTTATGGGATAATCTGCTGATACTCAGGACAGGTACAGCACAGATTCATGTTCTCAGACAGCCCTGCAGAGCAGCATAGCTGTGTTTTATCACAGTGTGAGAACCCCATAGGAGGAAGGATGGGGTTGGGGCATACATCTGCTGTGTGCCCTGTGTGACCATGATCAAAAATTGTCTGTCAAGCAGAGATGAAGAGGTGATGAGACTTCAGCACTTGGTGTCTATACACTTTAATGAATGATGGTGAGATGTTTGGGTGGGGCTCATACAGGAAAAATCACAGATGGATAAGGAATTGGCTATGTGGATGCATTCAAATTGTTACAGTTAATGGCTCAATGTTCAAGTGGAAACTAATAACAAGTGGTGTTCCTCAAGGGTCTATAGTCAGACCAAAACTATTTCATACCTTCACTGGTGACATAGACATCAGGATGTCTATGAAGTGCATCTTCAGCAAGTTTGCAGATGACACTAAGCTGAATAATGCTGATGATTCACTTCAGAGAAGGAATACCATCCAGAGAGACTTCAGCAGGTTTAAGGAATGGGACCATGCCAACCCCAGGGAGTTCAACAAGGCAAAGTGCAAGGTCCTGCACATGGCTCAAGGCAATCCCCAATGACTTACTCTATTACAATTACTGTGTCTCTACCTGGAGAGTTATGCTCTTCGTACAATATCTTCAGCTTATCAAAGTGATGCATGCACACAAGCCTACATATGTATTCTTTGAGGAATACCTGTAGATATAAATGGCTTCTTGAAAGTGTATAGATATATATATTTAGATAGAATAAAGAAATCTTCATGAAACATTTGCATATGAAATCAGATTGTCTTTTAAGCATACAGTTCAAGCCTGGGAATTGCTCATACAAATGCTGCCTGGAATGTTGTAGGAGTTTTAATAAGCATGTGTATGTCCAGAACATTCAGATTGGTGCACATACAGTACATTTGTATTTTGCAGAGGGAAATATTTTTCTTTGTAAAGATTTAAAGTAATTTGTTGGAAATTTCATCAATCAATCTTTAAGTATGGAAGTCAAAAGTAATTTTTACTTCATGCCAATTTGTCTTGAAAAGAATACTCAAAATAATGAAATTAAAAATAATACCAAATTATAAATTACATTTTTCTGATCTGAATTTTCAATTATATTTTTTAGGTCAAACTCTTGATGTTTTCAGATCCATAAATTCTCCTAAGAAAAGACATGGACCACATGTATATTTATTTGCAATCAGTGAATGAAATATTTCTAACTCTCAAAGACTCAAACACCATTATTTTATTCATAACAGGGATTGCAATTACTGCTACCCAGCAGGCCCTGGAGCAAAGTGTTACCATTGTGATTCACAGATCTCTCTGTGCTCCCTAGCAGGACATACTATAAACATGCCCCTGATGACCTTTCACATGTAATCTATCTGTATTTTCTTATTTTCTTTCGCCACCCTATATATCTTGCTTTGCCAATCAAAACTTGAACTGAAAAGAACTCACTGTCAAGTTGGAAAATTGTCACGTTTCTGACTTGATTCTGCATGTTCCCATTAAATTCATCTGTCTCAGCAAAGGGATTGGGACCATTGTTTTACAGACAAATATGTCTAACTGATCAATAATCTAGTCTCATCAGGCCATGAAAAGGTTTTACTTGCTCTCAGTGACTGGCAAAATTCCCTGCCTAATTCAATAGACTGCCAAATGAGGACACATTAAATTGCTTTCCTACATGTATATGTCTATTGACAAGAGATTTCAAGTTAATCTCCTTTATACCACAGAGCTATTTTAATGGGTGAATGCTTCAGCCTTTGTCTCTGCTGGGAAGTAGAAGTAATCATGCTTTCTTTTCTATAACTTCTCACCCCTGCGTGCATATACACACAGAACTTTTTCTCTGTAAAATTAATGGAACAATTTTACATTTGTAAGAAAATAGAGTTATTAATATTGATACAAAGCTCTCTAAAGTTGATGCTCAGGTCTGGACTTTTGCATTTCATTCAGCACCACCACATACCTTTGCTGCTGCCAAAACATAGGGGGTTTTTTTGGCCCGTCTGCCACACCTAACCTAAGGCATGTTTCCTTGGTAGAAGAACTTCTTAGAGATTCCTCAAGTTTTATCTCCATGACAGAGGGTTAGGGGCATTATTCTGATGACTATCTGATCTAGACCATCAAAATTTTCAACAGCTGTATGTATATCACATAAGATGTTCAGAGCCTCATAGGAACCTTGAAGTTTATCCTCTCCCCAGACAACATGGCTTCCAGACATTAGGGTAGAGACAGGTCATACAGTAGTTCACTACCAACTCAACACAGACTGTGTATGAAGCAAATTATCCAAGTCACATTTAATTTTGCTAGCACCAAAACATGATCCTGTAAGTCTCATCCACCATGCCAGTTCAGAGAGAACACCTTCATTATAGATTTGGCCAACACTTCACCACATTGATGTATAAGTTAAAATGGGCAAGAATATCTGTGAAGGATGAATCTATAACATTACAAGCTATAACTGTCACATGGATCTTACAAAATAATTTGATTTTTCAAGTTCAGAGATGCATAAATAAATAAAAAAGTAAATTAACAATAATAATAACACACAAAACAAAACAAAGAAAAAAATACCCAACAAAGAAAAATCTTTTTAAATAAGTCATAGCGCAGAGTTTATAATAAGTCCACAGTCATCACAATACCACCCTAAAACCTAATTCATTTTCATATTCTACCAGAAAATAGAAAAGTATTTTTTGGGCACCCACACATAATATTTGCTACTGTATCATGTTAGGGTCAGATGAAGAATTTTGAGTGCCTTTAACTATTACAGATTTAGTTTATGCTTACTTTCTCATGTTAAGAATACTAATGTACCATTATGATGAGAGAATTACTTAATTTTAAATTTTAACAAACTTTATCGTAAAGTATTGCTATCTTTATGTTAACAGTCTTAATAAGATGGATATTCTCTAAAAAAAAAAAAAGAAATCCCTCCTGTCTTTGGAAAGACAGCCCTGCAATTCATCAGGTAATATAATTCAAGGAGTATCTCTTCATGCTGCCACGGTTGTACAAAGGTTCCTATCTGCATCATGTGTGCTGATCAGATAGTCAAATACCACAGGACTGTCATTTGTAAACATCTGAACCACGGCCACTGCTACACTCCCCAATTCGTTCATGCAGTAGAGTGCAGCAAAATGGAACAAAAAAGCTCTTTGGAACTCTGACTGCAGTGCCCAGAGTTTAATAAATTAGCTGAATCTGTGGGAAGGTTAAAAGAAGCAAGCTGGTTTGATTCAAGTTATAATTATTTTGCTTGTATAATTCCTGGCATTCTCAAAGCTTGTTTATGCCCTAGAAAGGCATGTAATTCTTCCAGCTTTATGCAAATCATTACTCTATGCGTGACCTTGTCAGGCAGCCACACTGAGCATTTTATTGTGTTTGAGAAAGCTCTGTTTTAATTCATCCAAATAATTGCCATAAAATTGTTGCAGCAAAAAAAAATAAGATAAAATCCCTGGGTCTGATGCTGCAAATCTGTAGTGATTTGCAAGACATAAAACGCGGATGTAAGATAGTCTTAAATCAGAATAGTAGTGATCTCCACTCAGTTGATAAAACAAAAGTTCAAGGCAACAGGACTATACACATGTGTAGTTTAAGCATGAGTCTATGTGCTGCAGCTCAAAAGGGACACCTGAACTGCCACATGTCCTGGTTTGGGTTAGAACAGAACTAATTGTGTTCAGTGATTTTACTTTTCAGTTAAAGCTCCTCTGAGAAACTGCACTTTCTGAAACTAACAAGTTTTTGCAGACACTGCCAGCTTCTAGCAGTGCTAAAACCTAACATTTAGATTTACCACCAGGGATTGGGTATGCAAGGCAAGGTTACTGCTGAATCTTTTGTCTCACGTTGGGGGGTGCAGGGTAAAAGCTGCACCTTCAGGGAGGAGTGGACAGGACAGGTGACCCTAAACTGGCCAACTAAGTATTCCATTTTCAAGGCAAAAGAATAGTGAAGCGGATTCCTTGTCTCCTGGTGGTACCCTTATAGAATATCCCTTAGATAACTGAAATACTGAGGTACTTGTACATCATGAGATCCAGACTGCTTTTCAGAGGGTAGATGTAGATTCTTTCCTCCCCTAAGAACTGGGATGAAGACTGATCCCATGGAAAAATTACCATGTACTTCTTTCGAGGTAGAACTACAATTCTGAAGTGAAATCATGACTTTTCTGGTCATATTCTGTCTCCAAGACAGCTTAAAAGTAAAAGGATCTCAAATTGTCCTTCACAATGGACAGATTATAATGTTACAGCCTGCTGAACTTCTTTTAGCTTCTTCCATCATTTTCAGCTTTCTTTGTTCCTTTTTTAACTAGGAACAGTGGGAACCACAAGAACAGATGCAGCAAGGCACCACTACAGAAGGATAATGATACATTCTCCAGAACCTATCAGAAAATAAAAAAAAATAATCATAGTGCTATTTTGGAGGACACCCAACAGAGCATCAAGACATGTACTCTCTCACTGCTTACTAAGCAGCACAGAAAACATCTGATTCTGAAGTTCATTCCCAGGCTCAAAAGAAACCTCATGTTTATTTTTAGGGACACAGAAACAAATAATATCTGAAAAAGTTACTCAAAACATTTGTGGATAGAGAATCAGGACTCCTGTTTGTGAGCATGATGTATTCCTGCAAACTCAGCCTCAGACAGAGTGAAATGAAAACGGAAGTGCAAATCTCAGCAGTCCTATGCTCTTTCAAATCTCCAGGAATACCAAAATCTAATCTACTCCTTTTTGAACAGCCAAACTTCTTTCAGAAAACAAGCTGCTTCTCATAGGTTTACGATACAACTGTTCTTCAAGAAATTCCTGCCTCCCAGTGAATACCTGAGCTTCCGTTTCCACTTGAATTACATCCCTTTCTCAATGCACGGTATTTATAAGATCATAACATAATCACCTTATCATAACATAAGCATCAGTTTAAAAGCCAGGGAAAACTAGTCAGAAAAATGCAGGCTGAGAAGATTTCCAGACTGAAAGAATTAAAGAATTTATGGGTTTCCAAATTATTTTATGCCTTTGAGAGATTGCATTAAAAATACTAAGTCATCTCTTGCCAATGTAGATTGTACTTTTAAAGTAAAAGGAAGCTGGAAGGTTCATCTACTATGATTGTAAGACCAGGTATTGAATTTTAAAAATTTAGTTCTGCAAAGGAAAGGTCAGAGTTTTGAAGCTCTGGGGAAGTCTTGAAATTGCAGGGAAGGAGTAATGTGGCTGGAAACATTACAAAACCAGAGTAAAGAATGCAGCAGAATTGCTACTTTCTGTAGTTTGACTACTTCAGCATAGTCTTGATGGTGAACACTGGGCTAGGTGTGACTTCCAACTGCATGAGATTGGATCATACTTTGGTTACACTGTTTGCTTGCTGCTCTGCTCTGGATATTTCCTACACGATTGCATCCCTTGTCTCTTTGCTTTCCATGTGTCTCTGCAAGGCACCACGCCCTGCCATCCCCCCCCACACACATACCTGCATGACTTGTTTGGGGCTGCTGGCCAGTCAATACAGGTCTAGCGGGCACCTGACCAGCACTAGGGAAGTCCTTTGTTGGTCTGAATGCTCTCATCAGTGCCAGATGATCCCTGGGTGATTAGAAAATGCACTGGCTTTGTCTGGGGTACAGTTAATTTTCTTCACAGTAGCTTGCATGGTGGTATGTTTTGGATCTGTAATGAAAACAGTGCTGATAACATATTAATGTTCTAGTTTCTGCTGAGTGGTGCTTAGACAGCAACAACAACTTTTCTGCATCTCACACCGTGCCACCAACAAGTAGACTTAGGATGCACAATAGGTTGAGAGGGGACACAGGTGGGACAGCTCACCCCAACTGACCAGAGGGACATCCCGTACCATATGATGTCAAGCTTGTGCTCAGCAATAAAAGCTCTGGAAAGAAGAAGAAAGCAGGAAGGCATTTGGAATGATGGTGTTTGTCTTCTCAACTAAGCATTACCCATGATGGAGCCCTAGTTTCCTGGAGGTGGCTGAACACCTGCCTGCCAATGGCAAGTAGTGAATGAATTCCTTACTTTACCTCAGTTGCACATACAGCTTTTTATTTACTTATTAAACTGTCTATTTCAGCTCACAATTTTTCTAATTTTTGCCCTTTAATTTTCTCCTCCATCCCACTGTGTGGGGAGCAAGCAAGTGGCTCTGTGCAGCTGAGGCACCTGCTGGGTTTAAACCGCAACAAGAGATTAATACTGTAACAATCCTACATTAAATCCCATTGCTTGGTCTGAATGTTTAAATCATTTTAACACTGAAAGGGAACATAATATTTCTTAAGATCACATCCCTTAACACTTCCTAGATTTCTGGACACTTTTGCAACTCTTAGCTTAGTAAGTGCTTGTGAAATGGACTCAAGGTCAGAACTCTTCCAATTCTGTGATATTTGTGGAGCTCTCTAAATCAAGAGAATATCAGTAAACAGTCAGTCAAAAAAATTTCATTTTATATGGGTGAAAAGATACTTAGTTTTACTTAGTGGATGTTAGAACAGAACTCAGAACATTGAGTTATTCAGTTTCTGCCTAGGTGTGCTTCAGCACAGCCCAACCATTTCAGAATCTACACAGGGATTACAGAATATAACAGATAAAGGGCCTGTTAAAACACCACAATTCTTATAAAAACTTATCTTGTCAATTTGTCAATTTGTTATCTGGAAAGGATGAGACAAGCATGAAAAAAACATCCTTACAGGTTACAGAGACCATCAGTGCTCTTAAAAGAGACATGAGCTTTGTAGTCATTCAGTATTGCTGTCATTGAAGGATGGATAAGAAAGAGCTAGAGGTTGCAATGTGCACTGAAGATTAGAAGTACTTTTCCTGTAGAGAGGATCACATTTGACATCCATTTAAAGATAATGATAGCAGTCTTTTAAAGGCAAGTGAAACAAAGGGACAAGGGAAATATGTCTAAATAAAAAATAATAGTCATGAAGCTTAAAGGACTTAAAAATAAACACACATCAGGTCACTAACTGGCAAGCAATAAAATCTTAAGTGCCATTTATCACAGAACTGAACAGATATACATAAAAAGAACAATATTCTTTACCTCAAGTGGTAAATCAAAAGTATGCTTTTAACCAGGAACAGCCTAACAAAAGGGAAAAAAAGACCTCTTGATTCATTCTTGACATTGCAGAGGTAATGGCATCACCTCTCAAGACAGTGAAGGCTAAGACTGAAGTCCCTTCTTAGAGCATTTTAATTAAAAATAAAACTAATTGAAAGGAAGATAGGGAGTTGGGGAAGTTACTCTGCATTATGCTGGTGGCTGAGTGACAGTTCCACCCAGCTGAGCTGATATGTCTTAAATGTTCTATAAAACTATAAAAACCTATAAAACTCAAACACTGTTCACAACCAATCTGGTCACCATGAAGTCTAAGTCTCGTTTCATGAGTTTTTTAATTTTCCCTCATTCAGGCTGTGCTAAGAAGATAAGAAGATACAAATACAGATTTCTGCCAGACTGCAGTTCACAGAACAGATTCTCAGCTTTTATACATGGTTGCATCTTGTTAAGCTCCACAGAGACAAGCAGATTCAGAGAAGCTCAGTATCATGTCCACCAAGCAAGTAGTGCTGTCAAATTTGTGGAAAGAAACAGTGTATTTTAAGGCTAGAAAAGGAAACTATTTTATGCAAGATTGCACTAGCCTTGCAGAGTTTGGTTTGCAATAAAATTTGCACACAGCAATTGGATTTGGTTCACCTACTCAAAACTCATAAGTAAGACCTTGCTTAACAGATCTGACCAAATTTCCTCAAGTCGGAGAACTTCTCTTGCTCAGATAGCTTCCAGAATCTTTAAACCTGCTGGCAGAGACTGCACTCATAGGATAGATGCTTTATACCAGGAGAATTTAGAACTTCAACCTCTTTCTTGTAAAGTGGTTGATTCTTGATATATATGTGGGCACTTTTGATGCTACCCAGCAGACAGCAATGGTATTCACACACAGCCACATGGACACCCATGCAAATCAGCCAATCCATTACAGTGCTTTTGAATAACATTTTGTGTGGGAACTTACTAAAATCCCACGTCTACTTTGGATGTAACCCACTTGGAAAATTCAAATGAAAAGCAGAAACATGACTGTTTGAGCTGGATTCTAACAGTCTTGGATTACTGAAACACATACTGCCAGTAAAATCATTCAGGATGTCTCATGAGAACTTAGTATACAATTTCAGTATCTTCACTTTTCTGGTAATGTCTCTTGAAAGCTAGTCATAATCATCATCTTAATTAAAACATGTCCAAAATTAGACTGACAGAACAATGATCCTAATTCTGTTTTCTGTGAGACTTGCCATGATATGTACTGAAGCTATCCTATATCCTATGTACTATCTTGCTAGTTACTCTGTGGCTGTTACAGAAAAATGTTGTTCTTTGCATTAGGAAGCACCAGAGAAGAATTTTCCTACACAGTAAATGCTACCTACAAAGGTTTTTTTCTGTTCTCAATGTTTTAAAAAAAAACCCCACATTTTCTACACAAGTAGAATATGTAAACCACTTAATGGAACTAATCACAGTAATGCTTGCTTTAGTGTCAATTCCATTGTTTTGATCAGTGCTGCTTCAAGGTGGAAAATACCTTATGGAGAAGAGTGCAAAATGCTTTGTCTAGAGAAATAGATACTTAGAGAAATTCTGACTTCTGCTCCACAAAGAATCACAGATGTATTTGATTGAAATGCTAAAAGAATCTAGGATTAATAACGAAGAACAGAGAAGAAATGTATAATGCCCATTTCTTTAAAGTTACATTCTGTAAATCAGAACAAAATCTACTGAAGCTGAAAATAATTCACTGTTAAAAAAACAACACAAAGAAGTTATGACTCGGGTCTCCCTGTGTGTTACCTCTTTGCCTGACTTCAGATTCCAATGATTTAATGTTGTTCCTACCTTCATTGTATTCAAGCATTTCACACTAAAAAGCACACAGGACAAATTTGTTATATTGGCTCTTAGATTCCTCTTGCTCCTTTCTCCATCTGCCTAGGACAGACTAGTGCAATTCTGGGCAATGCTGCTGTTATAAACATCTCTTATGAAAAAAAAAAAACTTTACTGAAAGCTTTTACCCTTTTCTGGATCACATACTGATCTCTAGAAACTTATTACACGGGTGTTCCCAAGCACAAAATATGCTATTTCCCATGTAAGGCTAAGATATACCAAGGCAAAATGCATATGACTTGGTGACTCATGGCTGTTTGATCCAAGATATGTCTCTATTTCACCAGGTTCTCAAAAGTGCAAGGTCTCCATCATGCCTCCTTCTCTTTCTTCAGAGGAAGCTGAAAAATATTATAGGGGAAAGGTTTGTCTGGGAACAGAGCAGATGATTTGACAGAAGGAACAAGCACTTTTGTATGATCCCAGAAAATCTGCTTCTACTTCCTTCCTTCTCTTTTCCTTCCCTCACTGAAGGAGGTGTAAGCTTTGAAGATGCCTGTGGGAAAAGCTTGGGAGGAGAAAGAGGAGCACAGGAAAAGACATTGAAAATCAGTGTATCTTGTGTCATGTTTCTCAGGGACTAAACCTGGTACCTTAGATCTCCTGAAGCATAGGTCTGATGTATTTCCTACTTGCAGACCACCGATTTGTGTCACAGCCTCTGTTTTACTGAGGGTTGCATAGTGTTCCATACAAAAATATATTACTGCAACCCAGCACAAATAAATTCTGTCTATCTAAAATATTGCTCACAGAACTAGCTGATGGGTAGAACAACTATTAATACTTTGTAAAATAATAACAAGTGTTTATTCCCTCTTTCCTAATGCATCCATCCATGCTCTATAAGGATGACTCATATGTCCTTTCAGCCAGTTTTTCCTCTGGATATACAGGGGATCCAAGTCATTTAGGCTTCAAAACTACTTTTAAAAAGGTTTCCCGCTATGAACTGAATCAGACTTTTTCCTGAACTTTATGAGGTCTTCTGAAATGGATGAACATTGAAATGTCTTTGATATTATCATTGTCTCTCAAAGTAATAATTATAATTAGCTCTTTTCTAATATCCTCTTTTGGCTTTAGTACAGCTAAGGCTATAAAACAGACTTGAAATTTATCCCAGGCACTGTTGGGAACTCTTTTGTAATTTAAGTCAATACCTAAATACAATCAGCTTTCTTAATGTGAATGAGAAGTCTGTGTGAAGTCAAAGGACATTTATGATATTCTACAAAGATATTAGATTCTTTTTCCCATGAAATAACCTTGATGAGATGCCTAGACACTCTGGTGAGGGACTTAGTAAAATGTTTCCTGTTTTCCTTCCTTCCTCCCCGTTTCATCCCTTTATCCCTCTCCTTTTCATCTACACAGAATCTTCCTTTACAATGGACCTGAGCCTCTCCCACATTTTTACCTCTCCAAAAACTTATTCTCTTTTCTCCTTTTAGTTTCTAAATGCTTCATAATCTTCATTTACAGCCCCTTTTTTTCCTTCTGTAGTCAGAAACCTTTTTCAAAGACACCTACCAATGGCTTCCTAATAAATAAACTCATATCAAGTCATCTGATAACTGCATCCTAAAAAGGATCCAGGTGTCTATAGGTGTCCCAGAGTCTTCAGTCACTCTCCACTGCTTTTTACCTTCTGCAGTCACTGAGCAAGGGCACTCAGAGCAGCTTTATTCTGAGGAGTCTCCATTTTACTTCTGTGTGAAGCTTTCATGTCTGATATAGATGTAAATCTCATCTTGTGCTTCTGTCATATTCGTATCACAGCACCACATGAAAATTCAGATGAGAAGACACCAGGAGATCTCTAGTCCTATCTTCTTCTCAAAGCAGGGTCAGCTTTGAAATCAGGTCAGGCTGCTCAGGACTTTATACAGCTGCACCTTAAAAACCTTTGTGGGAGGAGACTATGCAACCTCTCTGGGAAGCCTTATCTAGTGCTGGACTGTTCTTCTGAATCTCCGTCTTGACATCCTGAAGAGTTCTCAGAATGGTGCTTTTCTTTACTACTCCCTTACTGTGAAAAATCTATATTCTTTCTTGTCAACAAGTTACAAAACCTGGTTGCTGGTATTGCACAGACACTCAGAATTTGGTGGCAAAAGGATCCTCTGTTGTAAGGATTCTCACAGCAATATCTTCAGCTGGATAGAGAGAGACTCCCTGATATGCTGTCCTGCTCATTTCATATAATCTAGCTGGTCTGTACATGGCCATTTCAGCACATGTGTAACAAATTGTAATTGATTGTCTCAACTATTTACAAAACATGTCTAAAACACCTTATGAAAGAGTTATCCTACCTGACCATTTCTGCATCTACAAGAACATTTACTATTAACTATTTACACATTTTTTCTATCATCAATCCTGCAGCAAGAATCTCTTTGACACTCCACCCACAACATTAATCAATAGCTTTAAGCAAATAGATTGGACTTGACTCAGCAGGAGCTGCCAGGTAGAATCTCTAGGGCTGTCTGAAATTACCACCTGAGAGATCTTGCAACAATCAATAAAATACTTAATTTTGAAGGTGGCTGGGGTTTCAGATAATCACCTGGGTTTTTTAAGTCTCTGTTGGAAAGTGATGATAACAGTAAACTTAATTCTTACCTTTCATGAGATGGGGGAACAATAAAGTCCTGGGAGTCTTTTTTTTTGTCACTGGTATGTATCTCAGTTATTTTAATAAAGCATGTATTTCTCTAGACACTAAGAGGAAATCTCCACGTGGGATTCAGATTAGCAAATTAGTTTATCATAGCACTATCATATTGACACAAGCATAGAAATGGATCTTTGTTTGGTGTTTTTTTGTTACTCTACTTACCTGTATAAGAAGAAGAGGACATTGTATTCATTCATACAGTGTGGACAGTATGGTTTCTTCTCAACTTGTACATATTTGTTACAAACACTTTTTTTTCTTGTTTCAGGTATATTTATTCTATTTTATTCCACGTGGCTAAAACAAAGGTGGAGCCTGATACTGTTGTTGTTATTTGGGGGGAAAAAAAACAAACAAAAAAACAAAACCAAGAAAAAACCACCACACACAGAGAACCAAGACAAATAAAAATCTTCTCTTTTGTTTCTTACTTTGTATTAATATCTTATTATTGAAAAGAAATATTTAATGAAAATCTTCTCATATTACCTCATTAATGCAGATTCAGGGCTCACACTTGTCTAAGAATTATTTTTGGGTACCCTGATATGACACAGCAAGTCTATTCATTTGATCAAGTTCAGAATACATTTAAAACTCAGAATTTGTGAATTTGAGAGTATGAAGAGAAGGAATGTATATGGTCCAAAGAATCAATCTGAAAACTTTTACACAAAATAAAATTTTATGTCCGTGGGAGCTTGGATGTCTGAGGTGAAATGACAATGAGTGAAAGAAATGGCAATGGCCATAACTTTCTCTAACATTTTACTTTAATATTTCCATGAAAACCACTGGTCGTGGTACTTGCTTGAAAGCTACAGAGGAAAAGGTTTAATAAAATTAATAATAAATAATTTAATCAGTATCAGTCAAACACTTCAAAACACTGTATCACAACCCTCTCCCAGGATTAGTGGCTAGAGTCCAGAGCCATTTTTGCAAACTCTGCCAGTGGCATCCTTTTTTGGCCATTCAGATCACATTATGTCAGCACCTGTAACAGTTCTGCTCCCACTAGGCAGTGGTCAGCAGATGTAAACTGAGTTTAAGCAGAACCTAATTTTCTTCTTGGCATAAGCAAGTTCAGGAAGCAGGATACATTTCTTCTCCAGATTTGAGAAATCTCCTTCCCTCTCATTCCACACCAGAGTCAGTTTGCTTTTATATGTGTGCAGATACCAAAGCAGTCTTATGGAAAGGGTAGGCTATGGTCTCAGTGCTTGCCTTTTCTCAGTTCTCTGGTGTACCTGCTGGAAAGAGATGGTAAAACATGGAGGTCCCTTGGCTGTATTTATTGTCAATATTTATGTTAATTCAGTTTTTTTAGTAGATTACAACAGCTGTGAAACTCCACCACAGAGATCTTCCTGGAATAATTCTCTCCTGCTGCAGTCTAATCAGAGTAGAGAATGTGACTGGATCCAGGCTCTGGAGTTTGCCAAGATGAGATCCATGCAATGATAAATAATGTATGTCGCTAATGTGTTGCAACAAGATGTAAAAGAAAATTAATTCCAGAGGCAATTTTTATTATTCTTGAGTCAGTAACTTGTCATCTTTGCTATGAGCCAAATGCAAAATTACAACTAAAATCCTGTTCTGCAAATGAAATCCTTTAGTCATGCTAATTTTAATTTTAAATTTAAATGTTCATATTTTACAACTCTTACTATTAGCCTAGAAGCCAGTTCTGCCTCCTAAATTTTCAGACATACAAAAACCTATTTTCCTATTCTAGTACTGCAGATGCAAATGATAATAACCTTATCTCAGCTGCTTCTCAGGAAGGCCATGGACAATGAAGTGAGGAGGAAAATGAGGCTATTGGGAAGGCCTGTAGGAAGTGGGCAGAAAGGACCTAGAGACCTTTGGTAGATGTATGCTACAAAACCATAGAAAATGAGTTTTCATTAGTTCTTTTAGTTTCTACAGGAAAATATATCCATGTAAATATCCCAAAACTCCAAGTATAACTCAGATTCAACAAGATATCAGTGTAGACTTGTGTCACTTCTAACAGGGAGCATGCACAGTTACCGTGTCTGAGACATGGAGACAGTAACATCCTGCCAGCTTTGATGCTAACTTCAAATGCTTCTCTTAAACCTCAACTTCTGGATCTGGTCCTGAGCTCCTAATACTTAAGCTTCAAAATGACTTCAAGACACTTCACTGGCCAAAAATACTAAAAGATTCAGTTTTTCCTTAAAGAAATGACTTTGGAATGAAATGTTACTTTTTTTCACTGCATGGATCACTTCTAAACTATATTCTACTAGAGGAAACGAAATGTACCAGATGGAGCCACAACAAGAATTTTAAACTGGCAAAATTAATAAAACTCCAAATATGACAGGTCAGTGGAGTTAATATTTAACTAAACTTTCAGAAAGTGCCCACTAGTGGATGTTGTGCAAGACTGTTGCTTTCCAAATGGAGAAAACAAGCAAACCATCTAGATACCATCTGCTACTTGTCATATCTCCTTGCACCCGAAGGGGTTACAGTAGTGCATTCCATAACACTGGACATGTACAAATGGCATAGGTTAATCTTTTGCTCTAAAAATTCATTAGCTCCAGGCAGATCTCTGTCTGGAACAACAGCAAAAGTGGGTTTAGATGACCTTGATGTATATATCTCCAAGTACAGAGATAATAATCTGAGAATATTTATCTTAAACTAAATTACTAAAGCTAAGCACTAGAGGTTTATTTGCAGCTGAAAATTGTTGAACACGTTTGCAAACCAGCTTGGCTGATATCTAATTTCAAAAGCAGAAGTTCTGCTAATTAGTTCAGTATTCAGTAATTCAGATTTCAGATAGCCTTTTCCCACTGACACAGATATAAAATGCATAGACCAGTTTATGAGAAGGCAAGTTATCTGGAGATGGAATGATAGCACACAACCATTGATTTGGCAGCTGATAGTTTTGAATCTCTAATAGGACATTTCTAATAACCTAAATAAGAAACAGCTGAAAATACTTATGAGAGAAATTAAAGCAGAAGACAAGACAAGGACAATATTCACTGAATCATTTAGAACATGAAATGAATGAAAAACTAAAAGTGCACATAAAGTTAAATTGGAGAGATAATAAGAACCTTTACTGAGCTGAATGTAAGAATTATTTTTACATCTACTGTACAGTATCTTTTGAGATAATCTTCAAGTTTCTAGCTGACATTATGTTATCCTGGGATTCAGTCATTACAAAACTGAAAAAATGAGCATTAAAAATTATTGCTTAAAAAACCTCATTCCTTCAGTGAGGGACAGAGCCAGTAAAAGACATTATATCATTTCCTCACGAATGACATTCTGAAAATACAATGTATTCATTTTCACACAGGGACAACTGTAGATGTAAAAAAAAAAATATGCAAGGTCTTGAATTCTTGGACTGGACAAATGGTTCAAAGCTGGGTAGGATGCAAATCAAAAACTTTGCTTGAAGGACATCTTTCATGTTGACCATTCACTGTAGGAGCAGCTAAGTCCACATGTACATATCTGTCTTACTCTCAAGGTTCCCAGCCTCCTAAATTCCTGCTTTTATGCATGTCCACAGTCACATCAGTGCCATCAGCACCAGAATATGGATGCCAACATCCCACCCAGCTGGGAGCAGGGCTACAGACTCAATGGAGCTTTACCCAAGTTCCCCTAAGGATCCTACAAAGGTTTTGTTTCTCCAAAATTATAGCTCCAGCTGCTTCCCTGTAGAATAGACCTGGAGGAGACATTTTCCTCTAGAGCCCTGTTTTGGAAGTGGGGCACCATGGTCTGCAGTCAGAGGTAGAAGTGTTCCCCATGCTTCCTGATGTTATAAATAATTCAAAGCATTTGGCTATAATGGAGACACAGAAAACATAATTCTAGCACAGCAATTAGTACAGTCCCATGGGATAACAGAAATTACAGAACTGATATAGTTACCTAGCAGGGTTTCCCTAGGTCCAGGTGGATTCAGAGGATCTCATGTTTCCAGCCACAGGCCTCCCTTACTCTTGGTAAGCAGCCTAACATTACTGAAGAAATGTCACTAGGGGTTGATATGCTCAGGAGCCAGGTATTTCATCAAGGACTATCATGTATCTGAAAATCTACATATGTCCAAGGCTCATGTGTAGTGGTACTAGCCAAATGTATTCCCAGGAAAACATCTGCCTCACAAATCCTCTGCTACAAGTCACAATGTACAATGGGTCTGACCTGTACTGTACAGGGACTCTGCATTCACTGTATAATAGCTCCAAGGGCTTATTATTTAATAGGCTTGTGTATTTCCTTAGATGAATGTCTTCTTTTTGACAGTGTGAATACTCCTCTGTGTCTCCAACTTTGCAGATGGAAAAGCTTCACAAAAAGTTATTTTTGGTGCTTTGGGTAAAATTATAAGGCCATCTCAAGAGATGCTAGTTGCTGTAATCACAAAATAATAAATTAATGTAGCCTAAAAATCAAAATTTATTGAGGGTGACATCCAGGCATGCATTTCTCTTTTAGATTGTAATTACCTATATTTATACTGCATGCATTTCCAGAATTGAGTATAAGATCTTAAAAAGCTAATGTAGACTAGAACCAAACAAAAAAAGGAAAAGAAACCTGTATTGTTATTTTCCATATCATGTAATTTGATATTAATGAATTCCTTAAAAATAAATTGAAACAAAACCTCCTGCTATTTTCATTGTAGCTTACATATGCAATAAAGTGTCTACGAGTCATAAAATAGTTCTTGATTCAGTGGTCTAACATTTTGGTATTCAGAGGGGGACATTTTCTGGGAGTAATGTTGTAGTACATTGCTACACTAAAATATGAGCCACTTTTATGAGGTTACACTACAGATCATTTGGATCTTTTTGTAAAACCTCTCCTGGCAAATGGTTCCTATCATACTGATTTTTGAAGAATACTTGAGATTTTCATGCTCTCATCATGGCTTATTAACATACAGTAATTCCAATAATACATCTATTTTTTACTTTTTTTTCTGTCAATATTAATTAACTCATGACTATGCTAGAATAACTGAGACAGAAGACAGCTTTATTTTGCCTCTAGCTGGCAATATTTCTTACAAACTTTGGACTGCATATGTGTGTTTTCATGAAGAGAAAAAAAAAAAATCAAAATCCTCCTGGGTTTCTAGGCTGAAAGCTTTCAAAGAAAAATGAAGGTGTGTAATTCATATTTTTAAGTGCAGAGGCAGGAGAAAAAGGATGGCAGAAAAATCATTTATGTGTATAAATACTGTCAGTCATTCTTATGTGCAGCATCAAAAAAAAAAAGAGTAGAAATAGGCAAGGTGAAAGGAAAACTGAGAAACAGGAGATTTTACTGATCACTGGTGAACAGGGTGCTCATTCCTCTCTGTGGCCTTAAATACCATTCTTTGCAAGACACTGTCATACTTGGTCCTCATTAGAGATCTCCTGTCAGCAACAACCTAAGGTTTTTGCCCTTCAAGTTGCTGAAATGGAAAATATAGCAGACATAATATAGCCAGCCCCCTCATATTTGACAGTTTGAAGCATATTTGATTCATGCAACTTTTAAGAGTCAACACCAAAAAATGGTAAATTTCTTAAAGAATTCACTTGTGTGCAGTGTATTGACCAATCACATCTGCTGCATTCTCAGTGAAGGAAAGACTCTTCCAAGGAATAATCTTGAAATGAGGATTTAGACAGAAAATATAAAAGGAGCCACTAGAGATGATCTAATCTAGTACCTGTAAGAAAATTGATAAACAAATGAGCCTATAGGTGAAAGGGAGTCACTTCAAAAACATCAGGCAAAGCAAAAGGAGAGAGACTAGAAATAATACACTGGTAACCAAAGAATTTAAAAATTAGTAAGAAAATAAAATATATTTTCTATTTATCACTACATTTTCTAAAAATCATCAATGATATTAGTTAACATTCATAAAATGCAAGAAAAAATCTTCACTGCATGCAGATGACAAGCAATTTTTGCAAATATAGTTTTGCCTACATAAGAATAATCAACATATTTTTAAATGTATGTAAGACAACGAATCCCCTCTATGCTTCGCTGCCAGTGCTGAGTGTTCTCATTCTTTAAGCTAGTGTTTATCCTTTTTCTGTAGTTCTCCCAGGTATGACTTCTCTTTGTTGCATTTGAATTAAAGGATCTTGTGATGCTGTGAAAAAAGATTCTTGGCTAATTCTGTAATGAAAAACAAAGCAGAAGTGTAAACAATTGTGGTTCCATAAAAGAAGATTTTGATGTCAAAGATAAATAAATATCAAAGTCCTTGAAGTCAGAAGTGCTAAGACTGTCCAAAAGAATAATTCTGCTGGAAAGAACCCAGACATATCAGAGCCTGCAAGAATAAAAAATGTTTTACTGAAACAAATGATTGACAGAGTAGTTATCAAAGTTCATTGTGAAAATGAAAGGGTTTATTGCAAGAGGTTCTGAAAAAGTCTATTGTGGATTGAAACTAATAGATATTTTCAAGTATTACTTAAATGAGGAAATCAAGTATATTTCTTATATTTGTTGATGACACCATTCTGGTTAGAACTGCAAATGTGTTCACCTAGACAGCATAAGGCTGTCCTACAAAACAAGAACAAGATACTGAATGTAGGGCCAGAGAAATCAGCTACAGATACATAGGAAGGAGACAACAGGTTAGAAGGTAGTTCTGCAGGGATATATGTCTTAAAAGAGGATTACAAACGGAACCTGAATCAGTCAAGTGTTGTTGCAAAAAAAGATAAATACCCTCTAGGACCCACAAGCAGGAATACAGTTTCCAAACTGCTTAAAGCAATACCTCAGAAGCCTCAACTGATGGATATTCTTGGACTCAAGCATGTAAAGTTCAGTTGAACAGAATGTGGAGAAGAGCAACGAGATGAATCTGGAATCACACACACGGGTTCAGTCTGGGGGGGGAAAAAATGGCCAGAACAGAGGTGGCTGAGGGACACCTGAATAACTACTGAAAACTGCAAAAGGTAGCTGCAAAGATGAGGGAAACAATGTTATTCATGTTACTGATAAATCAATCTAAAATTCATGTAAAAATGCAAGTTGTAATCATTGTAACTATCAGAAATAATAAATATGGGTAGAGATGCAGCAAAGTGGGACTAATGGGGAAAAAAGTAACAGAGAAAGCTGTTTAATGTTAGATGAGGTAAAGGTAGTAAATGGGAAGAACGATGAAGTAAAAAAGGACAAGAATAGATAAAAAATACTAGTAGAAAATACAAAAAAAATTTCAGTTTTCTTCTTCTGAAGAAATAGAAGGAGATATGTGTACAAGCTTCCAGTAGAAGAAGAGGCAAAATTTTGAATTAGCAAAACTTTGATGCTATCCTTTCAAGGGCCCAGACAATATGTATCTGTGTAGTTCTGATGCAACATGCTGGCATAAAGGGAAAAGCTGACCCAGTGAGAGTAAGCAACAGAAGGAACAGTAGAACTGAGAGTAAATAAAAGAAAATTACTTTCACTTCCCAAAAGGACTCCAACATCCCTGAAGTTATGCAAATCAGTGTCTTCCTAACCTCAGGTAAGCTAAAGCAATCCTGCACCTGCCCTTGCTTAAACTGTAAAACCAACACAACCTGGCAAGAAACCACTGCATGTTATGATATGCAAGATTATTCAACTGCAGTCCAGTAAAAGAAGTAATTAAAGACTTCTGTATTCAAAAATCATCTGTGTGCTAACTTAATCAAATCTAGGAGAAGAGTACAGTCTGGATGAGCCCTATCTTTATACACATTAGAGACAATTTGTCTTGCAGCTGTAGGAAGAGTTAATATATTTTTGCTTAACATGACAAGAGATCACTCTTTCTCTCTCTCCAATAGTGGTGATTTACAGTAGCTAATCAGAAAGAGGAAAAAGTGTAACTGATACATTCCTTGCTGTTTCAAAGAGCCTGATAAGAAAAGAAGTCATATCAGGGCAGGATCCTAATCCAAATGGATTAATTCTTCACCAAACCGATTCACTCAATTCTAACAGTCCATATGGACACTAAAGTAAGAAATTAAAATGAAATCTGATATTCTTATACCAATAAAATTGATTGTTTTCCATGCATATGAGAACCCCAAATTCCCACACGTTCTAGAATAACATTTACATTTTAAATGTCTAAATTGAGGCCACTGAATAATTTCCAGTTATTCTGGAGCCATGTTTTCAAGCTAAAACCAAGCTCAACACAGAGCTTAAGGAAACATTTAAGGGAAAGAAAAATCTTTTGCTTCTTATTTTAGTATTTAATTAAAATATTCATGAATGAAAATGGTGAGGTTAGAGTACAGTAGAGTAGTGCAGGGTAGAGTAGAATAGAATAGAGTAGAACAGAACAGAAAGAGCACAATGCCCTTGTCAAAATACTCATATTGCACAAATGAAGTCAATAAGGAACTCAACTGAAAAGATCTCCTTTCCCAGGCAGGGAGAATTCTTTTGACGTATATAGCTTTATATTTTTAACAGCTAGAGAAAAAGAATATATATTTCTACAGGAAGTAATAGCAATGATTGTAGCTGAGTGTGAAAGGTCTCTTGCTTTGTGAACCATCCACATTTTTAAGTGCTCATAATTATATGTTGAAAAATTCCATTTCCTGAAATTGTGCCCTAATTTGCTCTTAACCTGAAGAGAAGTGCTTTTAGATCTTAAGTAAAATTGGTTGAGGTTACTATAAACATTTTGAATATGTAGGCACAGCTGGCTGTATAATTTAGCAGAATGGCCTCCACAGTAAGCATAAAACCTGAAATAAAAAGTTTAAGCCTTGGCTGTTCTGTAGCTTTTACTGAGATATATGAAAGAAGGGTAACAACAACATGAAAAGTTATGAATTTTTATGGAATTTCATAAAGGTTTTCTACATTGCTGAAAAGAATATATGGATGATGGACTTATTTTGTAAAAGTACAGATATACAAATCAGAGGTTTGCCATGGGTTGTGAAGGGATCAACATTAGTAGTAACTTCCATTTACCATATATGAAGATTACAGATTTTTGGAGCAACATTTATATAATATTTGTTTAAAACTAATTATGACATTTAAAATACCACTCATACAGCTGTAATGCATAAAAGGAGAAAGATGAGCCCATTCTGTTAAAAGATGAGAAGAAAAATATCTAGGACTGAATTTCTCCAAAATCTACTGAAATCAATGGCAAAACTTGTATTCACTTTAGTTGCACAGGCCCATGCACTTGTTTCTGCCTGTAGTTTTCTCCTCAATCTACCTCACCTGAGGTCATGCAGGTTTGGAAGAGAATTGTGTTTCACTTATATTCTGCAAAAAGAAAAAGTGCTACACCTTCTGCAGTAACATCACTAGGTTGATTTCTTTCTAAGTGAGTGTGTACAAGAGGAACAAGATTGATAGTTAATTGGTTTTCCATGACTCGCCTAAAAGGTGGCAGCTGTAAATGTGAGAACTCCAGTCAGATACAGAGAGCAGTCATGCAACTGATGTTACGCAGAAAGCAACTGAATAATGATGTTGTAGATACTTTTATATAAAACCCTTTGTGTTCAACAATGATTAAAAAAACCCCAATCTCACTTATATGTTACCAAAGGTGTTCCATAAGTCTGAAAACCAGAACAGTCTCAAACAGAGTCTCTAAACACAGCTAACATAATTTATCAGACAGAGTAGAACCTCACCAGTTGCTTATGCAGGAAATTGAGAGTCTCTTTTTAGTCTCTGCATGTAAATGATCAAATTACAGACTCTTTTAAACATAGAGGACCTCACTTTACTACCACTAGGATTATTCTGTCCCATAGGTAGCTCAATGGATTTCAGCTGTTTTCATTTGACTGCAGAAAGAATGGGACTTCAGTAGATTGAAAGCAAGATAAAATCTCACTGCAGTGCTGCTTTCCTCTGCAGAATTACAGACTCAAAGATGTATTCCTGGCAGGGAAAAGCAGTCTGCAATGAGCATAGATTAATAAATTCGAAGTCCAGAAATAGATTATGATGATCATTGATGCCTTCCTGTATAGTACAGGTTGCAGAATATCGTACTAGCAATTCCAGTGTCAAATCCAATAGTTTACAGCTGAATTAGAGCATATACTCTGAGAATGATGGGAGCTTTTCTGTAACACTGATGCAGTGTAGATCAGTGTGCTCTGTAATGCTACATAACACTGCTAGAAAAGCATTGAAAAAATACAAGTAATTTCATACTTAAAACCTTTGCTTTAAAATATTTTTCAGCATTCTTCCATACCTTATTTTGAATATAGTTAGACTGACTTTGGTTTTCAGGAGCAAATACATTGTTACAGTGTTCTTTGAGCTCTGCTACATGAGGAATTCAATGACATCTGTGCAAGCATCACGTCTGACAAGGAGCAGACCTAACACATAGTTGGCACATGACAATCCAGTTCTGAAGTTAAGGCATATTTGTAATTAACAATGTATGTGACATGATTTCTTCTTTGGCTTTGGGTCTGTATTACTCTTTTGACACACATAGTTACTCTGTACTTGTGATGTCTCTGCATCTAGGTACAAGAGTGTTTGAACATGTGAGATGGATCTCAGGCAGTTTTCTGTGGATGTTCATTATTTCTGCCCTTAGTTGTGTCAGGTTTAGCATGGCTTCTGAGAAACTATGTATTTGGTACAAGGTGCTTGCAGTTATTCAGCTAATGCTCTTATTGACAGATCTGCCTGAATGGAGGCTGCAAAAGAGAATTTCATCTTAATTCTATTTCAAGGCAATGGATCTCAGTTCTCAGGTGATGCAGAATGGATTTCATTTACTGAAATCAAGGAAATTGTAAGAAAATCCATTGTAACCCAATGGGGATAAACTCATCTTCAAAAAACTCTTGAAATGGTAATGCTACCTGGAAAGGGCTTATTGCCCAGCTTTTGCAGCAAGAACATTTCTCGTTTGAGCTCCAGCAAGCTGCTTCTATACCATCAGTGCACCCAGCAGCATGCAGCTACCATGGAAAATGTGCAGAAGGGAAACAATGGACTCTGTGGTTCTCTTCTGCTCTAGAATAACCATGCAGCTATTAGAAGTCCACTCCTAGTTCAGTGCATAATTATTGTTGCGTTTCTTTGGGGAATTACTGACTTTTATCAGCCTTGATAGCTCCTCCTCCGGATAAGGTCAGTGTCTCCCCAGGGAGGTACTCCTCACAGCCTGAGAGAGATTGCCTAGGAGTCATACCCTTTTGTCAGCTGACCTTTAAATACAATAATGTCAGTTTGTTAACAAGAAGGTTTCATTTGTTAAAATCCTTGGTGTTAGTCTGACATGACTTGCCATTTAAAACATTTATCTGATTTTTCTTACTCTGTGATCTCATATTAATGGAATAGTATTAATATCTGAGGTCACATTCTAGGCAGATTCCCTCTCCAGACCATATTTGCAAGCTTAATATAAATACTTTCCTCTGTCATTAAACCACTTTTAAGGAAGTTCAGACATAAGTTCAAAGAAATCATAAGATTTCAAAAAGTTGGGGACTGGGGAATAGGAATGCTTCTTCTATTTCTCTCTCTCTCCCTGATTGGGAAACTTGAGGAAAGTTTTTGATTGATTCCATGGATTTCATTAAATCAGTGTTCTGTTCTGCAGTATGAAACATTTATGTACTAAAGGGGAGGATATTGAACATTTAATTAAAGAAAATATGAGTGCAAAAATTTTCCAGATAAGAGTCTAGCTACACTATAGTTGGGCAAATGTGAATCGTCCAACGTTGCAGCATAAATTCAGATATGGTTTTCTGAACTTCTAGGCTTCTTCTGGTGCTGCCTGCATTCAGAATTACAGGCATGATACAAGGTTTTTTGGTGAGCACATATATTAGTGGCAGAAAGTAAGGAATTTTCTGTCAGACTACTTGGGGACATAATTTTACTTGTCACACTCTTAACACAAACAGAAGGTCAGGCTTTTACAGATCCTCTCCTAGGAATTACTCAAGTAGTTTACAGCCTACAGGTAGGAGGCTAAATGTAAATCTGCTTTAGAAGCTAGCTGCATCCCTGCTGAACAGCCCTTCTTCACAGGTTACTTATATAAACAATTTATCAAAATGCATAGGATGTCTTTCTGCTACCCAACAACTTTGCTTCCAGAAAAAGCTGAGGGAAATGTATATGCTGGTAGCTACCACAGAGGGACTAAGGTTATGAGACATGATGCAGAGCACAACTGCTTCCAGCATGGACACATCCATGAAAAGAAGAAACAATGAAGCAATTGTTCAGCCTGACTGCCTGTTAACACTTGAGACAACTTTATCCAGACACCTTGTAAGGATTGCAAGATTGCAGACCCTCAGCCCTTTAAGTCAGAACAAGGAGAGAGGAAAAGTCTGATGTACCATCAAAGTCTGAGAGCTGGTTAGAGTAGATGAAGTATGACTGAATATCCCTTACCTAGTACTGCAAAAGCCACATAAAAAAAAAATATATATATATATTTAAAAAAAAATAAATTCTAAGCCACAGTCCAAACTAATCTGTCCAGTCCAAGGGAAAATGTTCTTCCAAACTCCGATAATCACCTTGATCATGAATGTGTGCTTGCTTTACACTCACAACACATCTAAGGACATGGATTCCCTGCAACTCACTAGAGCACTGACTGCTCATCTGTCCCCAGCTGTGCCCCATTAGCAATGCTTCAGGCAAAGATGCACTCACACACAGGGAAACCTCAGATTATTTTTCTACCTCTGCTTGATATATCTTCCCCTTAATGTCATTCTGAAGTTCACATTATCTGTTTTAGTCATAGTACTGCAGACAGCTCATGTTAAGGTAATTATCTGTGATGACCCTGAAGTCCTTCTTGGAGTCTAATGTACCTACCATGTACATTACCATAATATCTGAGTCTCCATAGCATCAAGGGTCTGAGTTAGTCATGTCGATCTGCACAGTACAGCCTGAAGAACAGCAGAGAAGGAAAGTAGATGAAGATAAAGATTCAAGAGTAGAAGCAGAGGATTTTCTAAATTTTAGAAGATATTTAGATCAGAAGGGGAATGTAAATTTTCAGTAGTAAAATGAAGTATTAGTGACAACGTTTCATTGGAAATATTACTGCCAAAATCACTTTGCAAAACACAGCACAAAACTGCATTGTAGGGACTGACAGGAAATCTTTCTTACTAAGAGCAAATAGATTGAACAGAAGCAAATGGCAATAGAGGACTGATGCCACTGCCATATGCACTAAGTGATGAGAAATTGCATTAAAGACCATGCAGTTACATGTGTGTAAGAGTGCTGTAAGAGCAGAATAAAACTCAAAAGTAAGGGAAATTCAGTTGTATTAATATTGCTGTGTTTCAGTGGACTGTCATGTAAAAATTATGCACATTACCCAGCATGGTTTCCATCAAACTATGTAATCACTATACCCTAACAGATATTTCCTTGGTTATTTGTTTCTTGCTGGTAAGCCATTAAATGACCTCCTTTAACAAATGACACATGCTTCCTAACGTCTATAGCTTTGCAGCACTAATGGAGGAAGTATCAATCACAGATTTTCTCTGTTGAATTGCACATCTCCTATTTGTGACTGTATTGTGGGAATAGTCATGCTGGAACAACAGTGCTTCAGGGTAGGAGACATCTCACCTCACTTTACATGTTTACTTCTAAGGCAGTCAAACTTAACTCTTCTAATAGCCAATTACAGGCATTTCTGTATTAGGGCATAAACGGCATCTACTTTAATTGTAGATGAGTCATGATCTAAAAGTGTCTACTTCTCTTCATCAGTTGCAAAAGGGAGCCAGGAGTGACTAGATCAAATATATCCTTCTACAATAGACAGCTCCACAGTCAGCTGAGTATCACCCCCACAGTTTATAATTTTGACAAATCACACACACATTTTAAACCTAATTTGTTCAGTGAAGCATTCTTTTAACAGAGCTTTTGGCAACTAACATGCACTCCAGAAACTAGGTCTTTCTGTATAAACCTTCCCTGTCAACACCCATGTACAACACTGCCATTGTGTTGAACTATCACTTAGACAAGCACTTTGCCTCTTACCAAAGGACAGCAGTTCAACATTGTACAGCTGTCTCCTGATTACATGTCAGTCCTCTGTGGCCTGGCCTATAGTAAATGTTTTAATGAAGAAATGGAAAGTAAAAAAGTTTTCATAAATACTATTTGGAAATCACTAGGAAAAAAGCTAGATGCGTTTGCAGCCTCAAAGATGATTACATAGTGACTTCCTTTTTCTCATCACAAATGTGGTAGAAACCATAAGTCAAAGGAAAGGAAAATGCTTGGTGAGTAAATAGCTTCATTATTTTTATCAAATTATATCAGCTAATTAGAACAGACTTTATTCTGCAGACTATCTTAGGAAAAGGGATAACATTATTTAAATGAATTCTTGTTGATTTAAATGATACTTAAAATCACTACAATTTGAATCACCCATCTTGGCACAGGTATTGCATATACACTCTGGTTTTATATGCAGGAAATGATATCTCATTTGGCAAAGGCTGAAGTCTGCTCCTGTTCCATTGTTAGCTGTTAGATTTACATTTGCAAGACTGATATTATTCTATCGTCTATGGTTAGAGATGTCTGTTCTAAATTAATGTAAATTACAAGCATTGCTTAATCTTTGTCAAGAAATCTGAGTACAAATAGCATTTCCACAGTTGTCATAGATGAGGCTAAAGCATCTAGATAGGAGAGCTACACAGGAGTTAGTACATCTGCATTTCTGAACGTTTGCAAGTGACAATGATTTGCGAACGATGTGAAAATAGAAGATTCATAGAACAGCTACAGCATGTAAAATGGTGGGAAATGATGAACTACTGAACAATGACAGTCAGCTGCAGAAAGTTAACACTTCACATGATTCTGCAATGCCTCCAAACCCTTCATGATTGTCACCTAGGATAAATCAAGATCTACGATGCCAAATTTTAACACAGGGGAGACAGCCAAGGTTAATTTCTAAAAGGCATTATTCACAGAAATAGTGCACTTGAAAATCACAAAATAAAGTAGGAATGCTCACAACATAAACCTCAGAAAAAATTGAGTTCTCATAGATGTATTAATTGTATTTAGAAAACCTCTTTTGAACTGATTCACTTTAGCCTCAGTAATCAGTACCCATGGAGCTGGTTACAATAGTGAAATGCAAGTTTGTACACAGTAAGCAGCCAGTTCATACTGCATCCGAGGATGCTAGAGTGAGGGAGAGTAATCAAAAATGCTCCTCTACCTGTCAAGCAAATCCAAAGAAGATATGCCACTGGCAAAGCATCAAACACAAGCCAAATAACTTCCCCCTGCCTGCTCATATTTGTCACAGGGCAAATATTTTTTTTTTCTGAAATACTTCCTAAACTGAAATGCAAATACCCACAGAGTACTTGGCAGGTAGCACAACTGTAGAACAAACTGACTAATTTGAGAATATGAAAAACAGTATTCACATATATAGTTAGCTTTTCAGAGGACATGATTTGTTGTAATTACTGAAAGCTTTTGAGAGCCACAAGAGAACAGAGCAGTTGCTTTTGAAGCTAGATCATGAAGAATATATATGGCAAATTATATATGAAATTGCACATTACATTGGAATTGCACATTAAATTGGAAGAATGCAGATGATTCAAAGAAGAGTAAAACTTCCATGCTTTCTCTGCTCTGTTCCTTACAAAAAATGTTAATTTTTATCAGACATAACTAAAATATTTTTTCAAGTAAACTAGAATACAAATCAGACTAAGATAAACAGCTTATAAAATATTTAGCTGACATAGATGTATTCAAATAGGCATGGCCAGATGTAATTCATCCTTGGATGATTAAAGAAACAGACAAAATAAGCTCTTATTACTATCTTTAAGAAGTCATGACAGATAGATAAGATCTTGAGGACTGGAAAAGTACTACCAAATTCTCTATCTCCAAACTAATAGGGAGAAAAGGGAATTCAATGAAATACAGATCTAGTCAGCCTTGTTTCAAAACTTGAAATATATTGGAAAAAAATTATTAAACGCTTCATTTGTGAGTGTCCAAAAGTTAATTAAATTATAAACAAAACCCAACATAGTTTTATCAAGATAGTTAATATGAAACTACTATTTTCATTAAATATCTTATTAATAAGAAAAAAAAGAGTATGTGATGTAGCTTGGTTTTAATAAAGTTTCTGACATTATTTAGCATGATCTTCCTTAATGTAGTGAAATATAAGTAATAAGTGCAAGATAAGTGAATGATTGGTTAAAATTTGGATTTTAAAGTGGTTTTTACCTGGGGTAAACTCTTAAAATATTATGTATCATCCTAAACAAGTCTGATCTGAGTTTTGTCCCACTCAGAAATAGATATTTAAATAGGAGGGTGGGCATGTAATGTGCTCCTTAGCTGGCCTAGAAATTTCAGCCATTCTATGGAAATCCCAGAAGTTATTAATTATATTTTCTCTTTCTAGAAAATTAAGTAACTTTTAGATGAAATGTGGCAAATTAGTTTGGATTTATCTTTTTTCATTAAACAATATTACATTGAATCCCATTTTCCATTTATCTCCATGTCTTAATAATTCTTCTCCAAATTTGTTTGAAAGCTTTTCATTATACTTAGGTCAAACTAGCAAATCTCTGGTTTTCAAGATTACATTTTTCCTTCTCTCAGATGTCATTACTGTGATGTTGTTCTCACTGCTGTACCATCCCCAGTTTGACTGATTCAAAATTTCTTGCTGCCAACTTTGAAACATTATGCACTAGTTCTTTCTGGTGTTATGCAATTCACATAACTCTTTCCCTCCAGACTGAGGATAGGAACTTTGTTTCCACCTAAAACAGACAGGTACATTCATCACTCATTTCTAAAAAGTGCAGGGGGGATGATGGATGCTAGTGCCAACCTTCCCTTTGAGGCCATGCTTTTCCTACCAGCCCATTCTCTGGCTTCTCCAGACATGAAGTCATCTCACATTGGGCAGTAACCATGTTTCCCTTCATTCAACCAGTTTGTTAAGAACCATGTCAATGGCTTCTTGCAGGCTAAACAACCACTGACATGCAGCAATCCAGAAAGTGGAAGTTCGGCTGTTGCCTGTGGCCGTGAGCTCTTCTTATAACTAAGCATCCATGAGTATGCTCAGATTGTTAACCCTTTCAGACCTCTCATTAGTATCTGTTTCAGTCTAGTTTCCCATATCTGGTCTCTTTATCAGAAATGATCCTTCTTTGTATTATGGGTTGCCATAAGTTGCTACATTGACAGTAACATACCTATACTGGGTATTTCTCTCTCTTCTACAGAAATTTTATCTTAATGGATCCTATCCTGGAGGTCTGCTGCAGATACTTGGTATTGCCATCCCTAAAACAATCTGTACCAGAAAAATTCTATTTACCTGTGTTATCACTTATCCCTGCAGTTTGTTTTATGTTGTTACTATTCAAAACTACCTATCATGTGTGCCTTTATTCTTACTTTGGCTGAACAGGTCTTCCTCTAGTAAGTGTCTTACTCAAATATCTTTTCTGCCATATTTCTGACACTCCTATGATGTCCCATATCACTTCATTCACCAGTAATGTTTTGTTTAGTTGCATTGCATTAGTGTAAGTATCTTTTCTCTGTATATGTCCAGACTGGTAGCTAAAGACACAATCTTTCACTGTTTATATTCCTCACAGCACCCACCACAGAATCACAGAATCATAGAACGAAAGCAAGTAATAACACCTGTTGCTACTGTCTGTGAGACATTTGAGAAAGAGTTTAAGAAAATAAAGATCTATGTTCATCTCTGGTTTTTCAAATAGTCAAAAGAAGTGTAGAAATTATGTCTAGAAATAGTCATGCTTACTGTTTCCTGGAATGTATTAGGCAACCTGCAGTCTGCAGTGTATAAGGGAATCAAAGGGAAGGTACAGGGAAGGTACAGTATCTCTCTGGGTGGACTTCCAGAGTGGCACATACTTGTTCAATTGTCATGATTTCTTTATTCCTTCTGTCCTCTTTTCTCTAACTTCTGTTCCCTTTTTTCTCTTCTTCAAGATACTGTACTGTTTTGCAGATAATAGCACTTGCATAGTGCAGGATGGCTTTTCAGGAATTCTCCAGTTTGGACCTGGTTCGTGGGATGCTGTTGTGCTCTCAGAGAAGGCAGACAGCAAGTTGCAGGGGTAGAAAACGTTGAATCTTCCTGGCCCTACAAGTAACAGCAATTAGACAGGAGCAATCATTGTTAGCCAACTATCTGATCATCTTCAAGGGTTCATTGTATGAAAGGACTAATGTGATTCTCTAATATATAAGGTAAAAATACTGGATTTGTGTAGAGAGATTATATCAGTGGTTTAGCAGCAGCAATGCTGTTACTAGAATATTATGCATATTCCTGCTGTAGAGGTTTGAAGAAATAAAGAACAGAGAGACTTCAGAATGATTGAAGTATTGGAAAATATTGCCTGCAATGAAATCTTCAAAGGTCTGAATCTATTTAGTTTAACAAGAAAAATGGTGATTTGATTATGGGCTGTAAATTCTAATTTGGTTAACAATCTAATTGTAGTTGGCTCATCAACCTTGTAGATAAAGATAAAAGAAGATCCAGTGAGTGCAAATTGAAGCAAAGAAAGTTCAGATTCAGAAATAAAAGAAGGTGAGAATTTTAAGAAGAGGGATAATTAACCACTGAGATAACCTCACAAGAATACTGTTAGGTATACTGTTAGGTTGTTGGGTTTTGTTTGCTTTTTTTTCCTTTCATTCTTTTATAAAAGGAATATTTAATTCAAGAAAATTTATTCAGGAAAGCCTTATGGCATGTATTATTCAAGACTTTAGAATAGATGATAATGATAATAATAATACAGAGCTAATATCTATTCTGAATGGAAGCCTAAGATTATTTAATCCATGAGTATTTTGCCACTGGCTTGATTTCACTGTTGCTTTTGATTATCTTAAAAATTCTTTCATCACACCAAATTTACTGGTAAAATAAGCATATACAAACCATAGCTGAAGCAAAATATGTTATTTCTGAAATAATTAAAAGAAAAGGAGGAAGCATTCGCTGACTATGATTGAAATGTTGCCATTAGCCACTCCATTTTCAGAGCAGTGTAGCACAACTGTGCCAGGGCAACTGCCCATAGCCCGAGCTCATGATCTGGTCAAAGACAGCACTCCAAAAGAAAAAGGTATGTTGGGGTTTTTTTAAGCCAAATTTCCATGCACTTGTTTACAGTACACCACCACGAAATAGTTACACTGGCACAACTGAAAACACAGTTGGTTGTGCCAGGACAGCATGATAGTCAAGTCTGGCTTTGACAGTGAGAAACCAGAACAGCAAAGCTAGCTCCACCACTCAAAGCTGCATCTCACATAACCATATTCTAAAGTAGGGTAATGGGCAGAACAGGGCAATACTAGTACTTTGACTCTGCATTGCCAAGGTTGTTAAGACAGTGGATTTTTTTAATGCAATATATTTCAGATGTGCTCCTTGCATTTGTTAATCAAAGAGTGAGAACTGAAGACTTTTACCACAGAACAGTTCTGATGCAAACTGCACCCCCACATTACAGGTGCTAGGAGCTATACCTCACATTTCCAGTTTCTGAAGGAAATAATACACAATCTTAATAGAATTCTTCTTTTTGAAATTCAGTCTCTCCCATATTCTGTACATTACAGGGAGAGCAGGACTGTTTTTCTTAGTGTTTAAGACTCAGTGAACTGCTGACTCAGAACTACTGTACTTGGAGATGTGCCTTCCTCACACACTAGCCCTTTGCTTAAACCACTACACCCATTTAAAGAATATTTGATTCTCCATATGGCAGCATGAGCTTTGAGTAATATTCCCATAACACACAAAATAGCATATATGTACGGTTATGTCTTAAAAAGATAATTCATTTTTAGCATGCAGCCCAGAGCATTTTTTAATGCTCACAGTTCATACTGCATTTATTTTTGATTTGTGTTGTAGAAAAGCCCTGGTTAATGCAAAGTTCATCCAATTATTTTTATATATATATAATTTTTTTTAGTATTTTTGAACTGGTATGCCATTTTTAGACAAGATTCATTGTTCCCTCATGTAGCTACTATATTTTGATAAATAACAGGCCTCAAGCCAGGTTTACAGGACTTTACATTGGCTTCTGCATCTGTTGTTCAAAATCCTCCTTGACTAGTAGAAAATATTTCTTATGCTTCTCTTAAACTCTTAATTATGCTATTGATTGCAAAGTAGTCTTGACTCCAGCTAAAGTAGGTAATTAAAAAAAAAATCTCAGTTTAAGCATGTGAAATGTCCAGTTGAACACAGTTGTTCAGAGTTGATTGGCACTTAAACTCTTGGGTGAATTTGTCCTTAGAGAATGTTTTTTCTTTCAAAACAGTTCAAACAATACTTCTCTCTTAGTAAATTATGTCCTTGTCACCCATTAATCTACTTGTGGTCCCCTTCAAAGAGGTAAGCATTACCTTTTGATTCAGAACTAGGTCTCAGTAGCTAAACTTCAAAACCTGCTCATCTGAAGAAGTAATTAATGCCTGTGTCATGAAACAGGATATTTATTATCAGGTTTAAGATGTTTCATTAGGAGTACAGGTTGTTCTAAGGAAAAATGAAATAAAATAGTCAGTGTAGCACTAAGCACTGTAGTGTCCTAATGTTTATGTTCTTTGGCTTCTAACATTGCAGAAATTCAAAGCGGTGCCAATAATAAGATTGGTGTCGGCAAGGAGCCACTTAATTGTAATAGGACTTACAGGAGATAGGGTTATTAAAATCCCATCTGACCCTAGAGCACCTTACAAGCTCCTTACTTGGATAGCTAACCAGAGCTACTGTCTACTTGGTACTAACAGACATGTGCCAGCAATTCCCCTTCAGTATGGAGTCAATGAAGAACCTGAATCAAAAATCACTGGAGTTGAGAGAGTGTTTTCTGTTCCGGGTCTGTTGCATGTCCAAGAAATAAATAATTGTCTGCCACTGCAAATACTGCAGCGAGCCACAAGGCACAGCTGTACCAGCTATTCCTACCTTTTAAAGCACAAAGGGTGGAAGTGGCTTCCCATGCTTTGCCCTTCTGAACAGGCTCTTAAACCAGCCTCTGTTGATGGTCATTTTATATCACTACTAAAATATGGGCTTACTATCGTACATTCTTCACAAGCCAAAACCTGCATTCAAGTGTTTGCATCACTCCTGTAATTGCTATGGATGGTCTCTAATACTCAAGGATATCATTAAAGGCACTAATGTTAATGATAAAGCTCATAGGCTATAAATTAGGCTCTTCCTCAAGTGTCTAATCAAATGAAATCCTAAAAGATTAGCTGAATCTGCATTTCCTGAATCCTTTTAATGTTATGATAAACTAATCTGAAATTATTATGGTATACTATTTTGCACTTCTGTAACTCCTCATATATAAAAACTTAGATTTGAAAAAGACCCATTATTGCCCAGCATTACTCACTATTATTGGGAAAACTTCAGCAATATATAATAAGATCAAAAGTATCTATCAAAAATCAGATGCATTAAATATAATTTTCAAATGATTTCTAACTGCCTGTAAAGGTGAGGTTTGAATCTCAAGGTTGCTGAATGACTGTAGTTATACTTTTTTCAATTCCTCTGAAAAATCAAGGCAAAAAGTGTGAACATTTCACCTAAGTGAGGATCACCAGGGAATGTAATGGCATCGATAGTACAAATGAGATCTCCCCAATTACGTTTGTGTCATCAGCTATCATGAACTTTGACATGTCTTGCATCCATTTTTTCAATGTCATTTTTTCAGAATGTATATTCATGCTCTTTAAGGTTTCTTATCCAATAATATTTCTGATCTGGAATCATAACTGTTCTTAACTTGTTTGTATGAGTTTGGTTTTAGCCCTTATTTTAAGATAGATTTTCAGATCTTGAGAACACATCTTTCCTCAACAAATTGCAAAACTCAGTAAATGCACAAAGCCAATTTATCTAATTTGTAACTGCCCTTCTAGCATAGCAAAGATAATTGATATTAACATGGAATCCTTCACACTATAGTGCTACTTTTAAAAGCCCTGACAGATGTATTGGTAACTTCATGTTCTGGTCTTTACCATGAATTACCGTTCAATCAACCACAGAAGCTAAAGATCTTGACACACAGTCATGTAGAAGATGAATTAAAGTCTCTCTCAACATATTATTTACAGGTATACTGTCTATTTTTATTGGGACCCATGGGATGTGATGCAATGACAGACCAAGTATGGACCATTGACTGCAATAGTAATACTTTCTATATCACGATGCTTGTCACAAAGTTGTCACCAATGGTAAATAGACTGGGACAGGTAAATCTACAACAGCAGTAGATGCATTATGCTTAGACTTTGGAGCTGTTCACAGGCAGTGGCACAAGAGCCACATTTTGTTGATTTTGAGTAGTTGCTACCTTGTATGGATGAATTATTGCTATTTTTTCACCTGATGTTTCTTGTTTGCACAGTGCAGAACAAAATCCAAAGCCCATGGGAGTTATTTCTTTTTTTCTATGACTTCCCATTATCAGTAGTGAACATTAACAGATCTCTTGTCTGGGTTATTAAAAGAAAGTCAGGACTACATAACCATGGAAACACAACTTCCAACCCCCTCAAGCACATGACTGCTCCTAGCCATGACAGGTTGAAGCCCTGGTAGCAGGAGGGCTTGCTCCCATGGATCTGCTGACAATCTGGGCATTACCTTTTTTTCAAACTTATGTTCAGTGGAGTTTTCATCATGGAATTTGGCTTTTCAAAGTTAAAAAATAATAGCTGAAAGGACAACGCAGTTTTTCCACTAACTTGAATGAGCTTTATGTTTTTACCACTACTGTTAATTTATGTGGTATGGTAGCACCCCAGGACCTGACCACACAACTATCTTGTTTTATGCTTTTGCATGAACACATAGTGAGAAGCACTTATGGTCCTGAGTAGCTTACATGGCCTACAAATAACACAGACAAAGTACATGGACAGAAAAAAGTCCTCGTTTGACCACATCTTTAAAAATGTACTATTGATCACACCATCAGAAAATCAAGTTGCTGACTGAGCCAATGCCTAACTGATCTTAAGGATAAACAGGACATGTGCACTGTAGTCAAAAGCTGAATCTGTGTTTCCCATATACTTCTTTTGCCTCAGCAACCAAACCTTACCATCTTCTCAAAAGAAACATGCCTCTCTCCTCTTCTGCTGATCAGGTGCTTTTCACAAGAACAGATTCCACTACAGATTTAAAAACTGCCACTGTCACACTCTTTTCACTCCTCCATAAGGGAAGACTACAACCAAAGATCTTCACAAATGTCTCAGAAACAGCTGTTACATTCTCATGCCAGGTACTCAGCATGGTTACAGAAAAGGTGTTGAAACACTGTGTTATTTCAACACTCCCTCTGTTGTTAAACCTGCAATTTCAACATTTTGCTCCTTGGGAACTTCAGCTTTCACCAGGAATTTTTACTCCTGAGAGACCACCCTGTGAAAGGCTATTTCCAGAATGTGGGCACCTTCTATACCTAAAACTAGAGGGAGAATCTTGTTTATGAATAGTTCCAAAGTCTTTGCTGCTCTTGAAGCTATTCCTAAGGTACTCAACATAGAAAAATTAGCCTTGCATTCAAAGAGCTCCCTAGTCCTAGCACATTTAGAGCTTTGGGAGGGACTGCACCATATAGCCCTTATGCTGGGGACATCAATTGGGGCGTCCCACTGCACAGTCACAGCTTGGGAAGGCAGAACTCCAGAGGCAAGCTCAGACCATAGCACAACCATTCAAAGACACTATCAGAAACCCCTGCACATTATGGCACATAACCAGTGTTGCTCACAGCACTTTCAAAATGCTTTAGTGGTAGAGTGGTGAGAGCTCTATGCAAAACAGAATAGAATATTGGCACAGTTGTTTTAAACAGAAACATCCCAGCACTACCCAAACCACTCCTGCATGAGTGCTCCCAGCAGGCTTCAGCAGAGGAGCTGATTTTGGGGATTGGGAGATACCATTTCCTGAGTCCTATCTGCTTTCTGTACTGTCAGAAGAGAAAAGCGAAGATCCAGCTTGGTGGCTGTCTCATCATTAGGGTCCGAGATTTCACTTCCTTGGATGTACACACATGCATCAGCTTGCTGGTTACATCCCTTTCAAGTAGAATCCTACTCGCCCACAGAGGTTCCTAACATAACTATTATCTCACCAAAATGGTAAACACTTGGCTCTGGGGGCAGCCCATGATGCCTAAAATATCTGCCTTAGATTTCTGTGCTCTCACGAGTGCTACTGAAAACCTGCAGAGAAAACATCAGTTGGCCTGCAGTGTCCATGCTGTGTACAAGAAATCAGTATGAAATATCAGTCCTTTATCGAAATGTCATCCAGACCACTTAGCCCTAGGATAAGAACCTTGTCTCATCATCTCAGAGCAGAATCCTTGTCTTGGATTGCTGCTCTGGGTCTTTTGCATTTTAGTCCAGTAATTAAAGCAGTCACCCAAGAAGTGAAAATCACTGAATATTATTCCAGGAGCACAGGTAGTCTCTAGCATCAGCTTGCTTTGTCCCTCTCCTGTTAAAGCCAAACCACTGCCAGTCAAGAAAGCAGGATTTAATGTCTAGAAAGAGATCAGGCAATTTGGTACCTGCTCTTCCTGTTTGAATAGGTTTGCTGAAAACAGGAATTATGTTTATATAACAAAATTTGAATTCAGCCCCGTAAATCTAATGAAAGTCTTGTATCATAAATGACGACTCGGTGGCAGATCTAATGCAGTGCAAGTTGTTCAGTTCTCAAGTAATTGTGAGCTTCCCCACTGCTGCAGACAGACTTGTTCCAGTGTCAGTGCTAGCAGAACATGCCATTCTCACATCAGCCAGCTGAAGAAATGCCCTGGACACACCACACTGCCAGTTGGAGTGGAAGAACATTTTCCTCTCATAAAATTAAAAAGTCAGGTTTAAACAAATAGAGTTGTAGCATTGTTAGGAATCTGGTCCAAAACGAGCTGATGTAATTACATCCACCTGCAAGAATACCATGCCAGCTGGGTATGGAAAGCCTTCTGCTCACCATCTTTACTAAGCAGGTAAGTGTAATGTGAGGGAGAAGATCGGGGCATTGCAATCCCAAGTGTTACAGTTCAGGCACTGAAAACGTGGCTTCAGGCATGTTATTAAGTGCCTCCACATCTGGTAGATATAATGAATTCTTTTTTCTTTCTTTTTTCTTTTTTTTTTTTAACCCCATCAGCTGCCTTTAGCCATCAGCTAGTTGTTTCACGTCTTAAAATGTCTGCTGGGTCCTCACATACTACATTTGTTGTACTATTTAGATGCTGATGAAGGAAATTTGTCCTCCCTACTCTTCAAAGCAGCCACCTTTACTTTTCTTTATCATGCTGTAGAAGCCTTTTCTTTCCGTTGACTGTTAAAGATAAGCCAGGTAAATACCCAGTCCTTAATTAAGTTCATCCCAGCAACAGTCACAGAAAATCGTCAGAGTTAACATAACAATACTGTATCTTTGCACAACAGAAATGTATAATGAAGTATCCTGTAATGTCAGTTCAAGTGTCCTTGAATCACGGGCACAGAACCCGTTCTTGGTAGACAACTCTTAATTATTGAACTGTTTTGTAATAAAATAAAAAGGCCAGAAGGGAAGCATCATTACTAGTTGCGGTGCTGCCCGTTTTAATGTTGGCACTTTCTCTGGGAATTTTGCCAGACATGGACATGCATCTGGCTACAAAGCACCCTCAGGCAGGATACAGCAGCTGATCTCACTCCTACTACTCCATACAACTGAACAATTACACTTAGGCATCTAGGGAATATTTAGGCTAAAGAGAAGAGTATGTTATGATTATAAGCAATATTTTTGCAATATTTTTTGAGACTAGACAGGCTAGGCTGCTGCTGGCTTTTTGAGGGATTTTTCATGTCCTTTATCTAAATTTAGGCAAAATTTCAGCGGACAAAATTTCATTAAAACTAAGGCTTAAAGAAGAAAAACTCATTATAAAGATTATTTATTATTATTATAAAGATTATTGCCTTTATTATTAAAGCCCTATTATCTGGATAAGAACAGTAGATATCAAAGAATTTATCTTTGAAAATAAAAAGAACTGCAGGAAAATATGTCCCTCAGTCGTGCTCCTTTACTTCCCCAGCCATGTTGTGTACATTTTCACTTTTGAACTCTACCTACCTGTGTATTTCAGCATGATACTTGAAATATCCTATTTTATTTGTTAGAACTTATATTTACATCACAATGAACAGTGAAAGCTGGCAGCTCAGACCCCTCTTCTTTCCGTGTGGTTAGGACCATGGCATAATACTACATCAGCTATACCATGCTACACTAATCTGCTATTAGCAGGTGCCTTATTGTGTTGTCTACAGATGTAGATCAGTGCTCTCAGTGTGCTTAGTATGTGATGAATACATGAGTATTAAAACCAAAACCAAGATACCTTCACAAAGTGCTTATCCTTAACAGATTTCCAGGCAGAGAAACAAAAGTACTTGTCCTCCCTTGAAATATTGGTTATATAACCATTTAATTACCATGTAATTATTTTTAATGGGAATTGGAAATTTGTGTTTGTTCCTAATGCACTGAAATAAATTCTCCTACTACTGATCTAAACAAACATAAGAGAAGAACCAAACCTCAAACATGTACTGATGATTAATGTCCATTTTTTAGCATTTTTTTCTACTCAAACATAACTAATGTCTCCACATAGAAAAAATTTAGGAACACAAGATAATTTCTGTCGTCACTGCATCAGGTCTTCACTATAATATTCATCATAGTCTTTAGTATCAAATACTCAATTATCAGCCTCCAAATGTTTTTACAGTATGTCCTGCCAATAACAATTAAGTTGATAGTGATTTCTGAACAAGTGAATATCCAGCTCTATTGACTGAAGAGTTAAATATTAACTGAGGAGATGCCAAGGTCAATATTCTCCTAGAACAGCAATAAATCCTGATGTTCTTCAGAATAAAAAAGATGCACCTAATAGGACATGTACTGCAATCTGTTGCACAGATCCCCAATCTGTCTGCTAGGCAAATAAAGGATGTTCATGACAGAGGGAAATCTTTGTTATAGGTGAGAATAAAAAGAGAAAGGCACAGTCAGGCAGCCCAGAGCCCATTTTCCATTATGTTCTTTAAACTAAACTGTCTGTTGTTCAGGAAAGTTTTCAATCTGTAACCAGTACAACATGGAGTAGAGTGCTTGCCTCAGCTGCAGAAGTTAGTCTTCCAGATTCACATGCTCTGACTGTGACCCTTCATCCAAATTTAGATGAAGCCCAGAGAGAATTAGATTTGTCTTACACCAATGAGCTGGGTAACCCATCTCAGCTTTTTCTGGGGATCTTCTGACATACTGGAAATTTCCCACTATGAACATTTATGAGAATATATGAACATATATGACAATACTTTAAAATGGAATTAGATAAGAAAGAAATTTCTGATTCAAAGACACCTCACTTCTTTCCAATTAAACTTCCCCAAATAATGGTTTCAAGGAATTAGTTAACCAATAGAAATTTAATTTTCATACCTGATCCATTATTGCACTGACTTTGAAGATAGTCAGAAAATGTTGAAGTTGACCTAAGTTAGATACTTGCGTTTACATTTCAATCATCTGAATTATCTGCATGTATAAGTCTCAGTAGGGCCTTATTAATACACAGCTGCAGCTCTTTCAGATTCAATAGGATTTACTGTGTGGGGAAACAACATTCAAATCAGCAATCAGAGATGCAGTTTAGGGCCTGAGTGACTCACATAGTCACCCAGCAGTTCAGAAGGCAGGGCAGGAAGCAAATCAGCATGGTTTCCAGTCTCATAGATCAAGTGTTTACTCACCAAACTATTGAAGATAATGGCTAAATAATAAAATCTGAAGATATGAGGTGTCCAGTAAAAGAGTTTAACTCTTACCCAAGGTCAGAATTAGAAGTGAAAAAAAATTTGATTTTAAGTCATAAAAGCACTATAGCTGCTGTTTGCTTAGTTATTGAGGTCAAAGTGATCAACACCACAATTCCACCGTGAGAAGCAAAATCATTAACATATCTTTATTTGATTGATTAAACATGGTAAATAGATACTTCCACAGATAAATTGATTTCACCATGTTAAGCACCAGGCTCTAAGACAGTGGCAAAATGATCCTACATATAACTTGTGCTTGAGGAGCAAACAGCCTGTGGAAATTCCTGACCCATTTAACTTTGGAATTTTCAAATGCTTATTTTTACTGCTACATTTTTCTCCTGTGTATGTATGAAGTTAAGAATCCATCTTACACTTTATTTTTATGCTATTTGACACTAACCATGGATTTTTTTTTTCTCATTTGCTCACTCTAGCTTCTGACATTTAAATGCAAATCAGCTATGGTTACTAGGATTGTTATTCTTATCTCTCTAAACCTCGTCTTTCTTGTCTCTCTCATTTGTTCTGCTTTAATACAGGTAAGATGTCTTTTTTAATTCCTACAAAGAAGTTCCCACAGGTCTCTTCTAGGAGGCACAGCCGTAAATATTCTCTTCTTTTAGCTGGGAGAGCCACTCATTTACATTTCATTCTCATGTTGCTGGAAATTGAGAAAAATTATCAGAAGATTTGTTTATCTATCATTGTTTCTCTAAAGTTCAAACCATTATAATAAGAAAATCCTATCTGGTATTCATAGAGAAAAATGTCAAACAGAAAATGTGGACATAGCAAGTATTTAGGTGACTCAGTCTCAAACATTGTGGTACTAGGGAAAGAGGAGAAAAGCAATTTTGTAGTTAAACATTTCAGATAATTTAGAAGATGAACACGAGGTAAAGGTCTGTTATTCACAGCTCTTCTTTTGCTTGTGCTAAAACCCAACATTTTAAGACTGTGACTGAGGAAAGAGAGAGTGCAGTGAAAATTGTTTGGTTCCTTTTTTGACTTACTCAGAAGTGTATTGCCATAACTGAATTCTAATTACCAGCTAAGAAGATTTTATTGAAGACTGACATTTCTGAACATTTGTAAGACAGAAAATAAACCAGCAATAACATGCATAAGGGAATGAGCCTGTTGAGATATTATTACGAGTATGCCCAGATTGCTTTATAAAAAGTTTAAGAAAATTGTATAGAAGACTAAAAGGATGATTCTTCTTATTACAGACAACACAAACTTAGGGAATACATACTGGCCTTTAATTATTTGCTGCTGGTTTTATTCTTTTAATTGAATTTAGTGTTTAGGGGAAATGATAAATCAGCAAAATTTTTCAACACACAGAAAAAATGAAAACAGTCATAAAGCAGCTTCTCACACACAGCCTCATATACACCTTTCTGCCATGACCTAAGAGAACTACCCCAACAGACCTTCCTGCTCAGTTTTGACTAGTGTAATGTGGATTTCCATAAGGTAGTCCTGTCTTAGCAGGATGTTAGGACCAGGTGACCTCCAGAGGTCACTTCTAGCCTCAGCCATTCTGTGATTCTATGGAGTTGGCAAAATGTGTTGGTAACATTGTGAGAAGGGTACCTGTCCACTGTAAACTTGTTTATTAGGTTTTGTTCTTCAGGAAATTTTTTCAACAATGTAGAGCAGATAAAAAGCCAGAAGCTAAACACCTGCACCACAGGTTTTGTTTAAGTGCTAATCTATTTTCCCAGGAATTTGTTCAGATGTTGCAGCAACTGGCAACTGCATAAAATGTGTAAATGGACAGGTCAGAGTGCTTGTCAGCCATGTTCAGGTTCTAGATAACTTTTCCTCAGTGCTAATGACATTGACTTACAGAATCACAGAATCACCTATCAGATATTTCTGTTATGCAGCAGTGGTAACAGGTCACTGCTGAACTGTATGCCAGTTTGTGTAAGAGAAAGATTTTCCATCCATTTTCATCATATTTATTGTATATAGATGGGCAGGGATTATGTTCAGATCAGATGTAAGTTTCAGATGAGGATTCAAAGTTTAGACTGGAGTTAGTAGGTTTGGTTCTGAGGATGGCCAAATTCTGCAGGCTCACCTTGTAAAACCTCTGTCATGTCAAATTGATAACATTTTCCTGCCATTGTGTTCTTCCTACATCTAAAGTAGAACCAGAAGAATCGGGATTTTAGTTTGGACTTGTCTCAAGTGTGACTCCCTGGGAATAGATGGAAATTTGAATATATACATTTCATGTTTCTGAGAATTAAAATATTGTTTTCTGGCTTTCAACTGTCTTTAAATCCTAAGCATTTGCTGGCCATTTCCACTTTCTTCCTGAATGTATTTTTTTGGAGCCCATTACCATTGAAGCACTTCACATTTACTTGTTTTCTTCAGTGATTTAAAATATGGATTAGATTTCCATTCATATGTTAATATTGTGTCAGTTTCTTTTAAGATCTGCTCTAATATTTCATCCATTTCTGTCCTTATGTGAGCTTTCCATGAGAAAAATGCCTGGCTAGTCAAGTACATATGAAAATATGATGCTAATAAAAGTGAACTATTGAGCTGAAATATGCAACTTTCAGATGTCTTCTTATTTTCTTATTTTTCTCTGCAGCACATTTTCCTGGTCACACACCATCAGTTTAGCTGGTAGTCTCGGGATTAATAGAGTTCACTCTCTATTACAAAAGAGCCATTTCTAGGAACACAAATATATGCATCAATTTGGTCAAAAAGAAAAGGAAATTAGTGTCTTCCATCTGTGCTTAAAAGCACAACTTCATTTAAATAGAAAAAAACCCAGTATATTGCTCTAAAGACAAATGTTTTTACAGCATTTTTACACATGACAAGCATAAAGACATAAACATATCATGTCCTTTTTTATTGAAATAAAGCTTTTTGAGATCTCCAAAGAGGATGACTTCAATAAATATTTTGCAACCTCTATTCTTTCCATGAATGAAAAGATGAACTGTAATGACCGTCTAAGCAAATACTACTAGAGAGTTTATTGGAATCTAACCTCTTTATGGGGGTCAATACTAGGCAAGTTACCAGTATTCTCACCATTATGTCAGAGGGATGTTGTATTCCTATAGCAGCAGAGTACAGATTTTGCAGCCATTGTACTTTAGAGGAACTTCCACCAGTTTAAGACTAGAGGATGTAGCAGCAGCTCATTTCTAAAAGCAAATTCTGTTTGGGTAGCAATGCCTACACCAGAAATACAGGATGAAGACAAGAAAAAGTGTTCAGATTCCTGCTTTGTTGTGCTTTCAACTTTAACTAGAAGTCCAGACATCAAGAGACATTTTTACTATGTCTTAACTAATTCTTGTCAAGAATGTTCACAAACCAGCTATTTCAAAAGGAAGGCATCATTGTTGCAATGCCTTTCTCACTTTATTTAAGGTTAACTGTGTCACAGAATCTTGGCTATAATTTCATGATATTCAGAAAATGTTACACTGCATCCTTGAAATGAAATGGTCAGGTGAAAGTAAAGCCAGAAATGTATGTTATTAAAACTATAATTTTTAAAGCAAAATATAAAAGAAAAATAGTCCATTGTGACAAATCTGGGTTTACTTGCCTTGGATATTTTCATTTTTTCTTCTAGACTTCTTCCAAAAGGAAATAGAAATCAGAAAGAAATGAAGAATGCTAGTATGTTGAAGCAGTAATCTTATTAAGTTTCATCAGTCAGAGCTCATTTTTTCTTGACCTTCCATAACGCCATTCATCTAAATTAATCAACTCACATACAGAATGTGGTTTATGTTTTAAAAAGAGCTTTTCTTCCCCATGAGATACAGCTAAGAAATTGGCAATTGAAAACAGATCCAGAATGTCTTAGTGGGATGAAGTTGGCTGCCTCAACAAACAAGTCAGATTGACACAACAATTAGGCAAGACTCTCAAAGAAGTTGCTGTATCGGATACTTCCCTTATCAACCAAATTGCAACATTTTATTTACATAATTAAATATAATTCTTCTTGCCACCTGCATAACATGACAAACAACTGACAATAAATTTCAAAAAGGTTTTAAAATACATTACCCTGAAGTGGTGGTTCTCCATATGAGCACAGCTCACGATGCACTGAGCTGAGGTAAAATACTGAAGGATGCTCCAGGAAGACAGAAATCAGTAGGCAATTCTAGTTGGCTTTATGTGCATTTTTTCCACTATCTCTTGTATAAAACATCACAGGAATCTTCCACAGTCTATACAAGCTTTTGTCAGTAGTTTTCTGTATTTTTTACAACTATAGAAAACTAAAATTTTCTGCCTGCTACAATAGACTGAGGAATTTAGCTGCAGAACTTAATTGCTATATTATGTTCTCATCATTCCTATGATAATCCAAGTAAGTGAGAATGATAAATTTATAACTGCAACAGGAATCTTTTTACCCCTTTGGGTAACTATGTCTTGAAATACTTTTAAATGGAACTCCAAGTGTTATTACTTTAGCAGACAGTCTAACCACATCTGGTACTCACCCTGAATTCATAATTTCAAGCCATTAAAATTATTTTGTGCTTGTTTGGTTCAAATCTTTGCCACAGGAAAATCACTTTCTAAATACAAAATATGCATTCTGTCCTTGAACTCATGACATCTCACTCCTATTCATTAGACTGCACAGACTCCTGAGCACATCCACTTTCCAAGATATTGTCCAGCACTCCTCACCAAAACTCTCAAAAAGCCTACAGATCATCTCAGGCTACAAGGAGACACTGTTATGTATTTCTGCTAATTCTGATCATTTTACTACCTCATCCTTCAGATTATTTGTCTGAGTTGCCCATTTGACACTTCGGCTCAGCTTCATGTTACCTATTTTAGACACCTAATATAAGTGAGAGTAGAATCATAGATTGGAAGGAACCTTAAAGATCATCTAGTTCCAACACCCCTCCTATGGGCTAGGACATTTTCCACTAGAGTAGATTGCCCAGAGCTCCACACAACCCAACCTTGAACACTTCCAGGGATGGGCCATCCATAATTTCTCTGGGCAACCTGCAACTGCAACTGCTCCAGACACTCAGTCTCACATGTTTAGCTGACTTCAACTTGCATGGGTGCAATAAGACAGGACCCTGATCTTGAAAAGGTTTTGGTATTACTGTAAGCCTATTTGTGCTTGCTCCTTCTGGTGCATTTTTCTGCATGCTGTTTTTCCATTACCTCCAGCTTGTGGATTATAAGACAAACAAGCCTGTTGCATAATATTACATAATCATAGCAGAAAGCAGATGAGATTCTTTATTTTGTTTTTCTTCACAAGCGCTTACTTCAATTTTCATATCAGTATTGTCACGGCATTTTAAAATCTGATTTTTAATGGCTTCGTACAGAGCAAGAGTTATACTCTAATAGATAGAGGCCTTTCCTATTTAGTCTACAAAGCAAACAAAATGGCTACACTCATATTTCTAACCTGAACTCTCTGTGAAGTGAGGAACAGCTTGAAGTAAAGAAGCCAGGTGCTATAGAGTGGCTCTCATCCCTTCTAGATGCATGAGAATTGACAAGGAGTGACAATATGTTGGTGGTAGACAACCAACCTATGCATACAGAATTGTGCTTCTACCTAACCAAGTCTGGGAAACAGGGATGAGAGTTTAGGAGGAAATGCCTGCACCACAGAGCAGTACTCATTCAGTTTTGAAGCCTAGAGTAAAAGAAAATTCTTCTTCTATATCCCCCACAACCACCCTCTCCTCCATCCCTGCTGAGGTGGAGAATGTAGGGCAAGAATTCATACCAAAAATGGATGTTATTGCAATCAGATCAAATGGAGACCAAACTCTTGGAACTCATGTCTAAACTATGCATTCTGTCCTAGAAGTCCACCATGAGTGACAGCACTGACCCCAGCTGAAACTTGATTCCTCTTTAATTCACACATTTTTAATTTTCTGGACAGTCTCCCTTTCCCCCCTCCCATTCCTGTGGTACTTAGCTGAGTGTAATTAGCTAAATTTAACTAAATTCATCTATTATTTTTCATTAGGAAAGATTCTTTTTTATCATCTTTCACTTGAAATCATTGTACCTCTGATCAAAATGCCCACCTACATACATTCTGTGAAGCCTCAAATGCCTTCAGACACCAATCCTGTTTACATACATTGTATCTTTTCTCTCCTACTTAAAAAAGTGCTGTTACCCAACAGGTTTTTGTAGCCCATCTGGCATGAACATAACACACAAACTACTTAACCCAAGTCTGTTGATCACAACTATTCTTCAAAATTATTTAGAACTTGATTTAACAATGTGCTTTATACTAAAATTGAGTCGTAACACATTCCTGGCAATATCTCATAGAGTCATATATAACTCTGGAATTAGACTGAGGGGTAAAACAAGGAGCCAAAGGATTTTGAATATTCTCAGAATGTTCCTAGCATGTTAGAAACACTGAGCTTAGAATGTCTTACTGTGAGCAGGAAATGAAATGCAAATAATAATACGAAAAGTCTCCACAATAAAAATGCCAGGGGTATAGCCTTTCTAACAACAAAAAACCCCCCAGATTCTAGCTTAATGCTACCATAGGACTGTAAAATTAATTATTGTTAATATTAGCAAATTAATTAGCTCTCCACTGTACATGGTAGTTTGGGGTCAGAATAGGATTTAGAAATTGTTACTTTTCTGTGGAGGTTTCTCACAGTGGGAACTGCTTAACCAGTCTCGAATCAGCAACAGTTTGATGTTATCAGGTAGTCTTGTGCCCTGATGATGTTTGTCGTTTTCACAGGCTACCCTCAGATAGTGTCCACCGATGATAAGCTATATTTTATAGCACCCTAAGAGAATAGCTGCACAAAAGGATGGATTTACAGAGGTGACTGAGAACCTTAAGATGCTGAGAAGTACCTATCAAATTTACAGAAGCATCTAAGCACAGTAGACTTTATCTAAACAGTAGTCTCTGCCAGCCAAACCCAGCTATTTTCCCATTTCTTTGCCACTGTTCACCCAGATGAAGGTTGGGTGATGGCTAGATTCCGGCTTGAGTGTCTGCACAGCTTTGTCCTAGCTGGACAGCAAGCACAGCCTCCACCCAGGGCACCTGACAGTGATTTCACTCTGGTTCAAAGAGAGAAATTGCACAAAGAAGCATGATAGGTAAATGTGGCATTACAATTCAAAACTTTGAGTCTCTAAAAGTGTGCCAGAAAGACCATTTTCTGCTATACATAGATCTCAGGTGAATACATATCAAGCTTCCATGGTTCGTGTTAAAAAGAATAAGGAACATGTTTTCAGAAGTAGTTTTTAAAATCAGATACAGAGACTCCATTGTTAACTTCTCTCTCATATATGTGAACATATAAGTCAATATTAGTCTAAGCATTTTATGCTCCAGTCCAAAATTTGCCTCACTCAATTTTCCAGATAGCACACCCTCAATGTGCACCTTGGAGGAAATAGTTTTCTCCCTGTGCCTCAGTTTCCCTTTCTGTGAAAGCTTCTAAGCTAATAATTTTTTAATTCTCACACAGAAAAATTATTTCAAGCTTAATATATTAAGATAAATACATTGTACAAATGTTTGAAAAAGAACACTGCATAACTGCTGACAGATTTATCATAAAGAACAACTACAGCAAACACACTTTAAGCATTAAGTCTAAAATGTTTATAAGTGTATAAATCTTCAGAGCAAAGTCTTTGAGTAATGCTGCTCTTTTCACAAGAAAGTGCTATGCAAGAAAAATAAGATTAAATATTTTTTATGCATATACCACACTATAACAATGTAGCTGCATTGACTGCAAGCACTAGTAACATCACATGAATTACTTAAGGAGCTGAATTATCTCCCTCTACAAGTACTAAAGGTCTCTTAACTCTTGCTGAGCTAAGATGATTCCTCCACAGTACAAAAATCAGTTCTTTTATAATATGCTCTTTACACTTAATATATTATCACATTCATATGTGTGTTAAATGAAAAGCAAAAGAAAAGACATGATAACTATCTCTAAACAGTTGAAGTGCATAAATATCAAGAAGGGGGTATGTCACAACATAGTTACAAGAAGATACACACAAAATAGTTCAGGCTGAATATGAGGAAAAATGTCTTAAAAATTGTAAGGTCTATTGGACTGTGGAATAGTCTTTAAAGGGGAATAATAAGAACTACATCTCCAGGGATAGGTATAAGCATACTGAAAAAATATGAAATAAAATGTTGCAAAAATGTTTTATTATTTATGACTTGAGATGAAGTAGATTGTTGTAATCGGTTTTGTTCATTTTTAATATTTGATTCACAGTGGAGAAAAAAAGAAAACACACCACATCAGTTCCAGAATTGCAGTGACAGAATCAGTTTGACAGATTAACTTTTGGAAGACAGCTTTGCAGACCTGTCAATCATTCCACAAAAGTATTTATTATTCAAAATACATATATTGAAAACAACTGATTATTCGTACTTAAGTTTTCAAGTCTTTATTCCTTCCCTTTATTCCTTCTGGGTTTAATTTATCATAGTAAATAAAACAATGGAGTCTGATATTTGTCTCTGTAGATCTTGTCAGAACATGGTCACTATGGAAATTATGTTGTCAGTGAAGTCCAATTTCCCTTGGGCTTTTATCTTTATTGCCATGGATACTTTCATCCTTATAGGCATTAACATACTGAATTGATAAAAGATGTGTTTGGTGATATTATGGCTTGTGAAGAAAACCCACTGTAATTGTAGTCTTCCTCTAAGCTGAAGCCCTTATGGTAATGGAATACCACAGTATTTTCCATTGGTAGAAGAGAACATTCAGCTCTAGGGCAATGAAGAAAATTAGTGGTCAGGCATTCTGAGGCCAGCAGCCATAAATTTAATCTCTAGAAATGTTAAGGTCACAGTTACTAGAAAGATTTTAATTCAAACAGTCTCTTCTAGTTTCTTTCCCAAACTGTGTTCCAGTTATAATACAAAATCTTCAGAGAGTAACCTCTACCTTCCAAGTCTGCAGCCACTTCAGACTGGGACTTTAAATGACAAGTGTCTGACCTTAAGAAACTTGAAAGCTTTTGTTCCAGAAAGATGGAGAAGCACAACAAAGCATAGTGTACAGGTATCTTCAGGACACCATTCGTGACAGAGATCCTGTGGTACTCTGAAGACCATAGTAACTCCTGAGAGTTTCTCATCAATGCCTATGGCTCCAGCATAGAACCAGATGAAATATTTTAGCTAACCTGACTACTGTCCAGAAGAGAAATACACATAAGATTGGGCATATAATTTTGGTTTATTATTGAATAACTATGCACACTCTTATCCTCTCCAGGAGTACAAAAGCTGGCCCATATCTGAAGCTGGGGCACATATGATGTCATGGCTCTCAGTGAAGTTATTTTGATATAAAAAGGGTAACCAGTTAAACATGAGGTTTGAGATCTCCTAACCTGTCTTTCTATAAAGCTAAAATACATGGCAGAGGAAAGACAATCTTATTTGCTTTCTGCAGCTGAGCTCTTGATCGTGCCTGTAGCATGATCATGATACTGTTATCTGCTTTTATTTACACTCTGCTGCCATAGCAATTTAGTTCTACATTCTGATTACCTTCAAAATGGTAAAGATAACAGAATAGAGGCTTCTTAAACAAAAATTCTCAGTTCTCATCTCTACTTAACACAATACATTGCCTTTTAGTGTGTAATACATATATTTACCTATGATTCCTGATTCTCACATGTATGACATTATGACCTTATGTACACTATCCACAACTTCAAGTACATAAGAATCAACAGTTCTGTTTTTTCTGGTTGCTTTATTTCTTATACCTCATTTTCTCCATCAAAAAAAGAAACTGTGTGAGCAGTAGAGGGCTGGTTCTTTAGAAAAGTATCTCACATCCCCCTTTTTCTCTGAACAAGTGCATTGTATTCCAAGTTCCCACTCAGCATTCCTTGTGACTTTTCAGGGTAAGTGATAGCATATGCATTGACTGCTTCTGAGTTTGGGGCACACTGATCGACAACCATCCATGCTGATCAACCAACTTTCAGGTGTATTTGCCTTTCCCATAGGAGAGGGCAGTAATTTACTCCTCCTCTACTTGGTTTCAAATTTTAATGACCAGCTGGTTCATTATGGGGGTAGAGGGAGACAGAAAGTTGGGGAAGAAAGAAGAAAAATCCACTATCACCATCACAGTTGCTACCAATTGTATGTGTAGAACATAGCTTCAGTCTCTTAGTAAATTAAAACTGGCTCACAATGACATCTAAATTTTTCTGAAACTGTAAAATGACAAATTACTTCACTTTCCATAATCAGCTGTGTTTTCTAAATATCAAGTGCTATAGATACTCAGGGTAAGAAGGATGTGGAACTGTTAGAGAGGGTCCAGAGGAGGGCCACAAAGATGATCAGAGGACTAGAGCACCTCCCCTATGAAGACAGGCTGACAGAGCTGGGATTGTTTAGCCTGGAGAAGAGAAGGCTTCAGGGGACCTCAGAGCAGCCCTTCAGTACCTATGATTCTTTGATAGTGAAGAGGAAGGTTTTTCATTTCCTGATACTTCCAATTATAATGTAGGATTTAGGGTCATTATAACTTGCTCATTTCTGAATGACAAATGAATCAGCCAAAATCTGGTAAGATCATTTTTTCAGAGGAATTCTGGAAAAAAACCTGAAAATCAGAGTAACAAGCCATGTAAATCCACTGCTTTGGCTAAAGCTTTAAAGAACCTAAATAATAACATAACTTGTGGACTTTGAGCTTTATGTCAGCATGCAGCTAAAACCTAAGCTAGAGCTATCTTTAGAGAGAGAAAAGTAAAAGCATCTTGGAACCACAGAAAATCCTGAAGAAGTATCTTTTTCTCTGGAGTTTGAAGAGAAATGATTCAAGCTATTATAAATATTGTCTTCATGGGATAAGATCTATTTATTATTTATTTATTTTATGTTTAGCCATCTAATGTTAGGTATGTAGCCTAAGGTGGTCATCTAGATTCACCTCATAGATGGAGAGAGGTCAACATTCATGTCATCTTCCATTATTCGCATGTTGGGTTTGTGTCTGGCAGGGCTCTAGTAGCAGGTTAGATGGCTACTGACATGGCTCCTTTAAGAAGCTTTGAGAAGCTCTCCAATTTCCAAGTTGGACCAGCCTCTGGCAAAGGCCAAGCCAATCAGTGCCTCTTTGATAACATATTAAAAGGGGAAAAGGCTATTTATTGGAGGAGGAATTAGATGTGAGGGAAGTAGTTCTGTAGACTGAGGTCAGGAGAAAAGAGCAGGGGAGGTACACTGGAGCAGCCATTCCTGTTCAGTTGGTGATGAGATGACAGTCTGAGACCCTCCACCCTTAAAGATCAGGAAATTCCACTTGCAGCCTGTGGAGGACCCCATGCTGGAGCAAAGAACTGCACCTGAAGAAGGCTATGGCTCTAAAGAAGGTTCTTGCTGGAGCAATCTGTTGCTGGGAGGACCACAGCCCATGGAAGGGACCCATACTGGTAGGGGAAGTTTGAGGGGGACTGTGTCTTGTGGGAGGGATGCCACATTACAACAGGTGAGGACTGTAAGATTTCCCCTAGAGAGGAAGGAGTGACAGAAACAATATAGAATAGATCAGGACTGACCACAAACCTCACTCCCTGCCCCCTTGTGCTGCTGGTGAGGAGTTATGTGTATGCATTAATATTTCCCCCACACTTTCTAAGTTTTCAGAACCTAGCAGTATTCTGCAGAGGGTTGTGAATAATAATGTGCATTAATAAGGTAGCAGAAGACACAAGTTCCTGTTGATTGGATATCCAAGATTGTTCTTAATGCCTACATTACTTGCTAAAAAGGTATATAAATTCCTAGTTGGAGAGGTATGAGATATGCCAGCTGCCTAGCTGCTAAAGAATATTAACATTTCAGCAAAGAAATGCTCAACTCTGCTGTTGTTTTCAAGGGATAACTTTCACATAAAGCGTTTTTCCAGAAAGGATATAAAAAACTCTTGGAAGTATGATATGCTTTCAAAAGAAGTATAAAGATTTTATACCCTTTGTTGTCTCCAATGTTATGGTCTCTAGCATCAAGTTCAACACTAAAGTGGCCAAGTGATGAATCAAACCTTCAGATATAAAATGCAAACAGTATTTATTAAATTAATTCCCCGCTTTTAGTACTGCAATTGAAAACACCCACATTTCTGTAACCAGCAGCTTAGTTCCATAATCTTATGTGCCTCATTAGAATGAGAATTCATCTCATACCCCTGAGATGGATCCACATGCCTCCAACTGATACCAACAGGCTGAGTCTTTCCCATTGACTTCAGCTGAGCTTTTCCCATGACGCTGGATTGTAAAAGGATTAGGCTGCTTCCATGAAGATTCTTATTTAGGTGTATGAGCCAAGTTCAGCACTGAAGGAGTTTATTTTTGGAATATAGTAAATGTAAGCAGAACAGTGCATTAATAGGTTTATATAAAGTTCTGCAACATACAACAATACATATCATGTTTAGCTTTCTAGATAAATAAAAAGCTATCAAATTCTGGGATCCACCTGACAGACCCTGACTTATAATTTTGTCTAGGAAATTACTTCTTAGTAGTTAAACAATATGCAGCTTCCTGAGCTGCATTGCAGAGGAAGTCCAGCATTGTTTGGAGACTTCCACAAAAGCCAAATAAGGGCATCCAAATAAGCGTTAGGTTCCTCCTTAGTAGACTTCTCTGGAAACCTGCAGAGAGAAGTACAGAAATAGGACAAGCTGAGAGGTCTGCCTTGGGCTAGGAGAGCTAGATTTGCTTTATTGGGTAGGTAACACCTGTATGTGACCTGCAGTTAGCAACCAGCATTGCAAAGGATATATTTAGCACATAAACCTAGACTGGGCTGAATACCTCCTTATTTGGAAAGTATGTGGAAGCTGGAACATAGAGACAGTAATAAAAATTTGTTTGTGCTTAATGTTCAACAAATAGTGACATGATTAACAAAATAATGGTTTTATACTCTTACAAAAATGCAGTGTCATACAGTTTGAAATAAAGGTTAGAGTTCTTAACATGGCTAGTCTGGAAGCAAAGATCTGACCAGCAGAATGTAAGGGATAATGGTAGAGAAAATCCTGGCAATGTAGAAAGTAAGCAAACTGAGAATCCTTTTCAATCCCCTTTTTATCTTTATTCATCTGTTCTGTCTGTTCCCTATAGCATAGGCATGGAATAAGGCATGGTTAGACTTCTTAATGTGGGTAGTTTTTCATCATGGGCACTGCAAAGAACAAGCACACTGCTCATGGAAGACATGCCCATTAAAATGAATGAATAACTGTAATGTGCTTTGATGAGCAGGGAGAACACTGTTCCAGTGATCCCATGAGTATGGGGTAAGGCCATCTTTAAGAACTCAGGCAAAACCTGTGCTCAAGCACTACACTGGGAAGCAGTAGATGTGGTTTTCATTACCATCTCTGCCTTGCTTCTCCCGCCTGAATTTGAACAAGTCTCTAAGTCTTTCTCTGCCTCAGTCTGTAAAGCAGTAGTAACTTTTTCCTGCCTCACTGTGGGACACTGTTATCCAGATAGTGTGCTGATGGGTACAAATGCACCATCTACCATATATTAAAAACAAAATATGTGCAGATGGATGGTGACTTTATTACTGAAAAACATCAAGTGAATGAGGTGCACTCATTTTTTTGTGTGTGTTCCTTGTATGTGCTTTGAAGCATTAAGAAATAAACCAGGGACACGAGTAATTTTTGCCCTTATTCTAATTTTTTATCAGTATTTTCTCCTTGAATGCAATACAGATAAATCAGTATAAAAATGGAGTAATACCATGGTGAATCAGAGCTTTTGTTTTTCTCCCTGAAAGCTGCATTACCCTTGTAGTCCAAAACAATTATTAGCATCTGATTTATTTTCACTTTATTTTTTTTCTAAAATCAGAACTGGAGTTTGCTGATTATGCAACAGATCCTTATATTTATTTCCCTATATAACGAAATTTCAGCTGGGAATACATACAAATTAAGGATTAAAGTCTTTCTAAGAAGTTTTGCAAAACTTCCTTTATAGCTAGCTTCTAGCAAATCCCATTTGGTTTTATAAGCTGCTGAAAACCCTAATCAGAAACATCTGTGCTTATGGGCTCAAAACAGAGCATCGCCTATATCTTACCTAACTTCCCTGCGAGAATCCCTGAACAACGTCAAAAGGGCATGCCTTTCCCAATTCAAACATTTGGCAAAACAGTGTTATAATAAATGATGTAACGAGGGAGATCCTAATAAGAAACATGTGCAGAGGTTGCTGAAGGCAAGCTCAAAACATGTCAGAGTCTAAGAATTTACCACAAGGAAAAATTACGGACAAAAATATCTAAAAAATGTTTATGTTCAATGTTGCTTGAAATGCAACATGAACAAAATGTGTAACAATGCCACACAAGTAGACCACAACCTTCTTTTCATATTTGCATAGCTATTGAAGGGCTGGCACAGGGAAGGGAAAATGCCATTCCTGACTAGCAGCTGCTTAGAAATGCATTTACTGTCCAGAGGCACAAGTCTTTCAGAGGTGCTTCAAACTCAGTGCAGCTGAGCCTCATTTCACACAAATGACCATCTTCTGCCTTAGACCACTTGTGGAGGATAGAGTAAGATGATTATCTCTCCCTTTTTGATTGGAAAACTCAAGTACAGAGAGGTGAGGTCAAAATTGTTTCTCTAATCTGACTCTGCTAACACTTTGGCAATCAGTTTCATTTACCTGTTTCTTCATCCAAAAATGCTATGTGTGTGAATCCTCCATCACTTTCATCTTAAAAATAGAAGAGCATTTGGCCTCCTTGAACACCATGTTCGAAATTTCTCAAGTCACCGGTCTCCAAAATGAGTATGACTTGAAGGTCATTCATATAATAAGGAATTTGCCTAAGGATCCTCCTACACTGACTATCCTTAGAACCCCATTCCTTATGCTTCAACACAATACCTTTTTTCCTTTCTTACAGGACTTTTTCTTCATCCACCTGTACCAATCTGAAATGAGTAATAGAAACAAAGAAAAACATACTGCTGAAACACATAATGTTCTCAGAAGCCATACTGGGCCCTCACCAGCAGGCAGGGAAGGTGGCCTTCCCTGACTGTAGGCAAGGATGCAAAAAAAAGCACTCCCTGAAAGTCATGCCTTTAGGCTCCAGGAGGAGCAAAGAATGAAATAAAAATAACAATGAAATTGGACATATTCTGGACAATAAATAATAAAGTCAGACAAGTGAGCAGAACCCTGTCAAATTCCTGCTAACAAAAAGCTGACTTTTCCAGGAACTGACGACCTATGCCTGAAGTCCAAGAGGTAAAGGTGCTGACATCCTTCAAGGTCTTGTACTTTCTTAAGGGCTTCATCAGATCTAGAAGGAAAATACCTGAAGTATTATGTAGTATCGAGTGGGGATATCTCTGCTGTACCAGGTAGCTGATTGTGAGAGCTCAGGGACTATAGATGGTATATGTCACTGATAGTCAAAATAATTTTTTTTTCTCCATGCTTGGCTAATATGTGGATTTTTATGTTTTTGTCATTCTTCTGAGCTTTTCAAAGAATGTTTTAAAAGCTGGAAATAAACTATTTCGAGGTTTTAGCTGATGCTAATTGTCTCTCTATGCATGAGGCTACATAGTTTGAAGGAGAACTGAGAATGGCTTTTTAGTAACAAACTCTGTTACTCATAAGTACATAAAGTATTTTTGTGTTTTATAAAAATAATGCTGATTCCTTTCAAATAAACTCACTGTTGAGATGCTGCAGTGAGCTTCAATATTTTCAGACCATATGGGCCCCAGGCAATCTCAAGTAAATATATTTACTTTAGCTTATCCCTGGTGTAAACAGAGAAAACGTGAACATCAGGGTAAAGGTCATAATCCCATGGGCAACATCTGCTCTCTTAAATTTTGAGGAATATTTCTGACTGCATGTACAATAAAGCTCAACAGCTCTGTTCTAGATCTCGCTGTTCTCACACTCTTCCAAGTCCCACAGTCCCCAAAAGGTAGGAATCTTTGAATTCCACCTCATGCATCAGACAAGAGGGGGTTAGCTACAAGTGCTGGACAAGCTTCAAACTGTGAGTCAGTCTCAGAGTGTCCCATCTAAAGTGAAAATCTCCAACAAGCTCTCATTACATCTTACCATCAGTCCTTAAATCAGGAAACAAGAAGCTCTACCAAAGACAGGAACTATTTTCTTTTTTTTTCCTGCATTTTGTATTTATTTTCCTAAAGAAAAGTTGATTCTTTTCATTTAGTTAAAACATTGCAGACAGAACAGATATGATCTTTATGTTACATTATGCCACACAGATACATGCATATAAAGGCTTGTAGTTTGTCTTAATTTGTTTTCCTTTTCTTGTGCCAGAAAGCAATGGATGGCATTTATTAATTGTTTTACTCATGATTTCCTGCTTTAGCAGGAATCAGAATCCATTCCAAAATACCAGGTGTTTCAGTTATGCCTGATTATTTTTTATGCAAATTTCATATGTCCTGCACAAAGAATAAAAAAAAGTATCAAACCCATTTATTATTGAAAAGTGACTAAAAAGTGGAAAGTAGTTATTGTTTCATTTCAGACAGTCCTTCGAGATTTTAGATCTAGGCAGATCACAACTTCTTAGATCTCTGGGATATTCAGATGTAACACATTGCTGCAGGTCCATCTGTGTTTTTCCAGTGTTTGCACTGCTTGTATACAATGAAGTGTCTATCATCTGTGTGCCTGAAGTTGTAATTTATAAATAATAGTTATAACAAATTGTTCCTGCATTCTAAACAGTTTTTCTGTTCACAAAAACTAAAACACACATAAAACATAAGTTCTTCAGGGATATTTTGCATTGGACTTGTATTTAGTGAGGCTTTTCCAAATCTAACCTAATGAAACAGGTTAAAATCCCAGTATATTGAATTTTATTTAGAGCAAATCAGCTGTACTAGTTCAAGGCATTTTATTTTTCCAAGTAAGTTTTTGCATAATGGTCTATCTTTCTTGTTGAAATTATGAAGAGCAAAAAAAAAATTGGCAATCTATGAAAGGAAGCAGACATAAGAAACACATTCCTAGCATGGATCCACAGTGACACAATGAAGACCCTAGTCTGGGAATTCACCAAAGTCTAGACATATTTGGAAGAAAAGGAGGAATTCACTTGGAAAGAGATCTCTCAAAGTCAGATATCTTCATATGAGCTTTAGATCTCATTGAAATATCATGCATCAAACCAACTCCTTACTGAAGATCCAGGCCCTGGTGTTAAGAGGGTGCAGCCTACTCTCAGCTATGGTGTTTTGCCATTATAACTGAGCTACATCACTTTTGGTTATCTAAACAAGCTGAAGTGATGCCTTTATTCCTATAAATAAGGAAAATCACAAAGGTACTCTGAACATTTTTCATCCTTTCTGCACAAGAATGTCCCCTCTACCCTCTGTACCACTCTGCACTAAACACATCACTGTATTTGACTTCAGAATTTTCACTTTGAGAAATCATGCTTGAAAAGTACTAAAACCCATATGACCTACATTTATGCTACCCCAAAGAGAAAGAGTTGTTCCTCATCCTACAAAGTAAAAATAAAGGAGAGGCATTTAAATAATACAGGCAGTCTTACATAGCTTAAAACCAATAAATGATCAGTACTGTGAGAGATCTTACTGGTCCCTCTATATACTAACACCTTAGCACTGCATCTGAACTACAATTAAGAGATTAAATGGAAAAGATAGGCTTGAAGCAGAAAGACTTATAGATCTTAGAAATGGATCTCTAAATCTCTAAACACAATTTTTCTGAATTGCAGTGATAACCTTTTATTGGAAGCTGTCTTGTGTTGCTTATATATTTTATCATTGAAGCACCAATACAAGTGCACTTGGGATATATATGGTCATGGATTCAACCCTGATGTGTGTGTTTGACCCAGCCATTGCAAGAGAAACTGAGAGTCCCACAAGTGCCTGGATTATTTTTCCTCCACCAAGGAAAAGGTTGCCCACTTTCCAGAGTCCAAAACTGCAGGGGTATGCCCCTATGATGTGGAAACAGTGATGAGATTAACTTAAAGAATAGCCTAATTTACACATGATATTTTCCACCCTGTCCCTCAAATGACATCACCATGATGAATGCCCGACACTGGCACCACAAGTTGCCTGTTAAGACAACGTCTGACATTTATACTGTTTGAATAAGCATGGAGAGTTACAGGAGAACAGTCTACATCCCTCTGTGCTAGCTGAGACAGACACCCTGACCAGGGCCCTGTACTCAAAGAAATTCTGCTGAATGTGATTTTCTACTAGGGTCCATGTGCAGCAACTTCTTTCCTACTTCTCTGGCCTCAGAGGAGCCATATACATTGGAATATGTAAACTGTGTCTCTGCTACCTGGCCCATGGCATGAATCTCTCATGTCAATTTAAGCAGAAAAGCACATGGTCTGAATGCACCCCAACATATTTTCCCAGGCAAAAGCCTGTTTAGAGAGTAGCCCCCATCTAGGAAGGAATCTGATCATTCAAACCCAAAACCTCCACGTGAATGATAACAGTGAGCTAAATGCATGCATCCTTGCTAGCTGCTGTCAACAGCTCAGGAAAAGTGAGCAGAAGTCTTCTGAACCAGGCAGAGCAGGAGGTGATGAGCATGAGCTGCAAGAAGCCTATGGAGGTAGTGGTCTTTCCTGCTCTGACTGCTACACGGGATATCTTCCTATCCAGGCTCCACATGACCAAATAATACAGAAAATCCATTTTAGGGAAGTGCTCACCTTTTGCCTAACTTTTTGTGTGATTCCACTCATTAGAAAACATGACAGCTGTTACTGCAATATGACCAGCCAGCTCACTGTGTGTCGTTCATGATTTCTTCAGGGGCCACAACTGCCTGATATGATGATCAAACACATTTGACTTCAGCCTTATTTCAGCATCAAATATAGTAAAGACGGTAAGACCCAAGAGAAACTTTTTCTGAGGAAGGCATAGCATTAAAGCAAAGAACAGATTCTCAGTCAGGTGTACATAACAATGACCTTTCCTGCTTCTATTCCAGGCCAGTGCATAAGAGGATGAACAATCAATAACATCTTTTCATTTTGTGAAACACATGACATTATATGTTTTAACACAAATGGGGAAAAAAATGCAGTTCTGATCCTGTGTTGTGAAGCTTTTGGAGAAAAATCAAATCTCACTCCATATTCCTAACAAATACATAAAAAGCTGATTCCTCACAGTTGGTCGGTTGGTGTGAGGCATATACTGGAAATTAGTGGCTGTTCTAGTTCTGAAGCTAGAGCTAAGGCTATCAAAATAAAATGATGGATGGTAAGAGATGTTTTAAAATATCTGTTCCAAACCTGCCTAGATTTTGCATTTAAGTCCCTCTCGTTGCAATGTGCTGGGAGAGCAGCAGATCTGGATGCTCTCAGTTATAATCATCAGCTTCACATAACTCAGGTAATATTGACAGTGCTATACTGGCTTAAAACCAGCCCGTATGAGAAGGGAATCAGGCCTAGCAGCTACAAAACAACTATATTAGAGGAGCTTTAGCTGTTTCCATAGAAATGGAAAGGAAATATAGATTCAATCCCTTTATATCAGAGCTCTGAATGAAGCAGGAGAAACCAAATTGTTTGTAAACATGTCCTGTCAAACAGAAATGTCTGCTAAAAGTACAGGCTTACAATGCTTAAAATGCTTAAAATGTTAATGTACCTAACGTTTACATAAAAAGGTAGGAAAACTGCAGGCCTCGGTGTCTCCCGTCTGTCTTGCTAGCTCTTGCTGAAGCATGAAGGAGGAGGACTTGAAGGCAATTATGGATCGTCGAGTATCATGATAGCTCTGTACCTGCCCTTGGGCAGAGCAGTTTACAGTGTCCTGATTGTTCACGCTTAGTGGTACTTACCTCCCCGTACATGTTTTGTCATGAGGGTATCATTCCTAGTCTAGTGATTGGCATCCCTGCCCATGGCGGGGGGGTTGGAACTAGATGGTCTTTGAGGTCCCTTCCAACCTCAGCCATTCTATGATTCTATGATTCCTCATGCAAATAGCAAGAGGATTCAGTGCCAGCAGATGGCACTCCAGAATACTCGGCATCACCACAGCTCTTGCTCCTGAGCAGCGAAGGTACCTCCCTTCCAGCGAACCAGAAGTCAGGGCTCATGACTAAATTGCTAGAAATACTCCCAAGCAGAAATGTTTGTAGGATGTGGGCAACGACATCCTCTCTGCAAGCATAAATTGCTCGCAGTTACTCCTGCAGTACAGAAAGTCCTCACTCCCTGCACTGCAGTATTCGGTGTGCCAGCAGCAGCAGCACTTGTGAGCAAAACAGTGCTTCCTTCTGATGGGTTTTAAACATCAAAGTAACCACGACTGGGTGTGTAAAGCTACAGCAAGCTGCCCGAGCAGAAACTGGAAACAAAAATCAAGGAGTAAGGGAGAAGAATAATCAGCAGACTCTGAGTGCAGGAGACATCGGAACATCAATTCCTGTAAGGAAGACTGAAGATGATTCCCTGTAGTGGGAAGATGATAATAGTGCACCAGCAGTGTCAGCAGTGGCCTTCCAGAAGGGAGCCAGAGCTCTAACTCTAGCCCTCCCTATTCCATACATAACGAAAATCAATTAGCAAATACTCTTCTTTCACATTTAATCCTGATCTTGGGTTTTTCATTAGCTTGGGAGTGCGCTGGTGACTCCCACATCAGCAAGAATTTCCTGATTGCTTTCAGAAAGGCTGCTTGCCGCATTCCTCTGAGAAATGCCTCACCATTTGCACAGTGTAAGCAAGCACATACGGGCAACATTTTCTGAAAAGCAGACACTCCTCCACATCCCCTGATTCCTGAGCATGAACTTTGACTTCTCTGCTTTTATCAGTACTTTTAAAATATTTTTTTTTTTTGCAATAAAAGGAAAAGAGGAAAGAGGATAAAAGCAGAAAGAGTAAAACAAAGCTAAAATCATTGTTTTACACTTCTTGGGGAAGACAGAAAAAAATTAATTTTGTTAAGTATTTTACACTAGGCTTTATCTTAACTTCCAGTATATCCTGTTGTCCACTGTGGTTTGTTTATTTACAGTCTTTTAATTATGTTTGTTCATAATGGCAAGTTTTGGACCTCTGTTTCCAGCATGTTGTCCTCCACATCAGCTTACTTGCAACTGCATGGCAGATGTTTGTGCTCATGGTCAGGAATTTACTATGTGCCTTTGCTCTTTATTAGGAATGCCTCATTTGTCTATGCTGAAACTAGCGATGGCAGTAACAAAAAAATTCTGACATATTAAAAAAAATTATTAACCCAAATAGGGACACATAAGGAGCTTTATTCTTTTACAAAAAAAGAGAGCTGCACGGTCAGGGATGCAGCCACAAGGCAGTCCTACAGTTCATTAAGTTTTGATGGTCAGGAGACAAGACTGCAGAGGACAACATTTGCCCTTCAATCTAACAAGCATAGATAATTATTGAGCTCTGTGTGTTGTCTAAAAGCAAGGAATATAAAAAATCCCAGTCCTCAAAAGAGTTTACAAATCTGGATTACTGCCAGACAGAACAGTGAGTGAAGTAAGCAGATGGAAGAGTAAGGGCTAGGATAAGGAGAAAGTTTTTCCTGGTAAGGAGTAGTCACAGAGTAACACCTGCCTACTATCATCTAGAAAGCCAAGTGTTAGTAGTAACAAATGCTGTCAAGTGCCATGGTTTTGCAAAAAGAAGTGAGCTCATAAAGAGTAAGCACTCAGAACAGTTAAAATCACTGCTTCAATCATAATTTCTAGATAATCTTCAAAAAAAAAGTCTGAGATTCAGAATACAAAGTAAGCAGTTACATTCTTTGTCAGACAACAGTAAAAAATTCACCTTGCCTTCTACCACTCCAGTAATTATCCTAGAAAATTATAGAGTTAACAACAATTAAATTGTTAAATTTAAAGTTAAATTTTAGAGTTAACAACAGCACAATCCAAAAGCAATAACTTTCATTTTTTTCGTATACGAAAAGGTTTTTAAAAAATCTGGCTTTCTTTCTTTTGAACACAATAGTCCAACTTCAGTAGGAGCCAAGCTATAACAGTGTTCAGAACTGCTTTAGACAGATCAGTGCATACACAAAATCTGCTTGTGGAAAACTATGTATTTTTTGAGAGAAGAGCATTCTGAGGTTATGAAATACCAAAACTAAATGAATGATATCAGGAAAACACTGAAGTACTTGAGAAAATACTATTGCTAATTGAGTAGGTCACACTTTTTCTCACACATGCAGTGCAGGCTAACAGTTGCCAGTGGAGCACTCATTTTTTTTAAGCAGCAAGGGCAGAAGATTTTTTTTCCCCTTGACATGTAAAAATGCATACACACCACATTTAAGTCAGACATTAAATGCAGCAGTATGCAGGGCCCACTGAAAATATGGTTTAGCCCACTGAGACCTTCTGTAAAGAAGCAAAACCATAATTAATTATTAGCTTATTTGTGTAGGATGATGCAACATTTTAGTCTATTTCCAGCACTTCTTTCTAAAGTGTATTCCTCAAGAGAAAATCCTGTCCTGTCAAATATCTAATTTGGTGACAATTTGGAAATTTTGTCTTATCACTGGAAGAGATCAGTACCAGTCTGAGACCAGCTGCACTAATACCAGCGGCACCCATTTACTACTATAGGAATACCAGCATATGAACCCAGTTAATATATTATTAATTCATTCAGGGTTCTTGGGGCTGGAAATTAAACAGGATATTAATCTGGCTTTGAAAGAAGTGTCTTAATAGTGCCAATTAACTTTTTAATTGAATTGCATATTAAGAGCTCAACCTTCAGGTCAAGAGGTGCTCAGAAGTCAATTTAATATGTAAGTCAATGGGACAGATGGCATGAAGAACTACTGCACAGTCTCATAATTACAGAATTGGTCTCTGTCCACAACAATATTGGTTTTGCACTACTTTAAGTCAAAGATGTCGTGGTTCAGTGAACAGTTATGTCATCAGAATTCAGAAACTAAGGTCCAGTTGACTGCTCCTAACACAATCCCACAGAATCACTGAATTGCTGAGGTTGGACAGGACCTCTGGAGATCACCTAGCCCAACATTATGCTCAGAGCAGGGTCAAGTAAAGCAGATTGCTCAGGGCTGAGTCCTGTTTGGTTTTATGTGCCTGCAAAGACGGAGACTCCACAGCCTTTCTGCACAATCTGTTCAAACATCTTCAACTTCCATTATATGCTGAGAAAATGATCTTGGAACTATGTAATCCTGCCTGGTTTTACTCATATTACCCATGACATCTGGATTATAAACTGTTCAGAGCATAAAACATCTCTTATGATGTAATTGCAGAGCACAAAGCTCATAGTGATAGTAGGAGTCCTATGAGAAATGCAAGTAACAGTATCTGCCTAGAAGATGATTCAATTTGAAGGCTAAAGCAAAAACAAGACACATTCCAAATCAATATATATCACAATGTTATAGGGAAGTAATTTGATTATTTTAGACTTCTTTCTGATGACAGTAGTTCTTTTCCTCTTCCTCTCTACCCTATTAAAAAAAAACATTAAAACTTCCACACATGGTGTTAAGTCTCTTTATTCACCTGATGTTATGTTCATGCTTATTTCACTATCTTATTATTAAGTTTGCATACAAAACAATGGAGTGAAGGACATCATGTTGCAGCAGCAGAAGTGTGGATTGGAAGCACCAGTTCAAACATCATCAGCTGAAAGGAACAAAAGAGTCTTCAGATAGAACAACCCAGACCCTGGCTATGACAAGAACAAGACTTGCAAAATAAAAAATCATTATGAGAAAATACCACCATGGTATGAAGGTTATGAGAGCTCCAACATCATTTAGGTAGAAGAAAACTAACATGCTTGTCCTTGAATGAAGTATCTCAGATTAATTAAATAATTTGCAAGAAATTTCCAAAATAATTTAATTGTTTATGCAGTTTCTGTTTCATGTGTTTCTAGCCACAGATGCATTTAGTAAGAAGCTTTTTCCCTTCCAATAATGATAAAAAATTCAACACCTATGTCAGTCTAGCAAACACAGTATTTCTTTCATTTCCAGATATCATCTAACAAGGCAATGATAAAGTACAGTATCTTGTCCTCCCAGCACAAGCAAATACATTTCCAAAGACAAAAATCAGAATAATTGGACTTTTGAAATTTTTTGTATCTATTTTTATATTCTATATGTTCAGCAAAAATCTCTCAACCAAGTGCAGTCAGAACTAAACTGTGACTGTCTTGCTTCATGAAGGTGGGGTGCACTTTTTCAAATTCTGTGCAGGTGCCTATCTGAGAGTTTTCCTCAAGATAAGCTGGGGTTCTGTGGTCAAGCCTGGAGGCTGTGGCCCTGATCTAGGATGTACAGGACCACAAATCTTGAATTGCAACCTTGACTGCGTCTTCTGTCTCCAAACCATGAAACTTAGGTCATTGTATCAGATGAAGCTTTTTTTTTTACTGAAAAAGTAATCCAAGAACAGATCTGCAGCATTAGTGACTCTGCAATACAGCCCAGTCCTTTTCTGTGAGCTACTGCTGATGCAAGTACCCATGCAGAAATATTGTCATTGAGTCTAATGTACCACCATTAGCATGACTGAGTATGAAGCCACATTCTGAGAATAGCACCAGAACTGTACAATAACACAAGTCAGCCTTGTTGAATGCACTTTTGTTTATCACCTCAATTCCAAAACAAAGCCCATCACTTACATGTAAGCATGTGTGCAACAATTCCAGAGCTATATAAATAAAATTAAATAAAACCTCAGTTACGAGTTTTTATGAAAATGCTCTAGTGGAGTATTTATATGTCACTCTGCAATGAAGCCTTGGTAATTCAATAATATTTTTTCCACTAACCTCAATGTGATAATACTTTTACCTAAACATGCATTCGTCACTAGATAATCTTTCAATGCAATCAGCTTTTGGAAGCTATCTGAACGTTTTTGCAGTTGTGAAAAGCATCCACAGCACGGAGTCAAGACTAGCTGGATCCTGGTCTTCAGCACCCTCTGACTGGGCAGAGGATACCTTGTCCCTCCAGCTGTCATGGGACATCACAAGTCAGAAATTCTCTTGAATTTAAAAGCTTAGTAAAGCAATGGAAACAAAACATCATCCTCATCCAATTAAGTTCTCTAAAGCTTCAGGCTTACTAATGTAAAATGTTGAGAATTTGGCCAGTTCAGTCCTTTGGCACCACTTGCACTGAAGCGCTAAATTGAATGAGGTGTAAGTCTTTCCTACACAGTACTGCTCACGCTTGGCCTCTGAGCACTGACAAGCACTGGGGAAGTGTGCAGGTAACATTTTAGAACCACCTTCTCTAACCTCCACACTGCACCATGCTTTAATATTTATGGATATGTATCTACAAAACATGTAACCTTTTATAAATTTCCATGGTGATGTCTGTGTGAAAATACACTACATCTGACTTCAGAAGTACTTGTTAATTTCCGTGACAAAAAGCCTTTGCAATCACATTGAAACACAAGAATTTTGGCACAGAAAGATGATTCCTCTCAAAGAGAAGTTCTGAATGGACATGCTGTCACAATTTTACATAGAACATGAAAAACACATCCCTAGAATAATATGCTTTCATTTTTTCTTTTATAAGTTCATAAAACATTCATCTTCTTTCCAGCTACACTGTCAGATCGATCTCGGCAGCACCGTTAGTTCATACGAAACGTAAAATGAAACTGATTATAGACATGAAAGAAGAATGTCTCTTTTTGGTCTAATCCAAGGGAAATGAAAATGCAACATGCAAAAAAATTCAGAGTAAGTCTTTTGTATTTTTTAAAATCTAAGATACCATCATACAAGAGCAATAACAAAATTTTTATAGATATTTTAGTGGTGAGATAAATCATTGAATACTAAATATTGTAATAGGAAATGAAGATACTAGAAATTCAAATTCAGTGAAAGATACAGGCTAATTCACATTATTCAATGCAGTAATACCCTAATGCTACCCAATGGGGCTTACCAGTCAGTATAGGATATATGTGATGCCATGGGGGTGCAGAAATTGTCATTCCAAACCCAGCCAGCCACCTGGCCATGTCATTTGGTATTCTGCAGAATCCCAGCCACCACGGCCCTGTGTGCTGTGAGGATTTCAGCAGCAGTAATTCACTGTGCAAGCTTCACACTTCTCTTTCCATTCGCAGTAACAGATATTTGCAGGGTTGCCATCTTTCTAGTGTCAGCCCAAATTTAAAGTATTGTTCTCTGATAAGGTATTCTATGCAGTTTTGCTTCTGTCTTTTTCTATCTCCAAGTGTGGGTATTTAGTGGGATGCAATTTAAACTTGTATTTCTCTGGAAAGAGGCCATCATTTGTTTATTTTAATAGCTCTTGCCACATTTATTTTGACAGCCTGTCTCCCAGAACTTCATCCCCAGGGAAGTTTTTGACCTCCAAGAAGTTTTCTATACCTTACCTTAATCAACTTGTGAACAGCTAGCAAGAACAGCACAGGAAATATATAATGCCAAAGTCTGATAAAAAAAGAGAGAAAGGAAACTGGAAAAGATCACATCTTAAACAAACACCAGTACAGAGATGATGATGAGAGAATAAAATGTCTCCTGCAATCTTACAAACCCGTTGTAAACTCTACTATTTAGAAAAAGTCCTCCCCTTATTTTTTCCTTCACTCCCAAAGGCTGCACTCATTTTTCAGTACACGTATGGATACTATTTTCTTCACATTCAGAAGCAATCAGATTTGCCCTCTGCAAGAGGTGTGGCCACAACAGAAATCTTCTAATGGACTGAGAAACCTAAGTATTTCCCATTACTTTCCATTTGAATCTTACAAAGTTTTGAGGTCTACAACTAAATAAAAGATTACTTTGAAGCACTGAAGGCCAAAACTGGGGAAGGTTTTGGTCTAAGAGGTGAAAAAAACAAACAAACAAGCAAAAATTCTTCTTTAGCTTTGCAGTACAATAAAGCTTGTATTTTTTATCAAAGCTTTCAGAATTTGGAGGATTTGGGAAAAGGGGTTTTAGATAATTAGCCTCATGTTTTAGCTTTTCCAAAGCAAAAGATATCAAAATATGAAGCCAGGAAATTGGAAAAGATTATATTAGTAATAATACTATGTTCATACTAGTAAAACTAGGCTCCTAGATGATATGAGTGGCAGTAGTAAACATCATAACAAAGGTTTAGTGGCTTTTTGGTGAAATTTGAAACTGCAAAGGCTAGGAAATTGTAATTTTTATCCAAAGAAAGTACAGACTTAGAATCTTCTTAGAATCTTCTCACAATCCCAAGAACAATGTTTAAAACTTCAAGGAGAAGCGAGTGAAATCAGCTCAGACACTCTGGAGCTCCACTGGTGCGAAGACTAGCTACTCCAGCCTTTTCAGGCAGCTAAGGGCATATGCAAAACTTTTGTGAGTTTGGATTTAAACATCTGCATTTTGCTCAGCTTGTAGATGAACATATGTCCTGTGGTGAAGCTAGCTTCTAGTGCTAAGAAGCCTTATGCAAGTACAAGGCTGATGGGTAGCTGACCCGATAAATAGAAAACTGTGAGAGAAAAGAGGAATTACGACCATACTAAAATGGAAAAACATAAGAGAATCACAGAATCATTATGGTTGGAAAGTACCCTCAAGATCATCTAGTCCAACCGATAGCCCTACACTACTCTTACCCCTAAATCATCCCCTGAAGAAAGATGGCAATGTCATGTCGTTAGCATACAGTGACACAAGAAGCATGTGTTGAAGAAGCAACTTCTGAGTCTTAATGTCTTCTGAGTTGAAGTTCAATGTTGCAAACAATTACAAGTTAGAGAACTCTATTCCTGCATAAATAATAGTAGGTAACAGAAGTATTTTCTTTTTTCTCCCCTTTTGCACATGCAGTACATAATCTTCTATTCGAGGAACTCATTTAAAAATGGTGCATGCTGAAAAACATCCAGAATTCAGTTACTTTTTTACTGAATCTGTAGTGTTACAGTAGGAAGGATTACTTTCCAACTACAAAATACATTTATTTACTGAAGTCTCACACTCCAGTTCACTCATGTGCTTGACTTTACTCCCAAAAGTACAGTGACTTACTGGTTCCTGTGTTTACAGGCTCAGATTTAAAGGAATAATAAAAGGCATTTGTGCTGTATTTGGTGAACGTGTTTCATTATATGCTGTTGCTACTTCTTCCCATAGGAAATCCCTTATGTACTCTTACATTCACACTGAGGACCATTTCATGCCCTCCTGGGATGTAATCCAGTGGAAGGGACTAACAGAAAGATCTTGGCAAATTGCAAAATGCTTTTCAGGCTCTTCAGGAGCCAGGCAGAAAATCTGCAAACTCAGCCCCTCAGCCACATGCTGGGACACTTGCTTTGTCAGTGACAAGCGTAACCTTGTTCTACAGTTACCCCTCTATCATAAAAATAAAACAAAATTATCTGAAAGGGTGTAGCTGCTGCAAACGGACTTTATATGAGGTTTAATTTCCTCAGAATATATTTTCAAATAGAAGACCAAAGCAAACTATGCTTTTCCATTCACATCATTATAGTCCAAGAGCCCAAGAACATAAACCAGTCACGGTATGATTGCAGGACTCCACCCATACACAGACAACTCAAAACTAAAAACTCACGTCCCCTGTAAAAGAATGCTGCAGAGAAATACTGCATCCCTGATCTTAACTAGTATGACCCGTCACATCACTTGCCAACTGTTGCTCATCTCTGAACCTGAAAACTGACAGCCTTTCTTTGTATGAAGAGAAGTCACATGCAACTCTGTTTTGGGGTACTTCTAAGGTTCCTTCCAACTACACCCCCACCTCTCTGCAGTGTCTGTGCTGTGCTTTGCTGACCACCTTCACAAGGCAAAGTTAACACAACTGGACCACCACTTCCACCAGCTCTACATGGTATTATTTTAGACAAATACAACTACCTACAACAGTCAGAAATTAAGAGTTCATTCAGCTTGATTAGTCCACGACATGTATTATATCAGAAATGTTCTGAATTGTAGGCCCTTTAAAGGTTCCCTTCTCCCATCTCCTAGGAATATTTCAAATATTTCCTAACATACTTCTTAAAAGCTGCGTTTTTGGCAGGTGTCCTAGATGTATATATACTGTGGTGAACATGGAGTTGTTTAGAAATTTAATTATGAGACAAATCAACAATGGCAACACCATGCTAGCAGTATGACTATAAACTCTAAAACCATGAAATGGTGACCACTTTAGTAGAGGGCTTTAGAGGAGCAAAGGAGTGACCATGGAAACATTTGGGAAACCAAAGGGTAACACAATGTTATGTTTTGCAATTCTGCTTTTTAGTCGTTTGCTTCCTACTCCACTTTTGAACTAAAAGCAAGACAAAATGCAAGGGAACTACAGAAAGAAACAAATCTACTGACTCTCTTGCTCTCATTCCAAGTGTCTTAGCCCTGACTTGGATGTGGACAGACCCCCTATCCAGAACACAGACCCTGCTCCTAATGGCAGTAGGATGCTCCTGATGGTATTTGGAAGGGGAGATTGTTACTCTAATCCTTGTCCTATGAGTGAAAACCTCTCAGAACCTACCAGTCAAAGTACCTTTCTCTCCCATCTTCCACAGCCTGTGCTTATGGATCTCTTATTTCCAGTTTTGTGGGATCTTGATTTTGTCAGGGTTTTTTTGTTCTTTAATCCCACTTTCATGAAGCCCCTCATATACAGAGCTTTGCACCACCGGCCAGGCCCACAGAGCCAAGCAAGTGAAATGACTTTTAGGATATAGAGTTGAGCAATTTCTCATTGCTTTCTTACCCTCTGCATCTGCCCATTCCACCTATGAGTGCACAAGGATGTTAAACAACTAATTCTGGGAGCACATGAACTGAAGAACACTAGTTTCTCACAGACTTATACTGAGGCCGATAATGAGCTGTAATTGAAACTTTTCTCATTACCAAGACATTTATATGGTCTCTCAACCACGTGAATCACTGTTTAATAAGAGGCAAGTTCAGATTACAGCCTTTGGGACATTTACAGGATCTCCCAGATCTACCCAGCTGCCTATTTTCATGAAATGACTTAATTACATTTGAGATAGATTTGGGTGAAACTGACCAGCAGCTTCAAAAGTTAGTGGAGAAGTAAAGGAGACTCAGCCAAGCATGATCACATAAAGTTCTGTTTCCATAGGAACCTAGAAGGAAAACAGCAATACAATTTGTGAAAAATTTCACTGCAGTCACTTTATTTGAAATCTTAAAAATATCTGACCAGCTTTAAATCACACACTGTAACACATGCTACGTTTCTCCTGCCTTCCCCTATTCAGTAACCGGTTTGCAGATACCTTGCCTTCATATATCCTGCTCTCCTCTATCCTGTAGGCATAAAAACTATGCTTCCTAAAGTCAGGAGGTTGCTCTGCCTGTATTTTGTCGATCTCCCCATCAGATGGAAACTACTTTTTTAGACAAGGCAAGCTTCTCAAAAAGACATGCCAACTGCTATACTCCACTGCTCACAGGTGTGTTAGGCATAAGAGAGAACTAATTAAAGGGAGAGCCCACAGGAGGAGTGGGTTACAGCATCACCTGCTGAACGAAAACCCATAAAGGTCATTTCGGATTTAAGGCCAAGAAGCAGATGGTAACCTGAATGAGGGAGGTGAACTTCTGGCAAGTGACAGTAAGTAGATTTTGTAGAGAGAACTGCCAGCCCCCTCTTTGTTGTACCCTCTTCAGGTGCAACACGCATCTGAGCTCAGCCCCTGTCTCTTGTGGCCACAGTAACCAGCAGTAAAAATTATGCCTATGTCCCACTCAGTAAACTGAAGTGTGAGACTTTCGAACGGAGTGAAACCACTCTGCAAACGTTCGTAACAGAGACCCTCGAAGTAAGAGGCCGACATTTGCTTTTCCGGCCACTGCGCAAAGCCCATCTATCGCTGGGTCCTTCCCTGCCATAAGCAGAACTACTGGACCACAGCGTCCCTCTTTCTCGCCATCTCATCTCCGTCAGGCTTCCCGGACTCCAGCAGACCACCGATGCATTACATAGGGGTCCAGCCTGCACCGCCCCAGGCGGCGGCCGCGGCCTGGACTACCCTTACCATCTTTCCCTCGGGCGCCCCCTCTCGGCCGGGGCTTGGCGGCGGGATGGGGGAGTCTGGGCCGGTGGTTGCCGCAATCCCCTCCGGCCCGCCGGGGTCCCTTCACATGCATCCCCTCCGCCCGGCCCGCTCTCCTCCTTCTGCCGGCCGGGCCAGGTACCCTCTCTCTCGGCCTTCACTACCGGGTCAGGCAAGGCGGGAGCGGCAAGGCAGCGCCCGCCTCGCTCCGGCACCGACACCGACAGCCCTCCTCCTCCTCCTCCCCCTCCCCTCGCCGCGGCTGTCCCCTCCCTCCTCCCTCCCTCCCCGCTGCCAGTTTCTCTACAACTAGTACATCCAGGCACAGGCAGGGTCCCGGCCGCCGCGTCTGCCATGGATATCAGCTAAAGCCGGACGGAGAGGGCAGAGAGACGCACACCCGACCCAGCTCCCGAGCCCCGCGGGGCCGCCAAGCCCTCCCTCCCGCCGGCCGGCAGCAGCGCCCGCCCCGAGCCTGCCCCGGAGGATCCCGGCTGCCCCGGGGAGGGGGGGGGAACAGAGGGAGGGAGGGAAGAAGCACGGAATACAGGGAGGGAGTCGGGCAGAGCATCCCCACGGCAATGTCCAAGAGCTTGAAGAAGAAAAGCCACTGGACGAGCCGAGTCCACGAGATCGTGATCGTGAGGAACCCGGAGGGGCAGCTGGGCTTCGAGCTGAAGGGGGGCGCCGAGAACGGGCAGTTCCCCTACCTGGGGGAGGTGAAGCCCGGCAAGGTAGCCTATGAGGGCGGCAGCAAATTAGTGCCGGAGGAGCTGCTGCTGGAGGTGAACGAGACCCCCGTGGCCGGGCTCACCATCAGGGATGTGCTGGCCGTGATCAAGCACTGCAAGGACCCCATCCGGCTCAAGTGCGTCAAGCAAGGTAAGGCGGGGATGGCCCCCCCCATTCTCCGCCGCACCCTTCCTGGGGGCCGAGGCAGATCTGGGGGGCAGCAACTTTGTTGCTGCAGTTTGACTTTCCCCCTCCCCGCCGGAGCCGCCCCCTCCCAGCCGGCAGGGGGAAGGATGCGAGAGGCGCTGCGCGGTGCCCGCAGCCGGGCGAATTAAATGTGCGTCAGTGACAGCGCTTCGCCATGCCGCGGGAGGGGACGGGGGGGTGGCGGCACCGGCGGGCAGCAGCCCTCCGGTATTCCCCATCAGCCGGCCGGGGCCGGGGCACCGCCCGCTGCGCCCCGCCGCTCCGGCACCAGCCACTGGCCGCCGCTCCAGATGCTGCTGGTGGCGCTGCCGGTGGGGCCGCAGGAGCGGCTGGGTACGGCTGAAGAGCGGGGCTTGTCCTTGGCTTTGCTTCGTTCCGGGCGCCCTGTCTTAGGGGCAGGGGCTTGCCGCTGCGCGCCGGGCTCCTGGTGGCATTACGGGAGGCTTTGGCATCCCTTAAGTGTCATTAGCGAAGAAGTCATTCATTTGATCCCTGCTGAAAACGATAGCCTAATCCTAGGGAAGCTGAGAAAAAGTGGGAGGGAAAGACAGAAAGAAACTTTAGGGAGAGAACAGTCTAGTTTTGTCTCTCCCCCGTTTCTCGTACTTATTTTTGAAGTACTGTAATAGGTTAATGCGTTTCCACGCAAGTCAATAAAGAAGAGACACCGCAGACATTGTTAACGTGTTTGTTTCTGACCTCTTTAAAACTATGCTGAGTTGGGCTGTCTGCAGCTGAACGCTTTTAGGGAGGGTTCTGCTACCCCAACAGTGTATCGGGGGCACAGGAGCTCTGTGTGCTCCTCTGGGAACGAGTCAGTAGGTATTCCTTGGACATGGATGGGTGCAGCGGCTGTGCATTGCCAAAGTACATATCTCAGCTGGACACTGAGCTCAGCCTTTGAGAACTTGGGGATTTCTGCAGTAGGAAATTTTTGGATGCCATGCATCAGAGATGCCAGTGTTCTGTAGCTATAGCCAGCAGCTTTTGCTAGAGGACATAGAGGAGAGTTCCTCTGACATTTAGTATAATTTTATAATTTAACTTCCTCATTGTTGTTGGCTGTTTATTGTTTAAAGTGTCATTTGTGATGATTGAAGGATGTGCCTCTTACTATTTTATCCAAACATGACAGAATCGGTAGAAAGAACTTGACTTTCACGCAGGCCTTCAGAATGCACTTTACGATATATTTGGTTATCCACATAAGGTCATACCTCCAAATACAGTTATGATCTGGGATTTTCTTTGTCCTTTTGGGTAAGATGTAAAATATGTTGTAGATTATATCGTGATAGTCAGGCAGTGCAGGTAGACATAATAGTTTATGTGATAAGTGAAGATTAGAAAGGAGTATAATGGATTCTGTCTTGCAGGAGTACAGTGTCATCTTTGGGCACTTGAACGCCTAGGGAACCTGCTCTGTAGCTTCCTCTTTTTATTCATAATTTTAATGTGAGTGGCCTTACTGTGATGCAATTCAAAAAGAAGCAGCACTGGAAGTGTCAAGAAGGTTCATTGTCTGTTAAGTTATTGAAATTCTTTTTTTTTTCAGAAATCCTAGAGGTGTTTTACAGTAATGCCAAGTTAAGGTTACGTTCATTTACTACATGAAGCAGTCTCTGTTCCACCTCTTCACTGTTTTTCTAATATTTCTCTTTAAGTCAAAGCAATCATCAGTGATTCATTAATGTGTGCACCCTTAATAAAGATACCTGTCATATGTGAATTAGGGACATTAGTCAGGCTTTTAGCCTGTGGATTACTGCAGATTTCTTGAATGAGACATAGAGGATGAATTCCATCTAGTTTATTTCTCTCTCTCCCTCTCTGCGGAGTGTTACTTCAGGATGTCAACACACTGAAGTTTTGATGTGGGTCCTCAAAACACTCGCTAGATGACTGTTTGAAAGTGACATTTCTGCATAGATCCTTGGACTGAGAGAGACTTTCTGGCTGCAATGATCTTTCTTGTGCTCCAGCATCCTTTACTTTGCTAAAGGGAGAGGCCTTCTGAATCCGACCTCCTATTTTTTGAAAAAAAGGTCAATGGTTTGTGTATTTTCCCACCTGACTCCTCCTTCAGTGTCAGTCTCATCTCTGCACCCTCTGGTTACAAAGCACAGGCAGCAGATATGTTACAGTAACAAATTACTACTCACAGTGCTTTGCAATAGCAGTGTGTAGGAGAGAAAAAGCTGGGCAATAAAATCTTTATGTATTTTGGTAACTTTTGTTGTCCTTTTAATTATGAAACACCTTTAGCATGCTGGAAGAAGGTTAATGATTCCATTAGCATTGTTTCTGTATAATTTATCAATAATATCTCTATAAATTAGAATAGCTTGACCTTGAATGCACCATGTGACTGTAGCAGCTTCCTCAGTGCTGCCTAGGAATGAAGTCAGTCAGAGAAATGTGGAGGTAGGACACAACTATTTATAATATGATGCTTAAGAAACTGTGAATATTACTCTTGTTTGAAAGTTTTGATAATTCAGCAGTGAAAATTCACTTTTAGGTGAAATTGGGGAATGGCTAATTCAGTTTACAGGTTTTAGCTTAGCTGTTTTGAAGTGTGAAAAATAAAGGTGTTTTCATGATTTTTCATTATGTTGTGTTTGATTGAACAAATCCCTTTCCAAAATAATGAAATACTTTGTCTTGTATCCCATTATGAGATGAAATGCTTCTTTAAAAAGAGTCCAATAGAATATCGTTGTTTTACGTGAGCTGAACATCTTGAGCTAAAAATACTAATGTAGCAAAACCAATCAAATAGTGTAGGAGTTGCTGTATATCATCAGGAGAAATAAACATCATGAGAAACTAATTAGCAGTTCCATGTTATGATGTGACACAAAATTCTTGTAAGTATGACACCCAATAAATAAGGTTTTAATGTAGGAAATTATTGCCTGGTTTTGCATAGGGGAGAAAAGATCGCAAGAACCATTATTATTAATATCATTCTTATGCTACTGCTGGCAGAATCACAGAGATGCTCTTAAAACACATGAGGTAAAATCTTGGCCCAGATGAAGTCAATGTTGAAGCTGTCTTTAACATCAAATAAAGAAGGCAGGATTTCCTCTGTGATGTCCTATGTTGTTTTTTTTTTAATATATACCCTTTTCAATGGGAGGATTTTGTACAGCTGTCAGGTTCATTCAGTGTATATGCAAATGTTCTTCATTCTGACCTTCCTCTCTCTGGTGAAAATAAGGGCCTTGCTGTTTCTGAAAGAAATACTGCTGAATTTCAAATGTGATTGGTTTTACATGCAGAACAGTACAGATTAACTACTGTCTTCTACCCACAGATGCACAGATGTGTAGTTGTAAAAGTAGCAATGTGTTAAGGAAAGTCATCCTAATTTGGGTAAGTCATCACATGGGGAAGAGTCATGTGAGGAGCAATGTTGTCTCCAGATCCACACTCTGTTCATCACTGCTGTCTCAGATCCACAGTTATCTTTCTCCAGTAATTTCCATCAGTAGGCAACACAGGTCCATGAAGTGCACAGGCTCCAATACTGCTTTGGTTTTTGGTTGCAGGAATAGCCCACTTAGTGCTGTATAAACCAGAATCCTTATTCTTTGCATAGAGTATAAACTTCCACAGATGCCCTCAGCAGAATACTGATGAACAGTCTGAAAACATGGATTTCAGAACTCAGGAGCATTACAGAAGATTTTGTCCTGGAGCTGTTGCCTAGCACATCTCTTCCTCACAAAAAATGGTTTGGACATACTGAGTAACCAAGTGGTCTGCCTACCCGAGAAATTTAATTTAACTTCTAAAAGTTAGAAGTATTTAGTGATGTGACCATATGAAATATGAATAATATTGGTAGTTTATATTGACACTTTCTATTGTTTCTAATTTAAATCTAAATGATCAGACTTCAAGCTTCAACCAATAGTTCTTTAGCTCCTTATTTAGCACGTGTTAAAATGTTTTGCTGACTATAGATGAACTTGGGCATACTTGCAAGTGCTTTCCCAGTCAGGAGGGGGTTTGGGTCCTCATTAGGATGGATAGAAGAGTGTCTCTATTTGGGCAGGCTGCAGATCTGCATCCTCAGTGTTTGATTCCTGGTGGTGGCAACAGTGGTTTCCCAGCGAAGAGTAAAAGGGCAAGACAGCATCTCAACTTTTCTCACAAAGCATGCTAAGTCAGCCTGTATTTCTTTCACACAGCAAACTAAGCCTTCATGCTACGCTGTCCCAGCACCCAGTGATTTCTGGCTCAGGGATTTAGTAGCCCTGTAGTGGTTTGGGTTTTTTTATCTTTCTTAATGAGTTCATCCATGAGTTTTGCAACTAAAACTTGACTTGCAGTTAACTTCTTTACCAGGAGGGTGGTTAGGCACTGGAATGGGTTGCCCAGAGAGGTTGTGGATGCCCCATCCTTGGCGGTGTTCAAGGCCAGGCTGGATGTGGCCCTGGGTGACCTGGTCTAATGATTGGCATCCCTGTCCATGGCAGGGGGGTTGGAACTAAATGATCTTTAAGGTCCCTTCCAACCTGAGCCATTCTGTGATTCTATGATTGATTCTTTTTATTTTTTTTTTTTCTAAAGTCTCTGACAAGCCTTTTGATAGAGAAGTATGGGAATGGTTTGGTTTTCCAAAGTTTTTCCCTGCACATGGAACTACCATGTCACCTAGTTAAAATGCAGTTTTTTCCTACAGACTTTTTCATGCACATATTCCTGTATATAGTTATGGTTTTAAGAAATTTCTTTGGTTATTTAAGTTTATCAGTGATTCTCTTCTACATTCATTAAAATATTCTGTGCATACAGATTGTCTTTCTGTGTTTTTTCTTCCTGGATATCAATATATACTATCTTCCATGATGCCAATGTTGGATAAATTTTTTTCACTACTATTTTACAACAGAAAGCTGCATTATTTTCCCAAATAAAAAAAAATTACAAGGGTCCTGGGGGGGGGAAAAAAAAAAAAAGGCAAAGAACTATGAAACCTGCAGGGTTGCATTTCTGGTATATCATGCAAAGACAGTCTGTGACAATAAATTGTACTTCAGACCTGCTTCTTTTTCCTAACTTGTGCTCCTTAAGATTTTACTAATTCTAGAAATCTTACTAATTCTAGAAAAATTCTTTTTACCATTACTTTCTGTCATTCTTATACTTGTCCATCTTAATTTAAAGACCATTGAAGCTGACTTCTGAGTCATGTAGCCAGTGATTTATTCTTCAGCTCCTCTGGAGGGTTTGTGATGTTTCATGTCAGGAACTCTGTGTTCACTGGCAGTAGAATTATATTCATCAGTCTTTCTCCTTCCCTGACAGTTACAAATGTGCCATTAAAGGATGGGGCCATGACTTTGTTAGTGCATCATTTCCTTGAAGAAATGAAATAATTGAGAGTAGTCTGCTTATTTCTGTTGAGTCACATGTGGTAAAGTTCATCCCACACTAACACTTGCCCTAGCTCCTGGTACCATAGACATCAAAGGAAAGGACTGGTATGAGGGGGTAGAATTGTGTTTCTCTCATTTTATGCATCCTATAACCTCACCTGCATTAATTCAGCATTTCATGGAAGATGGATTCTGAGTTTTTGCTTTCAGTGTTCATGATCTTCTCCTTACTCCTTATAGATGAGGAGCTCTTTTCATGACATGAAAGAGTAGATAAATTATTCATCTATATTATTGGTATAAAAGAAGTGGTGTATACATGGAAAATATGCTCCTTCAGAAGGCATTTATTTGAGGAGGTGGTCATAACTGTGATTTACAAAGGGTGAGAGAGAGTGCTGCAGTAGTTACAGAAGTGCATGTTTCTTGTTCATTTCTTCCCCATACTGGTATAAACAAATAATAGAAAAAAAAGGAAACATCTTTTGCTGTAGAACACCAAGGCCAGGGTTGAAGTACATAGTGCTATTGCTTGACTGTATTAACATTCTGGAAGTAATTTTTTCTTCTTCCATACATATAGTATGTGTTTATAAATCTATGAGTACATATATATCTGTATATATATTTTGTGAGAGCTATGGGTAGGACATATCTGCAGTTTAAGAGTGTGTAAGACTGTATGTAGTACTGATACATGATAATGTAATAGATAATGATATTTGTGGGCTATAGTACTAATCTAGAATGTTTTTTATACAAGTTTTGATGCATAACAAAAAAGTCCCAGGGAAAAAAAAATCAGAATTCTACTAAAATATTACAGGTTTAAAAATCACACATTCTGTCATATTCAAGAGAGAATGTACAGACCTGGAGAGATTCTTCATCACAGGGAAAATCAGCACAGGGCATGTGCATTTCCTAGATCTGTCCTAGTTCCTCAAAATATTTTAAAATCATAAAATCATAGAATTGTTTAGGTTGGAAAAGACCTTTAAGATCACCAAGTCCAACTGTTAGCCTAACACTGCCAAGTCCACCACTTAACCATGTCTGTAAGTGCCACATCTACATGTCTTTGAAATACCTCCAGGGATAGTGACTTTTCCACTTCCTTGAGCAGCCTGTTCCACTGCCTTACAATCCTTTTGGTGAATAAATTTTTCGTAATGTCCAATCTAAACCTCCCTGGCACAACTTGAAGCCATTTCTTCTTGTTGTATCGCTGGTTACCTGGGAGAAGAGACCAACCCCCATGTTGCTACAGCCTCCTTTCAGATAGCTGTAGAGAGTGATAAGGTCTCTCCTGAACTTTCTGTGCTCCAGACAAAACAATCCCAGTTCCTTCAGCTGCTCGTCCTAAGACCTGTGCTCTATCCCCTTCACCAGTTTTGTTGCCTTTCTTGTAGTGAGAGGCCCAAAACTGAACATGGTATTTGAGATGTGGCCTCACTAGTGTCTAGTACAGGGGGACAATCACTCCCCTAGTCCTGCTGGCCACACTATTTCTGATCGAAGCCAGGATGCTGTTGGCCCTCTTGGCCATCTGAGCACACTGTTGGCTCCTGTTCAGCTGCTGTTGACCAGCACCCCCAGGTCTTTTCTGCCTGGGCAGCTCTCCAGCCACTCTGCCCCAAGCCTGTAGTGTTTTGTGGGGTTGTTGTGACACAAGTGCAGGACACAGCAGTTAGCCTTGTTGAACCTTATCCCACTGGCCTTGGCCCATTGACCTAGGCTGTCTAGATCCCTCTGCAGAGACTTCCTAGAGAAGATCAACAGAGCAGATAAACACTCTGTGCTAACCTGATGTCATCTGCAAATTCACTGAAGGTACCCTCGATCCCCTTGTCCAGATCATTGATGAAGATATTAAAGATGATAAACCCCACTACTGAGCCCTGGGGAACACCAGTTGTTACCAGTCCCTCACAGAATTTAACTTCATTCACTACTCCTCTTCGGGCTTGGCCATCCAGACAGTTTTTCTCTCAGCGAAGAATACACCAATCTGATGAGTAGCCACTTTCTCCAGGAGAATGCTTGGCTACAGCTGGTCCTCAAAAATACCCACAATTAATTCATTCCAATGAAAAGATCATGTTCCTTTTTCACCTGAAAGCACAAATTGTTCTTAATGCACCTATGTTTCTGTCCCAAGTTCTCACTAAAGTAAGGTGAAACAGTGGTGCCCCCCTGAGAAATGGAGGAGAAAGACATTCTTGTGTTGGATGACACACATTTGTGTAGGATGACTTCTGTATGTGTGTGATAGTCCTACAAAAATGGAGTTTTATTAAGTAGTGTTTAGTTATCATCAAGCCAGAACTGCATGCTGAGTCAGCATCTTGACCTACCTGGCTCACTTTCTACATTGTCTTTCTCTGGTACCAAAACAGTTGTGGTGTCATTAACCTTCACAAGTAGTGCTGGCCCACAAAGACTCAGTAGCTTCTGTGACTTTTGTTTCAGACCTCTGACCTTGGGAAGCAAGGATTGCAGTTCAGGTGTTCAAGACTATGTATAAATCAAAGAAAACCCCAAATACGAATGTGTTTTATGGATTGCAGACAAAGCAGAGTGGCTATATCCACTACTAGAAAAAATCCATAGGTGAGATAATGCCTCTTTAGGTTTCTCTATCATATTTTTTCTGACTCTCTTGAATCACCTTTGGTTCAGATCAGTGTACATCAAGGAGCTCTGCTATATACCTTTTCTTTCTTATAAACTATAGAGGTCTGCCTGCTACCAATGTCCTTCTTTCTTGCCTACTCCACAGCTTTTCTGCTACTGAAATATCTTTGTTCAGGGCTTGTTGTCCCTGGAATTAACCTTAATCCTTTCAAGCAGTGTGTCTCTCAGGTCAGGCATTTGCACTGACTAGCCAGTAAAATATTTCTACTCTCTGTGCTCGAATTTACTTCAGAAAGCATGCAGAAACTTCTTTTGACCTAAAATTTTGTCATTCTATGATTCCAGATCGTTCCTGTTCTGATGGGAGCAAGCCTGTTATAACAATCTCCCATTGTCCCTGGTCTTGGAGATACGTGACACAGCCTTGACAACATATGGTAGTCTCTATAGCCAGTCATTACAGTCATTTCATTCAATTATCCAGAATTATTGTTCACAGAGTCCTAAGATTAGCATGCTGAGGGCTAGGGTGTTTCTCTGGAAGTCTCTTAAGTCAGACCCTGAGGACAAAATTGAGATCACTTGCTATCTGCAGAGTCATAGAAAGTTTGTTTGTTCTTAAGAACTCAGAAGAAATCATGTCCTCAGTGTGCAGAAAAAAAGAAAAAAACTAGAAATAGATTTTGTGAGTAGTGCTGATGGATTCACTATCCATAGCAGAACAACTGGAAAATAATAATAGGAATGTAATGAGAAAAATTTTCTACACTGTACACTTGCAAGCAAATTGTGTAGCTGGTCAATGTAACATTAGTATTCTGGAGTGGAAAACCTTCCTGGAAGCAGGTACAGGTCATCGTTTTCTTCCTACCTGTTTAATCTTGGTATCTTCATACCTGACATTGTTTTTGCATTTGTCAAACTGAAAAGTGGACATTTTATGGTGTTTTTTTAAAAGAAAAATCTTCCAGCTTTGCTTCCATCATGGTATTCATGAATTGTCTGCATATTCCTGTTAAAATGCATCCATTTCATAAAGCCACACCTAAGTCATGCTACATACAGAAGCTGAAAGTAAACAATAGTAGGGCATCAGTCTCATTCCAGGACACCTGTTTCACATGTAAGTTCTAATAACACACATATTTTTTCTTTGATTTTAAAATTAGACTGAAAACTGAGGAACAGTCCTATATGTAGCCCCAGTGAGTTGTACTGAATAGTTTCTAAGGTGTTGCATTCATATGGCTGGCTCTTTAACTAGCATGAAATGAAATGGCTGTGTGAGTTTCTGTTATTTTCTTACTAAGTCCTTCTTTGTGCTAAATCTGCATTAATAAATGTCACATAAGCCTCCTTTATGCTTCCAGCTGGTACTTTAGTATAAACAAGGATTAATCCTGTTATATTTTAATTCTCTGTCCTTGTATTTTTTATATGTCAAAGTGTTGCAGTGCAAAACTTAATAAGTGCAAACTTAATAAGCTAACAGAGCACCTTGGTGCTCCCATCAATGAAGTGCAATCCTTGTGGAGTGGGAAAGTCAGCAGCTGCTAAACATTTCTAGCAGATTGAGGCAGGAGGTGAACAGTTTTTCAGTTTAAACTATAGTGTGCTTTCCTTAGGTAAAGTATAATTACTCCTCAGATTTCCTGCACACCCTTACACTGTTTTTCTGCACAACTGTCCCTGAAGCTCAGTTCCACTGGGGTGTCTGCTCTGCTGTTGACAATATTAGGTGGTGGTGCTGTGACTCCTGTTCATTATGTTGACAGTGGTTGGTTTTGCTGGTATTTCTGATTTCTCTTTCTGTGTGGGTTTGTAATATCTGTCCGTTATCTCATGTATAAAGTCTGAAACCTTACAGTGGCTGGAACTGCCTTTTTTGTTATAGCAACTAGCATGACAATTTAAGTTGGGAGTTAGTAGTTTCTATGGCAATGTAAGGAAGTGTTGACATTGTGTTCAGAGTTAGCCATAATGACTTTGTTAGTAATAGTTATGGGAGATGTTCTGTGTCATTTTAACATAGGATCTGTTACTCAAATTTACAATATTTCAGTCCTGGTGACAGAAGCTGTAAAGTAGATGAAAGTTGAGCAATATGATTCAAGAGAAAATACCTGGTTATGACTAATGTGGAGCTTCTGTTATTGGTAGCACTGGTCTGTTGTCCCTTGGTCTGTCCATTACAGCTACTGCTAGTGAAGCCTGTTCAAAAAAACCTTAGCTATACTGCATAAAGAGAAAAAATTTCCTAAAGAATTTAATTTTTCTTTCTATGTGCTCCATTTACTTGTAGAAGAACATTTCCTGTCCTCTAAACTTTTAGAAGAATTACTGGAATTTCTGATAAGGCAGTAAAAAGAGCTTTTTCAGCACTCACTCTATTTGGTCATTTTCCAGTAAAAATAGTACAAAAGTTTTCAGGGAAAGAATGCATCACAGTACTGGAGGTCTTGTTGGGAAAATAAAGTAAAATTAAGATGCTGGGTTTTCTTAATTAAAATTAAAAGTCAGTAATTGAAATATTATGTAAAAGGTCTTATGAATTCATAATGTTCAGGTTTTATGTTATGCCTGTGGTACTTATGTACTGAAATACTCTTCAGAACAGATGAACCCATAAAATTTAAAAATGTCTCCTTTAAGTATGTGTGAAATATTGTAGGGGTTTGTGAACAGTTAATCTGACTTGCAGAAGTATAACAGCTGCTTTGCCTTGGTAGGGATTCATGTCTGTGTGTGTTTCAAGGGTAATAAAATTAATGTTTCTGAATCTAAAAGTTGGAGAAGCTTTAATTTTTTTTTTTTCCATACTTGAGAAAGCACCTCCTGCACATGACCAGAGCAGTATCAGTCTGTCTTAGGAAATATAGCAGATCCAGTTGGGATCCAGTAGTGTTCTTTTATGTCAATATCAAGTAGGTTTCTAATGAGTAGTAAGCAACTTTCAGCAGTTGCTGTGGAACTGCCTGCAGTCTGCTGCAGAATTCCTCCCTCTGTATGTGCATGTTGTTGGCCAGCTAGTGAGGAGAATGCTACTGGAGAAGAGACATTAAAACAGAAGTCCTCTCATGTACCCCTCTAGACAATGATACTACTCTTGTTGTAAAACTGTCTGAATAGTTTCCAAATTCTAAAAAGTCCTTTACAAAAAGTTTATTCAGACTCCCCTAACATGGAGTTACCCTTGGTGTCCTCACCAACCTCCATGAATTTCATTGTGAGGAGGGAAGCTAGTACTGCGTAAAACTTCCTCATGTCTTAGGTCTCCTGATCTAGGCTATGAGATATTGTTCTTAAGAAGTCTTGGGAAATTCCTGAGTTTTACAATTGTGGTGGTTATATTTACATCCTATGTGGTGTCTTTCTGTGTTTTTTTAAATGTTATTTAAAGCCTGTCTAGCTTTTTAGAAAGAAAGGATATATCTGTATCTGTATGCTTTACCAATAGATCTGGTGCTGTATTCTCCAGTGCAATTGCTTAGTTTTTACTTCTTTATTCTTTAAAAAATTAATCTCTTGGAACATGAATGTTATTATTAGTCCCTCAAGACAACTGAAATCAGCTCCCATGGAGACAGGTACTGCAAGTTGGCAGGAAGAAACAGGTGCTGCCCCAAAGGGTTTATAAAGGCTAATTAGACACAGCAGATAGGTAGGAAGAGGCAGAACTGCGTGGTGGTGAAATAATTAGCCAAAAATCGGAGATCAGTTAGTAACAGAGACAGAATATTCTGTGTGTGTGTGTGTGTGTGTGTGAACTCTGCAATGTGATTTAAAAGTTTATGCAAGCAGTACTGTCCAACTACAGGCACACAAACTGCCAAAAAGCCCTCTTCTGTCCAGTGAGAATTTCTACTGATTGCTTGAGTAAAATATTTTTATAGGTATATAGAGGAGAGTGTGTGATGTTGTGGTTTCTCCTAAAATAAAATGTGTTTCAGAAGTATATTGGAAGTAGTAAAGTATAGGAAATCAAAGTAGTATACACTTGCGTAGTTTAATGAGATATTTATGTTTGTTTGCAGTGCTAATTGGACATGTAGGTACATCAGCCACACTAAATGTATGAGACATTTATTAGTAATTATTCTGGCCTGTTAAAGCCACTGCTTGATGAGTGGCAAATTATGAATAATTTGTGAAGGGGGTAGGGTTGGAGTGTTCGGCTTTTTTCCCCCTTTTTGTTTTAAAAAAACACTTCATTTGTTTTGGAAGTATGAGAAGTCTTAAAAAAAACTTACCACAGGCAAAGTTAGGTTTGCCAAATGACACTTACAAAATACTAACTAAAAACCCAGTGGGAACCTCTCAGTTTTCACAGTGCTGGAAGACTTTGGACCAGCTTTGCTGGATGGTAGTGGCTTCTTTCAGAGCCCTGTGGTTGCCATCTTTTGACCCAGACCAGGTGGAATTATTGGCAGAATCTTAGATTTAGCCCAACCTGCAAAAAATTAAGGCTAGGGTTTAGAGTTGTCAGATGACATCTGTCCAAGTAACTGAGGAGTCATGGAGAAATGAAACTGTCCTGATGTTATGGGGACATCTGGTATTCCTAGGCAGGGCTCCATTAAGAGCATTTCAGTTGCAGGTACACCAGAGGTTATACTTTGTGGCTCTGTGCTTGTGATCCTCTGTGGAGAGATATTGGTCCTTCTTTGTGCTTTAATCTCCTCCTTTTTGGCAGTGGTTTCTCATTCACTATGTTAGCTGCTGGAGTATGTTTCACTGTGAGGATCCTCTAGAAAGCATCCATGTCCTCCTCTTTTCAGTGTTTGGGGACTGTGCAGAGTTAAAAATATGATCAGTGAGAGACCAGAGTGGGATTTTGCCTCATACAAAGAATGAGTCTTAGGTTTTCTGAATCCACCCTCCTTTTTCAGGAGAAAGTTGTCACGTGACATTAAGGATGACATTCAGCTGAGTTCCTGCAATCCTTTTTTTATTCCCCTTTTATATACCACAGTATTTCTAAGTCTTTTAAATAAAACTGGCACAAGCCAGTGCTGCACTTTATGGACACCTGAACTGATGAAAAAATCTGTGACTTTTGTTGACACCCACATAGTACTGTTCACTGCACAGCACTCTTTCTTATGAAGTTAGTCTGATAGGACTTTGGTCCTGAAGTTGATCATGAGTGCAGTATTGCCCTACGTTTGTGTCAAGGCTTTTTACAGATGCAGTGATTTGTAGGGCTAAGGACAAAGGAATCCTTGAAAAGCTGATGTCTCTGGTCTCTTCTAAATTCATCTAGTGATTGGGATGTCCAGGCATGATGGTTGTCTTCACAGCAAGAAATGAAAATACCTGTGTTTGAAGGGTGCTGGGGTCATCCTGTGCTGGAGGGTACTGAGTTTTTTCTTGTGTGTTTGTCTCCTGCTGTCATTGGAAGGTTGGGATAGCTGAAGGTGCACAGAATGCTGGGCCCAACAACATGCCAAAACAATAGTGGTTAACTATTTGGGTATTAGGGAAGATGAGTTTTTCCTCTTGGAATGTTGTATGGGGCACCATAAAGCTGTCCAAGAAGATATGTTTGCAAGCAGGTAACCTGAATGGGGTCCTAACGACCAGTCTTTCTTGGCTTAGTTGTATCTTGACTAACTTGTGAGCAAGTGCCCCGTGCCACATTGCTTGGACATGGGTTATGTACGGTGAGAAGAGTGCCATCTTCTTCACCAACTAGCTGCAGCTTTCAAGTTCCTCTTCAGAAGTCTTCCTAGCAAGAGCCAAACACATGTCATCATGTTTATCTTCTAAGATCAGATGTACCACAGAACTAGTGCGGCATTGCTCCAAGCCAAAAGTTTATGTACGTGTTTATTCACGTTTTGCCTGAAAAGAGTGTTGTGTGTCACTGCTGGGAGGCAATTTCTGATCAAACCCAGGAAGAGCCTAGCTCTGTGTCTCTATAGCCTTTCCCCCCCGCCCCACCTTGGGCTGGCAGATACTTCTGTCTCCTGAAAACAGCCTACAGACAGGGCAGGTAGACTTGCAATGAATGATTTACAAAGGAGTTTTTCAGAGGGGCAGCAGAAGAGAGAGGAGAAAAAAACCCCAACCAACCAAGATGATTCTCCCAGGTCTGCAAGTCAAGGATCTCTCTTTGTATTTTAGATTGATTTTTATTTTTTTTTCTCTAATGAAGAATGTTGAATTTGCAGTATTTATTTTCTAAATCACAGAATGGTTACATTTTATTATAAAATGTAGATGATTTTGCAAATATAACCTTTTTTTTCTGACTGTTTTTTTCCTCCTTGCTCCTCCAGCCTGCACACTGCAAGGGCTGTTTGACTGCTCTGAATGCTTTGAATTTTATGTAAAACATACTTCAATAGTAAAAGAGACCTGTAGCAGAGAGGCTCCATCTTTAAGTCCTAGAGGTATTTTGCCTATTTTGGGCTTTGTATATGAAATAAAGGAATCCCTGCATATAGAAAATGAAATAATAAATTTGACTGACCATATTACAGGTTAATGTAACTTTAGAATTTAGCTTTGAGGGCCTAGAAACTGCAGATTTCTCAGAGAGTGTAAATCTCAGGCATTCAGAGTGAGATTATCTTACAAAGTCTGAGCCAAATGTAGCTGCCCATCCTGAGCTGCCTAGTGACTGGCCCAGCTGGAAGTAGCTGTCATCCCCAGAAATGTTTCCCAAGTCTTCTGGAGCTTACTTCTAGTTCCCCTAGGAGCAGCCTGTGTCCAGTGCCGTCCTAACCTAATGCAGTCACTTCTGACTGCTCCAGTCCAGGGATGGTCATAACTACTTCCACCTGGGTTTTTTATTAGTCAGCTTGGAGATCTTCCTGCAGTTCATTTTCCTCAAAAAGGATCATCTGTTAACCATCAGCTGGGCAGCATGTTTGCTTGCAAAGCACCTGCAACAACACATAATTTCTGCTTCACTTATGTCAAACAAGACAGCCAAGAATTACATGCCCATGCTGATTTATGCTATACTGGTTGAAATTACATTGGAAATGCATGAATTTCATGTGTCTTGCTGAGCTTTGCTTTATTTTCATGTGCCAATATCAACTACTCAGGGCAATTTCATATCAGTATTATCAGCTTCACAGTTCAGCGTGGAATATTTCATGTTTCTCTTGTAGGAGAATTGCCAGTCGACTGTTTGTAGATCTTGCATTTCTGTGTGTTAGAGCTGTGTTTTAAAGGTTTATAATTGAGTTTTGCTTACCAAAGCTGTCTGCAAGCAATGCTTGTAATTTGTTTCTGTCTCAGAATTGTTTATGAAACAAGCAATTCTTGGATTGTCTTGTTTTTCAGAAAGGTTTCAAAGTATTTCTGTAATTGCATATTATAAATACAAAGAGTAATCTGGCCAGCAAAGAAAAATGAGGAAAGAAGAAAAAATGTGGTAGGAGTGGAAGACAGTGCTAATTCATTCAGTTGCTTTAGAGGCTACAAGGAGTTGTTGGTCTGCAGTGCTGCAGCTACATCATGAGAATTTCCATTTTATCAGATTATATATCCTAGCATAGCTCTCTTCAGTTGTTTTTTTAAGGATGGCATCTGATGTAAGAGCTGGGAAATTTTACTGGGAGCTGGAGATGTCCTGCCTTCAAAGGCCTGGCTCTGGTACATGGGAAGGGCCAACCTAGGAAATGGTAGAGGCCTTGAGCTGGTGCCCTAACCCTGACTACAGAAGGGGAGAAGGTAGGGAGGTTGGTCTCCTCAGGGAAACAATTGTGCTTGTGGAAACCCTGGGATACAGAAGGGAGTTGAGCTCATAGCCCTGGGACATGGCCTTCCCACCATTCTTGCAGAGAGGAACCTTGCTTCCCTCTCCTGTCTGCTTTCTTCCAACATCCATTCCAGTTGGATTGGCCCCCAAAAGAGGGAGATTCTGCCAAGGGCTTCATGCTGAGTATTGCAAAGAAGTGCTGCCTTGACCTGGCTCTGTCTCACGTACCTGCCCACTGCTGGAGGCCAGTGCTGAGGTTTCAGTTTTGTATTGAGTCAGCCACTTTGCTGACCCAAGGGGCTTACGCACTGGTGAGCTCATTGCTGTACCTCTTCCCCACTGCTAAGCTGCATTTCCCCTGGGCTTTAGGAGCAGGGCAGAGGCCAGTGCTCCTGGCAGGCTCCTCTGTGGTTCTTTGCAAGCCAGAATCAACTTGCAAATATTGGTTGAAAAGCTTCATATTAACAGTTTATTAAAGCTGTTTGTTGTCCTTCACACAATTTAATTCAGCTCAGCAGAGGAAATAAATGTACTTTGTCTAAAAAAGTGCATGTTCCTCCTAGTTTTTATGAATAAAATGTTGGCATTGTGTTTGTTCCCTGTTTTAAAGTGACAAATCTGCAGGTTTTAATATTTTCAGTGAAGTGCTTGAAATATGTGGTGATGTAGATTTTAAGGTACTTAAGTAGATAAGGCAATGGGCAAGCAGTCAGGACATGTGGGTTGTCTGGTTCTCTAGAAACCTTAAATAAATTTCTCAGTCTCTCTGCCTGAGTTCCTCAATGATAATAAAATCAGATGGAGCATTAAACTAATAATAGGTCTTTTCCTCAGAAAGATGTTCTGAAGGTAACTCAGTAATAATTGTGGTGCATTTATCTGCAATAGTAGTAAGGGTAGCATACTAATACTTAGAGAGATGTAATTGCTAATTATTCAATATTGACCTGATCCTTGAAAACTAGACTATGAAAGCTGAATCAGATCTTGTGTAAATAAGAAATAAAATATAATTTTCTTTTTTAGTTCAAGGGTGTGTTTGTTTTTGTTAATTTTCTCTACATGTAATGCACTGGCTAAGCTGTTTCCCGTAGCAGTTTTGAGAAAATAATCAAGTCAGTGATCGTTGATATGTCTGTTTTCTGTGTTTTTAGCTTCATGGCAAATATGGGCTTTTCCCTTAGTTGATAAGTGTACCTTTTGCTATTATTACTTTTCCAGAGGGATAATTTCTTTTTGCTAGCCAGGAGAGATAAGGAGAGTGCTTACTGAGTGCATTACCCTTCTTTCACTAGGGTAGCACGTGTACTGAAGGTTTTATTTAAACGTTTATTTAATACCTACGGCCAAATGTTTGGACTCTGGGGCAGTTCCAGACAATTTAATTCTTTATTTTCCAACAGAACTGCAGTAGTGGAAGTTAATGTTGTTTGTGATTGTTATCTTTGCACTAGATTTTTCTCCTGAGGGTATGTGAACACTTTGGAAGATATCTGGCCAAAAATACTTGTTTCTCCGTTTTGCTTTGTTATTCTTCTTCTACATTTTTATCATTCTATGATTTGTCTGTTTTATTTCTTTGTATAAGGAATCTATTTTCTCCATTATATTTCTTTGCTTTCTGAACCTACACACTTCATTTTCATCCAAATTCATACTAGTGGGCATTCTTCTTGTAGAGGCATCACTGAAAGTGAAAAGAGTTATAAAAATCCTAGTGTCAGAGTCAGTACTAAAAGTAACTAAATTTACTCTTGATCTGTGCTTGCTGGGTTTTTATTGCCGAAATCCCACAGGCTGGTTGTAATATTTCAGTAAAATTCAGAAGCACTAGGTGCATACAAGATAAGGCAAAAAAAATGTAAGGCCTCCCGTTACAACCAGGTTTTAAACTTGATTCCAAATGAAGGTGGTTTTGAAAAGAAAAAAAGTTTAACTTACTCTTTTGATCTTTCTGTTTTATATGAAAGAGATTGAATTTCAGCATTTTTTTTGAAGCTATCAATTCTTTTATGCACTTTCAAACTGTTTGGATTTGTTGGGTGGCTTGTTAGGTATTCTGGATTCCAGGATTGAGGCTGTTTTTTCTTCTCTGATGTCAGGTAAAACAGAGTATTTTCATCTTCTCTTTTACCTCAAAGTGATTTTATGAAACTGTGGTCCCTTTATTCTTTCAGTCTTAAAGAACAATTATTTTAAAGGAAAAGAATTCACCTTCCTAAACAAATACAAGATGTAAAGAAGCTGAAATAGATCATTTCTTTTTGGTATTTTTACCTACAGTTTAGAGACAAAATCTGCAGTTAGTTAAGACATTGTAAACCCTGATTAAATCTGCTGTGGAATTGCTCTGGATTTATGGACAAAACAGAAAACACAACATGCTCCACTGTTTTTTGTGTTGTAACGTACAAGAGGCTTTCTTTACTCCATTTACTGGGGCAATAACTGAGTTTACCAAGGATAGGTATTTTCATTACAGTAATGTACAATTTTGTTTTCATTCTGAGCAAAGTTAAAACTTGTCAGATTTGGGTTCTAAAAATCCCCCATCAGCTGTGATGCAGGTAAATAGGTTGATTTTGCCAAGCATCTGCAGAATTGTTGCTGAAAAGAATTCTCCTTAACTATCAAATTACTTGAGTTTAAAAAATATAAATGAATTTTAAGGGGCACTTTTTAGAAAGTGTATTTCAAGTGAGTTTCAGTCATGAGGACACACAAGCAGAGACTGAGTTTACGTCTTGATTTTGATTTTTTTTTACTGGATGGTTAAAGAATAAATTAATCTCCCTTTCTCTATGCTCCTGTCTGACCACAGTTGGTAAGTAAAATTTACCTCATTTACATGTTTTATTGAATCACATGTTATGAAAATGTTTTGTAGAGAAGAAAAGCAGATTTGGTCTGTTATTTGTGATGGGCTCAGAATCATGTGACTTAATCACTTTGGGTAGTAACTGGAACAGATAATCCCTCTGGAGCTTAAGGAAGTGTTTCAAAATCAGGGTATGATCTTCCTATGCTTGATTACTTGATTACTCAACCAAAGACCACTAGCCCTATTTTTAAAGACTGGTGCTGGAAGGTGTAAAAGCAGCTAGTGCGATTTTCAGGTAGTTTAGGTGCTTCAGAAAACTTTACTTTCCAGCTGCTTCTTCATACACTTGCAGACTTTTCTGGATATTGCCCAGTGTGTGTTAATATAGGATTACGAATGGCAAGCCCTTATTTTATTCTAACCCAAATATGTTCATGATTAAATGTAGGAATGTGGATCAACCCCTTCTAATTCCTGAATAGATTAAAGAAAAGTGGAGTAGAACTCTTCTTTGAAAAGCAGGAGTGTCCTCTGCTTTCCTCAGCTTGTTCACTGAGGATGTATGAATGCAGGAGAGAGAAAAAAGTTGTTATTTGGTTTCCAGCTTTTTGATGAGTTGATTGGAACAGCACATCCCCTAATGATACCTGGTGAGGAGGTTTTTATTTGTATATTTGTTTCCCTATGTGGCAATCTCTTACTAAAGACAAAAAGCCTATTTTCTGTTCTGAAGAACTGTTGTAGTAGTTTGTAGTAGCTTGTAATATTCAGGAGTTCACCATGTCTGGAAATGGTAGTTGCCTTCCAGTATCTTCCTCCCTCCAAACCCCTTTGAACAACAGGATGGGTGCGTAGGGTGTAGATTTGGACTTGCTAGTTTCTCTGACTCCACACACATTGGGCAGACCATTGTGAGGAATGTAGTTTGTGTTTTGTTTCAGCCATCTTGTGGGGTTTTGTTCCCGCCATTTTGTATAAGCTAGTGACTATAGCACTGTTGTCCTGTGGCCAGGGGTCTGTTAGCTGAGGCCTGGAAGAACTGATATTGATTGGAGAGACTTGGGCTCCAAACTTTGCCATATAAGGGTATAATGGGGTATGGGGAAGGTAGTTGGATGGGAAGAAGGTAACCCCCTGAGTACCACCCAATGGGAAACGGAGTGAGGGACTTGGCGGTTCGGGAGAAGGGCATATAAGGCCTGAAATGCAAGCCCGTGTGTGCCTCCATTTTGTGAGGCACCCGACTCAGCTGAATCATTTATCTTCAGTAAAGTTCTTGTAAGTTGTGTGCTTCGAAGATTTTGTCCTCTCTAGAACCTACTTAAGAGTGGATTACCACCATGAATTTACTTCAGTTCTTTAGGTAGCTACATAGTTTTCTGTCCTGTTTTTCCCGCCACCTTTGGAAGGGACATCTCTTTAATGCTGTGTATGAGACACTGACACTGTAAATCTTTTGTTATGTTTGCTGAAAAGGGGAAATAGGTGGAAGTACATTCTTAAACTTGGGAACAGGTTGTGGAAAGTAGTAATTGTGCTGAGATCAAAAGCACAGGCTTCTGAAGAGGTGGAGTTTCGTGGATTTTGAGCCTTTGTGAGGAAGAAAAGTTTATGGCAGCAGAGAATTCTTTTTTCTTGCACCAGCAGGTAAACTACATTTTAATTTTGTTTTCTTATCATCTTTTGTAGGAGTATCTGGAACTGTTTGGAGATACCTCCTAATCTATGTATTGCAGAATCCAAATACCTGAACAAAAATTTTAAAAGTGCTATGCAGGATTTTTCTTTGCTTAGACTGATTAATACCTTACATTTGGAGAATGATTTCAGCATCTCACGTGTGGACTAGAATACCAATAACTGAGGAGTGATGCTTTCACTGTCTTTCAGTGAATAGCAGCAGCCTGAAAAATCAAAGCATCTGTGCTATCTTCCCCATAGGAGTCTGTGCAACCACTGTGGAGTAGTTTGCATGCTAAAATACATACTGCCCAAACTGAGTGAACAATTTTTTAAGTTGCCTTCATACATATTTATATGAGTGAATGAATTATTAGAGTGTCTTACTTCTCTTTACACTTGATAGTTGAAATTTATGCCTGTATGATCAGGTATCCGTTACACTCTTGACATTTCACTGCTCAGCCATTTTCCCAGAGGACAATTTATTTATTCTTTTTATCTGCTTGTTTGTAAAACTAGTATAGAAGGGAGTTTTACATGAGGCAAAATGAGGTTTTGGCTGCAGGGAGGAAATATGGAGCATAAGAGAATAGCTAGAAACCCTGCAGGCTAAGAGGATGCTCTGTTTCATGGTGTTGTTACTTCCTTCAGTGGTACATCAATACTATATTATGTCGGAAACAACCCCTGCAGTTTCCCAGCCAGAGTGTTTTGTGAAGTCTCTGAGTCAGCAGATAATGGAGACAAATTTGGGATTTGAGAGAGTTCTTAAAAGAGACTTTCTTCTTCCTTTCAAATTGACACAAACTATCAACAAAGCTTCTTAACACCACATTCATGATCTTTCTATATTTAATTCCTTTTGTTCTTATTCAAGTGTTATTTTTGTAACACTTTGTTTCAGTCTGGTCTGTTTAGGTTTTTATACCATTCTCATCACTATTGTTTCTGAGTGCATTTGAATACTATGTAAAATGACATGACAAACATCTGTCACATGTTGCTCTTTCATCCTCTCCACAGGGAAGAATAATGCCTGCAGTGCTATATTTTTGTAAGACTTTTGTTCTGTGTTTTTCCTTTGAAGCTATGTACATATTGCTCTAAGTTTATGTCAGAGCAGGATGGTTCTAAAGAATCTTTTGTATTGGAGGAACAGGAAAATCTGAATGTCTTCCCCATAAATATGGGAAAGGGTGGCAATACTCAGCCTCTTGCTCTCTACCTTTGAAACCTGCTGATATTTTTGTGGGTTTTTCTGTGGTGTGTTAAGAGGTTATTGTGGGGAAGCTAAGACAGAGGACATGGTTTTCCCTTTGTTTCAGCATCAGATAAAATCAGTATTTGTCCTGGTTTGTGTTTGTCCTCCACTGCTAGCTTCTGTGAGACTTCTCTTGAACAAAGCCTCTCCCCTCACAAGTGACAGGTAGATAGGCTGCAGATATGGTTAGACACCCTGAGCACTATTGAAGCACAAGCCTTCACTGTAGTGCTGACATGTTTTAGGGGAACATCTAGTAAAGGAAAGGGAGATAATCATGACCTTCTGCATACTCTGCAGAACAGCGTATGGCATTATGTCAGGCAGTAGGTAGAGGCAAATAGTCTTGCAATCAGAGTTGCTTGGAGGACATCTCTGCTACAATGTCTAATTTGGTAAGAGCCTGAGGCTGCAAAGTAATACTAACTGGCAGCAAGAGGTCACTGCAAGTGACTTCCCATGCTCTTAAGGCAGCTGGTTGCAAAACCTGCTTGTTCAGTTCTAGCCAGCTACTCTTAATTGGCTTGGAAGAAGTGAAAATGGTTGCTTGAATCTGAGATAAAGAAGTTTCTGGAGTGGGCTGATTCTTCCCTCCTCCTCCCTTTAAAAAATGTACAGAAAATATATGGTTCAACTTTAACAGAAACATATTTTATTTTTCTGACCAGTTGCATGATTTTAGAGCTACATTTAAATGACTTTCTCATGTCCTTTGTCTTTTTTTCCCCCAGGACTGTATAGGATGTACTCTATCAATACTCATTTTTGTGTGAAAGTTACTTTTACTCAGTAAGGTGTTAGGTGACTGTGGTGTCACGGAGGAATTGATGCTGGCTGTGGATTTATCAGTCTACATTCAGCTGGGTCTGGCCTTTCTCAAGTTAACTCTTGTAGAATGTCTTAGGATTAATAGTTTTTTTAGCTTTGGCAGGACTATTGCCATCACACTATTGACTCCTCCTCATACTTGTCATGTAAATAGAGATTTTTCATGAGGCCATAAGTTCTGGGGTTTTGGTGTGGTTTTTGTTGGTTTTAGATCTTTTTGACATATGCACCATCTTCATTTAAGGTCCTTAAGGGACGAGAAGTTCGTGACAGGTGAAGTGCTCCACTGTTAATTATTCAAACTCTTAAAAAACCTTCTCTGTTTCTAGTGTATGTTTCTAGCTTCAGCTTCCAGTTATTGAACTTTATGAGGCATTTGAATGAAAGTTAAAGAATTTTCTAGCATCAAAAATAACCAAGTACTTTTATCTGGAGAGGAAGACTAAATTGCTTCTTAACCTTTTATGTACAAACTACCTAAACTTTAATAATACCCATTTTCCAGTTCTCCAGTTGTTTCTGTGACTCCTTTTTAATTCTCTCTAGTGAAGATAGAATGTGATGCTAGTAGTGATTCTGAGCACTGTTTGATTATTCACCTTGGTTCTATACATTGATCAGCTTCACACTGGATCCCACTTACTTATACACCACTTACTATAACTATAAATCTTCTTATTCTAAAATACAGAGAACAATAGATTTATGCTCAAATAGGCAATAAAACTGCATGAACAGAGCTATAAATTATGAAACTAGGCCTTATCTCCTTACTTGCATGCCTGAGAACGTCTGTGTATCATGCAGAATTACTTTTAAAGTTGTATGACATGTAAAAGTAACTTTTCTGACAATTGCAGTGGGGGAAAAGAGGCAATGGTCAAATATCTGACATTTCTTTGCAGTGGAAAAAATAATCCCATGTTAACAGGCGTCTATCTCCATCCAAAATCTTAGAAACCAGAATTATGTCATTACTAAGTCATGCCCTTTAGTAGTAAGCCAGTCATTAGTGGTGATTTAAGCCAGTCTTAGGCATAGACAATTTTGTGAGGTATGGTAGGAAAGGAAGACAAAATGGTATTAAGAAATTGATGAAATAATTAATGAATCAACAAGTATAGGTAGAGCTCCCAATCACAGTTTCCTTTTCACAATTTTGGGCAGTTAGTGAAGCAGTTAGTTTGCCATAATCCACTCAAATGCCACAAGTAATAGAGAGAAAAGGAAAGGTGAAGTCCATCTTCTTCCCAAAAGGACAAGATTGGTCACTCATCCAAGTAATGGAATAAATACACCTGTCAGACTGCTTAAGAAATCCATACTGTAATTCTTGGATTAGGCTGGTGGTGTCTTGGGCTTCAGCCTCAGCAGATCAAGCTTGGTTATGTAGGATGCTTTGAGCTGCCCTTTTCCCTGAGACAAAGTCAACAGCTTGTGTGCAGTCATCTAGGGCAGCTTTGCATAATGTGCAAGTATATGGCAGGGTTTTTTTAGCTATCCTGGTAGATACTGTGTGATCTGATCTGATAGCTTGCATAGATACACCTTCTGGCTGGCCAGCTTGGTGGTCAGCCATGCAGAGAGTAGGTCTAGATTACCTTCCCACGGCCAAACACATCAAGATCAAATAATATAGAAGCAGACACAAGGGAGGATGGTAGTTCAGGGAAAAGTAGGTGAGTCTGCTGTTCACTGGGAGTAAGAATGGGCAGGTGAGCTGCATTAAGGTAGGACTGAAAAGAGGAAGAAGAGAAAATGTGATCAAACGAGTAGTACTTAGAAGAATATAGAGGGGAGAGGGGTGATAGTGGGGAGAGACATGTGAAGAATAGTGGAGATTTGCAGAGGACAAGGAGGGACACGTGAGAAGGGGGATGGTCAGATACAGCATGTAGTTGCAGGAGGTGGAAGTGAACCTCAGTGTTAAACTGGAATCACTAATGACCTGCTCCTTCGTCTGATCTGCACACCACTCCCCTTTGACTTCATTCATTCAGCTTACATACCAAATGGATGTGATTTGCTGGGAAAAGTTATTTAATCTATAAAAAAACCCAAACAATTGAAGAAACAGACTATCAGGAAGGTGCTTAGAGAGTGAAGAATTGTTATGACAGATAGGAATACAGTGGCTTAGAAACGTAAGAGAAATTTATCAACATTGTTTCCATTTGTAAAGTTTTTACTAGAGTGCATGTCACTACAACAAGTAACAGTAACATTTTTGTGTCTTATCACAGTAATACTCTGAACATTTATTCTACTGAGCAAAGAGTAAATATAAACTATAAATAACTTAGGCTTCAGACAGTATGCTTTTTTCCTCCAGGCTTTTCAGATAAGATGCAAAATTGCCTCAATAGAGCCGTTCTGGAAAATGGCTGACTATTCTTAGTTCCCTACTTTCTTCTTCTGAATGGAGTTTGGCAGTACTCTATTCTGTTGTCTTGGGTCTACTGATCCTTGAGAATGAAGTTTACCATCTGCATTGTGAAAGGGAGACTTAGGAACCTCAGGGCAGAATCCACAACACCCTGTGTGTTGCAGGGTGGGAGATGCGTCTGCTATCCTTAGCATATCCACCTGCTGCTGAAACCTGCCCATCTCCTGAATGTGTGATGCAAGTAGACAGTCAAGAGGCAGGAGCCATGTCTTTGCACAGCTGTTTGAGGTAAGGTGGTATGTTCTGCCTTTTAGAAGGTGCCTAAAGAAGGGTGGCATTTACATGTATGTGTATGTGTCTCTGTCTGTGTACATTAGCCTATGTTATTTATATGTAACAGCCCATGAAGTGAGAGGCCCAAGTTTCAAATTATCTTCTCCCTAATGAGATCTAACCCCTCATTTGCTACCTTCCAGGTAGATGTCCTCAGCTCAGATGCCAGACGTGCTTATACAGTGAGACAACACTCTACACAGTACTTGTGAAATTATATGACTGTGAAGAATTGAATACTGGCTGGTCTGCTTTCTCTTTGTGTACTTTTGTTTAATGTTGCCTTAAAGGGTGAAATCTTTGGAGTTAATTTGTCTTTTGCAGTTATCACAAACAATGGGGGTGTCATCCCGGTTGAGACCTTTAATTCTGAGTCATTTTTTGCAAACAGTAAAATTTGGTTGGTATACAAACTTATCAAAAGCCTAAACTTAAATGCTTTAAGACCATCCAACCCACTGTACTGGATATAAATCAACAGAAGAAAAGTATTTTACTAAATTCTGTGTGATAGGTGGTTGCTCTTTTGAGATTTGTGAATAGGTCAGAATTTGCTGAACCTAATTTGTCATGGATTAGACAGACATAATTAACACAATATCTATGAGTAACCTAAACCTATGGTTCTTGTGTCCTTTTTTATTATTATTCTTTAGCAGATCACCAAGGAAGTATCTTGCTGTTATATGTTTACGATGAAGCCTTTTGTAGTGTTCGCAAGGATTGCAAAATTTAATTCTGAGTGAATATGTTTTGCCTTATGCAATTGATGTTAAAACATTCAGCAATCCTTTTTTCCTTTGAGAAATGTCAGAATGACAGTCAGCTCTGTTCCTCTTGTTGTGTGACTTTCATGAGAACTGAGGTCACGCCACCGTTCACTCTGGTGACTTGCTTTAAGACTTATGCAGAACCTTGGCCATCAGTGGCCAAATTCATTAATAATCTTTCACATTCCTCTGGTCTTACATGGGGAGTCATTACTGAATGAAGCTGTGATGAATCATAATCTGTTGACATTTGATGTGGTCTGGTAGGAACGCTGGGGAACTGTCTTAAGTGGTGAATTAGTCTTGATCTATGGCTGATATCCCCTGAATTTGGTAAATAATTGGCTTGGGGCTAGCACGTGACTTCTAATAGCATTCCATACCTGGATTAAGGTTTACAGTAAGCGGGCTGAGCATGCTGTATGTTTGCCGTAGTTGTTTTCTGATTTGAATAAAGCTCTATAAATGACAGAGAAGACACTCTCCACTGGGGGACAGCCACTGCCATGGCTGTTAGTGAGCTTTTGTGGTGGAGAAATACCTGCCATATTTCAACACACAGTTGCAGAGTTTACTGGGCATGCCACGTTTTTGTCAATAATAAAGTTGTAGCAAGTAATTAAGTTCCTACTCCAAAATTGTGATTACTGTTTAAGCACCAGATGATTCCTATATGGCACAAAGAATTATGGAGATTAGCAGTTCTGAACTTTCTTAATTTTCAGCAACTGTGAGTTCTTTTGTAAGTATGCCCTGTACTGCTTAGTGCACAGGCTTATATTAGGTCAGATTGTGGAATATAGTATCTTTCACTGTGACAATTAAGCAGTGTAGAAAGAACTTAGGATATCAAGAAAATTGAGGCTTATTGGACAAAGCAGTTTTTAATACTGCATACTGCAAAGCGAAAGCACATGAATGACTGACAGAACACTGAGATTCAGGTCCAGTTTCACACCCATATCTTTTTTTTTGTGGGTAATGCAGCTTTTAAAGAAAAATGAAATAGCTTAAATGTTATGCAGCCTGACTGCACACCATTGTGGTTATAGTCTGTCTGCTTAGGCAATAAGCTTCTTAAGATACAGGCTTTTTGTTCACACAGCAGCTACCATTCTGGGGGCTTTGATCTCAGGGGGGTTTTATGCAAGCACTGTGAGGACTACTAAAACTCCTTCCTTCCATGACACCATAAAATACTTTTTGCTGAAAGTCTTCTATATATAGAACTGTGAAGTGTTTAAAAATTAGTTCAGAAACTGCCCTGTGTGGGTGTGGAGTGTCCTTGTATATTTTCTTTTCAACTGGAATACACCTGCTTGGTTTAGCCTTGGTTGATTTAGTTTTTTTTTCCTGTAACTGAATCTTTATTTCATAACGCATTCATTTTTGAAAGTTAATCTAACTGTTTAATTACAGTTTTTAATTCAGTAGCTTGTCAAGAAAGAATTCAAATTACCAAAAAAATAGTGGGCAGCATTGATGACATTGTACTGGTACTTCTGAGGAGCTAGAGATGCTAGTGGTGAAAGAATTGGCATACACTTTTTCATTGAATGGAAAAAAAAGCTTTTGTAGTAGTAGAATTGCAGTTTGTGATTATCCAAAGTTACACAAGAGGCAGGACTTTTAGGGAGAGGTTATCAGACAATTATTATAATTATACCAACTAAACAAAAAGAAGGAACTAGCCAGTTATCTGTGCTTTGGGGACACAGATCCTTCCTCAGGTCTGGTTTTGTATATTTTAGGGTTTTTTTTAGCCTATGTGAAGAACAGACACAGGTGTTCTCTGGAACCAGTTGTTGCAGGGTCATCTTTGCCAAGTGAGGTCTTGAAGACTACCAGCAAGAGAATGTAAAGAGGTAGAAGCGTGGAAGGTAATGTCATCAGTCTTTCAGCCTCATAAACATCAGGCTTTTCCAGGCAGATTTGGTGATTCAAACCACTTACTTGGTCCTCAGAGATCACTCACAGCACTCCACTTGGGACTTCTAATGGCTCAGAGTTTGGATAATCAGATGTTTGGGGTTTTAAAGGCAACTCTGCAGCTTTCTTACAGAACAGGGTAGACAGAGCCATTGCTCTATGTTCTAGATAAGCTCACACCAGAGGCATGTCGCATCCCTGCAGTGCTTGTACAGCTTTTGAACTCCTGTATACAAGTGCCAGTATCCAATACTGGTTTTGTGAACTTCTATTTCTAAATATTTTAAATGGCTAATCACAGCTGTATTTGTTGCTGAATGAGCATTCACTGCCTCATTGTAGCCTTTAGAAATAGATTTATCATGCAAATGCTGGTAGAATATTAAGTATAGCTGAAATAATGGGTAGCACTGTAATATCCTTCCCTAAGAGATATTGTGCCACAGTTGGTCACAACAGTCCGAAAACAGAATGATTGTTCTCAAAATCAGTAGCACACCCAATAACCATTGCTCATCCCTTATCACAAGGGACACTTCTGTTTTGCACAGCTGCACTCTTTCTTGTCTAGACTTGACTAGTCACATGCTACATTATATTTGTGCATTTTTTTATTTGTTTATTTGTATCACTCATTTTGTCATATTTTTCCACTATCTATACTTACCTAAGAGTAAAACACCTATCATACCACATTACATCAATTGCCTGCATCGCCTGGAATCCTGCTTTTGGCAGTGACTAAAGGGGGTTTTTTTAGGAAACCAGTTTAAAAATATATGTTTAGGTACTACTGCAATGCAGGTGCAGAGAGAGCAGTGGGAATTCTCTCCAGACACCATCCATGTAGTCAGCTTACACAGCAACTAATTGGCTGCTCTTTCATTACCTTGAATTCCTAAATATTTTCTTGATATTTTACAGACTATAACCCTCTGTCTTTTGAAGCACAAACACAACACCTCTTTTGAATGACTTCATACTGCAGTGAGTTTCACTGTATGGGACTAAAAGCTGCGAAGCCTTATACAGCTCTGAGAAACCATGAACTCTTAAAACTTTCTGGGTTGTGACGCCTTGAGAGGAAGGGGTGGACATTTTTCTACACACACTGGCTTGCTTTCCCTTCAGTGAGTATGAGGTTCTCATTTGGCAAAATGAAAAAATGAAGACACTGAAAAGTTCAATATATACAGCATGCTTTCCAGGCAGTGTTTATGGGTCCAGATGCTTACTCGCTTGTGGGCTTTTGTGTTCTCAAGTCTAGGAAGTACCCTCAAATAGCAGCTTTGGAGGGGGCTCATCAATACTGGTACTGGACTGCTTGTAGTCCTTGGTGGAACAGAAGGTCACAGTATTCCCCCTTTTTAAATTTTAGTTGTTGTTGTTGCCTTTGAGGAGGAGGGTACCATTTGAAGGAGATGCCTTGTCACAGACTGGTAGTTCTAACTGATGTTGGAGACAGTTTAATCTGATGAGCAAATGGACAGACTCATGGGCCACTATTATAAGGCAGAGAAGACTAGAAATCTTGATATTTGTAGTGCATTTCAAAAGACATAAGCTGATGCTATAGGTATTTTTTCTAAATCATTTTGTCTTTTAGAACACGGAATATTTTTGTTCTCTTTCTCTCTGTCATCAGCCAGAGGAATAAAGTCCAAATATGGCCCCCTGATGCATATAATTTCTCTGAATTTAGGGCCTCGCTTGCTAAGGACGGCCAGTTTCCCAGTCTTGTGTGCCAGGGCTGTGCCTGATCTCATATGGTCCTAGTGAAACAAGGATAGCCTGTATGAAAATTTATGTATGGGGCAGTGAGCATGCTGGCTGCAACAAGAGCAGCTGTCCCATTTTGAAATGTCTTTTCTTTTTGCTTATCAGTGTCCTGTTGTGGTAAGTAATCCGTGGAGTTAAATATTGGTTGGCTTTCAGGTCTACTCCTTGCCAGTGATTTTTCTATAAAAGGTTTATACAGTTGCCTTGCACTTGTCAAACTGAAAACCAAATGTGACAACAAATTAAGTTTTTTTGCAGTGTACAGTGTGTGACTGTTCTGTGTAGTTGGTGTCCTTTGGAAAGGCTCTTAGCTTTATGACTGCCTCAACCATCCTCTGGAGTTTACATGCCATTTGTCCCAGGGTTGGGGGACAGTTTAGGGATGAACTGTTAGTTTCTTAAAGAGACAAATGGGGAGTTTGGCATGGGCTGGGGGGACCTGACTCCACAGAAAAGCTGCTGTACTGATGAAAGAAACAAGTGTTAGCAAATGTGTGACTGGTATTTTCTGGGCACTTGGCAGGCACCTGGGACATTTGCTGCTGCTTCTTATGTTGAGTGCTGAGTAATTCTATAGTTCCTCAGAATCCTTGGGATAGATGAAGCTTCCCTAAGTTGTAGCTACAGAGTTCAAACAAGAATTTTCCTACTTCAGAAAAAAAAAAAGTTTTGGATGAGCAGACATGAGGGGACTTTTACTTTGGTTAATCCTAAAAAAGCTGTGGTCCATTTTCATGGCAGTTAAAGAGGAACAGTCTGTTGGCCCAAGTCTCTTCTCCACACAGTGATAGTCTGTATCTGTTTGTATGAGAAAGACAAAAGTGAAAAAAAAACAGAGGAAGGACTGTTTTAAAGACCAAAGTAGGAATTTGAAAGGAGTGGAAAAACAGATGAGCCTGAAGTTGGAAGATAAAGCTGATGTACCATGCTGACATCGGGGGATCTTGGTGATGGACAGGAGGCTTTACAGATCACCCCTGTTTGCAGGTGCTGCTTTACTAGGACTATGTCCAGGGTTCGTCCTGGGCAAGGACTGGAGTGTATCTCGCATTCAGATAGCCCCAGCAGGATTTTTAAGGACTCTTCATTGTCTTTGCATACATTTGCATCAAGAGTATCTCACAGGCAATGCCATTCAGCAGAAGCTGATGACTCTTTGAAACTCCTGGGCACTATGGTCACTGGAAATCATGCGTGCTGCTTGTAGCATTAGAGAATAGATGGCTTTGTCAGTGGTGAAGGAAAGTGCTTTTATTCCCACGTAGTGGGAGTTTCTGTTCTGAGGCAGGAACAAGGTACAAGTCTGCCTCAGGAAGTACATGCTGGAGCTCTGAGCGTGTGTGAGAAGTACATGGTTTTACCTGTGGAGTTTGTACATTACCATACGGATTTCTGGAGGCTGAATGTGTGATGGGTTTACATCCCTTATCAACTTAATGATCATCTGTTTCCTCCAGTAGCATTGAAGAGGGAAATGCATCACATTTGTACCCTTGCTTGTCTCTTGGCTTTGCACCTCTTCAGTGGGGAATTAAAATCAGTACAGCAATGGCCTTGCAACCCTGACATAACTGCTGACAACGTAAGAATTTAGAAGCCCTTAAAATAAACCCAGTGTCTGTCACTGCAATGCTGATGATTGTACTTTTCCATTTTCTTGGCCCTTCTTGGAGCCTTTAGCTCCCTTCTGCTTTTACTGAACCTTACAAGTATTCATCTGTCACTGCATGGTAATGCAGCCAGAACGGTGTGAAGGCAGGAGAGCACTGGCAAACTGAGCGCTTCTTGGAGGATAATGTGATTATGTGTGAAACAGGCAGATGCTAGGAGAGCTGGGTGGAGCACGCTGAATTGTGGAGTCTTCCCTCTTTGATGTAGTACTGAGACGCAGAACATAGGGTCAGTGGTGTAGAGGCAAAGTGTGCAACTGTAACCTGCAGCTCCCCTCTACCCTCCTTGGGAGGCCGTACCTACCAGTAATTGTATCTACGAGTGCAAGTCCAGGCAGTTAACCCTGCTGTGTGGTGGCACTCAGTCGTGCTTGGTAAGGATGGTAGAAATTTTAGAGAATGAGGTAGATGGTAAGTTTTGTTACCTTTTCTGTGTCAGATTTGTTAAGGCGAAGTGACAGTTTTGCAGTCATGAGCCTTAAGTTTTGAGAATAATCATGAGATGCATAGGGTCAAAGTGGAGCCTAAAGAGCTTCAGCTGGGATGGTTGGGAGAGGCCAGCTTAGTGTTCTCAGGGTGTTCAGTTAGACCCAGCTCTTCCAGTTTCTGATAGAAAGTCTTAAACATTACTTCATGCTGAATATTTAATACTTGCCTATATACTAAAGGCAGGTAGTTACCAAGTCTTTCCTTCCATTTAAAGAAAGTGGCTTCATCTTTTTAACAGGACTGAAAGTGGTACTTTTGGGATGTAGTAGGTAACCACAGAGCAAGCTAACAAATTAACACACCTATGGGAATGTAAGCATATGAGTCTGAATTATTGCTGGCATAGGCACTAGCTGGTTCTGCTGAGTCAGTGTGGTGACGACTTCAGATGTGTACATTCTAAAGACCTTTAGATGCTCTTTTGGTTTCCTGGTATAAAATAAGATACCTGTGAGATTTCAGAAGGCTGTGCAGTTAAATAGCATTTCCGTGGCTTGTTCACTTGGGTTTATTGAATTGCCTGTCTGTACAAAGTAGTAGGACTGCTGTACTTGACAAACAGAGTTTTGAGGACAGCCTATTAATAGCTGTTGAGTGTTTATGTATAGCCTTCCTTATTGATGTCTTCTTAAATGTAAGAGTGTCCAAGTACTTACTTGTTTTTTATAGATGATTATAAAGATATATGTGCAGAAAACATTGGTAGGGGGCCAGCTCTGAGATCATTGTGTAGTGTGGCTGTAGTATCAGACCAACAGTTTTTTTCTGAAGTGAAGGAAGAAGTTCTGGCCAGATTTGTACAAGATAATTACCATGAGAACAGCAAAAAAATCTTGGGTCTAAATATAAGGATAGTGATATTGTGCAGAACTAATGACTGTTCTTTACAGCTAATTTTTCTAATCAAAAACTAGACTCAGAAAGGGAAAAAAAAGGATAAAACCCAGTCCTGGGCACTGGTACATATAAACCAAAAACAAACTTGTAGGTTGAAATTCCTACAATCTCCTTGTACTCAGAGATACAATAATCTGGATCTACCGTTTTTCCCTGGGTTTGTAAATGCTGTTTGGAGCACCTAAATATGGTTCAGATAATTTACTGCAACGATTCTGCTAATTTTCTGGGTAAATATTCTGTGTCCAGAAATTTCCACACAAGCTAATTTAGCTGACACCATGAGGAATTGGGGAGCCAGGTGGTTATAACTCTGGTCTGTAATAACTTTATCTTAATCAGACTGTAAATAGAATGCTTAAAAGTGAGAAAGATTTTCCCTTCTTGTAGATGCCCCAGTTAGTCCCACCTTAGGCAGCCTCAAGGCACAACATGAAATGGGAGCTTCCTGAGTTACTGAGTTATATTTACTTTTAAACACATTCATAAAGAACTCTATAGAAGATCCTTCATTTGTGCTAAAAAGGAAGAGAAGTCCAAACGTAAGGCTCTGCAGAAGATCTTACTTAGGGTACACTCAGACACAAAACTTCTATTTCACTGCTCAGTGACCCTGATGCTCTGAGGTGCTGAGTACCTTCAAGTTCCTTTGCTGTCTGTAGGAAAAGACCACACCTCTCAAGATCAGGCCTTTAGGTCTTTGGTATCTGCACACTCATGGTGTCACTGTATGTGCAATGAGATGTATATTTATGTTAGTGCCAAAAAACTGACACTGTAAGTGTCCTGGAAATACTTGTGATAGAGGCTGAAGGAGTTTTTGCTTTGCTTGCAGGGTAGAAAAAGCTTTACAGCTTCTTTGGTATTTCCTTTTGAGATATTGTACTAATAATTAAGTCTTTCTGTTTCTTTCTGTGCTTAACATTTTCTAGCTTACAGCTGAGTCACTGGTGCTAGTTATTTCTTGGAGACTGAAGACTCCTCCCCCCATTTCTTCTTCTCTTAAAGAAGAGAATTCACAGTCTTCAGTCATCTCAAGAGTTGTGATTCCATGTTTCCCTGCAGTGCCACTATTCCCCCAGAGCCTCCTGTGGTGCTGTGCAGACTCCGTGGGTCTCAGCCTGCCTGTGCTGGGTCAGCCTCTCCCACTCTGGCACAGGCTCTGCAGCTTGTCTAGGGTACTGATGCTCAAAATGGGGACTGGAGGATTTGGTCACTCTACTGAGTCAATGTTCTCTGCACTAATCTGCTCTTGATTTCTGTTCTAATATATTTTCCACTTTGAAAGGCTGATTAGTAAGTATGGCAATTCCTACTACTAATTCAGTGACTTTAAACAAATACTAGGCAACTACTGAGACTTTTCTCAAGGGAGAGTGTGCTTGAACCCTGAAAAAGATATATATTTTCCCCTTCAGAATTTCCTTTTCCACATATACCTCTGCATTTATGTATTCATACAGCCACCACTAACTGTATTTTTATTGTTGGTTCTTTTTTTTAACCAATTACATATTCAGTTACTGGAAACAAGAAGTACATCTGGACTGTAACTAGCATGATTGTAGTTTTATTGGTTAAGTGTGAATGTCTATATGCAATGAGTTCATATTCCTTGAATCTGAACAACAATATTACTTGCATTAGTGCATTATTTCATGGCCTTTCAGAATTAAATGGAGAAGACATCCTCTCAGGAAGCTTTAATGCCTTTCCATATGGAGGCAGTGCCTTGTTATGCACATGATGTTTGATTTCTTTTCAGTTATGAAATTTCTTACCTTCTGGTTTGTGTTCCTTTATTCCTTTTCTTTTCTATAAAGGAGCAGAATTAAGCTTATTATATAAGGGCATAGTTCTTTAACTCATAGTTGTGTAAAACTCCCTGTACAGAGATTGTTTTTCTTCTCAGCAATGTAACTTGATGGTTTTATAATACTGGAACTTTTCTTGTTCAGTGGGAGAAGTTGTAAATACAATTATTTTGTAACAGGAAAACAGATTGCTGTATGAAATTGGAAAGATTTGCTGGAAGGCCTATTTCTGTTCTTGGAATAACAGTATATAGAACTATAGATTGTGTAGTATAAGAATTTCAGAACACAGAGTAACATTATGAAAAATAGTTTGTGTGTGTGTGCTGGATGTGATTAGCTAGGCCTTTTCTGGTCTAGAAATTAAATTAGAATTAATAAACATAAATGGAGTTGTCTGAACTGTAAGGTTAAATTGAAAAACTCATCCCAGGTTTACTGAATCTTAATTTGATTAAGGTCACCTCCTACCTCTGTCAAAGGACTTGATTTCCTTAACCTTAAAGAACTGGCTAGGGTTCAGATGCTGGGACCCAAAGTAAAATCCAGTGCACTAAAATCCTCAGAAGCTAAAAACTCACTGATTCACACAGAAATACAGCAAGTTTACTTTCCAGGGCTGCACAAACTAGTAAGCATCAACTTTTCTAGCCAGAAAGCTCCCTGGATTACTGGTAGGAAGATTTAAGCACTTAACTCTTGCATAGACTGTATTTCCAATTGAATTTAAGGAGGGAATCATTTATACCTCATCTGTGTCCTTCAAGAAGCCCCAGACAGTCAAGAATTCAAACGGCTGGTTTAGGCTGAATGCCTGTGCATCTTTCCATGCTGTCTCAACAGCACTTGAAGCACTCAGCTCCTGTGACACATAAGGGTGAGGGCCATATCAAGGCTGGTGCCATGATAGATCAGCATTTCTTCTAGTACATCCCTAAATACAGCTCTTGATGGAATGATACTAGCCATGCAGGGTTCCCTCACTCTCTGTGCTGCTGTTCATGGTGGAGGTTTCACCGGATGCAAAATGAGGACAGACAGTGTTGCCAGAGCCAGGATGAACATTCAGGTTGAGTGTTGATCCTTTGGGTTTGAATGATCCTGTTAGGAGAGGAGTCTGTGACAGAGACATTTTTGCCTTTCTCCAGTTATTCAGCAGTATTCTTTAGAATCTTTGCAAAAGCAGAATGTGAATAAACCTGTGGATTTGTAGCTCTCAACCCGTGATGCACCACAGCCATTGCTGATAGGAGTCATGGTGCGATAAAGCTTCAAAAAGAGTTCCATGCCAGGCATGTTTTCTTTCTTGTTGTTGTGAGTATCATGGATTAATTCCTGTGTACAACATACCACAATCCACTTGTAATTCAGCTGAATTTTGTGTGTTTCTACTACTTTATCTCTTGCATTGTGAGTATTCAGTTGTTGGCATGACTGTAGGCACTGAACTGGTTTCTAAAGTGCTATGGTGCCTCAGCAATTCAATACCAGGTGTTGTGCTTCATCTGTAGAGCCCATATTAATTTGAAATATCCCATCTATAAATGAGCAACTTGAAGCCTTTTAACTTATATTTAACATAAGAAGTGTTGTCAGATACATGTCTCCTACTAGAGGTGGAGAAGAGCTTGCTTTTTTCAGTCTGCTTCTAAATGTTCTTAATTAAACTCAGTGACTCTTGCTTCGAGTCTGGTAGCACATGTATGTAATCTCAACAAACAAGCAGGGATTCAGACTCTTACTTCAGCAGAAAATTAGAAATGTTTGATCCAGCTGAGCAATGTTCTCAAGGTGCTGAGAACCCTTAGCTTCTAGGAACTTTAATGAAATTGAAAGCACTGAATTAACTAGATTGACCTGGCATGAATTAATCAAGACAACCCATAAGCCATTTAGCAGAGTAAAAGTGAGCAGTATTTGAGTGGTCAGATATCACTGTATAAGACAGTGCTCTAACTCTCAACAGGAAGGTTGTGTATCTAGGGAAATACATGATGATTTCTCGCTTGATGGATGAGTAACTTGCAGGGTGATGAAATACATGGTGAAAAAGACTTTAATTTGAGCCAGTTTTAGAAAACTTATATTTTTTTTATAAGCAACATGTATTATTTAGTTAATTGCTACTTTAGTCCTTTTTATGGATACTAAATATGGTAGTTTGAAAAGTGTGTTGGAAGTGAATGTATGTCCTGTTCGTCATTGCCATGTACACTGTAGAACAGGAAGATGGGGGCAAATACACCTTTTTAGGTTAGAAGCTACTGTGGGAATTCTGAAGCTGTTAAAAGAAGATTATTTGTTTCTGAGAAAACGATGTTCTGTACTCATGAAGTCAATGAGACCTGACTCATGATTATGTAGCAAATAGCTGCAGCACTTCAAGGTATGATCAAACTGATAATAGAAATGTCAGACAAATTACATATGCCCACACCTTCAGTCACGCCAGAAAAAAGTGCCATTGTGGCTCAAACTCACTTCTATCAATGTGCTGTAGGCACTTGAAGAGAAATTGTGTTATAGTGGGTTTGAATCAGTCCAGATGGGGTGGGAGGAGGGCTAGGATATATTCTTCAATAGCTCCTGGAACTCTACCCCAGATAAGGTCACAAAGCCCATCTTAATTTAGGAACAGGATACACATTTTTAACCGAACTGTACTCGTATATGGGTTTGACAGTAGATATGCATGCTAATGTACAGTGCAAAGAAACAGGAAAATGTTTTTTTCTCCTGTGGAAGTCATATTGCGTTATAATTTTGTTTGTCATTTATGTACGTGCTTCATCACTGACAATGCAGGTTAACATTTGGATGATACAAGCTTTTCACTTAGGTGTGAACACAGACATGAGCGGAAGCCAGTGCAGGCTCTGTGTCAAAGCATCTTGGACTCCCACCTGTTTCCCCCATATTACTGAAACTGTTTTGTGTTGTTGGGTTTAGGCAGCAGTTCTTGAAGCAGTATGCATGTCTTTGGGTCTATCCATGACTTCCTTCCAGCTGTCTGACCTACCAGATGCATAAAGAGTGTATGGCCAGGTATGCTTAGAACATAAAATCACTAATGGTCCCAAGACAACCAGGAGTTAACAGGCAGGAGCTGGTTTTTGTGACTGCTTGTGTGCAGCTGCACAGGCATAGTCAGGGACTTTAAGAGGAAACACTTGATTTTTGGATTGGCTTCCTGAGTTTTCCATCAGTTTCTAAGGAGTCAGAACTGTACCTGCAACAGGCTAAGCAATTTGCCTCTTCAGAAGCTTTGCTGAGCCACATAGCAGAATAATCTCTGACATATTTTTATTGAGCTTTGTTTTATTGGGGAAAAAATACATTCTTATTAAAAGAAGAATCAGATAGAAATGGAGATTACATTGGAGATAGTATGTCCAAAATTCTGCATGCTTGACAATGAAAAATTATAACATTTTAACATATCAGAAGCTCAGTGAAGCAATATTTTAAGAGGATGCCTACAACTAGTAAGATCTATAAATTAATGAAAGCAGGTGGAAATTGGAGTGTAAAACTCCACCAAAAAAGAATGCATTTTTAAAGAAAAACTAGGATATAGGGTAGTTTATGTATTTAGTCCATGCATTACCCATGAGACAAGTATTTCTGTGAGAGAACAGGAAAATTATCTGATTATGGCCACTTCCATAATTCATTTGAGTTTATTATTTGTAAAATATGTCAGGAAGAGATGCCTTGTAGCCATTGCTTCTAATGTCAGCAAGACTAGAGAGGAAACTGCATTTCACATACTGAGGAATGCCACTTCTGAAACTAATATAGAGTCTAATGCCTTTTCACACACTAGAAAAGAGAGCAGAAACTACTGGTAATATTTCCTCACTGTTTCTGGTTTTGTTGTTAGAGAGCCTCTGGCAGCAGTCATGCTAGCTATAAAAAAATTAATAATATGGACTTAGCTCTTTGCAACACAAGCAGCAGAAGTTCTTGACATTTCTTCTCTTCTACACCAGATATGCCTTCTCTGTTAAAAATTAACCTAATCCTGCAGCTGAATCATTTGTGAGTTTGTATGCCTTTGAGAGTTCTGCAATGGCAAAGGAAAAAGAAGAAATCAGGGAACACAACAACAAAAAAAAGCAGCCAGCCTTGACTGAGCAATCAGTTTCTCTTCCTCTAAGACTGTGGGAAACTTTTCAGTTAGCTTTAGTGCTGGGATTGGAAGCAAAATCCTTGCTATAGTTTTGCTGCTTTGAAGACTGCTTTATCTTCATCAAGATTCTCTCAGGAAACATGAAACTCCAGAAATCTCTTGTGTCCTCATGACCTTGTGTGTTGGAGCTCCTTACCTTTTACATCTTTCCCCAGATCTACTCAGATCAGCAGGGATTCTTTACTCCTTTCCTAGTGTCTGGTCTGTATGATGATCATGAATCTAGCTTGTTGCTTCTGAAGCTTTGTCTACAAGATATAACTTTGCTATCACCACTATGTCATTGTCAGTTCACGGTGTGCCTTACAATACAAATCCAGTATTACAAAGTAGCTACAAAAATTCCAGAAATAGTTTCATGACTTTTCTTCTGACCAGGCATAGCCATTCTGTCATCCACTGTTGCCATAGCAGTTGCCGCCCTAGTCATGGTGTCACTGCAGCAGCAGTGCCGAGCAGTGTTAGCACACAGACACAAAGATGCTGTGGATCTTCCCACTGCAGTCATCTGTCATGGATGGCTTATCTCCAAAGCAGCACGTGTGATGCCTGAAGTGTCTTATCCCATTCCCACCATCATCTGCAGTACTCAGCTGTGATGTTACGTGTCTGGCCTCAGCTCTGATTCTTCATTCATGAGCCCTTCTTCCTAGGCTCGACAGAGAGACACAGACATCATGGAAAATAATACCGAAAAAGCAAGATACAGTTTTCTTTCATCTTAGGAGATTTGTCTGGAAAATTCAGAAGGAGACAGCAGAACCCACACTGAACACCCATATACAAAGTACACTCTCTGTCCTTATGAAGTTCAGCTGTTGCCAGTGAACATCTACCCAACTTGTGAGGTCTGAAAACAGATCACAGATCTGAGATAAGATGGATGACATAAAACTTAATATTAGTTGTTGGGTACAAATAAAGGAAGCTGTCTTAGAACTGAGAACCCATTGCTCCCTTCCTTAGTCAGGTAAACATTTACAGAGGTTGAGCCCAGTCAATATGTGGATTCTTTTTCTTATCTTTTCATCCTTTTACTCATTTGATAGGAGAATTCAGGTTTATCTGAATGAGGCAGAAAAACCACGAGAATTGTCATTAAAAGAGTGGGAGAACTTTGCCTGGTGTACCATGTACTTTTCTTTTGTATTTCAATTATTGCATGATTAATAAAGTAGAAATTTTAATTGAAAAATGTTTTTTGTAGTTCGAGTATTCATAGTGGCTTTCTCCCATGTATTTTTGTTGTTGTCAGAGGAGGTATTTGAGCAGGATTTCAAATTTGGCATTATGTTTTATATCCAGTGTGACTAAGCCTTGCGGAAATACATTATCTCAAAGACCTTTCCCCTCCTTTGAATTTAATTAAAATTAACTGATAGGCTGAAATATATTTGTGCAAAGTCTTGATGTACAGTTGGACAAGCAACATGGTTGCTTAGGCTTCATTTCCTTAGTCAGGTATATGACAAAGTAAAGTGTTGAAGGAGTCCTCCAAGGTACACGGGGACTAGTGCAAGAGGAAGAGTGAAAGTTTCGTCAAAGCCCACTTCAGTTCAGTATTTCACATTGACACCAGCTGATACCTGACATGAAAAAAGATATGGTATTTGTGTCATTACTGAACTAATTTTGGCTTCATACTGTACTCATCAAGATAAAAGGAAGTACTCTGAGGATGTCCATCACTGTAAGAATGATGACTGCATTAACATAATGCGTTTCAGCTCAAAGCACTTTACAAACCACAGACCTTTACAAGCTTAGGCCTCACCAGGGTAAAGAAAAAATAATGGTCATATTACAACACAGTGAACAGCAGTGGGAAGACACAATGCACAGAAATGTCTTACAATCAAAAAAACCCTGTATAGATAAGAGGTGTGCTTTATGGTCTTTTTACCATTTAATATTCTGCTTTCAATTTTCTCCCATGTAAAAAAAATCATATTCCATAAATGCCTCATCCAGATTTTACCTTATTGGTTGCAGAATTTGTCCCCTTATTGACTTCTTGCTTAAATTTGCTTTAACAGTGGTTTTCTTCAGCAGTCTAGCATTTACTACTCTTTTTNTTTTTTTTTTTTTTTTTTTTTTTTTTTTTTTGTGAAGATGAGATTTTCAATTGCTAAACTGATGGTATGAGCTTACATTAAGGGAAGTCTGGTCCTGTGTACTTAAGATATATGAAATCCTTCTAGGAGTTATTTTTGACACTTTGATCTCTCAAATTCAAAGCTCCATGAAAAGTCTGACTGTAGTTCCGACACTTTCCTACTCTAACACTGAAAAACCGTGAGAGTGTTCTGAATTTGAGGACTTTACACTGTTCATACTTTGCTAGCCATGCCTGATGTACTTAAGAAATGAAGTGGTAAACTCCTGCCTTGATTTTGGGGGGTGGTGTGCAGAGAAATACAAATTTACTCTTTAAGATTTACATTTAATGTTGCTGGGAAAGACTATTTGGAACACTTAGAAAATAGAGCATCTGATACAGAATATAATTGCAAACAGCCGTACATGACATCATTCTTTTTTATTTTTAATGCTTACCTTACATTATTGGATTTAACCTGGCCTGATGTAGTATCTTGTTACATACATGGTATGACACATAAAATTAAAACCAGTTCCATTTTGCATCCTGATCAACTGATAATAGTTTATTTGGAAAATGTAATTTGAAAGCAAAGTAGCATGGCTTGTTTGTGAAAAAGATAAAATTATGTTTACTTTCATCTTTTATTTTATGAAACTCAAGAACAAAACCAAATTGCAGTACTAAAATGGATTTTAAAGGCTTCTTCGATATATACATTGTTTTCTAATTTGATAATAGTTATTTTGATCTGTAATATAAAAGACCTTCATTGACATGAAGGAATTTTGGATTGAATACCTTATGGAGTTGTTGCCATTAGAAATTTTACACATCATTTAAATCTATGTGAAGAAATATTGCATCATCAGAGTGTAGCAATGGAATCTGGCCAACTAGATTGTGTCTGTCTCATCTTGTACTCTCTCTCAACCTTTTTAGCTTGGTGACCTGTACTGAAAGTAAACAATTTTCACACTCCTCTTGCTTTAGTATTAAAATAAGAACAAAAAAGGCAGAGATACTAGCAGTGATAAACTTGTGTAGTTTATTAGTCTGTCTGTGTTTTGAAAAGCTAATGCATATTATTCAACTGTGAAGGGTAGAAGCTTTTTGGAATAAGCTTTTCTATTCTTTATACTGGATCTAGATATCTAGCACCTTGCAATCTCTCTTAATTGCCTTTGTGAATCTATAAAGACTCCTTAAAACCTTCAAAGTTCATGAACTGCAGCTGTCCAGTATATGTAAAAATAATATATCACATAGATGGAAAGAATTAAATGTTCAGATGGCTGAGTTACATCTTTGCAACAGAGTCTGCATAAGAGGATGCAGAAACTGCCAGAGACCTAGGCCAGTGTCCAAAAATAAGTCAATAAATTGTTCCCAACAACTGCATCTTAATAAGGATAACCCAATGGAAAGCAGAACTTTCTGGTTTATGAGTATATTGTGAAGAAATTTTCCTTTTTTATTGAAATTCAAAACCACTTTAACCCAAGTGTTTACCCAGTGACGGGGAGAAGTTGTGAAACACTAGATTTTTCATGAGTCCAGCCCAAAATGTTTTAAGATTAACTGGATTCTGAAAGCAGAACATGGGCTTCAGCTTTGATTTGGTCCTCTCAGAGTGATCGTCATCTTTGGTGACTGAGTAGCGTAATGTACAGGCAATAAACTGACAAATAATGATGTGTAGAAGATGAAGAATTAGTTGCATTGTCAGCTGATAGCACCAGGAGGCACACTGTTGAGAATATAAATAAAATATTGTAGTCTTAGTGCAATGTAACCTCAGTTGGCTTTGTATGTTTAAATATCAATGGAAAGATAAGAAAGATGGGAAAGAGTGGAAGAAGAGAGGAAAGAGATGTTATTGTCATTAGATTTTCTTCAAATTGTTCCTAAAAGACTGAATTGGTCTTGTCTCTGCAGATTATTTAAAAAAAAAAATACTCAAGAGCCAGAGATGTTTCACTCTGTATCATGCTCCATGACTGCTTGTGCCACATGGTCAGCACAGGGCTTCAGTCTATTTCCATACTCAGACCATTTAAAATATAGGAGCTGTGACTCCAAGACTACAAAAAGATTTGCACATATGATTTTGCAAATTTTTGATGGTTGTTTTGGGGAAGTTTTAGACAAAGAAAAAATTGTCTTCAAGGCCATGTTTCCATCTTTAACTTTTCTGTGACCTTGGTGTGGTTTCTCTAGGTGATGTGGGAAAGGGACTCAGAAACACAGAGACAACTCTCTTTCTGTACACGGAGAGTCCTTTCAATATAGAAGGAAGTTGTTCCGGTCTTCCTTCTAAGCACGCTTACATCACCTGTGTAGATGGTAAAATGTACATTATCATTGATAAGCACACTAGTAAATTTCCAGTGCCAGATCTGAACTTTTATTAAGCAATAGATAATCAGAAGAGATAAATATTTCCTCACCTCACTGCAGCACAAGACAAAGGTAGCTAGCATTACACAAAATGAGCACAAAGAGAAGGACCTTTGCCTGTTTCTTTAACTGCTTAAATTACTAAGAGTCAAAAACTCTTTAAAAGAAAGATATTTTTTCTAGTTTAGGGTCAATAAATATGACCAAAAGAGCCACTTTTCAAGTGATGGATCTTTAGAGCTTAGCATAAAACCACAAAAAAAGCAATTTATGCTGTTGGCTTCAACCGTAATTTTTTTTCTTTATGTGCAAATCAGTCTAAGAAATTTAATACATAATTCATGTATGTGACTAAATTTATTTAGTTTGATGGCATGGGAAGATAATGTCTAAATAGAAAAGGATGTGAAAGCACAGCTACTCTGTAGGATCGTAAGATAGGATTCATTATCTTAAAATGTATTCTGTATGTTGTCAGTGAATGATTTAATAAAATGCAGCTCCATTGCCAGTGTTCTTAATGCCACACAAGTTTTAAAAGGCATTATCTGGCTAAAAGACAGAGATGGCCTTAGTTAGATCTCTTATTTAGATGTTACCTCTGACAGTGAAGAGAGAAAAAGCCCACAGACTTTTAAAGGTTTTTATGTTATAGGAAGATATTTAAAACCATTAATTTAAAGCTGAGAAATTCCACTGGGCATGGGATGTTGAGATGATACATAAAGGGAACAACTTTGTAATTTAAATTCCTACCAACTGTTATTATTTCGCCAGTAACATTTTCAGCCTGTTTCATATAAATTCCTGTCTTCCATAGTTCACAGTAGACTAAGATGCGTCAGAAATTCCAGCAAGCCAAAGACACATATCTAGATAGAAAAGGGTGATGTTATATATCCTACGCAAAAAACACTTATAAAAAATCACAGTCAAAGCAGCTCCTCAGTGGATGTCACAGTTAACACCAAGGGCTCAGAGATTCAATCTTTATTCATTCCTAGGGCTGCAACCCCAGTAGTCATCCTGATGTCCTTGTGAGCTTAGACTTCCCAGCACAGACTGGGCAATGTGGTGGAGAATGCCTGAATGGATGTTGTGCAAGCCACCTTGTGTTTGATAGATGGAAAATCCTATTTCTCAAAGTATTCTCAGCTTCTCGTTACCAAAGTGATATCCTGATAGTCTTATCCACATCAGGTAGAGCTCAACTGCTTAAGTTGTTTGAGCAAAACAAATACTGATAGTACAAGTCAGTTGATGCAGGACAGTGGCGTATAGGGGAATGTATGAGATACTTCCATGGCCATTTCACAGATGATAAGAAGGGCTGTTCATTTATAGGGTTGTGGTCTCATAGTTTTGAGGTGTTTCATGCAAAATTTGGCTAAGGTGGTGTTAGGTTTTTTTATTAAGGAAGTTGTTTGCCCACAAAAGATACAGTATCTTGAAACAGGTCTGTTTCTTGCCCGGTGCCAGTTCATTGTATCCAGAAGCTGATAATCTGAGCTGAAAATACAGAAGTCAACATTATTTAAGGCTGTTTTGATCTCCATGACATTGATGGCTGTAACTTCTTATCCCAGTAGTGTTGTCATTGAGGGTGCAGGAATGACCTGCTGGAGAATTTCCAAATAGACTTGTGCTTGTGATTCATTATTCATTAAAGGAGACAATCTGTACAGTGTTTTTAGGGTAGTCTAGTGTGATGTGCTACTTTATTCCTCATCCATTGTTCTCTTTTCTGCTGATTAGAAATAGAGACTGGGTTTTCTTGGATAGAAGGGCAGATTGTCTATAAAAAGGACAAGAATATGACCTAAAAAAAAAAAAAAAGCTCTTGTTTCACAGTGAGAAGTTACAATGTAGAATGAGCTTAAATTGACACAACACAAGCCAAGTCCCCAGTATGCAGATGATTGCTTACTGCTACTCAGTCAACCTCAGCACCAAGGCAGTAGGCAGAGGTGGTCCTGGGATGGCTTTTCTCATTGCCCTTGGGTGAAGGTCAGAGCCCCAGAAGATCATGCTGGCTTCCTTAGGGGAGGAAACTCAGGTGATTCTGAATTGGCAAGGACAGAGAACATGCCTTTTGGGCAAATCTCCTGATAAAATAAGCTTGATTATTGATGACGATGTTGATGATTATTGTGATGATAAAAAATGAGTAGTGAAAAATATTACTGAAGAAACTACTAAAGGCAGCAGAAAAACTAAAGTGAAAAAGATAAGGGTGTATTTTCCACAATTATTGATGTTATTCTGGTGTCTCTGTTTTGTACTTGAATATCCCTATAACAGACATTTTAGAAAATAGCTGAAGAAGGACATTTATTCAGTAATACTTATGTATCTCTCAAACAAATGTAATGAGCGACGGGAGTCAACACTTTATTCACTGTCCAGAATTTAAGAGAGCAAGATACTCAGTTTATTTTTGATTAATCATGTATCCCAGTTGAGAGTGATAAATGCATAATTTTCACAGAAATATTTAAGGCTTGTGCTCTATAAATAGTGAATGATGCTGTTGAATGTTGAATTTTGAATAATACAGATCTCCTTTTCTGAAGTATAGACCATCTGTGACTTTTAGCAAAAGTCCTTATTTCTTCCTTGTAAAGACATTAGTTCAACAAATTATGTATGCATGTGCATAGTTTTATGTGTATGGATTCCCTTACAGATTTTAGCTTAAACTTTTAAGCTTTGAAGCTTTAATTTATTTAATTACATTACTGAATTAAGGCCAGAGTTGTTAAAAAAAATGAATTGAGATCTTGGGGATGCTGTAACAGATGAAAATTTGTTAAGTCACTTATTATGGCATCACTCACTACCCATTGTTAATTTGTATTTTATTTACTGACAAGCACAGGATAAAAGCCTCTGTACCAGAAGTGGAACATACTTTGCTTTGCAGTGGTTCCACTGTGTACCATCCAGGGAGGAAATGAAGGTTTGGGGCATTTTTCTGTGGCAGTGTTCTCCTCTGTCAGTAGAACACAGGATGTCATATAGTGACAAACTTGAGAGAAGGAGATACAGTCTATGAAATGAGGGAGAAAGCATTTACAGATATGATATGTCTTTCTTCATCCTTTTTAAAAAGTATTATTATTATTATTAATATTATTATTAGTCAAAAAGCTCCCTTTACTTTTTCATGTCTGTAATTGTAAATAAATTATATATGGGCGGAAAGTAACTCTCTAGGGCCAGGTCTATAACTAGGCAACATTTTTATGTCAGAGGAGTTGCAGCACAACTTTGGTATGTAGAGGTTTAGTTCGTCGGAAGTGTCTCCTCTGATGGAAAGCAAAAATAAATTGCCCTGAAAAGTTTTGTGCCCTTTGAGGGTCAATATAATCCTGTCAATATTCAAAATGTATTTCAGGATTGGTAACATGACTGCATTTGATTCTGCACCAGATTCCTGGTTCAGTGATCAAAACTTCACAGTCTGTGTCATTTTGAAGATAAAATAGTGTCTCTCTGGACATCCTGTCAAAAGTCTAGTGAGATGAAGTGCTGAAGCTTTGACTGGTTCTTTACTTGTGCTTTGACTTCAGAGTCCTCTGGGTTATTCTTTATTAATCTAAAGAAATCACACCTTCTGGCTATTTCACATTGTTTGAATTGCTAAACAACCGTGGCTGCTAGATTTCTAATTCCAAGGGAGTCCTCTAGAACATATGAATGACCTCGGGCAGTACTGCCAATACTGCCTGAAAACATTCTCTGGATTTAGTTAACTTAGAGGTGCAGTCAGTATTACGCAGGCTTTTTGTGGGAATTACTTTGGATGCAGAAAAGACACTACTGTGTCTGTAAAGACTGCTACAGTATTGTGACTTTTGGGGGCTCAGTCCTCTGTTCTGGGTTTGATCCTCAGTTCTGGGCTTAATCTTCAGTTCTCTATGCTCTTGATCCTATACTAGAGAGGTACTGAAATTAATGACTGTTTCAGATGAGCTATAGTCACTCGGTTTCTTGCTGTTGAAGTATTATTGGATAGTCTCCACATGGAAACTCCAAAACCCAACTTACAGGTGTCCTGGGTTGAAAAATCCTTACAGAGAACAAGAGAGTAGGTCACGTTTTAATTAGCTTCTTACTATATGAGTAGCACACAGAGGCCTTGATCTCAGTTACTATCCCAAAATACCAAGCAAATAATAACAACAGTAATTGCTAATGATTTGTGGAGTCTGGAGAATCATCATGGAATTATTTGGGGAGTTTTATCTTTATATCACTGTGTTGGCTAAAAGCTGCCAGAGCCAAGCAGGAAGACTTAGTCCTCTTCCTACTGAGTAATTGGTTGGGCTCTTTCATTTGTATTATTTCACTGATGTGCTTATTGAATGTTAAAGTTACTTAATACTTTAGAAGGCAATGTATTTTGTCCACATCTATTCATCCCAGAAGGCTGAGGCTTCAATTTCCTTCTTTTTATGCTACTCAGTGCAGAATAAAAGCAGACTGGGGAAGAATTCAAGACAGTGACAATACATATTCTCTTGAGATTAATTGTTGTCTCAGGTTGAAGACATTTGGCTCAGATTTCTTTGTTTTAAAGTCCTTTTTTTTAACATTGAAATTATAGTGAGTAATTCTACCCTGATAATAATGTCTCTGAAAATAGCTGTTATTTCTTCCCACTTTATTAGCAGTGACTCCTGATGTAAAACATTGTGCAGAATGAGAGATTTTCAACACAGTAGGTTATTCATTAGCTGTTGCAGTAGAGGAGCTTGGGAGAAAACTGTTCCAAACTACTGATTATTTTATGTTTTGAGTAAAGTGATTTTAATGTGTTTGATAAATCCCTAGTTAATCTGAATATTTTTTATCCTTTTATAAAGGATTTCTTAGGTACATCTTGTTTAAAGGTAATATTTGCAAAATCTGGAAAAAGCCTTCCATTCCCTCCACCCTGCTTTTGTTTCCCTAAAGCCACTGTCCCAGCCTTAGGTCCTCCTTGTTGTTTACTTTACTCCAGTGGACTCTTATCCATTGGTTTGGTGTTTTGCTTTCTTCATATCTGCAAAGTCTCACAGCACAAACTTTTCTGTTTTCACTAGTGCCAGTTACTCAGTTGTCCTGCTGGTCCTAATGGCTCAAGTCCTCAAGTTCTCCTGACAAAGCCTTTTAAAAAAAGAGTTTAGGTCAGTCAGCTGGAAGCAAACTGAATGGCAAATTTCAAGCTTTTTTTTTGTAGAAATCTGGAGCAAATCACTCAAGTCAAACTGCAAATCAAAATGATGTCACAAGTAAATTAGTATGGGTGTATCTGGTAATGCGTGGAGCCATCTTGACACACAGTGTTTCAGATGGATTTGATAGTCTGCACTGAATCACACAGTCCCATGGATGTTTCTGGTACCTAAGCTGACTTAAAGTTTCTATGTGTGCATCTGTGTGATAGTAGAACAGGTGTATCAGAAGGCTGGCAATAGTTGTCCATAAGGACTATCAGAAAACTGTGGGGAAATGCTGTCCAAGGTAAAGATCTGTTTCCTGTGACAAAAAGTAATTATTTTTCATTAAAAACTCTAATGAAAATGAAGCCTTCTATTCTGGGAAAGGATCTGAAGGGCTTTAAGAGATCATTCAGAGCGAATGCTTAAGCAACCAAGTCCCATCTGGTGAAGCCTATGAACTATTCAGCTCACTAGGAAGACTCCATCTAGCTCTGCATTGACTCTTTTGATTAGATCACTTGACTATAACAGAACTGTAAACACATGAAAGTTGATTCAATTGACCTCACACAAGTAGCTAGAGCCATTTTGTTGCTTTGGAATATCTGAAACATTGTGAGATACCTGTGTGGGCACACAGATATGACCCATGCCTTCCAAAGCTGAAAGCCAAGTGGAGTTACCATAGCACATGTCAGAGACACCAGACACCTACAGGTGATAAAGAGAACTCTTTTGAAGAGTTCTTTTGAAAACTCTTTTGAAGAGAACTGCAGAGAGTCTGCAGTGATGTTGATAATTCTGTACTGGGTGATAGAAAAGTATTGGGTAATGTAGAAGGTATCTGAAAAATACTCAAAAGACTCAAGGAGCACAGAAAGGTATAGGTGGGGAAATCCTCTGTTGACGCCTAGTGGAGCATGAATAAAGATTTGCATTCATTTTGGCAGACGCAGTATTCCACGTGACAGTGCTCTTTTGACTCACAGGCAGCTGAAATAGAAATACATGGCAGTTTTAATTGCTCAACACTGCAAGTGATAATTTAAATATTGAGGTCTGTTGTAACAGTTTTTAAGGATGTGCCACTCTCTGAGTGCTTTGGATTTTAGCTGTGTGCAGTGTAGTAGACTAATTCTCAAGGAAAAAATAAAGCTCATCAGACTTCTGGTAGTTTTAGATATTGGCAATTCTCCAGTAACTGTAAGCATGATGTTCATTTATGCAACACCACAACCCTGATTTGAGGTATTAATAATTTTAATTAAAGGTATTATTTCAACTTAAACTCACAAATAAGGATTTAATGAGGAAGTACTGTGTTTACTTTGACATCAGTGTTATTACTGAGTTTTCCTTTCTACAAACCATTCATCTAGAGGAAAAAAAAGAGCACAATTGATGGAGTTCTATTTGTCTATACTGTTTTTAAACCCAAGGAAATTGTAGTTGGGCAATGTAAGATGGTCCCTGTGAGTGTGTTGGGTGGCAACACAAGCACTTTCTGTGTCTGCAGAGGCAAACTGTGTTTAGTTAAGTGATACTACTTACTAAAGAGTCTATGGCTTTCACTGACATTGTTTTCATTTGGTGGGAGACTGGGACTTTGTAGTGCCTTTTCATAACTCTTCCTATTCATTAGCCTGAGTTTTCTCTTGTCAGCTTTCACACAGGTTGCTACTTAGTAATCATTTCAGTGATTATGTTATTGTGGAAATAAGCTGATTCTGTGTGACCATAGTAAATATCATACTCTAGGAACTGAGGCCTTTATCTTCCATTTCAGGTTGGTGGCTTCATAGTCCTTTGTGGTTTCTCTTGCTTTTACTGCATGCTGATTTTTGCTTCTGCCTAACGTGTCTTTCATTTGGTTGAGTGGATACCCACTGATCCATCTCTGCTGTTCTTATGCATACTCCTGACTCTCTTGGGTCAGACCTGCTGACTGATTCAGCTTATCTTACTTATTCCTGACCCTTTAACCCTATCCGGTTGCATGGTTTGGTTGCCTGCTGATCCTGCTCAGTTATTTTCCATCCTGCCCCAGGACTGTTCAACACCTGGCAGATTTTCTGTGGCCATATCCCATCAGAGTTCAGACTGTTGACTTTGCCATTCACTTTCTACTTATTTGGTGTTTGGTTATGGATGCATATCTCTTGCTGCAAACTCCTGCTTTGCTTGTCATTCCCTGACTACTGATGTGTCTTCTTATCTCTGTGTGGGTCTACATTATGTGTCCATTGTAAGAAGCAGTTGGTTCTCAGGAGGAAGTGTGTGGACAGGATCAGATTTTGCTTAAAAAGGCATAGACAACTTCACTAAGAAATTTAAGAGAAGACAGACTGCCCAAATGAATGCTTTACATCTTAAAAAAGACCCTTGAGAATCTCAAGTCAGGAATTGTATTTATACTAGCAGTGATAAGTGGTTTAGAGCTAATGCAGACCATTTGTTGTATGACCTGCTTACATCAGAAGCCAACTGAATTTTTTCTGGCTTTTCCGATCTTAATCCTGGTTTAAAATATAGACTTCCAAATATTGTATGATGTCATATCTCTTTTTACTATGATTTCCAGGAATAGAAACTGGAAATGATATTTTAAAAAACATTTTTCATAGTCAATCTTTGTATACTTCTGTGTTTTCTGGAGAACTGAGGTAAATCTTTTCGGTGTTGCCTACATGTGTTTTCAAAAAAGACGTTTGGTGTTGAGCACTGAGCTGAAGAAGAATCTATCCAGCTGTTTCATTGCCTGCTGTAGATGTCTTTCTGTAAATAGATATTGATTATAACAGGAAGACTTTTAGAGAAAACAAATTTAAACAGCCCAACTCTATTATGCTTGCAATTATTTTGAATTTTCTGCCTTGATAGTGGTGCTGGGTGTCTGGTAGCATTTGAAACCCAAATTCAAAAAGACTTGCTGGGTTTTATACCTGCACCATTTTGCATCCTGAGATTTGAAGGAGTCATTTTTACAGAAATTTCTAGTGCAAGCGACATCAATTCCCAAACTGCATAAAATTTTCTGTTATGTCATATCTGATTACTTTTTATTTTCAAGCCTAAAATTTTAATAGTTTTACTTCCCTACCTTCTCAAAACACTTTTATAATGAAATCTCATGATATCCTCAGCACCTGGTGACTACAGTGTGTTGCAAACGTATTTGCTATATACGGATTACTTATTTATGAAACATATGCCCAGTGTTTGTCCAATACTCTGACACACTTCTCAGAAGGTAACATGCAGCACCTGTTCTTGGTTAAGGAAAATGTTGTTGATTCAATCAGAGACCTATTATGGATCCCTCTGCATCACACCCAAAACTGTACTGCCTGAGGGAAGAAAAGAAATAAACTGAGCAACTTCTACTGAAGGCACCATTTAATTGCCAAGTGCCTGCCTAGCTGTTGTGTTGTCCTTAGTCAAATCCTTCCTCGATTTCCCGGCATGCAACTGCGCAGTCACAGATACTAGCATCTACTAGCTGCTTATGAAGCTAATCATAAGTTCATCCTGCTGTGTTCTTCTCACAGGTAATGGAGATTTCCATTATTTCCTGTCATATAGTTAATATGATTGTAAAATCATTCTTTTAATCTTTTTTTCCTATATGAGTCCACAGTACTTAATATGTATAGGTGCATCCATAATTGATGTAAATAACTTTCAATAAATTTCCAGCTTGCCACAAAAGGATTTAGTTAGCTTGATCAGAGAGCCTCTGATTTCATTCACAGGAAGTATTTACCTATCCATCCCCTCAGGGTATGCAGGAGGTTACTTTAGGTAAGAGAGCAGTCTCTGTGCAGGTAAACTCAGGATTTTTCTCTACCTTGAGCTGACACACAGATCATCATCTCTGTGAAGAATTCTCAAGGACTTGTGGAACTGGGAATTGCTGTCTCTCTAATTTTATTCAGGATCTTCTGCTAGTTTTATAGCCTTATTATCCTTTCCGTACCAGTCAGAAATAAAACAATCTGGCCTTTGATTTTCAGTTAGAAGTTATTCAGGAGCATTTTTTAAAATCTACAGGATTTTGCTAAGATTATTCTGAGAAATGTTAACTATTCTCAACATCAGTGCTTTTACCACTAAATGGGTATAGAAATGGAGCTTTATTTAGAAAGAAGGCTGTTTGCAAGCAAAATAGTATTTACCAGATAATTGTCTGTGGGGCCAGCCTGGTATTATATATGAGGAGCATAGCACACGATGAAAGTTAATCTAAGAAATGTTTAGTCTAAAGTAATTAAAACTTGTGTTCTTTTCTTTACTGGGCTAACTGTCGTTGTTGAGAATATGTTAGAGATTTTCAGAGAGTCTTTTGTTGGTTTTGTGCATTCCATTTTATATTTGGAGTTACTCTTTTTTTAGCTTGCATTTTCTTTATCTAAATCCTTTCCTGGCAATATTTCCCTTACTAGAAGGTTAAATAGCCTGCTGACAGTCTAATCCCACAATAGTCATTGACTCCATCTGAATTTTCCATCTAGAACAAATTAAAGGTGTTAAATACTAAGTCCACAATAATATTTTTCAGTATTGGCTTGAAGTGTCTTTGAATTAGATGCAATGAGCAACGCTGAGGAGGCGACGGAGAAAAAACTGTTCAAAAGTCAAGGAATGTAATGTACAAATATGAAGGACAAAGAGTCTGCATTAACCAAGCCTGCCAGGAAATGATCCTAAGCCTAAATGAGCAGCCAATTAGAGCGGTTTGTTCTCACATAAAGAATAAATGTCATATTATACCATTGATCCAGACCTTAAACACTCATTGATTTTTACAAGGTGTTTCATCTGTAAAAAGGTGGTAAATGATAAAGCTTTTAATGAAAATTCATATGAAGAGGATAAATGAAGGTGTAATCATATTGTGTCAAACCACTTGAGAAGACCTGCTTTTTGGGAACTAGTACATTATATTGGCACATGTTGTGTCCAGAGCTGGGCTGCCCAATACAAGAAGGACACTGATTGACTACAGCAAGGTCAGGGAAGGGCCACTGAAACACAGAAGGGCTTGGAGAATCTCTTACATGAGGAAGACCTGGGGGAACTTGGACTGTTCCACCCAGAGAAGAGTCAGGTGTATCTTAGCAATGCATAAAGGGAGGGGGTAGACTTCTGTAAGGCAAGATTAATTTTATAGATTTTTCAGATTTGCATGTACTGCTAGGAGAAACAGCTTTTTCATGCTCAGATCCATAGGTTTTGTGCAAAGAGAAACATCCTTGTTTTTCTGTAGGCTAAGTGGTTCTGAAGGACCATAAAATATATGCAAAGAAGAACAGACTTTTCAAAGGGAGGAAAACACCAAGAGTTTGTTTTGAGAAAGAGGCATTCTTGAAAGACTGTGTAACATTAGTTCAAGTCAAACATCTGCAGAATTATTCTCTGCAGTATATACATCTGCCTGCATTATTCTCAAAATTTTGTGCAAATACATCCAAAAACTTCGAAGAAAGTATAATTAAATTTTTATTATATATGTTACTGTGGAGTAAACTGAGTCACATAGAGTACAAGGAAACAGTTCAGCAAAGTAGTGGCATACAAAGAAATAGAAACTTACCTAGGAGGTCTGGTTTCTAGACTCTTGACATAAGAATCCATTGCATTCATTGTGAATTACATTGTTATGCAGTGAGTTTTGCAGTAAGGAAATTTGGATGATTATATTAAATAAATCAGAAGTTGATAACATGCAGATTAAGTGACATTGTAGAGAAGAAGGCTTTTGCTCTTTTTCTGTAGAACAGCTGGTTTTAAAGGGATTTAAGAAGGTGGAATCACATTGCAATTGAAATTCAGTGAATCCAGGATCCTGACTCTCAGTAGTGCTTTTGAAAAGTGCACTTTCTATGTCTAACAACACACACTTCTGTAAACTAACAGACAAGTAGCTGGAAAATGGCGTGAAGAAAATGTTTGCATAAAAATGAAGTTGGGCACAGCTGTTCTGAGAAACCACGAAGCTAAAATAGCACAGGAAGTTGAAGCAAGGAAGTCTTTTATCTTTAAAATATAAGCTTACATGAGAAGAGATTAAGGAGAATAGTTGTGAAAATGAATTAATTTAGATGTGAGCTATTTCCTGGTTTGGACCTGGTAAGTTATGGTTTCGTGAATATTTGTCAAAGTTACTGTTGTGAAGCTGAGCTGTTGCCTTTTCTTGGAGAGTAAAACTTGTCTTCTTCTGTATTACATATTCTCTTTTAAAAAATGAAGAGAATGCAATGATTAATACATATGCTGCTAAGTTCTCAAAAGCTGATTCAGCTATGGAACAAGAACGTTTTGCTTCTTGTGAAAAAGTAATGAACTGTATAAATATAGGAAACAAAGCTTAAAGTTGGCTGAAAATGATGAACAGCTCTTCTCTTTGGAAACTTAATCTTTGTTCAGTTTCTTGACTTTTAGGTAAGAATTGCTTTTCCACACTTGCTCCTGCAGTATCACATCTATTATGGTGCTTGTGGTCTTATGGAAAGAACAATACCTTGTCCAGTTAGGAGGTGATGCACTTGAAAACAATAGAGCTGCTACTGCAGATTTAAAGCAAACAAATAACAAAAAGGCTTCTCATGATTTTCCACAGTGAAACAATAAAGCAAAACTTTTGTTGAAGGCAGTTTGCATATGTATAAGAAAACTATGATGAAAAGTTTCTAAATTCCAATTACAGAAAAAAACCTCAGATATGTGCTTGATCTTGATTTTTAAGAAGCCAGTATAATCATGCATTAATTAAACTTGCAAATCTATTTTTTCTTAGATGTTTTTAATTCTTGGCAGGATATTATTTCAAATTAACATTCTGCTTTTGGGCAAACTAATAGCAGATTTCCAGGAGAGGGTAATTTGCCTTTTCATAGTTTTGAAACATAGAATAAGTGTATTAATTTTTAGATTGTCCTGAGCTTTCTTTGTTTTTACTAGCCTTCAGGCATATTGTTTATGTGGCTCTTCTAACAGTTGCATAAGTAAAGCTGAGCACATAATTCTTTGCAAGGTAAGAGCCTAAATGATGTCTTAAGGTTGTAGATAAAACTGATCATCCACTAAGCCTCTCGATTCCTTCGTCTTAGCATGAGTTCTCCAAAACCAAATTATTTCCATCCTGTTTGAATTCCTCCCTACAGAATGACATTGTTCCTTTGCTCTGGAACTGTCCAAAATCAAAGAATTTTGAGTATGTCAGGGAATTCTGAACATGGACTGTTGGCCTCAGCACTTTTTCACTGTTAAATTAGGATAACATTTTCTGTTTTTTCAGGCTGCAGGAACTGACCTCAGAACTGTATTGGACTTGACTTTGTTGAACAGGTGTTGTAATGAGATGATAAAAAATCTAATTTGTTCCACAGAAGAAAGGACAGGAAAGTATTTTATTTACAGGAAGGGCATAACCACATCAAACCAGTTTGATGAAAACTATGTATTTCAGAAAGTTGCTACTGAATAGAGTTAGGGCTTGGGCTTTTAAAAGACACATCTATAAGCTGGTATGTCAGTGGTTGCTATAGGCATAGTGACCCACTGAAAATGCTGCAGTCAGAAATGTGTGGCTAAGCTCCGAAAAACTGGATGGAGAGAACTGGAAGCTCAAAGATGCAACTTGAAAACCTGAAGCTGAGTGAGAAGTCACCACAGGTTAGCTGTTAGAGAGTGTACCGCAAAGGTATCTGAACTTCTGCCCCATGGCAAGAGCTAATCTCTATTTGATCTGGCAGTGGGATGCCTTTGTCCATGGAGAGAACAGAGTTTGGAGTCTAAGCAATTCCAGACTTTTTATGTGGAATAGTTGGTCTGACCTGTAGTTGAATAAAATGATATCAGTATGTAGTAGCTTCTGTGAATAAATCATAGGGAAGTTCTGTTTTATATATTTTACACATAAAAACATACACTACCCTTATTTTAGTGCAGCCTATGGCAAATCTGTATATTTTATGTTAATGGATTCATGTACAGTTTACATGTTATTATTTTATTGGTCCTTAAATATAAAAATATCATTATTAGATGTTTTCTGCTTGTAAATCCTTTTCCCACAGTGGGTAGTCTATTTTGCCAATTTGAGTTAAATCAACTGCATCAGTTGGAAATCTAATCCATTTTAAAAACAAACTCAGAAGGAGAATAAATTATGACACCTGCTAATACCCCTCTTTCCAGTTTTCCTCTTTCTTTTTAAGACTTTTCTCCCCCCCCCTTTCTCTTTTGTTGTGCCAGGGTTTGATTGTTGGCTTATTGCTGTGAAAAGTGGCCTTGCCATCAGTTTTGCTAGGTGCAGGCTCTAAAACTCTATAAAGATGGCTGCAAAGCTTGGTGTGGTGTGCTGTGGGGAGTTACTCCTGTGCTGTAACCATAGTGCATGGTGGTCTGCCTGGAGCTGCTGTGGGGTAACCCCCTATACATCTGCATTCATGTGTCAGCACTGCAGAGGCTGCTCTCAGTAGAGATTTGGGCATTATCTTTAAATCAGCTAGCTCAGTCTCTCTGTGACAGAGCAACAGTTGGGGCAGGCTGGTTTGACATGCTTGTGCCCTTGGAGAGCCTGGACAGCAACTGAAGGAACTGAATATGGAGGGAAGCCAGACTGCCCAAAGGACCAAAATATGCAGAAAGCTTTAAATTAAGGGGAGAGGGGAAACATAAATACTTATGAATAAACTGATAACTTCTTTGTTTGCTTATAAAATTCATTTCATAGCACACTCCCAAAGTGCATCATCTTCCATGAGGCATCTAGAAAATTTGTGAATGTGAAAACACTACCAACAGATGGAAAGCTGCTACGTTCAGTTTACACAATGCTCCCTGTCAGTCTGACTCATCCACCCACCTGCTCCAGGCTTCCAGCAAGGTCAGACTTAACAGGCACTTTGCTTTCTCTGACTTGTACCAGTTTGTGTTCTCATAGAGGCATGTGGTATGCCCTCCCCTTCAGACCTGGAGGATCACTGGACTGTCCTTCCCTGTTCTGTTCCCTTCTCAGCTGGGTCTGTTGCAGGATGTCTAAAGTAAATGGGGCCATCAGTAATGTGAAACTATTGAGGCAACTGGCCAGAATTTGGGTAGCTGATAAAATAATGTGATTTCTTTATCATTAGTAAAGTGTTTTTTCACTGTCAGAATACCTCCTCACCATCCTCCCCTCTCTCTTCACACACATGTACATGTAACCTTTTGGTAGGAGGCCTCCCTCCTGTTTAGCATTTTGGAGGCAGGACAGTAGCTGAATCTGCCTGACACTCATTCACAACTCCACTGCCCCAGTGAATCAGCACAACCATTCGTCTTGTTCAGCATCTTGCAACAACTGCCGTTCCTCAGCATGCAAGATGCACAACTACAAGCCTTAGTGGAGACATTTCTTTTAACCCCAGGCATCATAACATCAAACTTGTCCTTTAGATATTTTTTCCCCTTGGCCAGAAGAATATTTTTGTTTCTCACATGCATGCATACCTCTTCCTGTTTCATTAATATAAAGGTCATGAATTTTTTGCTTTTTCCAGATCATCTCAGAAAACATTTCCTGCCTATCTCCTCTGACAATTAATCAGTAAAACCTTGTTCCTATGATGCATTAAAAAAAAAGCTGCCTTCAGCACTAAAGTAATGATTAATTTATGCAATGTTTGAATGATTTTCATCAGTTAGCAGATACAATGATTTGATCTTCCTGTATAATGATTTCATTTTAGGTATCTAACTTGCAGAAAGAACTTGACAGATCTGATGTGAATACTGTTTTTTTATTACAGTAAATCACTTTGTATTCAGATTTTTTTTATATTTTGATACTTGCTTGCCTTAAAAGATAATTGAAAATAGTTCTATTTTTTCATTTTGAAGTTTCGTTCTTTTAAATGAGTCATTGATGAACCTGTTAATTCCTTGATACAATTCAGAACCAGTCTATTTTAAATAACCAGCTGCTTCACAAAGAGCATAAATGCCTGATTCCACAGTGAACAGTTCAGTCTGCCTACCATAATTTTGTTTTTTTCCCCCATGCATTCAACAGAGCCACTTCTGACGATCTACAGCATCCATCCTGCCTCATTTGAATACTCATTACTCTCCTTTGACTTCATGGGGGTTTTCAGCACCTTGAGAGACTCATTCAATCAGATTAAGTGACAACCACTTTTACTGAAAATAGAGGGAAATGATAGCAAATGTTAGAGAAGTGCATGGGGCATCCAGTCTGCCTGACCCTTATCAGTAGTGGGTAATAATATGCAAGCAAACACTATGCATTTTAATAATGATGCTTTTCAAACCATAGGGAACTATGGTCTTCTAAGGAACTCATGAAAAGGAACAAGGAAAAGACAGCTAATTGTCAGTAATCTCAAATCACTATACAGACCCCTGCACTTCCGTGTGAATTAAGATAATAGGCATTGCTCCCTGGAACTCTTGTGTGGTTTAAATTACATTGTTGTTGTATAAAAACCTCAAGTTGGTCTAAGAAGCAAAGCCCAGACCTCCCTCTTTTTACTGATCCTAGTGCCCAAAGCAATAGGCTAAAGTCCAGCTTCCTTCTGTGTGCTCTGCTGTGGGGCTGCATCACTCACCTCTGGCTACTTGGGGCCCCTGCCCTGCATCACAGTGTGCTCAGGAAAGCCCAGGAGTGGCTATTCAGGGAATATCTGGCAGCATAAAATGCTATACCAATTTACAGATACAGGAATACCAGTATCATTACATACTTGGGGGCTTAAATTCAAGCATGCAAGGAATTTTCGTACTAACTGGGGAAGTACCACATGAATTTGAATTTTTTTGGAAAGCAGACAGTGGATCACTGTCTAGAAATGTAAGTGGACTTTACAGGCTCACATCCCTGCTCATATAAAAACCTCCCATTGGTTTTCCCTTTAATAGAAACAGATTTTTGCAAATGGCAGTATAAGTTTTAAGCTGACCTTCTGAATTTGCCATAGAGAATTGTCAGAGGATAATTGAAAGCAAACTTGGGGTAATACATTGATAGAGCTTGCAGCCTATCTGCCTTCATTAACACCGTAATTGGGGTGTAAAGCAAACACCCTGGCTGATGATTGGCCTTTTTCATATCATACCTTCTGGGTAGGAGGCTGATCAGGACACCAGCTTCTGTTCAGAGGTGGTTTCCTCTCAGTCACCATGCAAAAACAATGTAGGTAGCTAATTAATTACTCAACCCTGTGTTAAGTGGAGTTAGATAAACAGCTAATTCCTTTATTGGCTTTATCACTTTCCAGTCCTTCTGACTCTTCATCTCTCCTGCCCCCTGTTGAAGCTGAGGAAGGTGAAGCATTCTTTAAACTTGTTAGGTAAAGAGGGAGCAGATGTGTGTGGATATCTGTGAAAGAGCAGAAGCTGCAGAGCAGGTTCTTGGGTGATTGGTAGTGGTAGAGTTACTTTATGAGGAGTGGAGCTCTAGGAAGAGCTTAGGGCTGGAGGGTGTGGAATCAATTAACTTGTATTTTTGGGTGGAGAGAGAGAGAGAGAGAGAGGAGATGCAAAACTTGTGCTGAGGCACAGTGCTTTGGAAAGGTATGTAATTTCATGCAAATTGAAAAATCTTATTTTTTTGTTTTAGTCTACTGGCAGATGAGGTTGCTGGCACATACTACAGTGCAATTATGTTCATTTTGCTCCTGGGGTAGAATTAAATGCTCAAGTAGTTATCCATATATATTTGATGAAATGCATGGAAAGGTTTGCCAAGAGTGCCTGAACATTGCTTTGTTTAGTGAAGTATTAATTGGAATGGGTAAGGTACTAAAAGCTGTCTTTGCTGCTGAGTTAAAAATAGTCTAAATATTGAAACAAAAAAAAGATCAGAAGTATCTTGAAGCTCAGCCAAAAAGGAATATGCTTTTCTATGGTACTGTCTTTAATGAAGAGAAAGTTTTGTTCTTTTTTTTCCATGCTTGTTAAGAGGTTTGTTGTTTTGGAGAGGTAGGCACTCGATATCAAGAGAAAATTAAGTCTTGATAGTTCATAAATCAGTTATTCCTAGTTGGATTATGAATACAGGTAAGTTTGTTTTAAGAATATTCTTGCAAGTAAATTTAATTCCTGTTTTAACCAAGTGTACAAAATCAACATTGAGGTGTGAGTGCTGTAATAATTACTTCTTTTCCTATTTTTCTTTTTGTTTTTAAATAGAGGCAGAACATTTCTCCCCTTCTAATAGTAAAGTAATGGGAATTTTTGGTCTGTAGATGTGTTTATTAATATTACAGGGTCAACAGAAGCTGAGCTCTGTGTGGAGAGCCAGTAAGTCAAATTCTCCACTCGGTGTCTCATTCTGGAAACTATGTTTATAGAGACTGGTCACAGAAGTAAGCTCTGATTGTAGCTGAAGAATTGTAACTTTTATTTATAGGTTACATGGATTTTAATTAGATCTCATTCAGGAATGGTATACTTAAAAAATTCTGTTCTGAGGGTTTTCTACTTCTATTTCTCTTATCCCTACTGGCCACAAGCTACTTTTTAATTATTTACCTGAGATCATAATGCACATACTGGCGGCTTCTAGCTGTTTGTGCTGTTCTTCACCAGCTAGCTCTGCAGGAGTGGTCCTGATCCCCCTCCTGATTTCTTTGGTGTGTCACAGCCAGGGAAATGCCTCTCTGTCTGCTGAATTGCAGTAGCTGTCGTAGGACGTGAAAGAGAAGTGGAGAGATCTCTGCCACTCTTTCAGTAAATAAATTTGATTCTTAATCATGTAGAATCTTACATCTTGGAAGTGCTCTTGGTGTTGGAGAAACATTCAAAGAGAACTTTGGTGTCTGATTTGGTCTGTGGTGGGGAAGCAGCAGCAGGTGTGAATACTTTTTGGTACCTAACTTGGAAGTGTTGCTATCAAGTTGGAGACCAATGTGATTATGAATCTGAACTATTCAAACCCTGTGTGTAACTCAGGTTCCAAGGAAAGGATTAGATAGTTGTCATTAGTTTGAGATTTATTTTTTTCCTGTCTTCAGCCTATACTTCAAGAACTGGAATATAATTAAAAGAACTAATAATAATAATAAATAAATAGAAATAAGAAAAAAATTATTAATTGCATTGATCTTCCTGCAAAACCTGTTCAGTAAAGTACCTCTTCATTCCTAAATCTGCTGGTGTGTGACATCTCATAACGAATGGTGTTCTTGTGTACATCTTATAAATTTTTGCTGTTCTTGTTGAACGTGTAATACTCCTTGGCTGAGAAGCTCATGGTATGAAATACTGTTTATTTTCTTCCCACAATACATCAGCACTTGAAGAGTAGCATAAACTTCAGCATCCCTAAATTTTAATCCACTGCATTTGCTTACTTCAGTACAGTTTGTATAGAACAGAGCATGAATAAAAACAATCTAATGTTTGAAACTTTGTTTTGCCACAGTTGGAGAGTTTTAGTGTTTCTCAAGCCATAGTTGCATCTCTTGCTGCTGCTTTCTGCTTCTACAGTCTCCATCTTTTGATATGCAATGCTCAATAAGGTCTTTAAATTGCAAAGAAAGCTAGGAATCAATTATATGAACTACAGAAACGTTTTAAAATGGTGAAAATTGTCAAAATGTTTTGCAAGGAAATTACTTCTAACTTTGACTTTCTATTGATGATTATTTTTCAACATAAAGTAATACAAACATTCAGTAACTTGAGAATGTATACAAAATTCAACTGCACTTGGAGAAGCCTACTGAAAAATTAACTGAATGAAAATTAGTTTCAATGAATAAATGTGTGTATGAAAAGATTGTTAAATACTAATAAAGCAATAGTATTTCTGTCTGCATCATGCCCAAGTATCCTTTAAATGTGTGCTAAATAGAGGATTTTCCAATACAGATTGTTCTGTTTGTTTTGAAGTCACTAATAGAGCTCCAGGAACATCTGTCCAATAGTATTATCTTGAAATTTTAGAGAAGATTGGTTTTCCTCTTAGCACTAGTTGAAGTAAAGAATGTGGCTTGGGGCTGAAATTAAATTGAATGGCAGGATTCTTCAGTACTCATTAAATGTTTTCTCATCAACATCAGGTTGCTGCTATGGAGTCAATACGGTGGGTCTAGCTTTGAGACTTAAGTTACAGACAATGCCATGTAAAGCACACATTTACACAGTTAGCTGCAAATAGATACAGATTTACATCATTAAAATTGGAAGGTAAAATATTTTCTACTTACCTAGGCAAACTTTGTCATGTGTCATGGTGCTACCAATATCTTGGAATCAATGTCCCTCTTACTAGAAGGGCTGTTACTGTCGTTCGCCTTCTAATAGGGAGCACATACTTATTTGACACATAGCAGTTACAGAAGGTTACTGGTTTTAGTAGATGGCAGGAAATTTCTGGGATTGAGCTGTTGGATACTGCATGTCCCATAATACGGGGTCTGAAGAGTCTTCATTTGAAAGCTGCTATATTTATACTCCAGCAGCCAACAAAATGGTGAAAGGAAGAGGCAAAGATTAACAAGTTCTTGGTCATCTTCCTTAAATCCATCCTGTGCTGTCTCTGCAGTCCCTGAAGCAAATAAACTTAAGTCCTCTTTCTAAGCCAAAACTTTCCACTCAGGAGTTAAATCAGTCCAAGGAATTGCTGGTGTATACAACATGAAGTAGCATATACAGCTGACATACAGAAATTAAATGTCTGATCCCTGAGCATTCAGCTGGGATATTTCTGTTGTGAATAGTTTATAAGACAGAAAGTACCAGTTTCAAACTTTCAGAGGAGTGCAAATCTTCCTTATGTGTCAGTGTTTATGTATGAGTAACATATATGTGTGTAACACAGTCTAGTTGTTGACTCTGAAATATTGATTTAAAATGAAGCTCTTCTATTCATTCTGTTAATTGGAATCATCTCAGTGTTTCACTGAGTTTTTTAGGGATAACTGCAGAACCTTCTTGTGAATCTGAGAACATTGATAACCAAGTCAAGCTGGCTATTTTTAATTTGTTTTTACTTCCATCTAATATAGAACATGCTGGTAAAGCGTTGCAATTTTTAATTACATTTCTCTTATCTCACAGTATTCACTAAGAATACATATTTTATTTTATTGTAATGATTAAAAGATAAATAATGGTGTTCCTTAGCAGCAATATAACATCTTACTATTCTGTTTTAAGTTGTGCCAGATGACAAACACCACTATTGTTTAGTACTCATAAGACACAGCAAATAAAACTACGAATAAATAAAAGGCTTCTGTGGAATATGTCAAACTCAATTTACTCTGCTTCTTTAGTAATAGCAAACTTGTTTATGATCCTTTAAATAAAGAACTGGAAAAGAGAAATGCAAATAATACATGAAATAGAAATGGAATGTATGCTGTAGAAGTAATTAGGTTATTCAGATCACAAATCAGTTCAAATAAATTCTTTACATATTTTTTCCCCACAATGGAAAGTTTATAAAAACATTAAGAGGGTAGACTGCATATATGCAGCAGAAAATGGCTTCTAGAGACTTTGCAATCTTTCTAGATCTTTGTACTGAAGTAATAATCTGATAACTAGGAAAGAATGACTGAATTTTCTGCACAAACGTTGCTACATATCTAACAAGTAACTTGACTCTTGAATTCTTCTTAATGTATTTATCTCTTTCAGTACCATTAGACTGGAATGCATCTTATGTTGTTTATAAAGTATCATGTGCATTTGCAGCAGTAAGACTTTTATTAATAATTAGATCCATGAGATTCCCATTTAAAATCCCTTTATTATCTACATAATTGACAGATGAAGAAACCTGATACTCATCAGACCAGTAATGCATGCTCAAAGGAAATGTCTAAAATTGATGAGTAATAGGCCATAATAGACAACATATAAAGCATGCACACATTTTATTATCAAATAAATCTCAATACTGTGTCTTTACTCAAAATAATCTAGACTTTTATACTTGCCATACGCTGTCTTTTCTTTGTTGGATTTGCTTTCACATCTGGAGCTGCCCTATCCTGTGCAAAATGATTCAACTGTGCTCCATACATACACTTAAAAAATATAAATGATGTTTAGCTTTCTGTAGTCCTTCTTATGCATTATTGTCTGAAAAAAAAAATTTACACTTTTCAAGGAGGTTACTGAAAAGCTTCTTCTGGTGTGGGTTCCTTAAAAAGCTGTGGTGAAGCCAGCTGGTTCTCTTATTCGCCCCAGAACTTTATATCTAAAGAACTGTCCTGTATGTAGTGTGGCTGAATGTTGCCTTCCTCCATGCTGTCACCACTGCTCTCAGGGTGTTAATTCAGTGCTGTACCCCAGTACAGTCTCTCTCCTTAATATTTCTCCTGTAAAGCTGTCCTTTCAAGTGTTCTTCCAATTTTAATTAAGTCTTCACCATTAGTGAAAGCATTTACCTTGCCACACAGCATGAGGGAAGAAAAATTGCTTTTTTTTAACTCTTTAAGCTGGCCACAGACTTCCTTTCGAGGTCGTGAGGGTCACAGGCATATTGTTTGTTCACAATGCTGAAGTAGATGTTTTCTACAATAAAAACTTGGGGCTGTATTTCCTTGTCAGCGTTTTTATGGTATCAGCTGTGATACTGCTACAGTAGTATTGGTACACCACGTCCATTGAGAGGCAATTTGATTGTTGCTGGCTATGCTTCTTGTTTTCTAGGCTCATTTTGTTTTGCTTGCTTTTTTTATTTCCTGAAATATGCAAGTATAATCATTATTTTCCTCCTGAGGCATTATTTTTCCTTTTAAGGGTCTTAATATTTGGGTCTGGCAAAAGAATCCCACCTAACTTCTGCTTCATCATCTTTGGCAATTGGTAGAGAGAGCATTATCTGTTGCTGCTTTACTATATCTCTCTCTGTAGTTGTATTGTATCTTAATTTGCTTTACATGTTAGCTTTGTGTGTTTCATAGAAGATCTGCTTTTATTTGAGAGACCTCGAGAATTTGTTCACTGAACATCAGTTATTTGGTTTACCTGGAGGGAGAACATTGTAATATGGCAATTGATTCTTCTGTGAAAGTACTGTGATCCTGCACCTTTAACTCTGATGTAAATATTTCACAGATTAAGGTGATAAGGAGTGCATAAATTTATGTGCATAACAACTAACATAATAAAAATATATTGTTGCCACACGCTTTGTATATGACTTGCAGGAATTTTCCTTATGGCAGTTTGTATTTGACACTTTCTGTCCACGGGCCCTGGGGTTTTTTTTCCTCCTTTTTTAAATTTGACTTTATTCTCTATGTAGAAAACCAAAATATTCTGGGATTGTAACAAATTTGTCTTTCATTTCATCCTGTAAACAATCCTGAATTGGCTGTAGAAATACTTAATGAGGTGACTTATACCAGCTTTTACTTCATGGTTTTGACATAAGTGGAATAAAAAGGGTTAATTTGTATCTGAGTATGTAAATATTGTAGACTGAAATGGGATGAAGGAAGACCAAAGTGAAGATGATGTGTCCCTCAGGCTTTGAGGCTGGGTAGTTCTGCCACAGTTAAAGTAGCTGTTCAAGTAGGGTGAAGACCAGCAGTTGAGGCTTGAAGAGCAAAGTAGGAGCAGACTTAGGAGCACAGACTAGGGCTTTAGAGCCACTGTGATAAGAAAGCCTATAGATTATGAAGGCATTGTAGTTGGCACTGTCATAAAGCTTTATTTGGAAGTACAAAGTGCCCCAGTTCTCATCCCATTCCTTGTACTTACCATGTACATACATTAACGAAGGAATGTGCTTTGAAACCATCACACTTGCCTGATTCAAACTGCCATAACATGACAGGCTGCACACTGTCACAACTGGTTTACATATGTGGTATGATTAAGTGGACACAGCGAATTTTTTTACTTTTGCTCAATAACACAACATTTAAATGAGGTCCTAATGTGTTAAGAGCATATTATTAAAACAATGTGTGTGTGCTGCAACAGCTCAGTTCCAGCTGCTTTATTCTGTTACCGTGATTGGCTAAAATGTCAGATGATTTTTTTGTTTCAGAAGTTGTGCTGTCCTGGTAATAAGAGGGAAAGAGAAAGCACTGCTTATAAAATGGAATAAAGATGAAATGAAGGTCTTTATAACTGAAACTTCCAAATAAATTACTACTCTGCAAGACTGACATGTAGACAATCATCTTTTTATAGAGAAGTCCACCTTTCTGTGAGTATCTGGAGGAAACTTTCTTTATGCCTTTTAAAAGTAAAATAAAATTATTTTTAGAGGATTGAGACATCAAAATATATTGAACATATCACTTCCTTGCTGCCTGACTTGACTTCACCTTAAGACTTGGCTACAGTCTATTCTAAAGTTACTTACCCTTGCTGTTATGCCATAACTGCCGTTCCTATCCTCTGTCAAGTCAAAACACGGTACTGGCAATCTGCTATGCAACCTGTCAGCTCTCTAAGGTTGTCTGTGCTCATGCTGATTGAGCAGATTGTTTGAGCCACTGTTTTTGGGTGTTTTTTTGTTACTATCATTTTTATTTTGGAATAGTATTCCCCCTGTTGCTTTCACTTGTTATTTTAGCTACCCAGTGGTATTGCACAAAACTGGAATCTGTGAATCAGAATTCATGTTATTCTGAAGTTGTGGAAAGATTTTTACTCAGTCTGCATTTCATGGAGGATTGGGATGTACATGTTTTTCAAATTACAAGTGTCGTAGTACTTTTATTATGAAGGAAATTTTCACGGTCATGATTTGATTCTTTGGGAGACTGTGGAGAAGAAAATCTGTTTCACCAAGGCAAACACTTCCAATGCACTTGGAAAGGATTCTTCTCAAAGCTGCCTTTGGACCAAGTCCTAAACTGGCAGGTTAGGAAAACTGAGGCTGTCAATGAGCCTTCAAAAAGCTTTAAATGTAATTATTATGGTGGAGGTAAACAGGAGAAGAGAAGATGGAAAGATGTTAACTGAAATCTTTTACCTCTTTAGATAAGTGTTTGGTTTGCTTTGTTCTTTTGAAATTTAGTTTCAGAGTATACCAGAGGCCTGCAGTTTAGTTTTATCTCCTTTGGCGCTGGCCAGTCACAATCTGAACCTCCCCTGGTGCAACTTAAAGCTATTTCCTCTAGTCCTGTCACTTCTTACTTGGAAGAAGAGACTGAGCCCAACCTCACTACAGCCTTCTTTCAGGTAGTTGTAGAGAGTGAGAAGGACCCCCCTAAATCTATCAGTATGATGGGAGATTCTCCATTCTTTCTTCCCCAATTCTGTTTTTGTCCCTTAGAGATCTCCTCTTACTACTCATGACATCTCTGGCTTGGATTTGGCATGTTTGTTTCCTGTTGTCCTTCACTACTGTGCTGGAGGCACAAGTGGTGCCTGCCCCAAGACACGACTTGTGCTGGGTGCCCATGTAGTAACACTGGATAGATAACCTGTTTTGTCTGTCTTTGCTACACCTCCAAGTTAAGGCAGATCTGATAGATACCCCTTTAGAAGTGCCTGATTCTCTTCACTGATGAGTAGGTGATCTCAGAGTGACTAGCTTTGATTTAGATACCTGAATTTTAGCTTTCTATACTTGATAAAGATTAATCTCATTTTTTGCTACTAAAAGGAAACTAAGTTGCTTTGATGTCTCACAGTAAGTGAATGGCCTATTCTTTTATACTTACCAATACCATTTTTAGTATTTTTACCCTTTTCAAGGTCTTGTGTGAACCTTACATTATGCTAGTTTAAGGAAAATAAATTGTACTATTAACTTCTGTTTTTCCAGGGCACAGTTGGCCAGAATCGTCAACTGCTGTGTAATGGTGCTTTTAAATACCGTAACTCTGAATGTACTTCAGGTCACATAACCTTTTCTTGGTGTTTTTTTCCTTGTTTTTGCTTTAGGTTGGTGTTTTGTGTTTGTGGGTTTCTTTGTTGATTGTGTTTTTTTCTGTTTGTTTTGGGAATTTTTATATAGCTTGTTGTTTAATATTACCTGATCTGAACAGCTGTTGTATATCTTCCTCTAAGTAGCTTAACTACAGAGTAGGCATAAGGAATTGGCCAAACAACGTTTTTCTGATGGATGACCCCGTATTACAGAGCTAATAGTGACAAGTGGTTTTCTTGGAAGGGTTTGATCAATAAAATTCTCATAGATTTATGAACCCTTTGTCTTTGGCTCCTTACAAAGTAACAGTTGTTGGTTTTTGAAGGCTTGACTGGCATTTGATTTATCAGATGAAATTTTCTGCTTTGCTCAGTTAAGCCTGTCAGTGTAGTGCTCTGGGACTTTCAGGACATGAACCTGTAAGATAAGAATCTGTTCATTATTGGTAATTGGTGTAAGAAGATTTACCCCCTCCCTCCTCTTTACATTGTGATGTACTTCAGTTATCAAGGATTCATAGAAACCAAGTTGCAGAAGGGAGCAGGTTCTGCTTTGTAGCATTGGAGTAGACTAATTGTAGCTAAAAGAAAGGGACTGTGTGAGGCAAAACCACAGAATCATTTAGGTTGGAAAAGTCCTTTAAGATCCTCAAGTCCAACTGTTAACCTCGTACTGTTAAGTTCTTGCTACATCTACACATTGTTGAAATACCTCCAGGGATAGTGACTCCACCACCTCCCTAGGCAGACTGTTCCAGGGCTTGAAAAACATTTCAATGAAAAAATTTTTTCTAATATCCAATCTAAACTTCTCCTGTGTTCCTTTGGCAAGCAAGTAGCAAGTGACTAGGAAAAGTGACATAGTCACTTGTTTGTGCCTATCTATCAGCTGACCAAATGACACTTCATTCCTAATAAGATACTCTGATTTCAACTTAGTACTAACTGATGTTTTGTGTGGGATTTTTTTGTTTGTTTGTTTAAATTATTTTATTTTTTTTCTTATTTTTGGTCAGGCAATGGATTTGCTTCAATTCACAGCTTTTATAGAAGTGCTCTGAGGGATATCTCACCTACTAGAAAAAAACTGTTATAGACAGATCAAGGTTAAGATTTTCCTATTTTGTTTTTTGCAGTTAATCAAATATATGTCAAAACAGATAATACCAGAAAATACACCTACTCATCTCAGTAATCTTGTAGCTCTTGACCAAAAAAATATGCCAAGAGTTCACTTTAAATTAAATTAACTGGTTGCTCTGCCAAAATGCTACTTCATCTCAGTTTTTCAAGCCTAATATCAGAACTTTGTAGAATAAAGCCTAATTTCTCATAAATGTTAGTTGTAAATGTGTTAACCTATAAACAATTCATGCAGAGTTGTTTTGTGGGAGTTAGACAAGTAGAGGAGTTAATATTTATTAGAACAATGTACTAGGCATACAGCCAGATAGCCTCTGATGCAGGCTGTGCTCAGTAGCAGTGAATATAAGATCAGTAGCATATGGAGTGAAAGACTGGCAAAGAGAGGACTCTAATTCATAAACAGAGAAGTTGGATATGTGCATAAAAATTGTTAGTGTACAACACTGTACAGAAGACAGCATAGAGAGAGCATTTGCCCTGAGTTTACCCCTACTTAACTAATTGCTCCCTAGCTAGCTGCTGCTGTTATGGTTATAAACCTTGGCATAAATGCCTCCAGTTTCCACTATAATAAATCTTTTGCCATCAAATCTCAATTGAACCTTTTCAGTGGTTTACTAACAATTATTCCTGCGGGACTCTCTTCTAAATTTGTCATGTCTTTAACTTAATGTTAGTCTGCAGAGACCTGAGCTTTTCCAGATTACATCTGTGAATCTTGCATGTCCTTTTTTCAGCAATGTTTTTAAGATCTGTTGCTTTTACCAAGGCAGGACTGAAGATCAGATAAGCTTGAACTAAACTCTCTTTTTTATTTTATTTTTTAAGAAAAAGGAGAATTCAGCCCAGAGGGCCTCTTGGAAGTACAGTAATGACCAGGATAGAATTTTATGAGCTCAGTAGTTCAAAAAAAACCTGCAGTCAAATGGCCTGTGGGCTTCACTAGCATTCACAGGAACTGCACATAGGAGAAATAGTGATTTGAATTGTGGCTGTTCCTTATTATAGGAAGGAGCAGCTTAGATGAGGTGTAATGCTCAGGAGGGATTTCTGTTCCTTGCATCTGTGCAAGCAGTGTTCTCATATATATATAAATATATTGAAATGAATAGGAAAGTATAAAACATTGGGATTATCTAATTAGAAAACATGAAACAAAGAAGATAATCAGTCAATCTTATTTACACAGTGGGACTGTTTGACTGTTAACATAGTCAGTGTGTCTGCAGTATTGTTCAAATGGTAACTTGTTCTGTTATCCTACTTAGGCTTGTTCTTTTGATCCAGAGATTGTGCTACACAGCGCTGCTTATGCTAGAGAGATGGAATTAAATGAGGAGGAGTCCTTTATGGTAGATACTTCTTTTATTAATGGGGCCACTAAGCAGCAAAGGCTTTATTCATCTGTCACTTGTACATCAAGTCTTGATTCCTTAAAGAATTCCATTCTTCTTCTAGAGTGTTTCCTGTCCAAATTATGACTTCCAGTAGAATTCATTAATAAGTAGCAATAACTTTTACAACAAGGGCAACCTACAGAAACATTAAAGTGGTAGTTGTATATGGGGTAACCAGCCAAGGAGGACATTCAGCCTTTATGACTGCTGTTGTCAAAGGAGGGCTCAGAGTACAGGTAGAAAACTCATTTATGTTCTCACTGTAGGACCTGTGGCTGCTTTTAAGTAAGAAATGCTGAAGTTATACCTCAGTGTGGCTGTACTGTCTGTCTCATAAAATGTCTGTGACACTTCTTTCTTTTCTTCTTCTTTAGCTTTGTATTAAGTACTGTATATTCTTGCAGTTATTTGTTGCCACAGTATCCATGACGCGCTGTGGCTGCACCGTGTATTAAATTTTCCCCTCTTCCTCTGAACTAACATTCCCTACATGATCTGTGGCACACTTTTCTTCAATGTCTAGCAAGACATTCTAAAACATTAAACTTGTAGTCTCTCCTGAAGGCGTTCTGATGATATGATTGCCTTCCCTCTTGAACTTCATTTACTCTACCGTTTTCATCCAGTTTGCAAATTTTAGCATTCACTATATGGAGGTAAATAAGTACTTTTGAGTTATATACTTCTTGGTCCACTAGAGCATCCTCATAAGGTAGTATGAAGCCGACCACCTTTATGTTTTGTTTCAGTTATTGTGAATATCTGTTGCTTAATTAAAGCCCCAGCTTTATAAAGAAAATATTTACTTGGAAACTTTCAGGTGTAATATAGAAGTGGTAAGATGCTACTTCCCATGATAGTGGGGGAAAAAAAATGTTGGTAACTTGAAAATAATGTGCACCAACAGCTGAAGAAGAGAAGATAGAATCCTAGGCCTTTCTTAAATGCTCCCATGTAATTTTCACGGTATCAGATGGTGTGTTGGAGCTTGTGAGGTTTGTGTTTGTCATTAAAATGTATCGTAATTTTGCTAATGCAAAGCCTTTTGCAGTATCTTGAAGAGAGAATTTTCAAGTTTATGGCTAAGGATTGCAAAAGCTGCTTATTCTGTGGAGTTGAGGCTTATTTTTGTATTAGTACTGAAATTCTTAAGTTAGTTTACTGTTTGGATGGAACTGGCAAATGTTCAGTGAACATCTTTGCAATATTAGTTTGATTTGCTGACATAAAAAGTCTGGGTACGTTTTCTTTCTGAACATCTAAGCTTTCTCTTAGTGTAGTGGAGGGATTTGAAGTTTACAGCATGGATATGCTTTTTTACTGTGGCTGTAAATATCCACCCACATTTGGCAAAGTTATAAACATTTAAAAATTGCATTTCACAGAGTCTTGGTCAAGTCTTATTAGATTTTTTTTTTTTTAGCAGCTACATTTCCACAAGATTATTTATGTATTGGATGTTTGCCTCCCTCAAGATAGGACTTTTTCTTGAAATTGCTGCTCTGAGTTAGACAGGTCAAACCAGTACAACCCGAAGAGCTGAGATCAAGGAATTTGCCTGTCATGTTTTCTAGTGAGCATCCTGTTAAGATCAGTTAGTACATCAATATGTATTAAACATTGAGGATTAAACTTCAGAAGAGATAGGAGTTGGGCAGGTGGGTGAGAATGGTTGTTAGTTAAGTGGTAAATAAGTTGTATTTGCATGGCTAACCAAGAATGGGATCAGGACTGAATATTATAAAAGGAAGCTCTGGCTGAGCAAAGGACAGAGGCTGACCTGGTGGCCTTAAAGTATGAGCATAACAAAAAAGTGAGTTCCAGTGAGGAGCTGAATTGCATGAAGAGAGTATACTGCAGCTGGAATAAAACATGAGAGGGTAGTGAAAGCCATGAGACTAGTTGGGATGGCCTTGACATGACAAACGAGAGAGAGAGAGAGCCTTCGTGTTCTGGATGCAATTTCCTATGTGAATTCAAACTGAGTTCTGCCAGGAGGTAAAGTGCTTCAAGTGGGCTAGAAATGCACTTGAATACAGACTATAAGACACCGAGTGTAGATACAAGGCAAACTTTTTGTTAGAAAATGAATGCCTTCAGTGCATTAAATTGCTTATATAGATGCATCCCATGTCTGTCAGCAATACTTGTACTTGCTGATGCAGAGCTTCTCAATCATTCAGTTAAGTGATGATTTTTGATAACTTTTTCCTCCATGTTCTTTGACTGTACCATCTTCCCATTTGTTTTGCATTGTGCAAAATCCTAGAGTTGATTTAGACAAAGATACACCGAAAAACAGTTTCATGGAAATAGTTGCTTACTTTTTTTTCTGATTGTGTTCTTTATTTTTTATAAGAAAAGTGGTTTCTTATAACCATACAGCTGAACTCCTTAAAGATTACTAGAATGTAAAATCAGTTAATGCCCAACATAAAGGAGACCCAACGTAGAATTACTAGTATTCTCCCAGAACACATGATGAAAGTTTGACTTCATGTTTAAAAGGAGTAGCTTGAAATTCCAAATTACATTGAATTAAGTGGAAAAAGTCACTGTACTTTTAATGGAAAGAGTTGGGGCCTTTATTAGTAACTTTAATATAGTACTGTCTCAAGAGGTTGCATTCTATTGCATTTTATGTTTGAATATGACTGCCTAGCTGCAAATGAGCCAGTTACTGCAATTTAGCAGCAGCAACCAGTATCTTGAACAGATTACCATTACAGAAATGGCATGGAGGGAGAAAAGTTTATTGCCTGCTTGAATTTTTTTATGGATGAAGAGCTAGAAACATAAAAGTTCAGAGGAGATACATTCCTTAGTTTTAATGCACACTCCTGTGTTCCAGAAAAAGGCAGGCTATGGGGGAAATATATGTAGGTGTGGAAAACGTGTCAAGAATTAGCTATTTCACTTGCAATTGGAACTGAGGTGCTACAAAAGGTCCCAAGACAGTAGTTATGAAACCTTGTATCAAGCATTGTCTGGAGGAAGTGGAGCAAACCAACCCAAAGCATTCTCTGCTGATTCTATGAAAACTTCTTTTCATCATAGTAGGAGAAGAGTGGAGCTGTCTCCTTGCTTCTCCTGTGAATGATGCATCTAAATGCTAAAGGAGCAGTGTGGCACAGACAGCAGCTCCAAAGCTAGAGACAAGGCAGCGGTGTCAATGCTGTGAATGGCAGAACTCACTTATACCAGTGGCCCTGTCTAAATTCTGGGCTTGATTTGCTCTGCAGGACATCTAATGCTACAGCAAATATTGTTGGCTGTGTTGGCTGTCCTGTGTCCCCAGAAGGAAGTGCTGTAAGGACTTCAGATCTCACATATCTGATCACATGTGGTTTTGGGAAACATTTGTGTGTCAAATATATTATTGTCAAATATAAATATATATATAAAACTTGAAGAAAACCTTTAATATAAGGTTTTATATTAGTTATTCTCTATTCATATGATTAGGGTTTAAATATCTAAATTTATGTACTTTAATCTAAACCATAAATCAATGATACAAAACAAAACACATGGAAAAAGATTACAAAAATCTGTTCATTGTATATGATGCCCATATACTTTCCTAGGGCAAAAGAAATGTTTTCTGTGTTAGGAACCTGTAATAGCATGACCATACAGCCAGGTTTCTTGCAGAATGCAGTTTGTATGTACTGCACTAACTTTTATTCAAAGGATTTGACCTATCTGCCTTTACACAAAGCAAATTTCTGAAGGGAGGATAGTCTATAAATAAGGAGATGGAAATGAAGTGTGTTGTGTTCTAGCATGGTAACTGCTTTCCTCCTACAATGTTTCAGCAATGCTTGGAACTTAGCTATGTTTTATTGTGAGCATTCACAGCTCTATTGCTCTTCTTCTGCCTTTATCAACATCTTACACAGTTGGAGCTTAATCAACTCTGTCAAGATCTCAGTAGGTGCCACATGAGGATGTTTTTTGATACCCCGCAAAGAACTAGTAGGTTGGGCATGGAATTGTATGAGGTACAGATCATAAAATTGCTCATGTCAGTCCAGAGCAGCAGAGGATGACAGCTGCTGGGAATTTTTTTGTGTTGAGCATTTACTGGTGCATCCATTGGCAGGGTGAAAGAGCATTTCTTGGTCTTATCACTAAATGCTTTATGTCCCTAATTTTCTTAGCAGTTGGCAAGGACTTAAACAAATTAGTCACTTGAGTGTTAATTCCAAATTTTACTTCAAAGATGTGTAAGTTCTGATTTCATTTGCTCAGTTTAACAATGTGCATTAGCTAAAACCACCCTTGATGCCTCTGCAAAACTTCACAGAGCAATGCCAATGAAACTCCTTATCGCCAGCTATTTAAATGCTTCATATCCAATCAGTTTATTATTTCAAGAAAAAAAAGTACGTTATTCTAGCTTTCAGATAATCATAGATGAGGGTGTACACTGAAATTCTGCCTTTGTTTCCCTTGCAAGGGTTTGTATATAATGTTTCCAGAATGGAGAACTGATGTTCACATGTAGTGATTTTGCTGTAGTATATAGTATAAAAGGGGTTTTTTTCCCTTCAAATATCTGAAGACCGGTTCTCTTCCAGGCCCTGGGGGTGTAAAAGGAACACTGGGATTTTGTGGTTTATTTGTTTTGTTGGTTTTTTTAAATGTAGTAATTGAACCAATATTCATTGTAATACCCCTGCCACTTCTGTGACAAAGCAGGGCACACAGGAGACCAGGAGAGATAATCAGCCTTTCCTTTCATCATATTATTATCTTCCTCTGCCCAGGCTGGCACTTCTTGTGATTGTGTATGCCAGATATTTTGGATTATTTGTTTGGCCACACAGCAATACTACACAGCTTTGTAACACTTTGGTTAGTCACCTTTAATACACCTCCTTTGGTTGTCTTTTCTGACACGGTTTTGTGCCTTGCCTAGTATTTGCTAATTTCTTTCAGTTAAAAATAACCCTTTTCCACTGCTGCGATACGTCACTTGCTACTCTTTTCCATACAGCATTAAAAAACTGTCTCTCTTTTAATTAGTTTTTCCATTGGGACTGGATTCCAAGCAACACATAAGAAAGTTTTGTTTTGTTTTTGCATTGTTTCATTTACAGTAGCCTGAATTCAAAAAAGAGATGTAAACAGAACAAGTTAGCCAGCATATTTAAAGTTGAGAATATTAACTTAATAAAGGTATGAACCTCTTGAGAGATGGTGTCCAAAAGCTTGTGTAAACTGAGCAGCTGGAATTCTTACTTGGAAATAAATTTAAATTCTCTTGCCATTAGAAATATGATCAGAGAGAGAGCTGTTCTTAAGGAAGAATGTGATTTAATTTTTTTTCTTTGTCAAAATTATTTTCATCCTTAGTTATTCAAAAACAATAATTACACTTCACAGCTTATTTTGAATTTGGATGATGATTTTCATTTATTAGGGAAAAAATATTAAAAAAAGGTGAAAAATATAAGTTGATGACCAAGTGCTGTCTAATGCAGATTAATGTCTAGTATGTGCTGTAGAATCTAGTACAGCTCATGGATGTAAAGGCACCTGTATTAAATATTGTAGACCCTCCTATGACCCCTTTCCATTACTACATTAGTACTAAAGTGTGGGATTTTTTCCAAATTAAGCAACCTTTTGCCTTTAGGTCCATATATAAGACAGCAATGAATAGCATTTTGATAAATCCCATTGAAGAACACAACATCATCTTTCAGTCTTTCCAGAATTGGGGCCAATAATGATTTTACAAATAGGTTGGTAGTACAGAAAGTTAATGGATGGCAATCTTGTAGTTCATGCTACCTACAGTCATTTATTCAGGTGCTGATAGTGTAGAGAAATAAACTCTGATTAGGCTAAAAATTGGAGGGGTTTGGATATATCTAGGTTACATTATTCATATTTGCTGCCTATCCTTCCATCAAAAGAGAAATTATGACTTTTGCTTACTGCTGTGCTCAAACACCTTGCTGAAATGTTTGGGATTTGTGTTTTGGTTTTGAGTTTTTGTTTGTTTTCTACCTATTTTTTTCTTGAAATGATGTGATGGAAGCAGTATTTATGGGACACTCAACTTGGATTTTTGAAGAATGTAATAATATTGATCTTTAACTAGATGAAATGTTTTAAAATTTCAGGTTTAATTTTGACCTTTCTCATGCTTCACAATGCACATAGATTTATGCTATGTACACTGCTGCATAGATGTTTTCTTACTGTCCCTTTCAAATAGATTAAATTGAGGAAAGAGACTTCAGTGATGCATAGCTCAATCACTTGCCTCTTTCTTGATTAATTTGAACTATGAATCTTAAGTAGTTACATAGGCATCTTTCTATCATTGGGCCAGATGAGAGTAGCTTTCTTATTTAGCAGAATCCAGTTTGACTTGAGCATATCTTTATTTATTTTAATGTGTCTCATTTCATGTCTCTAAATGTTTTCATTTTTACCCAGCTCCATGGGTGAGTTCCAAAATTCATATGCTATAACCCTTCTTCTCCCTACCTCTACCAGAATGAGCAATCGTATTTTATTCCTTATTCTCCCAAGTGGGCTACTTCTGCCAGACTTGTGTTTGTTTTGTTTGCCTGCCAAACTCTAGCAAATGTCTCATGTTTTAAGGATGATGGGCCAGTCTCCACATGAATTCAGATGGTTCTGCAGATTTTTTGGAGTTGTTGTTGTTGTTTTGGGCCCTTTTGTATTTTTTTTTTTTACTTGCAGATTTTTTAGTCTGTAAGACAAAGCAGTTAAAATGATCTTCAGCTAAAGAGTGAATTTTATTCTGTCTTCCAGAATGGTAAACATTCAAATTCACTTTAAAGCAGTCAGGAATTCAGAGCATTGCATGGTAAGATCTTTCACTCATTTATGGAAGAAAGATCAGCTGTCCAGGAATTTGTGGTTTAAGGATGGTATTTACAGCTAGTACACTTTAACAGCTCTTCACTGTGTTTACATGACCTGTTAAAGGCAAAACATTCTTCTACAATAGATGTAATCCTGAAACCTGCCACGAAAGTTTGATTTCAGTAGTTCGCTGCTGACATTTTTATGAAACTCCTCTGGGATGTGGATTTTTATTTTACCACTGTGGGTAATGCCTACGTAAATCTGTCTGGGCAAATAAGCCAAATTACATGCAAGGCTGATATGATTTTCTTTTTTTCCCCCTGAACTATTTATCAGTTCTATTCCATTCAACAAAATGATAATGGTCTGGCTGTCCAAGCTGTCGTCTGAATATTACGATGTGAAAGGGATGTTTTTTGTACTATTGAGACCTCAGCCAAAAAACCAAAACAAAACCAAAATTAGAAAACTAGTTTGAAATATTTTGTTTGCCTTTTTAATTTCATTTTTTTTAATACAAACTGAAACCCTTATGTTCCATAGTTTTGACTACTAATGGCATAGGAGAAATGCAGAGATTATACTGATCATATTGGAATTGTCAAAAGATAGGTTGCACTTCCTTCTAAAAATCTACTGTTACACTTCGTAAGATCCTGCAGTAAATGCCAATGGTTGTGGCAATGGAAGCCACCAGGTGGGATGGATGATAACATCTTCAAAAAGCATGCTGCAGATGGTCAGAAGTTTTCATGGGGAACTCCCATGGAATGGAATACCTGGTTGGTTAGTTTAGGGTCACCTGAACTGTCTGCTCCTCCCCGCAGGTGCAGCCTTTTACACTACACCCTGAAATGTGGTGCACAAGATTTAGCAATGACCGTGGTCTGCATACCAATCCTTGGTACAGACATTAAACACTCTGATCCTTCAGGGCTTTTCTGGTGTTTAGTGCATGCTGATTGTCAGTGGCAATGTTTGCCTAATTCTTATGAGTTTGAAAAAATTTTAAACTAAGCATAAAATTAAACCAAGAATAGCATCTATCCCCTCCTATAGTACCCTGGAGTGTGATATAACTGTGGATTTGGAGCACTCCTATAATAGCAGATGCTGAGCTAAATTAGTTTAAGGACAACCCTTGAACAGGACTAGGATTTCGGTGAACTACCCCAGAAACAGAAATAAGTAATCTGCAGTTTCTTTTAGCTGTATGGTGCACTGCAGAGATGCTACAAATGCTGTTATTTAGCAAGTATGGTAGTTAGGTACAAAGATAAGATGACTATTTTTCAGTGCGTCTGCTGAGCATGCTCTACAAAATTTATAACTGGATAGTACTCCATAGTGATTGAAGTTTATATGTACCCTATAGAAGGCTGTAAAGTAGTGCTTCCAGACTTGTAAGCAGATGACACCATATTCATGCAGACAGGTTTCAGGACACAGAAGGAATAACCAGAAGTCACTGGTTTATGTGTTTGAAGCAATCTTTTGCAGATACACCCAGCATTTCGGTCATGCCAGCTCTCCTATCCTCACAGCAGAAGACTGACAGCTGCAGAACTTGGGGGGCTGTAGCTCTCAAGGTACTTCATCCTATTGAAGTGTCTGGAATAGGCCCTTTTCTAGGGCATCTCGTGTCATAGGAAAAAAAGCTTTATTTTGGCTCACACATGTCCACACCAATATATGCCCATATATGCCATATGAATACAATTCTAGTGTACTTAGTTTAGATGTCCTATTTGACAGAATAAGTGCAAGAAACATTAAAACATTATGTGCATGGCATGAGAGAACAGATGAAAAAAAAAAAAAACAACAAAAAACAAAACCAAAAAACCAAACAAGCCCAAATTTATAGTAATGAATACTTTCTGCAGTGGTCCTGAAGGTAATGGATTTGATTTTTTTAAAGTCTGTAATTCTGAAAAGTGTGACTTTGTTGGTTAATATCTGTCTTGTTTTTTCCTTTTTCCAAAAAAAAAAATTTTGAAAAAGCAATTAATTTTTTTTAACTTGGTTACTAATTATTAATACATCATGGTAGAGGTTATTAGAATCACTGTAACTTCTATACATTGATGATGGGTGTAAGCTGACCCAATAACAAGAGGGTAATGTCAGATTTGTAAAAAATTGTCCCTGCAGTGCATCCTTATCTGTAAAGACTGGATTTATTGCTAGGCCTATTTCTGTACCATTCTATAACTGGGTTGGAATAGTTTTCACTGCAACTTTAATAGACTTGCACATCAGACAAGCAGAAAGAAGAGAAGAGTGGCAAAAGCTTTTTAATACTTCATCAAAATTTTATTTCTTTGCTTTCAATATAATCTAGTTAGGGAAATATTTATAGGACTTCTAATGTATTTCTGAATTCTGTAATATAAGAGGGAAAGTGCCCTATGTTTATGTAGCTCTAAACCAAAACAGTTAGAGCTCTTCAGACATTATTTTCCCTCCTCTGTTTTGGGTAGCATCTTACTGAAGAAATAACAAGTAACTCCAAACTCCTACAGTCTGTCACTCCGTACTCTAGTCTCTTCTGTGCCACTCTGGATCATGCCTGTTCTCTTGGCTTTTCCGAAATGCGCTTTGTGCTTGTCAGTGGAGCTGTTGATCCTTCTGTTGCACTTGTGTTGGCTTTGCAGGGTGCTTTCCCCTGATTCACACTGTCTCAGCACATCAGGGTGTATGTGTCAGGATACCTGCTGGTCTGTTTTGTCAGTTCTGTCTGAACTGCATTGTTTTGCCCTTGTTTCATCCTCCCGTGGTTGGTGTGAGCGCAGGAGTACACTGTTGACAGAAGTCTCCATTTGACATTTCCAGGTGCCCTAGTCAAGTAAAGGGAGATGCTGTTTTGCTTGCTTCCCACACTTGTCTGATTGCTAGTGCTGGCCCTAATCCAGGGGATGTGTGCTCAGCTGTTTCCAGTGACACACACCTACAAGGTGTTATGGGCACATGTCTAGTGCTGAACATCTTTGATGGTTTTGTTCTGGTTCTTAATTCTCTGCAGCCCCTGGACTGTACAAAGGCAGAGAGCTTGGCCCCACATAGCAAAGCTTTCTGGAGAGGGGCCTTACATTTCTCTAAGGCTGAGACATATTAACATTCAGCAGGCTTGTTCCTCCTCTCACTGATCTTTCTGATTAACTGAAAGCTTAACTGGTGTTGCTGAGCTCTTCTCATCTGATGAGTTAAGGTCTACCAATATATAACCCTAAGCTGTCTTGAAGAACTCGGTATATAAATGTAGAATTTAGCTCTTTTAAAAATATTTTTTCATGGAAAATTTGAAAGTATTTTATTCTTAATGAGGGTTTGCTTTTTACTTGCCATGTCTAATAAGAAATAGTCATAGAATGTCCTGAGTTGGAAGGGACCCACAAGGATCACCAAGTCCAACTCCCATCTCTGCAGAGGACAACCCCAAAAGTCACACCATTTGTCCAACAACATTGTCCAGATGCTTCTTGAATTCTGTCAGGCTTGGTGCCATGACTGCTTCCATGAAGGAAGAAGCGATTCTATGGGGATAACTGTAAGCAGTTGTGATGTTAGCTAACAGTTTATATTTTGCTCACTGTGAGAAGCATAAGTAAGCAAGTTTAAGTTTGGGGGATTTTTTCTTGCTTTATGCTAATACTTTTTTGTAATAGCAAATTAATTCATTATTTGATTGTCCAGTACTTCACGAAATGGTTTCTAATTCCAAGTGTTTGCTTTCTTTGAAATTTTGATTGTAAATAATGTATGTTTGCTATAATAAATCTTAAAAGCCTTGGCTCAAAATCCTTTCTAAAAATGATATCTGCACATGAGCTTTCTAATGAAATGAAGATGTCAGTCTGACAGCATTACCATGGTCTCTACAATTCTAATCTTGCCCTTTCTCAAGGAAGTTGGGTCAGGACACGTTAAATATAAAACAAGGCAAGCACAATTGCTTTCAGTAAGAATACATGTGTTTGGGATTTTTTTTTTATTTTTTTATAAGTGCTTCATATTGAAATATTCTTGCCTCATTTTATTAGAATGGTAATTAGGTCATGTGCTTCTGAAGGGGGGAGACTGCCAGGCGTGACTGAGCTGTTGGATCTTCCTCAGTGTTGGTCCATTTCTGCTTTATGGATTTAATTGACTCCAGCTTCCCTTTGTACACTGAATACAAATATATTGTTAAGTTAAAATCCTGGAGTCCAAATCAGACATGGCTCCCACTGACTCAACCCTGAGTAAGAGTTGTAGGACCAAACCAACTGAATGTCAGCAGCAGAAGCAGTATTATCTGCTTTCGTATCAGAACTACTTATCATTAACATGATCAATCTCCGAGTTCAGCAGCATCAGTTCTCCAGATTTTGTGCTTCAGTTTGACTTCTCTCGTAGTTGCAAAAGAAACCCCTGTGGTTTGGGGCAGAGTAAAGTTCAATGAGAACTGAGTTTAAGCTATTTTAGGTTTTTCTCCATATTTCCAAAATCCTTCACATAGACATCCCTTATTTTTCCTTTATTGGTTTTTTTTTTGTTGTTTCCTCATCCTTAGGAAGCCTGGCTGGAGCCAGGGGAGTATATTTGGCATGCCAAGCATTTTATGGGGCTTGTGGGAAGATACAGTAGTAGACTGTTGTGAGCACTGATCCTGAACCTGTTACCCAGTGGGAGGTTCTTCTAGCTGAGATGGCAGACAAGGGTTAGTCAAAACGTGTAATCACCTTGAATGCAAAGTCACAAATGAGATCTTATGTCTTGATCTGGAAGTTCAAATGTGACTTCTATGTAAGCAGTAAGTTTGTATACTGGCTTGGTCCTTTCTACAAGGCTGCAGAAATACAGTAGGTGAACAAAAGACTATTGAATTCGATAGGAATTGCTAAGAACAATCAATGAAGATGTTCGCTGGTGTCAAATGCTCTAAATTTCTTTATTGGTAGTAGAAATGGCAGATTTTCCACATAAATCCAGGTGACAACTGTGTCATAAAAAGTAAATGTTTAAATAAAGGAATATTGTTCACTTCTGCAGAGAGAGGGTGATAAAGGTCTAGGGTTGTGCCAGGTGACCAATGAGAAATACTTGAAATGTGTTGACATTGAAGGATTTCACTCCTTAGCTTTGTATTTTTGTTATAGACAAAAGTAAGAAGGTGCTGGCACACCTCTCAAACATACTTCATAGAAGTTGTGATCCAGGGGGACCGTGTATGTCTCACTTACATAAACACAAGTAGAATTTACTTAATAGGACTTTTCACATGCTTAAACTTACTAACAGTAACTTGCTGTAGTGTTGAAAAGCAGATACTCTATTTCCACTCAAATTGGTGATATGGTAAAGAGCACCTGAGAGAAACCAGCAATGTGTGTAGCCCCACAAAATTCAGTGCGAGGACTAATATTTAGTAAACAGCAGCATCTCAGTTAGGAGATATAGTCTAAACCATGTAGTTGTATGAGTGCATATGGACATATATATGTTGTTTGGCAAAAAAAAGCAGGAAATACTGTTCTTTATTGTGACAAGTACTAGCTCATTCAAGCTACAAAGCTCTGCTCTGTTAGGTAAAATGAGATCTCTCCTTAGATTTTTACTGTTAAAAGAAGACTTATGTTAACATCAGAGACCAAATCAATCGTGTTTTATCTTATAATTACTTAATTTTGGCTTGTAGCATAGTAGCTATGTTCTACAAGTAGTGTTCATGACTTGAAACATTAACTGGCAAAGATTCCTGTAGTAAATTATTTACAAGAGTTTATTGGGGGTTTGAGGATTTTTTTTTTTGGGTGGGGGGGAGCGGAATGTGAGGGAGGAACTAAAGAATATTTGGTGACTTTTGGCTTCTTCAGTGAGAGCATACCAGAAGTTTCTGCAAATATAATTTAGAAATAAGAAATAGAGTTACGTTATTACTGTAGTATTTCATAAAAGCATAAAAATAGTATATTAGAAATAAAATAAGGAGATGGTTGCCTGGGAACTTGAGAGTTTATCTAGCTGCTTTTTTATCTGGAGGCAGGATCAGCTATACCTACATACTTCCTGACAGATGTTTATCTGGCTCTTTCTTAAAGATTTTCAGTAATGGAAATTCCATACTCTCTGTAGCCAGGCAGTCCGGTCTGGAGCCTGTCTTGTACCAGGAGTGGGTTTTTTCCAGCTCTCTAACCTGAATCTGCATTGCTGCAGTTCAAGGACATTTTGTAGAGGAGAAGAGATTCTTTTATTTGTAGCAATGTTCCATGTATATATTTAAAGAGTTACTATGCAACACCCAAGTATTCTGTTGGTTAAAGAGTATTCATTCTTCACTTAACATTTTAACCCAGGATTATTCTGAAATCTAGAAACTGTAGTGTGGGGGATATATCTGCACTTCCAGTAAGTTGATTTGGAGTACTTTAATTAGCTCTTAATTGTAGCTGCTTATTCTAGCAGATACTTGTGATATCACCAATGATTGTCATGCCAAAACGGCAAGAATAGAAAGCACGTAGAATATTAAGAGCTTTTAGCCATGTCAAGGTTGTGACAGTGCTCTTTTAATAATGTAGCATTTCTGTACTACTCCCAAAGAAATACCATATTTTGTTACAAGTTTTGTGTATGATAATATTGAAAAAAGTAGGGATTGTAATGCTCAAATTTATTTGGGCGATTTTATTATGAAAACAATGTGAGATATGGGACATTATTATTTTGTTTATGTATGGAATTGTAAGGAACCTATTGCTTAAGAGGTTGAAGGAGACTCAATTAAAAGATTGAAGCAAACATTATAATTCATTTATAATGAATTGCAAGTATTGGGCAGACCAACCAGTTTTTACTGACCTTGAATGTTGCAATTTTAAAAGCCAGAAAATTTCATGTTCCCTTTTTATAATTCAGAGGAAATTGTAGCTTAACGTTAGATATGCTGGCAATTCTATGATTCTGTGAATTATGCTGCATGCATCAAATTTGTATTTGTGCTTGGCTTCTTGATGGGTTTTGTTTTCTGTTTGTTTTCATCTGGGAATAAAAGCAGAATAATTCTAAAAAATTATATTATTGAAATGAGGGTCTACAAATAGAATGTAAGATGGAAGCAGAAAGATCTCCAACTACACTGTTTTGAAGAGTATCCCAGGAGAGATTTTGACAGTGGAGACTTGATTAACTCAAAAGTCTATTTATATTANAGCCTGCTCCAAATGGGAAATGTAAAAATGCCACCACATTTGTGATCTGCCAAATGCAGGGCTAGGAGTAGCTGTAATATGAATGGAGGAGAGGGAAGGGGTTGTGGTTGGAACCCTCTAGTGTGCGGTGAAGGATGTGCTCAGCCTGTTCCTAGAGCCTGGCTGGAGCAGATTGCTGGCATCCCTCTTTGCCCAGTCAACAGCTGAAACACCAGTTGGATAGAGTATACATTAATACATCTGATTAATTTTTAGATTCACTGCAAACCACACAGTGTTTAAAGAAGCCTTTTTCTGGATGTAAGATGGATTTCTTTTAATTTAGTTCTCAGAGCAGTGCAGCCACAAGCAACTTAGTTCATTGTACTTTCAGGTCAGCATGTTGGAGTAGGCTGAAATACAAGTTCTGAGATACTCATCAGTAAGATCCAATAACTTGCTACACACAGTTCCTATGCTCTCCTCATTCTTAATGTTTTAAATAAAACATGAAATTTATTTTCCTTCTGCTTACCTCCCCCAGAAGGCATAGGCCAATAACAAAGAGAAAACACCTATAGCTTCTGGTCTATGCAAGGTGTGGAAAAATCATGAGCTTCACAGCTGTGACATTCAGCTTCCTTTTATCTATTTATCTGTTTTACCTATTTTGATGGTATCGCAGTGGCCATGACTGTTTGCAAACATATCTCTTCTCTCTGGAGGTGGCCAGTTCTTCACATGAAGACCTGGACTTGGTTCATTCTTGCACCAATGGGAACTTGGAGATCATTAGTTTAAGGTGGGAATGAAAATTAACTTTATATGCATATCGGATGTTGTGGATTGTAGAGAAAGGAAACCAATTGATCTGAGTGCTGTAAGTGCCTGATGTACACAATTGTTGAGATGCAGGAAGCCAATTGATCTCTGAACTCAATAGGTCAGCAAGCCATGTGAAGTGTAGGTCATGAGCAAGTCTTTCCTGTTAGAATAGTGATGCTTATACCCAATGCACTGGAATGTTTTATTATTATGAATTCTGAAATGGTGATTCCAAAAAATCTTGTCCTTTCAAACTTTTCTGTTTGTGGTTGTGATCTTGAGGTCACATAGAGTTAACTTTTAAATACTTGTATGTATCTGTGTAGTAACCCATATTACAATTTTGTTTCTAGTGAAATAAAAGTATTTGTAAAATTAATCATACATTTGCTAAAATAATAATACATTTTTTTAACAATATGAAATTAAAGATGGAATCCATCCGCACAAATGTAAAACATCCTAAAATCGTTTGCATACCCCCACAGAATATGGAAGGAACTTGCAGTGATTGTCTAAGTAAATATATGTATCCACACTGGAGATTTTAAAGTGAGTTTAGTTTGGAATATTTTTTGTTGGGGTAGCAGTGGTCAGGGTTGAGTTTGAGAAACAAAAGAATGTGTCCTACATCTGGCAATGGGAACTGAACTCTTGGTGTAGTTGTGTTCTTATGGAGAAGTGTGTGTGTATATGTGTTTATATATATTTTGATATATTTTTCAAAAGAATCTGATGCAACTGCATTTGTATAATTAAGGTTAGATGTGAATAGCCCAAAAAGTATGAACCAGTAGATAAGCATAAGGGTAAAGTAATGTGTTTTTCCTAAAGACCAGCAGAGCTGCTGCTATACACAAATGGTTTCTTCATTTTCAATGTACATCGTGAACTAAGATGGTTGTGAAACATTTTAAATTATCTGGTAAAAATAACTTCTTACTTGAAAACAAGAATATTGCTAGCAGAAATCCAAGTTGCAGTTATTAAATTAATACAATTTCAGGAAAGTAATTAAAAATCCAAGTTGCTGTTATTGAATTAATGCAATTTTGGTGAAATAATCAAAGTTAAAGCAGATAATTACTGCTCTGGCATTGTATCAAGCTATAGTTTTAGGAAGTGTTATCCCAAACACTTGAATAATTAGCAGATACTTAAATGAAGCACATGCCGATAAATTAAGTGACTTTCACAAGCAGAATTTTGTGAGGTGACTTATTAAAGAAACTCATAAAATATTGTCAAGAAAACATAACCATGGATATTAAAACCAGCAATAGAACTCCTTGGTATTATAATTCTGTACATAATACAGAAATGACGGTGCCATCTACTGTTGGGAAAAGAGAGATGACAGAAAGATGCAAGCCAAGTGGCAGAAATGAGCATTAGAAAAGAGAAGTCAAAAAATTGCATTCCTTAATATCAAACTGAAGACAGACAGAATGGGAAGATTATTTTATCATATTTCTGAATCCTTAGCAATGAAAAAAAAAATGGAAATAATTGAGATCTAGTATTTGGGAAGTGTTTAGGTGGGTGAGGGTGTTTGGTTTGGTCTTTTTTTTTTTCAATCCTTCAAACTCTGTGGTAGTTCAGCAAGGAAAGCAAGAAGTGGATGCATGTAATGTGGCTGTTTTGGGATTGGAGTTTGTCTTGATAACTTTATCCTGTTTTTCTTTAGTTTTTAAATCTAATGGGATCAGGTCTTCTGCTTGTACAAACAGGTGTTGTTCAATTAATGTTAGTGTTGAAATCTCGTACTAAAATATGGCTGTGAGGAATACCTTTGCCATTTTTTATACTTGACAGGAATATTTTTCCTTCTTTGACTTCTAAGCAAGTAGATAAATGTTACAGTAGTAGCATCAGCAACAATAACACAGAGAACATAAAGGTGACTGAAATAATTCACATTTTAAAGAAAAAAACAACAATAATGAGCAACTTGTTAGGAATTGAAGAAATTCAATTCCTTGTGTTGTTCAAGTGATCTTGGAGCAGTGATGGAGACAAGCACAAAATATTTCTGTCTGTGTGTGTGCAGAGAACTTTGAGGGCTGCTCCTGCTAGAGATTTGATCTCTCATTATGGTCTGAGTTGGGTGGGGTTTTTTTCCTTTTAAGGCCACACCATAGTTTCATTGATATCAGTGTCAAAGGTCTTGATTACTTCAGCCAAGGTAGGATTTCACCCACAGGTAACCTTGAAATACAAAACTTGCTTCCAGGTCCAACTCCTGGGCAGAACTGTGCTCCAGAGCATAAGCTGTCATTCCCTTCCAGCATACTTTCATAACCTTTTAGATGACTTTGTTAATGTGACTAACATTTCATTTAAAGGTCAAGGAGGTGACTGCTCTGTCAGCAGCCAGATTGAAATATAAATTCAAAAGTCCACTTTCTTTATAGTTTGTGCTTCTGGGAGCTTTCCTTTAACTGAACAGGACTTTAAGCATCACTGGTGACAGACATTTACTGTACAGAAACAAGTAATGCATCAGTTTATCTTAAGAGGACCTTAAAGACTTCAGTTGATTTTCATTGGCAGGGGAGTGAAGCAAAAACTAAAACCAAAACTTGGGCTTCCTTAGTTCATACATGACTTAAATTCAGAACAGGTCCCCAACAAAGCAGAATCCCCCATGTGGCCTTTTTCCCTTGGTGATCCTGGGGGAGAATAGAGAACTCCTGTTGCTTATATAGAAAGCTGTGTCTGGAGCTAAGGAGCTGCTTTAGTTTTCTGTTTGCTGGCTCCCAGGCCAGAGGGAGCATTTGAAATCCTTTGGAGTAGGGAGTAAAGCCCCCCACAGTGCTGCAGACTATCAGGCCATGTCTAGGTGCTCTTGTGTTGTCTTGTGTAGGAATGAATCTCAAGTGTCTGGCTGCAGAATAGCCCAATGTCAAGCCGGTGGTGGTGACAGAGCAAGCTGCGATTTCCTGCCAGCAGAAGCCCGAGTATGTGTAGATGTTGGTACACTTGCAATAAAACCTTCATGATCATCTTCTTACTTTTTAATGTACAGAGTTAATCCTCTCCTTCTGTCTGAAATGCTGAACAGATGGGTTTGCCCACTTGCTTATTTGCTGTGATGCCACTACATTCATCAGTGTACAGGATGGAAGGGATTTAGGCAGAAGAGTTCCTGCCTACAGGCAGGAGAGAAAGAAGAGAGGAGAGAGAGGGAGAGAAAGAAATCATAGGACAGACAGGAGTTACAGCCGGGGAAGTCCAAAATTGCTGGAAAAACTTTTTCTATGTAGAAAAAAATTACATTCAGTGTTCCTGCAGTTCATCACGGATTATTTTTGTAACTGATTCATTTAATGCAGAAACTGGAAGATGCTGAGTGAATCAAGCAGGAAGGCAGGAAGAGAAGGGACTGTCTTGTATTTGAAGTAGTTTTGTGCTACTCTGAAAGACTGGATTAGAGCAATGCATGTGCTACAGGAGTCATATATTGTATTAAACAACTTGTTTGAATTTTCAGAGAAAAGAGAAGCTAGGATCTCAGCTGCAGGCATTCTGGGCACTGGAAACTGACAGAGAAGTTGAATGCGATGGATATGTAAACCCCAAGGAATGTGAAAAGTTCTAGAAAATACCAGATTGTTTTCCTTGCTAAGTGGGCACCAAATCACTAAATATGTGCTATTTTAAGCTATTTATGTCTCACATTTATTCATCTGAAAAGTGCAGATAATATGATTCCCTTCCTATGAGGAGTATTTTGAAAATAAACTAGTATTTATGATGTTGTTAGATATTATATCAAGGAACACTAGAAAAAGTCCACAAGTGAATTATCATTCTGTTTGCAAACCATGTTTGAATGGAGTGTGCTGAACTAAAGCATATGGTCACACACTGAACACTGAGGAGAAAGCCCCATTTTAAGTGTCTTCATTCACTAAGCATTGCCACGCATCCTTTCCATTAAAATGGGCAAAAGTCTTACAGAGGAGTTTGTATATGGTTGTGCCATTAAGAATGACATCATAGCACATACACATGGAAGACTATCACTTAAGTATGGTGTTCTATAAGTTTTTGAATTTGTATTAAGATGCAGCTGAGGTTGGTCTAAGCTGCTGTGGTTTTTAATGTATTCTGCTCTCTCACATTTACAGCCCCATACCCATCTAGTTTGTATATGTTCTATGTTGCAGCTCCATTTCAAACACTGTTAAACTCATGATTCAGGAGTGAATCAGTACATAGCAATATAAATAGACTGTGAAATTGTGCTTTAAAGTTACTTTAGGCAAACCCAGGAAAAGAAAATAAATTCTTATTCTGAATATATTTTCCTTACTCAGGTAATTGATGATCAGAGATAGTTTCAGTCTGTGGCAGGAGTACAAATCACTACATAGATGGCTCTTGACTGCAAAATTGGTCAGCCCATCCAAGGTCTACGCAATTTAAAATATTGAATATTAAATATATTTTCACCTGTGTGTAAAATCTGAATAACATTGTTGTGCTACATTCCTGTTACTCTTCAAGGTTTTTCACAGACTGATTAACTCCTATTTAGGACTTCGGTGCAGATAGAACTACTGGATTTTCCTTTCTGTTGTATATGCTTTATTTTTAGTATATATTGCAATGAAAGCTTTTATGTGTATGGTTTTTGTTTGAATGCTGTTAGCATTAGCTATTGTTGGATGTTTTGGGGAGTTCCATTTTGGCTGTGGGTTTTTGGGTGGCTTATATTGCGTTAGTGGTTTTTTGTTTGCTTGGTTAGGAATTTTTTTTTTGTTTGATTATTTCTTTGGGGGGTTATGTTGTCTTATTTTTTGTTGTATGGATTTTTTTGTTTTGTGGATGCTTGTTTGGTTTTGTTTGGGGTTTTTTTCCTGTGTGTTAATGCTTTAGGATTAGTAAATCTACTGTATGCTGTTGAAGTACTTGTCTGTCCCTGGGGAGATTAGAGGAATTTTAGGAAGGATATTGTACAGATTCTGCATACTAGTGCTTTGTGCCATAATCTTCCCTTCACAGTAGATGACTCCCAGCCTTGATTGAAGTGAGAAGTGATTTCTAAGGTATGACTTGATTATTTGATAGCATCTAAACCTGGATAGGTGAGGGGTGAGAAGTCTTCGTGAAGGTTAAAACTTTGGCATGAATCTAGGTTAAAGGCCTCAGGTAAGTGTTGTAAAATGAGCAGTACAACTAAAGGTGCAACTCACCAACTGCTGATCTAGTAGCATTGCTTTGCCTCTGAGCAAAGTTCAGGTTTACCCTTTTTTTTTTAGAAACATTTTCTATTGTTTAGTAGTTTATGTTATAGCCACTCCTTGTTGCTGACGAAAAGCCTTACATATGCCATATCATCATAACCTGCCAACAGGTACAGTGAGCAAGTATATTGCAGTAATGTATGAATTTGCATAGTTTGCACATCTTAATTATAGCTTTATTGTATTGTAATACTGGTAGGAATCTATTCTAGGTAACTAAGTATCAATACTATAAATTTATCTCCCTTCTTCTGTCTGAGAAAGTTTCTTAGGAGTCCTGATAACTGCCTTTGGATACATGTAGAAGAATGGATAGATTTGTCTGAAGTCTGAAAAATTCCTGGAAACTTAGTAATTTTAAGTTATTATAGTAAATATGCATATTTAAAACTTTGGAATTGAGCTAGCAGCATCTGCAGTCAATGCATGTGCTTTTTCAGTGTATCTTTCTCAGAATATTTCTATTCTGGTTTAGCTTGAGTGAAATAATTTAATATCAAAGTACCTAGGTTTGATGTTTTGTTTTAGTATATTCAATATATATTTTTAAGGTTCTGCATCCGAGTTTCAGATCCCACCAGGGGATAAAACCTGATAACATTTCTGGACTTCTGGTTTAGGGAGTCTTTTGTTGTAGAGTGCTTCCTTCCTTTTGGTTAAGCAATTTTTCTTTCTTAATCAATAGAAATCATTTGTGATGGTGTGGCAAGGGAGAAAAAGATCAATCTAAGCTTTAAAATATTTTGTTGTTGTTTTTAGTTCAGAGCAAAGTTATTTTAGACTATATTATACACAGATCCCTGGCAAATGAGCTATTTGTTGCAATGACCACTTTCCTATGATTTGGCTCTTGGTGTATTTTCTAACTGGGGTGTCACACTGCCATGAGAAGGTTTGTCAGGTTTGGCAATAATTAGCATCACTGGGAGAGGCTTAGCAGAAAGCTCAAGTTAAACTGTTTTCTTGAACTGATTTCTTTTTTTCCTTTCCTAGGGAGGTGATTCTTGCAAAGAGGGGTTGAGGTGTTCCTGGGGTTGAATGGGGGAGGATAGATTTTGTGTTTTTCTAGATGATTAGAGGTCTTTAGTCTCTGAAGTTCTCATCCTGAAGCTTTCATGAACATTGATTTTTCACTTGAAAAAAATCTAGGGGGAGAGAGAAAGCAGGAGAGACTGCATTACACTTCATTTATGAGAACTTGAGGTAAGTTCCCAAAACATCAGAAGAGAAAATGTGCTCAGTGGGTCTGTATGTTTTAAGTGTTTGTTTCCTCAGAAGACCAGCCTGGTACTGGGTGGTTTTACCAATGTCCAGTCAGCAGAGTCCCAGCCATGAAGCAGCAATAACTTTGCCAGTGCAGGGATGTTTCTTGAGCAGTATTTAAGGATTCCAGTTCAGATCCTTCCATCTCTGTGATTGTGCTCAGGCTAGGGACGTTTCTCCTTCAGGAGCTGAATGCTGCATTTTTAAAAGGGAAAATGTAAATGGAGAAAGTAGGTAAAAGATATGTCTTTTAGACACCTCATTTTAAAAATATTACTTTAAATGCAAAGACCTAAATTAAACATGTTAATCCTTTCTTAGACTGAGAGATTTCTTCACTGTTCTCTGCCAGAATAATAGTGGAACTGTTCCCACCATAACTGTCTGCATAGTGTGTAAAAGGAGGAGGTGATATTGTGAGTGTTTTGATCTGGAAAATGTTTTATTCAAATGTAATTAAAATGCCTTTAGGATTAAAGAACTGAGTAAGACATTATTCTGTGATATTAACTATCCTCTTCACTTAAAAACTTTCTTTTGTGAGAGTATCTGTTTCTGGAGTTATCTTGGTAAGAAGTCTGGATGGTTTCAGCCTTGCTGTTGATCTCTCATGAACATTCTTTTTAGTACATGTTGCAAGATTTATTTTTTTTAAATACTGATGAAAAATAATCAGCTACTTCTTTGTTTTGTTGGTGGTGGGTTTTTTTTAAACAAAATAGAATACTATACTAAACCAGTAAAATAATAAACAGCATGGGGGTTGCTTGTTGGTGAGATGACCAGAGGAAAGGTCAAATAATCAGTCGCGATATCCTATGATAGGTAACAAATTTAGCACTTGGTTTGGAGCATTCTCACTTACCTGCAAACAAAAGCATTTGGAAGATCAGGTCATTGCCCTATGCTCTTTTTGCCTAGTAGGAATCACAGAATCACAGAATGTTAGGAGTTGGAAGGGACCTCGAAAGATCATCTAGTCCAACCCCCCTGCCAGAGCAGGATTCCCTAGACCAGGTCACACAGAAGCACGTCCGACACTATCATTTCTTTTTCACTCATTGGGGAACTGAAAAGGAGAGAAATGAGATGGTCTTAGTTTTAGATGTGGACTTGTAGTTCTGTGCTCCCATGTTGAAATGTTCTTCACGTGTGGATTACTCATGCACTTTCAAAATGTAACATATAGAAAATTTGCAGCATTTACTATCAGGGAGTTCCCTGGGATCAGTGGTTTGAGAGCTGGGAGGGGAGGTCAGGATCAGGCCTGGCAAGAGGAGTTGGGTTGAGGCCCTCCCCAGTGTGGATGGTCAAGGTCGTGGGGACAGGCGTGGGCCAGGACAGGGGTGCCTGGCTTGGCAGGTCTGGAGACCGCATCCTAAGGCCTTGCTGGAGCAGGGATTGATGGCCCTGGTGGCTGGAATGGGCCACCAGGTACTGAAATGGGGCCCTGGGTTGTGGGCAGGGTGGAGGGAGCCCCAGAGGCAGGAAGGGCCACTATGGTCCCTGAGTGCACTCAGGCACTATGTTTACAAACTGATATCCTAATTGCTGCCAGTGCTAACAGAAATGTAACATAAGGAGTAGTGTTAACACGGGAAAAAATAGAGCCATTAGCTGTCCCAACACTTGCTAAAAGTGCACCACAAGAGCTTAAGATGAGTGTAAGGAACTGAAGCCAACTCTGTACAAACATCATTTTACTCTTTAGGGAAATGTTGACAGTAAACATGCCCACTGGCTTACAAATAAGCACAGTCTTCTAACTGTCTCTTCCCACTGAAGCAATTATAAACTCTCATGTTGTACAGTGGCATTTCAGCAAAGAGCAGGCTTTAGAAGACATCTAAATGAGGTATCTCATGTAGATATATGGCTGTAGTCACTTCAGTAGCTCTGGCAATGACTGTACTGTAGGTGGACTGGAGATTTTCTGTTTGCCGCTTGAGTAACAGTGCACAGCTGTTTTTCAGCTGTGGTGAGTTTGTATAGAAGTGGTTTATCGGCTGAATGCTAAGCCTATTCATTTTAACTTAATGCATTTTTCAAGATGCAATATATGGTGCATTTTCAGGTATGAATGTTTATTTGCAAAAGGTTTAATTGCAGCCTTTAGGTAACTTCTGCTGTCTCCTTAAACTGTGTGTTTGTCTTAATAGCATCATTCTGGTCTGTATATGTCACTAATTTCTAGACATGAAAACACTGACTAAAACAACAGGGGGAAAAAGTCTTAATCAGTACTTGTTCCTACTGTAAGCTCCATACTGTCTTCCAAAACCCAAGATAGGGAATTATTGGAAGTGTTCTGTCTTGCTTTATTGAACTCTATGATTCATCTCATGAATTCGAAGAGCTTGTATTATGAAAAATCCTGATTAGTCTCTTCCATAATATTGCTGTGCTTAAGTAGAATGATATCTTGTCTGGTGTTTATTGCACAGAACAGGCATGGGACACTATTCTTCTTCCTGAGCACTCAGAAACCTAACTAACAGTGTGTGAAATCCTGGTTTAGGCCTCACTGGACTCCAAGGCAGGAGGAATTTGATCTGAGAGATGAAAATCTGTGCCCTGAAGAACAGGGATATCCAAGTGCACTTAGCTGAAGTCTGCTTTCTGTCTCTTAGGTTGTATAACAGAAACAACAGAAACCCAAACAACAAACAAAAGTCCATAAATTATGTTGTTGTGCAAAATGTAAAAGAAGAGTAGTGAAAATAAATACATTGATTAGATTTTAAGAATAATAAATAATGTAGTCTAATAGTTCTAATATAACAATGTCAACAACTGCTTTAAAAAGGTATCAAAATTGACCTTTCCAGTTCTAAGTGTATTCCAAATATACTTTGTAACTAGTTAGAGTTACAAAGAGAATAACTTTGTTGCTGTTATTCTCTTACTGAAATCCTTTTCCTCCCTGGAGAAATCTGTGTCTTCATTCAGTTCTCCAGATTGTTCTAGGTGTCACTCTACAATGTGTCCTTTTTCATCTGTTTATTCCTTTATCCCATCTTACTCCACTGTATCATGACCCTAAACTCTGTATGTGATACTGAAGTTTAGTTGTTCATTTATGCCTTGTTGTTCCCTTGCTGTCTGACTGAACTGATGAGTACAGTTTCCATTTGAATCCCACTGGGAACAGAGTTCAAAATTGTATCATTTAGGTAAAATATTCTAATTAGAGAATAGTCATTGATCAGAGATTTGGCTGTGTGCATTCCTTTTGTGTTGATACCTCTGATGGGGCTGTCCTGCTGGCTGTGAATGCCTTTGGTCTCCTGTTTGTTCAGGGATCAGTCAGTTAATTTCTCTGTCCTCAAAAAGAAACCATGTAAGTTTATAAAAGCCCATGAAGAGATTATATGGTAGGATTAGGAGAAGGTAACATTCATCTGTCTACTCTGCCTAGTCTGCTTCTTGTTCAAGGGCTTTTTGCCCCTGAAGAATCCCTGTCAGCCCTCAGGAGCGGCATGCTTTGTTGCACTGACACCACGATCTGCTTTGTTGCCTAGAGCAGACCCATGCAAAAGCTGCATAACATGGTCAGTGTGGGAGCTATGGGCAGGGTTTTTTTCCAGAGGACTGTGTATTGTAAGTAGGATGATTGACTGTTACACCTCCAGTCTTTCATGCTGATACTAGGATGAGCATTTCCAGTGTAGCAGTGGACAGATCTTAATTTGTGCTTCTTTCTGTCTTTTCATCACTGTAGTTTGTTGTAGTTCATTGCTGTAACACAACAGTTCTTGGGAAAGAGGCAAGTTATTTGTTCCAAGCTTGGGTAATGTAATTTGTTATTCTGATTTTCTTTTTCTGAGTTGGTACATAAAACTGCATCACTCCTCTTACATAGTTTTGTTTTGGCTCTGGAAATGGGATATGTACAAGATGTTTTAAAATGGAACATGTTGAAATCATTGTGCTGGATAGTAATGTGCTGTTCCTGTCTTTCACCTTGCAATGGACCACTGAGGAACACAATGACAGAGCAGTTATGGTGCTCCAGAAAACCTGATGTTTTCTGTGCATTGTTTACACATACTAGCTGGTGGCAGACTTACTTTTTAGTTGGTTTGTGTTTTGTTTTGTTTGTGTATTTATTTTTAAGTTGCTGTTCATAGTGTGTATTTACACTCATCACAGGATGTTGTGGTTATTACCTTACAAGGGTTAAAAATGATATGAGCAATGGGTCAGGAATTCCCTCAGCTACAGACTGTTTTGAAATGTATGCTAGACAAGTATGGTGTTACACCATTTTCACACAGTTATTTCTGTATCCAGTTTTGGCACCCGGTGGAGACAGGATCTCAGGCTAGGCAGATCTTTGTAAGAAGTCTGTACTGAGCCAGAGCACTTTTTTATGTTCTGTTCTTAGGATATTCAGGGTAGAAGTATACAATAGGCAAAATAATATTCCAACTTCTGAATAAGTTAGCAAAGTCTTCTGTAAAATCATCTCCCAGTGAAGCAGACATTCTTTTCTATGATATTTGAATTCATGAAAGCTAAATAGTACAGCTTCTGTGGAAGTTTAAAGAGTATTCAAGTAATACAAAAGCAGGAGACCTTTTGGCCTCCAAGCCATTGGAGAGGTAATTACTGTAATTGAACTGCACTGTTTCCTTTCAGCGTAGCTAGATGCATATAATGTATATTTTGCTTAATATTGATATAAAACCTGTAATCCTAGGTAACATATGCTGTTCTTTGGTGCACAAAGGTTTACAGTCTGTTTAAAAAGCAACTGTGATATACTTCATGGTTGGAGGGAGGCAGTGTGAGCAGTGGCAGTAAAGAGAAAGATGAATCAGAAAAAACAAACCCTACCATGAGGAAAGCATCAATGAAGTCTCTCTCTGTGCTTTATAAACATCCCAAGAGCTTCTCATTTGACTAATAGTTTAGATTGGCCATAAAAGCCTAGTTCTTGCTTTTTGCCAAGTCTTTCTCACTTGATGCTGGCAGTACTGGTTTCAATCTCTTGGCATCATTAAGCTGATTTCCCAAGAGGTATATACTCAAAGATGGTTTCTGGGCTTGGTGGTTGGTTGGTTTGGTTTTTGGTTTTTGGGTTTTTTTTCCCCTTCTTCAGGCAGAAAATACATGTATCTGAACTGGGATATTAAATGTCAACAGAAGGCTCCAGGGAGACCTTTTCGTGGCCTTTCAGTACTTAGAGGCCTATAAGAAAGATGGGGACAGTATTTTTAGCAGGGCCTGTTGTGGCAGGACAAGGGATAATGGTTTTAAACTAAAAAAAAGGTAGATTTTAGCTAGATATAAGGAAGAACTTTTTTACAATTAGGATGGTGAAACACTGGAACACATTGCCCAGAGAGGCAGTCAATGCTCCATCCCTGGAAACATTCCATGTCATGAGTTATGGGGCTCTGAGCAAACTAATCTAGTTCCAGGTGTCCCCGCTCCTGCAGGACCAGATGACATTCCAACCCAAAGCATTCTATGATTCTGTAATTTATGTTATTCCTCCAGGTGGGATTTTGGGTACTGTGAATGTATACTTAAGGGGACTACAAGTATAGCTGCCTCAGAAAAGCTATAGTCACTTCTGTTTATCATGTTTCTTGGGAAGCTGGAACTGAAGGAAAAGGCTTTGTTGCCACTCATGAAAAACTGAAACAGTATCTGGCTATTTCCACAAAGTAATAGTACCACTGTGAGTTTCTGTGCCTTCATCTCTGTATCAGTAGTATAGCTGCTGCTGCTGTAGATTTCAAATTTTTATTCTGCTGCTCACTTCCCATGACTAAAGGGAGAAGACCTGATACAGGAAAACAAGTGGCCTCTTGCTTACAACATATTTACTAGCCTACCCTCCTGTCTACACACAGTCTTCCCTATAGTTTGTGAAGCTATGAAATTTGTCAGTCCTAGTATCTGCAGTCGTGATATACATGACTGTCTGAAAAAGGTTTCTTGCTTGTTTTTTACTTGAAGGTGTTTGTTCTTTTTCACATTAACCCTCCTCAGACTACAAATCAAAGATAGAACTTTAGTTTCCATGTCTGTACATTAAAAAAACCCCAACCCTCAACCCCAAACTTTTGGCATCGACCTACCACCAATGAAGATAAAAGCCTGAAATGCCATGTAGCATTGTGCCTATGCTTTCACAGAGTGATCTAATAATGATGCTGAGTTTATAATTTCTACTCTGTTTAAATAAAAAACCAAACTGCTTCAGTTGGGGTGATACACAACTGTTACTATGTTGTGCATAGTGTTCCACAAGCCCTCTTCTATTGTAGAAGTTTATCTTTGAAAGTGATATATAGGCACTGAAATTAGATGCTCTGGCAAATTCGAGCTCTTAGTTGCCAGAGCAGGAAATTTTGCAAAAAGCTTGAGGCTAACCAGAAGCAATCATAGTTGTTTGTGTGCTTGTGCTTTTTTTCCTCTCTCCCCCTTTCTACCCCCCTCCCCGCATCAGAATCTGCAGAAGCAAATGTGTGTTGGTTGAGTGGCAAGTCTGAAGTTGTCCCCAAAGCAAACCAAGAGGAAGTATCACTTTGCAAACGGTTTCTGGGATAGCAATCTGTATGGCTCCAAACCCAGCCTTCCTGCAATTGGTCCTTGCAATTAGCCAGAAACTTTCAGTCTGGGAACAGACAGCTGACTATAGCTTCAGACAGAAGCAGGGAAATAGGCATTGTCTAGAGGGGGAAACTTGTGGAGCTGTACAAGAATCTTGCTACAAATATTCCAGTAGACTAGAAGCTGTGCAACAGGAATGTTTGATCCTTTGAATGAAGCCATGAAAAGCAAACCAGGCTTCTACCTATAAATACCTCCAAAAGAGGTGCTGCTGTTAAATCACCACTCACTGTCCACATTTCCTGCAATATACAGGTGACTTTGTTATTTTAGGTCATTAGCTTTTCTTTGCCCAATATAAATAATTTTCATTTGATCAGAAAAAAAATAGTTCTAAATAGGCAAAGGTCTCTTCAGGTTATAGAAATACTAAACCCAATGTTTACAAAAAAAAAAGAGGCTGCAAACATGTTCTGCTGGTCATCATTCCCTCCAAAGAGAGAAAAATTACTATGTGCTGTTTTATGCAATATCATGACTCGTGATAAAAACCAGACCTGTTGTAATAAGTGCTATACTAGGAAGCCTGGGTGGAATATACAGCCTGTTTTAGTAGAAGCTGATCTTGGAAGGATGTTAACTGAAGATAGTCATTAAAGACATGTCTGTGTCAGAAATAAAACTATAGCTCTTAGGGAAACCATCTGGGAATCATAATTTCATTTACAAGTATGCTTCAGTGAATTGGTGTTCACGTTAATCCTCTCATTTTAATGCCTCCATACTGCATCATATTCCTACTGTCAAAGTCAAGATCCTAAATTTTATCCATTTTTAAAGAAGTCATCTGTTTAGCTGACAAATGGTCCTTAGTCATGTGTTATCAGGAATAGTGAAATTAACTCATTTTTGAACTGGATATGTAACAGAGAAGGTGTAATAGCCCTTGCATCTCAAAAGACCATTGTTATCTCTCATGAGTAGCTGCTTTGTTCCTGCTATGATGGTCATTGTGCTTGGCAAGCTTTGCATGAAGAAATTGGGAGATCCATAACAGCCTGTTGCAGCTGAAAAACGTGGGCATCTTCCTTGCACTAGGTAGCAGTACCAAGGAGAAAACTCACACCAAGCTTTACAGGACCAATAGCATAGAGAAAAACCTGCCTCCAGAATATCCTCTCATGTACTGTAAGTCAGCTTGATGTCCCTTTTTCTTTTTTACCAGTTATAAAACACCTTGTGGTCTCTTCAGTTGTCAGAACTCATCTGAACCAGTGATAAATGGTGTCTCACAGATTGGAAAGGTTGCTGCTATATATCTTCATAAAGCTCTCCAGAGCCAGATAAAATACAGGAAGGAAGAAGCAGCAGTAATATTCATGTGTTTTTGCTGAGAAGGCTCTGGCTCACAGTACTAATTAGCATGAGAGCAGGATTTTCAGCATACAGCTTTCTTCATTAGGGAGATTTAAGTTATCAAATTCAGTTCATAGCAACTCTAAAAAGATACCAGCATGAAATGGTGGTCACTTTCATGAACTTTGTACCAAAGTTAACAAACCTGGATTATTCTTCTGTTGGAGTCAAAGCAATAAAGTGAATATATTCTACCTAGTATCTTAGTACTTGGATGTCTTGATCCTATTGCTGCATTAAAAGCATTTTTTCTTATGCTCATTAAAATGGTCACTTTAAACAGATCTGTGTTTAGCCTTAGCTTAAAGGGTTAGTACATCCTGCTGGAAACCCTTCTGGCAATGTTGCCTATGTGGATTTGTAGCTGATGCATACATTGTTTGGTCCTGAAGTAAAACATTATCATGATAATTTGTTGAGTTGGAAGTGGTCTTGGGTGAGACCCAGAATGATACTTGTACTTTGGAAAAGTTCTGCTAATAGCCATAACCACATATTTCCTCAGTAAATGTGATAAATGTTGTATTTTTCCTTCCAAGCATAAACATTAAGGTCATGAATACTTTTACAAAATGAAAGTGGGGAAATCATATGTTCTGTAATGAGACCTGGTTGTTAAAATGCCATGTTTTACTGAAAACACTTCTACTTGTATTTGCCAAATCATTTCTAATGGTCACTTGGTGACAAATTTGAGCAAGTGTCTTTTTCAATGGCCAGAGGTAGATAAGAAGATGTAATTCTTGCTTCTGAGCTGTCCATATTTAAGGAGTAATTACATTTCAGGTACTAGAGTTGATGATTCCACAAAAATCCTCTTTTGATAATTCTCCTTATATCATTACAGTAAAGAATAAGCAAATTCTCTTTAAAGTATTTTATTCTTCTCTTTTTTCTTTGGTCTAGGAAGATATGTTTGCTTGGTCAACATAGAGAATGTTTCCAGGTTTGTAATGTAATTTCCTATCAGAAATTGCTACTGTATTGGGGACCTGTCATGCTAGTGATCTGTGATAAAGGCATAGAAAGAAAAACAGAAACAAAACCAAAACCAACCAACCAACCAGTAAAAATATATATAGTTTACAGCTGTGGTAAGGTAGGATGCTTCGTTTGTTATTTTGTGAAGCCACAACTGCTGACAAATGACTTCCAAATAGTATGTGCTATGTGGACTTGCCAGTGCTATTTGCATGAGAAAAACCCCACATTTTTCCCTCAGGGCTTAAGAGTTTTTCTGAAATCTCAGCATTTTTGTGCTAAAATGTTAATGAGCATTAGTAACTCCTTTCCATTCAGCTCCCCTGAGGAAATGAGACTTTTGCAGTCACACTGTCTCTGAATGCAGGTAGTGGGATGCAGATAAACTTCAAAGCCAGTTGTCTAACTTAAGCCAGGTGTGACAGAAAGATGAGTTGCCAGTGACTGTGATACTGCAGGCTTTGGAAAAGGGAGTCAAACACAAAGCTTCAGCTTGAACACAGTAGTATTAGACATTAGAGAATTCACGTAGGAGAAAGCTGGTGTAAATGGTACTATAGTACTATTAATAGTAATAGTAAAGAGCTGGTGCTGGATTGGTACATTTACCAATACTTGGTCTGATGTTTGTAAGTGAACGGTTAGCAAATACATATCCAAAGAACCTCATCAGCTCCTTCTCTTCTTTTTCTGTGTCTGATCTGCTTTTAGGAAAATTCACAGGGAGCCAGCAATAGAGCTGCAAGCAGCATGGTGGTGTTTAGCTTCTTTTGCAACACTGTTTCTAACGCTGCTCCTGATGTTTGTAAACATTACTTCTAGTGTTTGTAGATTTCTTTGAGAAAGAAAATAAAAGCTTATTTTTAAAAATACTTTTTTGACTTCTAGCTCATGTAATAAATTCAAGCCAAAAGACACCTTTTACCTTCATATTGTGTTTAAAAGTTCATAAAAAGATGTAGCCAGAGAATCTTGGGAGTCTTGTTCCAGCCTGTGAGTAAGTTCATTCCACAGCATGTGCTGATCCTTGTACACCACACTGCCCTGTCCTCCATGCCTCTTGCTGCTTTTCAACAGGGAAAATATTCACAGGCAAATCCCACCCCAGGGACGTTCCTGGGTTTCACAGCTCTGACATAGTCTGTGAATGCTGTCCCTTGAGGTGACCTTCTTAATCGTAAGAAGAAAGATTTTTCTCTCTACCAGTCTCAGTTCAAATGTCTTTTGGTAGTGGCTAAAAATGTATAAAGCCATTTCTTCTTGCAGCTGGTACCATATTCATATTTGTACTTCCCTTCATTGGATGCAGAAATATCTCTTAGTAGAAGGAGCACTACATTTTTCAGTGTCAGTGCAGTCCCATCCATCAGGAACTTTATCCATCATCTAATTGCATTAACCTTGAGTGATTTCACTAGTTCAGCAGAGCACAAAAGAAAAAAGCCTTTACCAGTTCTGACTTTATTCTTTAAATGTAGAAACAGCTCAAATACATAGGCAAATAAGCACAGAGCCAACCAGTTATATATTGCTACCAAGAGTAATTTTATTGGATTTCAATATTGATTTCTGTTTCATTAGACTGAGTTTTACAGTAAGCAACCAAAAAATTGTATTCTTCTGGGACTGCTGTTGACCTCAATCTGGAAGATATTTTCAGAATCCATCACAATACTCAGGCTAATCATATTAAAGATATTAAACAAGGGAACTTTTCCAGCATATTTTTCCTTGATAACATAGTTAAGTCCATGCAGAAAGCTGTCGTATCTCCACCAGTTTCTCTTTTAGTTTGAGTGGATTTCTCAGGATAGAATCAATGTTACTTCCACCTCCAGCATCATCCAGCCACTTCATATTTACAATAAATTTAGAAGAAAAGATCATGAAATCTGCTGGACATCAAATGAATCAGTGATTATTCCTTTCATAAAGAACCAAAATGCATTATTTGGGGCACAGGTTTGGAGAAAGGATAAAAGTCTCATAAAGATTGAAGGTGGTGGGGGAAGAGGGAGTGCTGGTATATGTCTTATGATCCCAGAAGTATGTTTCCTTGTGACACAGGTCATCTTGGTCTGGTTTTGAAACAAAATAATAATTTAAAAAAATTCTCTTCCCTTATAAAAACATGTTCTATCTTCAGCCTTTGCTGAACGCTTTGTATTTTTTGAAGAACTTGTTTTTTAAAAAAAACCAAGTAAACCATTAACAGGACTTTTAGAGCCCTAGAAGCTCTATATAAAAGCTTTAGTTCTTAATTTTACCCAGCTTTGATGTAATTGTGTCTGCAAAAATGTTACGTGTCAAGTCCCTAGCTTCACTGAACATGAGCAACATCTTTTCTTCCACTGTTCCATTTAAAGCAAAGAGATCTAACTCAGCCTGCAAATCCATCAAGAATAGTACAGGATGTGGTTATCACACAGTGCTGTAGAGTACAGAAAGCAGTGAATGAAGGATTCCCTTCTCACACACATTGATGACCAACACTTGTGTCACTGCTCAGGACCATTTAGCTCCTGGGGTTATAGCAGGAAAGTGTTTTGCAATCTCTGCCATGCTGTAGTTGCTGCTGCTTGTTACATACAATGGGCAAGGACAACAGTAAAATTCAGGTCTGTTGTAAGTGCTTGGATCTTGTACAAAGATGCTTTTAAGTAATCTGTAATAGTAGTTGTCTGTATTTCTTTGAGCCACTATAAGTACTTCTGGTGTTTTTCTTTGCAAGGTACCCTTTCCATATCTTTTCCCTTTGGCCTTGCTGGAGATGCTGGGTTTTACACAAAATGTTATTCATTTCTTATTTGCAGTTAGTATTAAGAAAGTAGAACCTAGTATTTACCATTTAAATAAATGTACTGAACTGAATAAATAATTGAATTAAAAATAGAGTTATCTAGGCATCAAATTTGTTTAGCAATTTGTCTTCACAGTGCCACTGTGTATATATTTCTTTTCTGCATGACAGTTGGTTAATCTCTTTTGACAGCTACTTAATTTTACAAGCTAAGATGTAGGGCTGAGCATCTATTGGAAAGTATTTCTTGTGAGGAACTTGCCTGAGGCTAGTTTCTTTAAAGGAAGAGCCCTCTAAAGCACAGCAGCTAAGTAAATGTACCTAAGTGTGTTTGAAATATTATGCCTGTCTCTGTTACTAATTAAAGAATGGTATAGAAATGAGACTAAAAATCAGTTTCTGAAAATCAGTGTTAATATGGGATTCTTGTTTTCCTCTCTTCTTTTGAGGAACAACTGAGTATTCTTTCCTATGATATCTCTTCCTTTAGGATGCTATTGCTTTAGCTGTCCCTGTATGCATTAAAAATGTCAAGTGTTTGTAATGTGCTATGATTTTTAAAGCTGCACTGTTCATGATATTGTGACTGATCAGAGATGAGCTGTTGAGTAATTTTGGTTAAACATTTAAAAGAAAGAGGAATGAGCAGCCTCTCCTCTCATTGTTGTCTTTACCCAGAGCAGGGAAGTTAAATGGAAAGGCTGACGTTATGCTCAAGTGTACAAATGTAGCAGGAACAAAGGGTGCTGAAGCTGAAGGACAGCACTGTGGCACAGCTTGTCCAGCTCTTGGCTACCTCTTGCATCCAGCCAGGGCAACCCAAGCTTCTCTTGGCATCTCTCAGTGCAGATACAGCTAAAGCCATTTAAATAGGAAGAGTTGCTCCATATGCCAGAGAGATTAAATTATTTTTCATTCTGTTGATGTTCTAAACTCCTACTATTGCAACCATTTTTAATTATTTTGGTTTTTTTTCTTTTTTTCTGGTTGCTCAGAAGGATCTAGAAATGCAAGAAATGCATTGACCCCATTCTGTAGAGAAAAATATAAAACCAAACAAACAAAATCCCCAAACAAAAAAAAACTCCAAAAAAATGGATTTTGTTTGTCATATGTGTTAAATTCTTAGGTACCTGCAATGGCTGTGAGACAAAAGAAGACACAATGGTTTGAGACAATGTTGAACAACGGAGTACAGCAGAGTAGGGGAGGAAAAATATGTGATGCTTCTGAATTTTCTGTTTATGAAGGATTAATGAGCAAAGTGTTTAAAGAAAGAGACTGCTTTTTGAAGAAGTGTGGGGTTTTCTATCAATGCATCTCAAGTCTACAGAAAAAGAAGAAATGGGTTTGGTGGAAAGATGGACTGTGCGAGAAGTGTCTTCTGTTCATAACTTACCTGCAAGAAGCAGAAAGATAACTATTTCTTGGAAACATCAACAAAAAATCATTGGTAGCAGACCTCTAAGCCCATTTTTAGACTCTATTTTTATTCCTTTTTGCTTTCTGACAGTTAAAAACCCATCTTATTTCCTTTTGAAACATTTTATTCCCATTCAGTTTGCTTTCTGGAATCTTAAAATGACAAAGCCCTTCTTAATCCTGTCTTTGTGGCATTTAAACAAAATTGAGCAAAATGTGTATGCTGTCTGAAGAGAAGCTACAAGAAAGGACAGCCATAAGGAGAAATGTGTGTGCATAAAATTGTTTCAGCTATGTTATTACTTTGCAATGCTTAACCAAATGCAAATATTGTACTTAAAAATGCTAAGGGGAGCCATGAAGCCTGGAGAACAACTGGAAAAAGAAAGGGCAGATGGGGAAACAACCAGCATAAAATGTAAAAGGTTGATTCTGCTGGGGAATGTGTGACAACAGTGATGAAAAAATAAAAAATGGAGCAATACATGCAGGAGAGGACAAGAAAAGAGAAAGTAACAGAGATGTAAGGGGAAACAGAAAAACTGGAATAAAAAAGTGACAAAGATGAAGAAAAAATACAGGATTTGAAATAAGATGAAATTGAACTTGAAGAGGCTACATGGGGAATTAAACCAGTTACACAAAATAGAACCAGAGTTAGGGTAAACTACTGTTTGAGAGTTGATGCTTAAGAAATGTTGAACATAGCATGTCAATTTTCTCAAATACAGTGTTAAACTGGGGGCAGTAATATCACTTAAACTTGTAAAAATTGTTGCTTTGAGGGAAGGCACCACACATGTAGCTTCCTGGACAACCCCACCAATTTTGAGTTGTAATCAACAAGACTAAAAGCAATTAATAGAAATTGTCTGTCAGGTACTTGCTGGTAAAAATTCTTCTTAAAATGCTGTTTCTAGGATTACATCCATTGTAGTTTTTTAAATGTGCCAGAACTGATAGGGTTCCCACAACTTCCCTCAAGCAATTCTGTAACAATTTAAGAAAGCTGTGAAGATAAATTCTGAGCTTAGCTTCAGCCTTTGTCTTTTACTCGTTAATTGCACATCCATGGGCTGATGTAAAGCAAATCTTTCAGTATTAGCTTTTGTCCCTTACAAAGCTGTTTACAAGTCTCTTCATGAGCTGTTGTTTAACTGTATTGCATAGGTACTTAATACTATCTTTTTAGCTCTTTCCCTTCCCAGGTCATCCTTTTGCTCTCCAGTGGTTCTTTCTGGCCCCTCTGAAGTTTTTCCTTCTTTCCTCTACTGTATGCAAAATTCAGAGGCTTGATTTTTATGTGGATGCCATGGTGTGTTGCTGCAATAGGAACAGTTCCTGTTGTATCTTTATCTGCATTGTCTCTAACTTGTGACACTTAATGTGAAGGTCAGAATTAGGCTGAGGTGTGATCTGATCTGGAGATTTTTTGTTAGGAAAGTTTGGGATTTTGTTTTGTGTTTCATTTGTTTGTTGGTTGGGGTTTTGTGTGTTTGGGGTTTTTGTTGTTGCGGTTTGGTTTGTGGGGGTCTTAGGGGGGTGTTTTGGAGTGGGTTTTTTTTGTTGTTGTTTGTATTTCCTACCCAAGTCTGTGGCAAAATGGAAGCATTTCTCCCCCCTAGAAGACATGCTTGGGCACTCCTTTATGGCAACACTGCCCAAATGGAAGATACAGCCACTGATTTGTTCCCATAGGCCTCTGGTGCTTACAGGCAGCTGGACAAGCTGGCAGGCTTTTGTAGCAAGCAGGTGGGTCCTAGAGCCCCGATCCATCGGAATCCAGTAGCTCCTCAGCCCTCTGCTTCCAAGCTAAAGCATATGGGCAAGAAGGGTCCAAAGAGGCAGGAATGAGGCAGAAGGCAAGGACAGATCAAGAGTTTAATTAGGTGAATAAGCATTTTTCTTTTTTTTTTATGAAACGCAGCCCATACAGTTGAAGGTCTGAGATCCCCTCCATGCCCCAAGCTAGATGCAGTTTGCTGTGCTGAAGTGTTATTGTTTAATTACAGGCATGTCCAGCATCTGTATCCTAGTAAGATGCTGCAGTCTTCATCCCTGGAAAAGAAGCTGGCAAGTAGTTGAAGCAATTTGCCATAAAGAAATGGGGATTGTTGGACAGCAAACCTCATTTGTGGACATCTGTCATATATTCTACTGAGAGAACACTGCAGTAACTAAACCTTAGTTACTGCATGCTTACAATTAGTTTGTTCAGCAGGATTTTTGTATCTTGGCAGGAGTCCTGCAATGGACAGTGTTGCATGGCTTCCCTTGGTGATTTCAGATTTGATTTCTATGACCATGCAAGTCTCCCCTAATTCCCATTCCAGTTGCAGAAATGTTCCTTCTTCTTTTCAGTGTGAGTTCAGCTCCAGTCTTGCTGTGGTCTAAGAAGAGATTAAATTACCATGTCTGTTGAACAAGGAACACGAGTAGGTTGTTCCTACCTAGGTAACCTGATTTTTCTCTGTGCTAACACCAGATCTAAGATCAGTTCCTGTCCTTGGTGGTGGCTGTCACAAGTGTTTAAGAAGGCTTCTGAGGATAAGTTAGTCATATTATGGTACAGAATACTTGATGGCTTCCAGCACATCACAACTCACAGCTATCATAAATTACAGGAGGTGACTTGATATTCAATAGCTGTCAATGGGTTTTTCTTCCATAAACTTGTCTAGTCATTTTATGAACAAGATAAGCGTTGCAAGTCCTTTGGGAAGGAATAGCATAGCTTAACACCAAGATGTGTGGAGAAACAACACAACAACTGTTTGTTGTTACTTTCTCTGAAATCCTAACCTTGAGATCTCATTCCTCAGTGAAAATGCATATTTCAAAGCCAACCACAGCATACAATATTTTTCCCTCACATGTGTCACTTAATTTTTGTTTATATTTTATTTTGGTTTTCTTACCATTCAGTGGCTTGAACATACCTAGTTGACCTTTGTCTTTACTCCATGGGATAATTTATATTCTCCACCACCATTTTTACTGCACTGTTCATTCTTTCATCCAGATAGAACCTACACCCTTCCTGATTTTTTTTCCTCTTTTCTTTTCTTTTTTTTTTTGGTAGTCCAGCTGTAAATATGCAAGAGAGAATAAAATTGAGACCCTTCTGTCTTGACAAACTTCCTAAAGCCTCATGCAAATTCAACTCAAGCCTGTGGCTAAACCCTAACAACTCTAGAGATACTAGCTTTACCTTCTCCTATCACTGACAGGTAATTCCACCTGCCTGCCAAAGAGAACTTACCTGCTTAAATGAGTCACAGCAAAGATAATAGGAGATACTGCAAAGGCAATTAGCAGGGGAGGTATTAATGTCAGGAAGCACAGAAGAGACAGATGCTGCAAACTTACCAACACAGGGGGAGGGGAGTGAGGAAATGGCAACCAGAATAACAGAAGATTGATCAGCTGTGTTTTTTCCTCACCTTTCACTGAGCCAGCAGTGATACTAATTTGAACAGTGTCTTTGCAAGGTTTTATTTTAGGATATCAGATGCCTCAGATGCTGTTGCTTTTTCTGCTAGTCTATGATAGTGATAGTTATGTTACAAGGAATAGTGTTTCCAACAAGTTACACTAGATGAACTGATAGTTTATAGATTAGTGTCTGTAAATTTGCTGGCCAATCCCAGATATTTTTAAAGGAAATTATTCTAGATATAGTAAGCACCTTAAATTTGATCCTTTAAAACCACTTTATTGATATGACTAATGCATTCACTTAACGTTTAATATTATGGTGTTTGCTCTTACTTGTTTTCCACTTTCACCTGTGGCAATAGAACTCCTAAATAGTTTGTCATTCAAGATGCATCTCCCTCATATTAAATTCATTCTCATGCCCTACAGGATTTATTTTGTCTATTAACAAAATAGCCATAAATGTGCTTTTCAAAGACATATTCAAAGGAGCATTACTGGTTACAGTTTGCTCACCAAATGGACATTGTGCAATGGTTGCAAAGAAGAAATGATCCATCTCACTGGAATCAGTAATTTTCATATATCTGTTTCCTATTAACAAACAGCAGCTGCATACTTCCAGCCCAGATATTATTTATGTAGTTTATATTCTAAAGGACCAGCAGGAATATTTTTTTTTCACTGAAGTAAAACAACCATTTAAAGCAATGATCAGTTTAACAGTTAACTTAATCACTGATATCGAAGCGTTCACTTTCAGGGTCTGATGAAGTCCTGTTGCTTCCAAAAATAGGCATTAATATGTAATCTGCTTTACTAACTACCATTGTGTGGCCTGTGCTTATCTATACAGTTTTGAATAACTCAGGCTGTATTTGGCCAAATACACTATTTATTAATTGGTAAAGACCTCTATCACTCTATCCAAAAAGGAAGCTAAACACTGCTCTAACTTGGAGGATGTGTAGTGGATTGTCTTAGCTGACAATTTAAGAAGTGTCTGTCATCAAGTATAGCACCTGTCCTTTATATATGATTGGAAGTATTGTTATAAAGGGAAAACAATATAGAACACACTACATTTTCACTCAAGGTTTGTTTTTCCTGTAAGCTTAAGTGTTTTGTGTGGTAGTTTTTTTTGTTTCTTTGTTTTGTTTTTCCCTAAGCCACTCAAACCAAATTTCATCTGAAAAAGAACATGCTTTTTTCTTTGGTCAAATCCAGGTGGCTCTGCTTGACATTGCTGCTGTATTCTGTCAGAATCTCTGCACTCCTTATTCCCCAAACTCTCCTCATTACTTATTTACCATGAGCAATAATCCTAGGAATATGAAAAAACCCAGAATATCTTGGTAAGATTGATGGCACAAGTTATTAACCTAAGAAAACATCAGCAAAGCTTTTAAAATAAAACCTGTTAATTAATCCTATGTGCCTGAATAGATGTAAGAACATCTGAGCTCCTTAACCAGAGCAGTAGTTTAACATCCATAGTGGAGTATTTAGTAGCATTTGCCTGATGTTATTACAGATTTTCCAGTATTTAGTCATTCTTCAGAATGGATTGTATTTGTCTTATTCAATGATGCCTTTAAAATTAGTAAGTTTAACTGTACTAGTTATGTCTTCAGTTTTTAAAGGCCAAAGTCCTACCCTGGTTGCTGCTATATCTTCTAAAACCAGAATAAAAGGAATACTCAGTTTTCCTAACAGAGACTCTTAATTTGCCTTTGCTAGTGCTGCTGGTAGTGGCCAAAGGTATTACCAGAATATTCTGTTAGGACTTCACACCAGATGACATACAATAAAGGCACCAAATCCTACAGGTAGCATTTAACTCCCAGAGCCAGTTCCCAACGATGCTGCTCTGTGTGTCAACCATTAAGACATGTCTTGTCTTTCTGAAGCCTGACTGAGCAGCTTTGGATATTACAAAGGCTCCACTGCATGTTTTAATTTGCATAGATTAGTCTTTCTCCTCTTTATTACATTGTCTAATCAGAAGAATTTCTTAGCCCAGACATGTTTATAACCTTGTGTAATCGTGTTTGGCTACATAGAGAAAATATCCTCTCATTTGCTTGATTATTGCATGAAAACAGTACTCTTAGAAAGCTAAAACATTAATTCAACAATCTTTCCCTGCCTCTCTACATTGTCTTCACCTTTTTCCTCCCAGAACTGAGTTGTCCAAATCCTCACCTCATTTTGCCACTTACTTTGGTGAAATCTTTTGATGGCACAGACAGAACTGCTTGGCTCTATTCTCTGGGTCACAACTGAGTGGAAATATTGAAAGTGCATTTGCCAGGAATGGGGTTTGCTGCAGCTGGAGATATCAGTGCTCAGCAATGGCCCCTTCCCAGTGTTGTGCCTGGGGAACAGGGCAGTTCAGGCAAGGAGAAGCAGATTTAGCCACTGAGGGAACAGAGAAAGGGAAGGATAGAGCAGTAGTTTACTGTAGAGAAAGATTTGGAAAGACTGAGGAAAAAAGTTTTGGTAACTAAGAGCAGCCTGCTGTAGAGTGATTTTTGGAGCTGGCTGATCTCTATATCTTCTTCCTAGGCCATGTGCTGGCAGACAGGAGGAAACCCTGATGTGAACTGCTTCTCTGTGCTCAAAACAAAATACCATAAATAGAAAAACAAATAATTGATTTGACATAAAATTCAGTAAAATAATAGGTTCATTTCTTTTTGTTTCAGGAACAAAGTTCAGTGTTACCAAATCCAAAGAAATGCAGCTTTAGTAGTTGACTCAGTGAAGAGTTTGAATGCCTAATAATGTCTCAATGAAACTCCTGTCTGACCTCTCACTTTTTATAACAGATGGATAAAAGAATGTACAGGCTGATTTTTCACTGAAATCTGTATTGGCAGTTTTAGGCTTTGATATTTCACATCAAGTGTTTGATAGCTCTGTAATGAAAACATAAACATTGCATTTAGTTCTGATAATGAAGGGGGAAGCTTAGAAATCAGTTATCAGTGAAAAGAAAGGCAGATTGAAGGATGGCACATGTAAACCAATGTGATAAGATCTTTGTAAGATTTTCATAAAGCATAATGGATAAACTTCCAACACAGTTTTGAGAGATGAGAAAATGCCATTTGAAAATACATGACTATTTTCCTCTTGTTTGGAAAATGAGTATTCTTTTCCTAAATTGATTTTTGTGGAAATAGCAATAATCTGTAAGTTTAGCCTGAGCTCAAGAAGTAATTAAGATAAAATTCTTTGAAAAAAGTGACAACTGTTGAAATGAAGAAATTCACATATCTGTGTAATAGAGATGAAAGTTTCTCAAAATGGTGATTAAATTTAAAATGATCTAACCTAAATGCATCTTAAATGCAGTACTTCATTTGCAACTTTCTTTTTTTCTGTTACTTCACCAGCAAATGTTAAAGATACCTTCCCAATGAGTGGTGTACTTACAGCAGCTGCCCTGAGCAACTGAAAAGAACAACAGTGATTCTCTTAAGTAGTCTGTGGAGACAGTTCTGTCACAGCCTTGGGTTATTAGATCTGACCCCATTACAAACCAACCCTGGCTCCTTACTCCCAGTGCCATCGTGAACAACTCACTTAGTTTCCTTATGCAGTCATCTAAGTGTTCTTCCAACAGAGACAGTGGAGTGAACTGTCTTCAGAGATGAATGAATGTGCACTCACATTTATTCTGTTGATTCTGCAGAGCCAGCTGTTTGAATTAAACCAGGAACCATGAACTACTGGCCAAGTGGCCATCAGGGAGCAAGGGAGAATGGCTGATAATTTCAGAAAGAGAAGCTAGAGTTGTCTTTGTAGTTATTCCATCACAGAACAGTCGGTCAACATGAAGTGTGTTTGCATGCTCATGTACATCCTTGTTTCTCATGTGGGCTTGCTACCTTTATTTCTTTGCTCTATCAACCAATCTGTTACCAATTCCTCTGCTGACACATTCAGGCCTTCTAAATTAAAGTATAGGATTATTGTGCCTGATTTGTTTCAAATCATCATGTATTTGGAATAAATAGAAGAAGAGTAGAAAGAGAAAAGAAGAGAAAGAACTGTAGAAGAGTTAACTGCAGAACTGCAGCATCATTTGTTGTTTCCTTCTGCTTTTCCTTTCTCATGTCTTTTAATATGGGGTTAAAGAGCTGATTTGAAATAAAATGCACATTTTGCCAGCCTAACATCTTTTACTCTCTACACTTATTACCTATTGCAGTGGATTTTCAATTCTGTGTAGGATATCTTTACACTGTGGATGTACAAATGCTTCCATATGTATTCTAGATGAGTGGGAAAGTGTATTGCTGTACCACACCAGAACACCCCTTAATAGCACTGTTAAGAATGGTTTCCTGAAAGCTGTTTCCTAATAGCTGTGAAGATCCATTCACTACCCTTAGCTTTACCTACATTCAAAGTCTTTTTGCTAGGACTTGTGTGGTATAGTGTCTGTTGTTAATACTTATTCAAAATAAGACATTATGACAAGTCAAATGTATAATTTTGTATTCATGGCTTTTAACAAAGCCAGCCTATTTTTCTGATCTTACCTTTTCTGTGTAGCATTGTAAAAATCATCTAAGCTTGTCTGGAAAACTAATTTTGTGTTACTTCTTGGTCACAATAATAAGTACTGATTTTTAACTTTATATGCATGAACTGTAGTTTTCATTAGTTATTGCTAAAATTTTTGGGGGGAGGTGAGGTAGTGGATTGTGTCTGGATTTGTCCTGCTTTTTGTTTTTAGTTTTCTTAGTGTATTGTGAATTGTTGAGAACTCTAATAGTTGGACATGATAGGATTATATTCTTTTCTAATTATATTTAAATGACAGAAATGAACACAGCAGTTCAAAAGTGGGAAACTGCCAGTACAGGGTGGGCAGTCAATGCTGTATTCAAAATCAGATGCATAGTACTAAGACAGTCATAGTTTAAAAGCCAATTTATTAAAACTTAGTTGCTTGTCAGTTTCTGTAAGAAATAGGGCTGCTAAACACATGTACAGTTTATCTGTTGACCAGTCCTCTGTGTGTCATCATATAGTTGAGTATTTACCAAGAGAGCTTACCCAGGTTCAGAAGACTTCTGCACATGCAGATTCTTGCAAGTCACTCAGTTTAAATCACATGAATAAGTTGCAGAATCAAGTACTCACTTTTCTCTTTCACTTTCATTGCTTTAAATTCTGTGCTGTATACTGTGACAAGTAAATCAGAGAGTCTAAGGGAACACCTCTAAAGGTTGTGTTAAGCTGCTTATATATCAGTTGTTTTGAATAAACCTGTCTTGCTTACTTATTTAGCATAAGATAATGTTTGTATTCCTGAAACAAAACTTAGACAGGACTGTGGGAGATATTCAACAGTTGTTGAATAGTGAATGGGTTTTCTGAAGTTACTGGTTTTAAACTGAAGTAGTTTGAAATTTCACTGAATCCCACACCATCATTTATTGTCATAATAAATGATACAGTCATCCAGATAAATGACACAACTAGTAAATTAAAGTTTGACTGTGTTTTTCAGTGAGTGATTCAAAAAATTCATTTACTTATGATTCACTCATGCAATTATGTGATGGCCTGTCAAGCTATCTGACTTTAAAAACGACTCATTAAAATGTAGAGTTATGTCAGATGTAACTCAGTGAATTGCGTTCCCAAATGTTTTCATTTTAGTCTCTCAGTTTCAGCAATGTGTAAGAGAGATGTTTGCTACCTTACACATGTCTAGAAGCAAAACCTGATGAGTCTTGTTTCTTCAGTAGTGTCTGGAATACTTTCAGATCTAACTTTTAGTTCCTTCCTGCTTTTGGCTGATTTTATGCAGAGAGTGTCCTGACTAAATTCCTGCCAGTGGTCTTTGGGGTTTGTCCCTTTACTTAGTGGAATTTTGAGTATCTGTATTGCACAAGTATTCTTATTTTTTTCTACTTTTATCATAAACTTTAATCATAACTGTGAATAATTAGAACAGGATGTCAGACTAGAATTCCACTTAAAAGGTGTGCCCAGTAATCATGCTGATCTTGGATGATAAAAAAGATTAATTACTGTACTCATCCTGGCTACTGTTGCAGATTCTGCTAGAAAGAACCCCCCCCACCCCCAAAAAAAAAAAAAAAGTGCAGAGCAGTTAATTGCTCTCTATGTGTTCCACTGGTAGCTCTTTTGCTTCTTCTAGTACCTTGCAGTGTTATTACCTTTTCTGAAGCTTTTATGAACTCTTGTATTTAAGCACTTTTGAAAAATTACTTAACAAATACAATCTGTAGGACTGAAATCCATTACAGTCTTTTCTCCTCCCAGATTGTGTGAGACTAATAAATCACATAGGAAAGAAAATAAAATGGCTATCAGTCTTTTTCCTCCACAGCAGATGTGGTATCTTATGTGTGGCAATGTCTGGGTATAATTTTTCCTGGAAACTTAAGTCCATAAAGAAACATTAATATTGAAAAGATATACAGTGATTTCTGTCATTTTATGGAAGGTAAAACAGGTGCAAAATATGCCTAGGATTTTTTACAAGACTAGTTTTATTAGACTAGTTTTTATCCCCTTACATTAAAACCAAAATCTAGTGCACCACATGCTGATTCCACACAGTTCCTTTAAACTATAGCTATATAAGTGATCAATGCATTTGAAAGTAACATTTCATACTCTACTGAGGAAAGAGTTTTAGTAGAAACTGCTTAGAAATGGTGCAGGAAATGGAGGAAACAGTAAGCAATGGTGTGGACAGCAGTTAAAGGCTAGTCATCAGCCAGCAGGTGTAGAAGTAGCAAGCTGAATTGCTGCTGCTGCCCAAGAGGTGCTGGTGATGCCACAGGGTTTGATGAAATCAGGGTGATGTTGGCTGAGAGCGTATGTGTGCACACATGCTCCTTGGCAGTGCAGTCACTCCATCACTGGGTAGCAAGACCCTGCCTCTCAGCTGGCAAAGATAGTGGGAAGGGATACAGATGTCTCAGTGACCTGACGTGACCTGAAATTCTCAGCATTTGTGGTAGGTAGTTCTTGGCCCTGCCTTCCCTTGTCCTTGGGCTGGTACTCATGTTTCTTGCATTTCTTGGTATTAAAGTAATGCTCTTGTAACTCAGTTTCTTAAATAATACAGTTGGAGCCCTTTGGTCTTCATCCAGATATTTTTATTCACTAAGGCATAGATTACTATCATTTATTAATTATCATAGTGTGGCAGAGAAGCCCTAGACAAAATTATGGCCCCATTATACGAGGCAGTGATTCAGCACAAAACCAGAATGTTGTTCTGCCAAATAGTTTTATAGTTCTTACTTTTCTGTTCTATAGAAGGGAGTTAAAGGCAGGGCATGAAGATAAATCTTTTCCAATGTCACACAGGAAGACTGTGACAGAATCTGGAATTTAAGACCTTATTAATCTTAGTCCACTGCCTTAACCAGAACAGCATTTTCTTTCCTTGCAGTGCTTAATGTTATTTACTTTGTGTAGCTAGGCTTTCTCCCTCAGTTGGTAAGAAACACTATTAAGCTATGGTATAGTAATGCTATAAATCTAAAACAATTAACAATATATTCACTAGGGTAAAGACATTGTGGTTTTAATATTTAGATGATGTAAAGACTACTTATTTTTCCTTTAAAGCAAAAATGTGTGTGCACATTATGTGCAAATATTATATTTGCATGTGTTTTGCTTTTCCCCTAAAGGAATGAACCAATTACTCCTCTCAAACAGAGCATGACATGCTGGAGTAAATGTTAAGCAAAAAACAGCCAAAGTTAAAATAAGTGGTTATGGTAAAAGCAAAACAAAAGCCCTCTGTGAATTCAAGAAATTTGAAGTTAGACTATAACATGTCAAGAAGAGAATAACAGTAGAAATTTTCTGTGTTACAAAATGATGCTGCTCTGCAAGCAGGGATTATGTAGATCTTTCTAGTCCATAAGGATTCATTCACCCTTGAGATTATAGGATTTCTTAAAATTTGAATGTGCAAGGGGAGAGGGTGGAAATCTAAGCAAAGTAAAACTGATTTTTATTACTTGAAATTTATTTGTGGAGGAGAAGGAGGACATAAATGCTGTTTCTTAGGCCTTGTATTTACTATGCTCTTTGAACATCTGTTTTGCAGAGACTGAAGCTGTATAAACACATATGCTCTTAAAAATTCAAATCCAGCACTAGACTGTAAGATGGTAGTGGATTTTGGGGTCCAGTAACATTCTGTGGCCCATTGTGACCTGGGCTTCTGTTGCAGGGCATTCCTAAAATAAGAGAGATCCTCTCTGCCAAGGCTGGAAGAGAGCTATAATCCTCATCAGCAAATCTTGGATTGCAAAAGGTTCAGGTATGTAAATGGGTTTAGAGTCTCTAGGTTTTGTAGCTCTGGCCTGAAGGCTCTTGCCAGTGGCCACCAGTAAAACAGGTGGGGTTCAGTTCCCCCTAAACCTTCATTCATTTCTCATCTTTCCCTACCACACATTTCTTCCAGAATTTATGACATATTTGAGGTTTCTAAGTATTATTTTGTGACATATTTGATGTCTTTATTCTTCCATAGAGGTGTTTGTAGGAGACTAGTGACAATTACTCCATAGCTGTTAAGTTGAAAAATGTCTTGTGTGCTGTGGTCTGCATTATAAGAAGTGGTCCTTGGTTTAATACATCTGAGATTTTAGCTGGTATTAATGGAAGTTAATAAGGAAGCTAAGTTTTCCAAAGTGCTAAGTTAACTAAGCAGTTTGCTGCTTAGTTGGAAATAATAGCTGAATATTAGGAACTGCCGAGAGCATTGGGGAGAAGGCCTGAACTTACATAGCAAATTTGTTGTTAAGTGTTTATAGAATCATGGAATGGTTTGGGTTGGAAGGGACCTTTAAAGGTCATCTTGTCCAACCCCTCTGCAATGAGCAGGGACATCTTCAACTAGACCAGGTTGCTCAGAATCCTCTCCAGTCTGACCTTGAATGTTTCCAGGAGTTTAAAGTCTCTTTTTCTTTTCAAAAAGGTCTGGTATTTAAAGACTAGGACTCTTTGTTTAAGGGTGAGCCATAAGAGTGAAAAAAAAAAAAAAGTCTGTCAAAATTGTGATTGGAGACAAAAATCTCACATCTCTAGGAAAATCTCATTTGGAACATTTTGTACATTCCAAATCAAGTTTTCTTAGCCTGTATTTCTAGACTAGTTTTCCTACTTAAGTCTTTTCTGGTCAGCATGCAGTGCCACAGGAACGGCTGTTAGGTACAGGAGATCCCCCATAAGAACACCCTTCTGAGAAAACCATGTTAATGGAGAATATATGTCAAAGGCTTATGGCTTGCTGTTGGAAAAGTGCTTGTAGATAAGAGGCATCAGACCAGAAGAACTTGAGGTGTGAACACCATGGCTGAAAAAAGACTGGGGTATGAGAAGAGAGTACAAGTCACTGCCACAACATCCTTGTGCCTCTGAACATGTAGAATAGGTTTCCTAACATAAAGGGTTTGTGTTATGTGGCAGCACTTTGTAAATCAAGACCAACTTCTATAGGTAGAGGTAATATATGTGCTTTTGGGCACACAGCTTTTCCAGCTGTCTTTTTATATTACCTCTTCCTGAAAACTTGGCTCTTGTAGTTTCTATATTGTAGGTAATGCAAATAAAGCAAAATGTATACTCAGGAATAGGTTTTCCACAGCAGTGGAGGGGACTCTTCTGTATCAGGCTCTCATTCTTCTTTGGGGAACTCTTCCTGAATAGTCTGAAATTGTCCACTAATTCTGTGGTCTAAACTAAACAGGAGAAGTGATCAGTGACAGCAGAGGCTTTTCTTGAAGGAAGCTATGGCAGCATCCTCAGCAAAGGTGCTTCTCAGGTAGAACATGAAGATCTTTGAAAGCTTTACTGCTATTGTATCTCTTGGTTTACAGAGGAGAGGGGTTTTTTGCCTTCAGATTAACAAAGAGGTGATTAAGGTAAGATGTAGTAGAGGTTTACAGAAAATTATTAGATAGGAAGGAAAATGACACCCTCATAAAAATAGGTACAGAGTCACAGTTTAAACTTATCAAGCATTTAGTAAAGGAAAACAGATTGAGTACTTCATGCAGTACTACATGTAGAACTTCAAAATTAAGTTCTGTAGAATTAAATTGTAAGACTTGCTGCCATGGGATGTCGTACACGTCAAGAGTAGAAATAAGCTTCAATGTGATTGGTGAGGTTCATTAAAAGAAACACAAAGAGACTGATTGCCATCTCTCAAATACAATTTCCAGTTTACAGGGTCCCTAAATACTGGGTTGCCAGACCCTGGTGGGTACACCATGACAGCATTGCTTTATACTCACTCTGTTCTTAACTATCACTGTCAGATAAAAGATGCTGACCCAATAAAGACGTTTTTGTCTACATCTGCTGATTGCCTTTGTTGCATGTATGTATTTTTGAAATTATAAGCTGATATACAAAGGAAAGCCTAAGAAAAACCATTATTTTAGGAGCAAAAGCAATGTAAAAAAGTGTTGCAGTACCTCTTTGATCCTGCTTTTTAAATAAACATGCCCTAGTTTATTTCCAGAACATTAATAGGTGCAAGGAAAGTGTATGTAATAAATTAGGAAGCAGTAAGATTTCCTTCTGTAGTTGCTTCACTGTGTAGTCTTAACCCTCACCAAGTTAAAATATGTTCTGACTTGTACAGTCAAATGTCTGACTACTTCATTACTAAGATGATCCAGGCTTGTTCTATGACAGCAGGTGGCAAATTAGCTTTTAACAATCTTGCCTGCTGAAAAAAGTAATTAGTTCAGTGCCTTTTTTTAAGGTTTTCTTTTAAGCTGTTGCTTTTCATGCTGCCTTTGTTACTTTCCATACTTAATACTCTTATAGTTAACTGTGCTCTGTGATTGCCAGACTGTAGGCAGCCATTGGTTTGGACAACTAGAATGTAATATTTCTCAAGGAGATACTCATTAAAAGGAACTTGTCTATCCAAAGTTTGTTCTCTGTAGGATATAAACAGACATGATAGTTGAATTAAAGGAGAATGATTGTTGTTCATAATAATCACTAATTGTTTTGAAATTATATTTATCTTCAAAGATATTTAAAAATTTTAAAAAACCCACAATCTCTAAACCTGTGTAACTCAGAGTACAGGTGTGTATTCAAGACCTTGTCCACAGAAGCAGTCAAACCTGATGGCAATTCATATGAATAAAGATGTGTTGAATGTTAATTAAAAAAAATCACCTAATTTATGATGCTGGTATAATTAGAAATACAGATAAATACATAAATATACTGAAGAAGTAAAACCAAATTCCTCTGGTTGAAAACCACTGCTTGCTAAAGCAAGGGGTGAAAGTCTGGGGTGTCTAAGTTACCATCTATTTATTCCAGTCTATGCCCTTTTGCAGTGAAATTCTCAGATATGTAACTGAAATTTAACCCTTCCATATATGACAAACATCCAAGGAATGATACAGTATGAGAACTTAGGAGAGTTAGTAAAATTTGGAAGGTGTACTGTGTATATTTGAGTGATGAAATACTGATGGTTTTCAAAATATGGAAACACTTTTCATTATGAAAAAATACTTCATTTTGGTAGAAAAATTTCCACCAAATATCAGTTAAGATTTTTTTATTTAAGTGTAGTTGACATGGCTGCTGTTAAAAAGATCCTTCTGTTATGTACTGCTGACCTCTATTGGCTCATTTCCACTACATACTGATGTTGTAGCACTGCTGTTTTCTCCCCCTGGGATTTAGGAGTGTATGTTTGTTTTAACTTAGGGAGTTTTGTAGCAGGTGACAAAAACTTCAGCATGCATTTTACTTCTCTTGCAAGATTACACCCATTAAGTTACTTTCCAGTCTCAGGTAAGTCACTGGAAAAGCCATTATGTTGATATAGTGATTTGGTAGAGGCTTCTCATGTGTGAATTTACAAATATGGTTAAATGGTTTTACTGAGCTGCAGCCCTAGATATACTACACGATAAAAATGAAAATAAATGCTGCAGTTGCACTTTTCCTTTGCTTCTGTTAGTCAAAAATTACTTTTGTTTTAGAAAGGATAATTTGTGAAATCATCAGACTGTAACATAGCCTAATTGGTTTTGAAGCCACAACATAAAATTTAAATTGGAGAAGATACTTAAACATGCAAAATATTCTATTGATTCCCTCATAGAAGTCAATGTCATAATGTTAACTTCTGGTATTTGTACACAGGTGCATAATTTCATTTGCCTTTGTAATTACACTAATGTTTTGAGTAATTTTTAGCCTAAAGTCACCTGCAAGTATTAATGGGTTCTAGATCATACTGAACCTCCAAACAACTATTTTTGTAAGAGTACTCTGCTGATGTCTTTTGGTCTTCGAGAAGTGGAAGCTGTAATGGAGATTTACTTTTCAAGTTTGCTTTCACAGAGGGCCTATGGTTAGCTCTGTAACAATTAACACAATCCTAGGAAGTGCATGCAATAGGTAAAGTGATGGTCTGTGTGCACTTTTTAGAAGCCTTGGTTTGGAGTTATTTTTAAAAGGAATATTTGCTTCAAAAATTAATTTTTAAAAGCATCTGTATGATTTTTCTGGTTAGAGTACTGCACTGGAATTTCAGATCTTAGTGACTTTATTGGCTTGAGAAAACAGTTCAAGGAAATAAAGGTCTAAGAAATAGGTTCTGTGTCGTGGCAGTGTGCATGTGGGTTGTATGGGCAGCCTGTAAGATCATGATGATTCTCCATATGTAGAGACTCTCTTCTGTAATCTCTCACATCAGTGGGAGCAGATGTATGATACAGGCTTCAATGGTTTTATCAGGCTCAAAATTTCAAAGAATCTGGTCCAAAGTAGTTTGAGATTTTCTTCTTTAATTCTCTCCAAGGAAACATAGGAAATAACACCAGGAGGACAAATAAGGCAGCTTAGGAAATGCTATGAGGATGTCATATCTCTCTGGGTGAATTATATGACACGTACACAAAAAGGAGGGGGGTGGGGTTTTGTTTGTTTGGTTGGTTTTTTTGGTTGGTTGGTGTCAGAGAAAGACCAAGGAGTTTCTCCTAGCAATCATAAATTTGCTAGTGCTTACTAAGTCAAGAATATCACATTGCATCAACTTGGATTTAGCTGTATCAAAATTCTTTAGAGACTGTGATTATTAGTGTTCTTGCTACATACTGAAGGTTGTTCTGGCCAAGTACCCTTAGCCAGTGAAACTATAATGATGGGGTGTTGCAGTTTAACCCCAGCCCCACAGAGCTGCTCGCTCACTCTCCCCTGGTGGAGTCAGGCAGGAAGAGTAATGACAGCTTTGAACAAGGCAGAGAACAATCCTGAAAGAGGCCTAGAACATAGGTCCAGAACAGCATGAGGATGAGGAGAAAAGAATGAGCAGTGCTGATTCTGCACTGGGCTGGCTGCCTCTGCTTTGTTAAAAATACCACCTGCTTAAGGATGATACCTACATTTCCAGCATTTGCTGCAGGAACTGTGTAGTGTCTGCCTGTCTGGAACTTTCTGGAAATAGGTTTGGACTGGACATCAGGGCAGATTGTAGCATAACAGCCTCCACAAGCACAGCCTGGAGTGGCTACATTAGGGTGAGTGGAGAAGTGAATCTGGAGAGGTAAATCTGGCTGTCTTTTTCAATGGACTGCATCCTTGACTAACTGGTATCTGATGATTGAAATTTCCAAGTATTTCATGGGGTCTGTTAAATTTTGTTTTAATGGTGAGGAATCTTTATTCACCCAATCACTTTGGATACAGCCAGCCCTACTCTATTTCATCATTGTGATAAGGAGTTTCAAACAGTCCTGTTTAATCTGACCTCATAATGCATTCCATGGCTGTGCTAGGCATATGCTGAGGATCTAACACAGTATTCTGAGTTTTGGTTTGTTTATTTTTTTCAGAGGGAGCTTTATATTATTAGAATTACTATTTTCTTTAAAAAGTATTTAAAAAATTGCAGGAGAAAGTGACTATTTTCCTCCAGAAATGTTATAAAATTAAAGCAAGTAAAAACACTCTTCCTTTTCTTGTTTGGGTAATCAGCTTTGAAAAGCTTGAAATTAATAGAAAATGAAAGTCTGAAAGATGGTATTTTCAATTCAGACTAGTTTATCTGGTTCCCATAAGAATTTTACAAATTAGATTTCTCTATGGGTGTCTGTGACTATGCAGTTTCATAATGATGATATAAATACTCTTGTGTTGGTTTCAGATTAAGATCAAACTTGGTACTGAAAAGCATTCAGTAGGCTGTAACAGGTCAGTTTGCAGATGGGGAGAATTTTAAAAGACTACCCATTTCTTACAGTGTTTTTTTGTAGAGAGGCAATGAGCATGAGATATCATAAAACAATATGATGTTAAGATACAGTTTTAGAGAGCTCTAAGTGTAGTTTTCTTTCAAGCTTGTTTAGTGTTGTGTGTTGAGTCTCTTAAGTCCTTGGCAAGAGTGTTTGATATTTTGATCTTGTAGACAGCAGTTAGTGAATTGTGTTAATTAGCACCATGGCTCCACTGTCTCAGTGGAAACGAGAATGTTTCTTTAGAAAAATGTCTTTTATAAGGTATCTTTTATACATTTAGTGTGTAAATTTATCTTCTTAAAATATTCATAAAAACGGGATTGTAAAACTACTGTACTTGAGCTAGGTTTGTAAAGAGGACCAAGCCCTGTGGTATGTTTTGTGAGTAATTAGCCCACTGGTGAGAGGGGGCAGAAAGCTCTTTGTGTTTTCCTCTACAACTATCAGGAGCAACACTGTTGAAAGTAAAGCAGCCTGAGGAAGACTCTGCTGGATTCTGCAGCATTCAGTCTTATGCACAGGATTAAGTTTTAAGAGCACTTATCATAGCAGTAGACTTGCATGAGATTAAGAATTCTGTCCCTCAAATACCAAAGAAAAATCGAAGTGTCGAGTAGTAAAAGTCACCCTTTCCCAAGATCATCTCCATCTTTCAGTGAAGCACTAAGCAATTCCAACACCTATGTGACAAGAGATGTGTAACTCCACAATTTCTGCTTCGTGGATTTGTAATCAGAGGTTACCTGCCAGCATTGTTCATCATGCTGAGGATACACATGCCCTCTGGAAAGTTTCAGTGCTCTGTGCATTTGCACTTTGTATCTCTAGGGGCTGTTTTCCTGGTGCTAGGCAGAAGGCTACAAGAGTTTGATGTTTTCTTGAAAAAGCACTATTGTTCCAGAAATAGGTTTAATAGCCATTTGTTCTCACTGCCTTCAGAGTGCACATGCTCTGTGTTCAGACAGATCCTTCTCCTTTCTTCTTCATCTGGTCATGGGTGATGGCTGGAGAACAGTGGGTGACACATACAGAAAGTAGTTAATTATCATTAAAAGCAGTGTTGTCAGAAGATCACTGAGCTGACTCGGTAAGAGCATGCCCAAATTCAGTTTCTTTTATTTGTCAGTGCCACCAGACTGAACCTGTGCAAGTCAAATAGTTGATCAATAATATTTAGCCCAATGACCTACTCTATGTTAGAAAAACTTAGTTTCCTGTGACTGAAGTTTTACTGTATTAGCAATATTTGAAGCCTTAAATAAGAGATACTTGAGCCACAGGCAATTTCAATGTCAGGTGAATTAGACTCCTTGAGAACACATGCTTATGCCCATTGACCACAGGATTCTTTGCCGCCTTCATGTGTGTGGAATCAAGCACTATGGGTAGGAAAGTTTTAATGACTGAGATACAAAAAAAAGGACAACACTCTTTACCAATCATTGGCAAAATAGTCCCTTTTTTTTAAATTTTATTTGGCTTCTCAGATGAGGAAGTGTAGCCAGCTGTGTAGTCAAGGGTGAAGAAATTACTATTCTTGAGTCCCTATTGAATGATTTAGGTATCATCTTCCCTGGCTAGGATGGAAATACTGGTTATGATACGGAATCTTCTACTTAAGAATTTCTTCCAGTCATGTTTTTCTCTTCCATGTTCCTTTCTGTTAAAATAAACCTTTCTGTTTGCAGAACATGTTCATCTAGAGAGCTTGTAAAAAAAAGGAGGAAAAAAAAGAGGGGAAAAAAGGTGCCCTATTCTGCTATATACTGGGTAACATCTCTAGAAATATTCTGCTATCAGTGTCTCACATTAGCATTGGGAGCTGGAGTTACAGATCCTGATAATACAGTAAGTATTTTCTTTTTTGCCCAAAGCAGTGAAGGGTGTTGCTGTCAGTACTAGGGTTAAAGTAAAACTGAGAAGGAGGTGCATGGAAAGGAATATTTTCAGGAAAATTTTACAATCATCCTTTATTTCATGCAAACTCCTGTTTTTCCTGTGCCTTCCCCAAAATACACATTTTGATACTGAAATGCTGAGGGCACTAGAGCAAAACTAAGAAGGGAAGACCTCAAGTTTGGATTTTTTTCATGGACTTCTCTCCTTCTACAGCTCATTGCACTCAGAGGTTTGATGCTTTTCTGTCTGACCTCAGTATCACTCTTAAACAACCAGACCGAGGTAAATGTGTCTGTTGGGGAGGGGAGAGTGAAATCTAGTGCTTGAGATTATTTGATGTGCTGAAAGCAATGTAATAGTGCATGACCTTTAGTGAATTAAGTCAGGGTGTAAAAGTTAGAAAGGAAATGGAATTAAATTGTCAATGTCTCGAATTTTTAGTCTTCGCTTGTATCTACAGAGGGCAGCAAAGAGCTTCAGTTTAAAACCTTTGCAGCAGGTAACCTGCAATATCTGGCTTGTCTTTGATAATACTTTAAAGTAACATCTTGAAAGTATTTTCAGAGCATTCCTTAGTTTTCTGACTCAAGTATAATGACAGGTTTTTGGGGGTAGCTTTAAATTATGAGAGAGGATGGTCAGAATTAAGAACTTGACCACAGGCAAAGGATGTTAGTGAATCAAGACAAAGTCTTATAATCGCAACCTAAGCTCAGTTTATCAGTCTCAGTGCCTCCAGGTATTTTAGGATATTAGAAACAGGATTTTTATTAAACCTCAGGAAATCTATTCATCATCAAATCCAGTGTCCTGAAAGGGCAGGCTGGATGTCTACCCCAGACAGACTTAGCAGACATTGAACTGAAAAGCACTGCTTAGATTGCTCTTCAGAAAGAAATCCTGCTCCCTCATGCACAGATATTGCAGGAGGCTGATATGCTACTGGCAGAGGCACGAAGTTTTTTGCAAAGTGAAGTAAGGAATGTGGGCTATGAGATATTTGGAAAGTGTCCCAACATTAAAAAGAGAGGAAAAAGAAGATGGGTACCAGTCCAGTTTCCAGTGGATTCAGTGGAGCTGATTCCTTTGGAGCAGAGATGTAAAAACAGTAGGCTATTACTCTGAAGCCCAGATTCTTACAACATTGAACTTTTCCTCATTCTGTTCATTATTCTCAGCTGCCTGCCTTAAGTCCAGTTTTTCGTCCCAAGTGTTGTTAGTGGGAATTTTGCCACTAGTTTCACTAAGACTAACATTTGAGATTGTCAGAAGTGTCCTTACTGAATTTCCTGTGTTCCTTCATGCTCATCTATAGTGCTACTGCAATATGTCATGCTCACAGCCACTTCTGATTACCAATGTCTGTGTTTTGTGATGTGTAACAATCCCTGCCAGCCTGAATGAACTGCAGGTTTATGCCAGTTGTGTTTTTCTCATATTCTGGGACATAAAAAAGACTTTACTTTTACTGTAGTGTGCCACTCATGTACTTTGATTCTTCAGTACAAATGGGACAGACTAGCTTCTGGCCCTGAACTTGTGCATTGACTAAAATTGATTTCCATAGCGTCCCTCTTAATAGTCTCAAAATGTGGTACGGTAGCCGTTTAAAAGATGATCTCCTTATCCTGCTGTCCAACTTGTATAGCATACAGTAATGGAAACCATCTGCTATCTGTGTAGTTATCCTTTCTTCTTCATTAGTCTTTCTATCTTAAACCTGAAGAATATCACTCTGAGCCTTTTATTTACATACAAATATGTTACTGGCAGTGGAAATTTCCAATTCAGAAGTTTTTGCATGTGTCTTCTTGATCTGTAGAGCCACAGAAGTGCCAATATTGTTATTGCTTGCTAGGAGAAGAGAAGGCAGGAGAAATTTACCAGTGAGTGACCCTTGGGGGTGCCTGCAATGGTGGGTTTGGTTTCTGCAGGGGAAAGGTATAAGAAGAGGGGACAAATTTGCTGCCTTCCTCAGAAGCCACGTCAGCCTGATCTCATTACCTCCAGTTCTAAGAAGAGTAGAGAAATTAGATAGGAGAGAGAGAAGTAGGTGAAGGATAATGAACCTAAAAGGAGATCTTCTTTAAACACCAATGTGGGAGAAAAATTGAACCTTGTTATGTTGTTAATTTGAAAACAGAAGTCAAGAAATGAGTGGGTTAGGTTTGCTAATTTCAGTGGTTTTGTTTGTGCTGAAATTGATGTTTAAATTTTAGCTATTCACAGTTCTCTATGTTTGTTTAAGCTTGTTTGAAAATAGCTCAATTTTAATGAATTAGAACACCTGAAATATGTCTAAAGGAAATCATTACAGAGTGAAATGCTATTAAGAAAACCAACCCAAACCTTCCTATGTGCTTATTCATACCATGGAGAATAAAAATGAATTGAGGATAAAGGGTCCCAGAAGAAAGAAACTTGGAGGCCCTAGAGAAAGATAACTATATGTGCTCTGTGTTTTGCATGAATGCTATTTTTCATGTGACTTCTAGTCTCTCTCTAAAAAATTGCTTTGACCCTTGTGATGAGCAGGAGGAAAAGAGTACAACCAAGAAGCAGTCTAAGGAACCACAGGGGAACAGATGGTAATGAAATAAGCATTGCTTCAGTCTCATATTAATTTATTTATTTTTAACCACCTTGTTTAATGCTGCATAACATACCATTAAATCTCCCTCTAGGCTTTAGGAGTTCTGCTTTGTAGATGATGAATCTCAGGCGTTGGTAGGAAGTCAAGGACTGATGAAAATGAATCTTAGGAAAGTTCAGAGGAGAGAATATGCCCTGAGGACACAACAAGAAAAAGCTAGTCTCTCTCTAAATTTAGTAGGTAAAAATTTGGAGCTAGCTATGTTTTCTTGGCCCTCAAATATATTTGTAGCACCACTGGTTTGCCAGCAGTATATTCTGGATGATTCTGCAGGTAGTTGTTTCCTATAATGTGTTAATTACTTTTTCTTTTCTTTCTTGACAAGATTATGCAGAAGTCATTATAAATGTAGGAAAGCATTATAAATGTAGGAAAGAAGATGATCACCAGGGCTTTCCCAGTGACTAATGTTGTGTAGATACTGTCATGGCAGAACTGGAGTTATTTTTAATTATTAGACCAGCCCGGGGAAGTGCTGTCAGAGAGCAGTGATAGCTTGTCCATTGCTCAGTTGAGCATAACAAAGGGCTTGACTTGGAGCAAGTTGCAATGCAGATAGAGTTTTGTCTGAGTTTATTCTGCCTTTCTTGTTCTCAAGCAGCAGAAATGTAATCTAGAACTGCAACAGAATTTAATACTAAGGCAGATCCCTGTAGAGTAGTAACTCGACTACACAGCTCTCAAATTAACCATAGTCTTCCATTTTATTGTTTTGATCTGGTTTTGACCACTGAGGGAATCATAATGCTCCTCTAGCAGTCACTGGTCTTTTCTCTCCTTTATTTATTTTTTTCTTAAATCAGTCTTTGTTTTCTTCTGAGAAGTGTCTCATTATGGTCAAGTCATCATTGGAACCAATAAAATCTAAGGATTTTTTTCCTGTATGGATTTGTTCACATTTTGTTGGTTTAGGTTTTCAGGGGAGCTGCACATATGGAAATATTGTTGAAACAGAATTGGAATAAGCTGTGTGGGAATAAATAACTTACACAAAGAGTATCTTATTGTATTGTCTTGCATACAGTATGGTGTCTTTTCTTACCTTCTACTACAATAGTTCTGTTCTGGTTTAGCCTGACTCAGTGTTGCTGCTTTTCAGAAGTAGACATGTACTAAGATGCTGGTTATTGTTTCTGTTGCAGAGTTGAGGCAGATTGCTGCAATTCTCAAAGGATTTTATTCTGTTTCTTTGAAGGAAATGACACATAGGAGTAGCTTATACTGAGACAGATTAATATTTAGGGAGATGAGTTAAAGCAATCTGAATAATTCTGAAAACTAAGAGATCAGTAAATAGTCATGACATAACATCTGCAGCAGGCCTCTATTGGACACCTAATGCCATTTTAGATGTCCCAGGATATCCGAAGTGTCCACAAAGGGTACACTGACATGGCACAGGAGCTAATGAAGACCTGTGCTGTTCTGGATGGGCAGCTTGGTGGCCAGGTGCCCAAGAATCATCTAAAATAGCCCCATATGTCTTATTTTTGGTAGGCAATTAAACAATGCCCCTGCACTCTAAGTTAGCACAACAGTCGTGCAGTGAGAGGTAGATGCTTTGCTCTCCTTATTTCATCTCATTCTCCCTGCATCACCTGCCCCTTTTGGGATGGATATGTTTGCTTGTTTGTTTGGTGAGGTTTTGTTTGTGGGTTTTTTTGTGGAAGCATTGACCCTCTGGAAACCATTTGGAAGACAGTACTTTCAGAACGTGACATTTAGGCCGATTTTATCCATGTGTTTCTATATAGATTGTAATAAGATTTAGGAGCCTAAATATGGACTCTCATGCCCACATCTTGAACATTATGCCCATACCCTTCCTGCAGAAGCAGTGTGCTGCTTTATGCAGGCAAGTTCAGTGCATGAAATGTAGCAGTGTGCTGCAGCAGCTGTGGGTGCCGAGATGTCAGGAGAGCCAAACTCATCTTGAGCTCATTGGATTCAAAGGTTTACTGTGGCATAAGCTGTATGTTAAAGGAACTATGCTGTACTTCATTCAAATCTCTGTCAGATGAAATCATCCTCTCAACCAGGCTTAAGTACATACATGTCATGTGTTTTGAATCAACAACAACAATAAAAAAAAAAATTATTCTCAAGGTCTAGACTAAGAGTGAAAGTCATGAAACCACACTGCATGATGTCAATTTTCTGCCTTTTATACTAGAAAGAAGTCATAGAAATGCTTGTGACTAGTCTGGTGCCCACAAGTAGTGGGTAATATCTGAGTGACAAAAATATGTTGAGTGGATGGGGAAAAGTTGCAAACTCAGAGGAGACAAATGCAGGCTAATTGTAGCCATACCTTTTGAACCAAATTGGAAAGTCCTGGGGATTCTGCATGGGAGTGTAGGAAATACTGACATTCTTTCCTTGCAGAGTGCCAGGGTATTCTCCCAGTGTGAAGGAGATCCCTATGCAGCTGTTAAAATATTAAAATTTAAAATGTTAATATGTTTAATTGCTGGAAGTTTAAAGAGGTTGAAAATGTCATGTACAACTTATTTTTCATTATCCCCAGACAGAACTATCCAACTCATCTTTGCAGCCATTTTAGTGAGTGTCATCTCTAATCCCCTTGAGAGAAGGCAGTTCACATTTTATAAAGGAACAGAATGGCATGAAAGCTAAAATATTATTGTTCAGAGCATCAGGAGAGAAGCATCTGTTATTTGAAGCTCAGTAAACATATAATAAGGGTATGTTCATATAATGACAAATGATCAAGGTAGCTTCTCCCTCATCTGAGAAACAGCTACTGCATGTACTCTTCTTGTCATCTAGAAATAACTAGCAAGACACATTAGCTAATCTGCTTTCATGGCTAAAGGAAGATACAGTATGTTAGTTTAAACCTTCGCAAAACCTCCTGTTCATGGTTGGCTGTGAACACATGCACAGCAGCTTGAGCTGACAGACAATAACTTGATAAATCTCAGTAACTAGATGTTGATCTTTCAGCCCAGAAAGATTAATAGGGAGCTGAGGAAGCCTGTGGGAGTGCCTGAAGAGCAACCCCTGCTTCCCAGCCGAAGTCTGTATCCACCGAAGATCTCCCATAGACTTCTCTACCTGAAAAAATCACTAAAACATTCAGTACAGATTTCAGTTTTCAACATTATCAATGGAAATGCTAGGATGTGTTTTTGATGAAGTCTAAAACTCAAAAGTCTTGCAGTAAACTCAGAAAAATGTAATTGAAATCAAGCTATTCTCTAATAAAACTGATAATATGGTCTTAAAGTCTGCTTTTATTACCCCTTAAACTTCTTTCGCTTTTAGTCTCATATAAGGTGATTAAATTTACTTGCATGAGCTACCTGATGCTGCTCAAGTATTGAGAACTGGGAATTATGTAAGTAAATATTTTCTCATATGTGAGTGAGACTAAATTAGGCCATATGTCCGGAGTTTGTTCCTGTGTGGCAATTCTATTTTCTGTGAATATGTTGTCAGACTCTTTCTTCCCAGAGGTTGTAGAGGATTGTCAAAGCTTTTGAAAACATTTTTTTCAGGTAAATTTTTTGAACGATGGCTTCGGAATATAAAGAGAGCGTCTTGTGAAAAGCAGGTGCATGCCCTAACGCTGGCACTTTTGTCCTCTTTTTCCCACTAGGACTTAACCTCATTCAGTATTTTAGTCAAGTACCTTTTTGAAAGTCTGCCAATTCATTATTTCTGTTTGGGTGAGAATGTAGTGTTAAACATTTGCAGTAGCTAGCACTGTCTATCTTCTTATTATTACTGACTACAGTTGTAATAGTTGGCATCTATCCACAGGTTTTATCTACAGCTATTTGCAAGTTTTTTTCTGTTCATAGAACTGCTGGGGAAAATGCAATGAAAATATTCACAGAAATTTCCTCAAATGAAAGTAAAGCATGCAATTTGACCCCAGCCATGCCTTTATTGTTGTAATACCATATATAAGTCCTAGTACAAAAGTTAAACATAGAGATCTGCCTTCGCTTAAGTTCTGTGCTTTAAAATTATTAATTCTCAGAGAAAATGACCCAGCCTGGACTCCCATTACTCCTTCCTTTACTTAATCTCACTAATTAACCTACACTGAGTTCATGCCAGGAGCAGCCCATGCTTCATCAAGCTAGAAGCGTGTTCCCAACATGTAACTTAAACAAAGACCTCTACACTTTTGTTTGCATTTGAATTTGAAGGGACATGGAATTTGTAGTCAAAATCTGTATTTGGTATAGCTTGTATAGGTGCAACAAGGCGGGGGATAAGAATATCGTTTTCTCTAGTGTTTCACCTTTGCAAACATAAGTGGAGCTGATTTGTTGTTGACATGGTTCGGCTGATATATTTGTAAAATTTAAAAATAAATCCTTACTGTTTCTGATAGATGTCAGTGCTTCTGTCTGTGGACAAGGACTGCAGAAAACAGAGCAAAATTCATGCCTATTTACCTTGAAATTGATTCCAAATTAATTACATGCACAAATTAAGTGCCCAAAGTCTCAGCTTCTCTCTTCCTTTCTCTTCTCCTGTCATTATTTTTATCATTATATTGCACCTCCTGTGGCTCTGTAATCCCCCAGAATGTTTCACGGTCCTGGTTTTCACATTCCAGCTCAACATTTTTTTCCTGTGCTCAGTCAGCTTTGTGTTCTTCATAATCTTTCCTGCTTTCATGTGCATTTTTATCTCTTTACATCCCCTTATCTATTCCCTCTCAAATCTCCTTATCCTAGATCCAGAATATACCCTAACCTTTCTCATGCTCCAGTCTCCCCATTGCTTTGATGGTGCATATGTCTTTCAGTTACCCGGTCCTACGTATATGTCAGATGTTTATCCCTTCCAATTGCTTTTTCTCTGCTACAGCTGTTTCTACTGCACTTTAGTGTAGTATGATCAGGTAAGTTTGAACAACTAATGGGGAGTGGCCAGAGCAAAGGGCTAAGGATCTCACAACCTGCTTCCATGGCTTGGAAATGTGACTTTACCTGGTACTGAAGTGGTTGTCGCCTCTTACACTCCTTTAGTTCATAAATATCAGTGACTGTTTAACAGAGTTGTGTGTCTTAGGCTTTTTGCTGATTTCTTACTTTACTGTACTAAATATGTTGAGTCTAGTCTTCTCCAGTTTTGAAGAAAAATTATTTTAGAGGGAATGTGCTAAAACTATATTCGTTATCTGAAAGAAAGATGGTATTGATCTGAGATGGTCAGTTGGTACAGAAGCACTCTGCCTTAGGTAAGGAAGGGTACACTGAGTTTATCAAATTTGAACTTGTTTTGAAATAAATAAACACAGGAAAGTTTCAGAGATTTCAGGTGAGATGGGATCCTGTCCCATGTTCTGGCAGTGAGGAGCAGCATGTAGCTGAAATGTGCAGAGATGATGCCTTTCCTGCCTCGCTTCTCCTTGGTCAGCCTTCTCAACAGAATTGACACTGACTGGGTGAATACAGCAACAGGGAAAGGGGATCTGATTTCTTCTGATGCTTGCAAAAATGTTTTTTTCTACCTTCTTAATGAGATCTCTGTTCTCATGGAGATGGACAATTTATTGTACATGGGCACACTTTACACTTCTGGTTAATAAAATGTTTAGATGCTAGATAGCGTGTGCATTGAATTCAGAGGCTCTACTAATGTAGGTATACAAAAATCCCATGTCCTGGGATGCCTTTCTAAATTAATTTCTCTTCCTGCTTTTTTTTTTGCTTTTTTTTTTCTGTCCTCTGCTGCTGATTTGTGTTATTCAACATCTGTTGCCTTTAATCACAGTGAATTTCAGCAATAGACAGTGATTCTCTTAGTTTATATATCACTTTTAGTGCAGTTATAGAAGGAGAAAAAAAGCCAACCAACCCCTACCACACTGCTGCTGTGTGTCATACTAAGTGAAATGTGTTGAATTTGGTTCTTCTTGACTGTTTTGATCTGATGACTGTGCTGAAAAATATTATTATAAATCCTAGTATTTATGGAATTCTAAATGACAATTAAACAATTAGATAAGAATATTCATGATTTTTCACAAGGGGTCAAGGCTGCATTTCATTTAATCAGCCTTAGGGGAAAAAAAGGAGAATTTTGTAGAGAGAAGACCAAACATGAGGTGAAGCAGTCACATGTCAGATGGATGGTTTAGACCTCCTTCACACGTTTCTCAGAAGATTAAGAGCTTTTTTGGACCACTGAGATCCAGTGGGTGAGTAGTGAAAGCTTTAGCCAACAGCTTCTGAAAAGTTACCAATAGGAATATGAATAGATTTGGGTAAGCCAAAACTGAGTGGGTTATACAAGACTTCTTTCTGATTTCTTCAGAAAGTGTCTATTTTTTTTTTTTTTAAATTCAAGGGAACTGAAATTTTGCATTAAGACTTAGAGGTCCCAAAAGGATCAAGTAGTTAATTATTTAGTACAAGTCAGCTTATATCATAAGTATAAAAAGGCCTGTGTCTCATAGTATTTCTAGGGGAGAAGAGTACACAGGGAAGAGAAGTGAAGGCTATGCTTGTCTGTTGCAGGGGAATATGCTGTAAAAGTGAACTAAGGTCCTTAGAGAAGATGTGAATGGGGAAGGGGTACAGGATGCAGGTTTTGTTTTCTAGGGGCCTTATTCTGTAGGTGTTAAAGGAGTATTCAAGGATGATAAGACTAATGGGTAATTAGCAATCTGGGGGGTTTTTTGAGCCTTGGGAGGTTGTTGTCCTGGAACTGTTCTTTACAGAAGCAGAGGATCTGCCTCAAGTTGGGGTTGCAATAGGTAAAGTTATAGAAGAATGAGAGGAGAATAAGATAAGAGAGAACATGCTTGCATTGGTTAAAACCTGTCAGGAAACAGAAGAGAAATATTGATTTTCATTTTAGTGGGTATTCATTGGTAGAATTTTAAAAGGTTTTGTGCTTTTCAACCTGGTTGTGAATCATCAGTAAAATGATGGTAAAACTTGCAGATGATAGCAAATTATTCTGTAGAATAAAGACAAAGGCCAACTTGAAGAGCTACAATGAATAACTGAGATATGCAGTGGCAGAGGACAGGATGTTCAGTATTGAAAAATGCAAAATTATGCAAATTAGAGATAAACCTTCCCTACTTTTGGCTCAGCAGTGAGCACTGGGCTAGTGTCGTTCTGGTTTCTATGCCTTATGCTTGCTTTTCTTTTTTTTTATTTTAATAATTTGGGAGATGAAGTTAGCAGCTGGTGGTTTTCCCTAAAAATAGTCTAAGTGTGAGCACAGTATGTGCATTTCCTTTCACTGGTTTTGTAAAGGTACATTACTAGTGATATAAAATAGGCATCATTTACTCTTGGATACCAGAACTACACAAAAAGATGAAAGGGGTGTGTATGTACAATATAAACAGCTTTCCTTTTGTTGCTTTGGGCAACCATACAGTTAAGTGATAATGTTGTTGGAGATTGAGTCTATGAACCAATAAATGGCTTTTATAGTTGATTAAAAGCTGAAGTGCAGCTGGAGCTACAAAAGAGATCTCGAGCAGTATGTTATTACCACTATGGAAAGCTAAAAGGAGAGCATCATGGGAATATGAATCTTTAAAATTTTGAGGTGGAAGAAGAACAGAAAGGATAATATTTTCATTAAAAGTATTTGCAGAGTGGATGTGAACCAATACTGTTAGTCAGTAACCTTTGCATTTTTGAAGAAAACCAGATCCCTAATATGTAACTGAACACTGTTAACGTATTCTGTAAAACTCTAAAGCAGTGGATGTGATGACGCTTAAATTTTGAGCTGGTTTGGATCTGAATTGGAGTACTCAAGCCCTCACTTTTCAACCAGCTATTCAGGGCTGGGGAGGCAGATACATCAGCACCTACATGCATGAACTGAATAGTGAGCACACTTTCTCTATGCCAGACGATTTCAGTCATTGGCATTACTTTATCCAGAAAAGGATTTGGGTGAACACTGAAGTACTAGGGGTTTAAAATTGTAGGCATGTACTGGTAACACCTGGAGTTTGTCACATTTAACCAACTGCGTCGTGATCTCAGACCCTGTAATCAGAGCCAAGCCTCTAGCTAAACTACTGTTGTTGGAGTGGGTCCAGAGGAGGACCACAAAAATTATCAGAGGGCTGGAACACCTTCCCGTGAAGGAAGGCAGAGAGAGTTCAGATTGTTCTGCCTATACAAGAGAAGGCTCCAGGGACACCTTCTTGTGACCTATCAGTACTTAAAGGAGGCCTATAAGAAAGATGGGGGCCTGTTGTGACAGAACAAGGGGTAATGGTCTTAAACTGAAAGAAGGTAGACTTAGACTAGATATAAGGAAGAATTCTTTTTTATAATGCGAGTGGCGAAACACTGGAACGAGTCGCCCAGAGAGGTGGAGGATGCCCCAGCCCTGGAAACATTCAGGGTCAGGTTGGACTGGGCTTTGAGCAAGGTGATTTAGTTGAAGATGTCCCTGCTTATTGCAGGGAGGTTGGACTGGATGATTTTTAAAGTTTGCTTCCAACCCAAAGCATTCTATGATACTGTGCAGTGTATGTATCCCTGAATTCAAGACCTAAAGGTGAGTCAACAAACGTAATGTGCTGAACAGAGCTGCTTCTGCTTTGTGGTTTCTGCATTGCTTGAGATGTTTGGAGATCTCCAGGGCTACAGCTCTTGAATCATACATTTAGATTAACAGATGTGTCTCTTTTCCACTTATTCTGAGATTCATGAAAAATGATTCAGTTATGAGAGCCCAATCTGTTCCCACTAAGTCAACAAAACTTTTGTCAGTGACTTAAATGACAAAAATGGAAGCAGACCTGACTCCAATACAAAAACATCCTGTCACTAGAAAGGAAACTGAAAAAGCAGGCTTGCCTTGAGTATTGTATTGTCTAAATTGTCTTGTCTACAAGCAAAGATTTCTTGTTGGTACTGTAGCTTTAGCTTTAATTATTTGTTGAACTTGAAATATGTTTTTTTATAAATAACATTGGGAAACTATTTTCTTGTATATAGATCTGTAATGCATTAAGTGACAATAGGAACACCATTGTTCATGACAGCTGTCTTTCTGTAATGTGATCCTGATGAACAAAATCTCCTAGGGACTGAATGCCAGTCTTTATTCTGATCTTTGTTTGCTGCATGTCTCTTTTTTTTCAGCCACTTGTCTAAATTTTTGCCTCGTTTCTTTAAAGAATTTTGAATATCTTTGGGGGAAAATGTCTTTTTACTACTTTATTTTTACATATATAAAATAAAATACACGTTATTTTATTTTGCTTTTGTTAAAGGCATGAGAGAATAACAAAAATCTGCATTTTCCCATGTAAATGTATTATTTTGGTCAACCCTTGAATTGGTTACAACTTTTAACTGGAAACTTTAACTTCAGCAGGTAATTATAACAGCATATATTCTCCCAGCTGGGAAGGATCTTAGGAGGCCATCTGCTTAAAGCAGAAGCACCACTTAATTTAGATCAGGTTGTTAAGGACTTTGTCCAAATGGGTCTTGGAAACCTCCAAGGATGAAGATCCTACAGTCTCCGAGAGACCTGTTCCAAGACTTAATTATCCTCAAAGTGATTTTATTTTTTTCTAATACCCAGTAGAATCCCTGTGTTTGAAGTTAGGTCCCTCATCTCTCTTTCTTCTGCACTTCAGCTGAGAGCCTAGATCTATCTTCTTGGTAACCCTTTTGTTAGGTATTGGCAGGCCACAGTAGTTACCCCTGAAAACTTCTCTTTTTGGGCTAAAAAAACCTGGTTCCTCAGACTGTCTTCATAGGAACATGCTTGTGGGATTGTATCTGTTCTGTTACACTTACAGTGTCTTCAGCTGCAAAGCACATAATTAATTGCGTATTCTGCTGTGTTTTTCCTGAGGTCAGATCATTTCTAGTATTATTCATTACCAATTTGAATTTCTTTCATAGCAGTAACTAACCAAATGGCTTATATTTATTAAAGATTATTCAAACACAACATCTATCTGAAATTATTTGAAGGCATAATTGCATTTTCAGTCAATAGAGTCCATTATGATTGTGTTTTTATCTCAAAAAATGCTGATGCATACCTTTTATACTGCATGTGCTTTAATCCTTAAACATCAAATCAGACCTCTGTCTAGGGAACCGTTATGTTACTTCAAGCTGCTTTCACATAGACATATTAATGTAGGGCATGTATAAATTCATGCTTTATGGAGCAAGGCAAGAGTTGAACATCTACTTTCTGATACACACACCAGGGATCTTTTCCTGCTTCCATTGAAGGTTGTGCCCATCCTATGGTCAGCTTCAAAGGCAGCAGATCTACTGGTCACATGCACCACTAGACCACACAAGACATTGTATTTTTATTACTAGATAATTTCCTACTTCGCCCAAACGAGGCACAAAAGATCTCTCATTAATACATTAGTAACAGAAATCTCAAGAGAAAGTCCTGGAGATTTAATGTACAAATAAACTGAGTGTGGTGTCAAGTCAGTGCTTCAATGTACAGGAGTAAAACCACTCAGAGATTTTTCCACAGGCTTTGTTCTTGTAGCATCTCATAAACTGTTGCGAGCTGACAGAAAGAGTCAAGCTCATGCTTGACTTGAGATCCATATTTGAAACGAAGTTATATCCCTTTTTTCTCAGTTATCAATGTGTGGATGGGCATTCATAGGTGGTGGATGACTTTGGTACCTATCCACAAGAGTTTCATGTTCAGTGTAAGAACAGTGTAAACACAGACATTTACTTGTTTCCTCTTTTTATGACTAGTAATTTAAGCAAGGTAATGCTTTCATTTTTCAGCAAATGACATAGACATCCATTGCTGATGTTTCAGCGAATGACATGAAATTCTAACCCATGTTCCACTAGAGTTGCTATGGTTTTCAGGACTTCAAAACCACAAAATTTCTTTTTTTTTTTACTTTTTTGGGGTTTTTTTGTATTTCACCCATGAAGGCAGCTGTTAGGTAGGTGAGGCAGCTATTGATGAAAGAGAAACTGTGCAAAGTAAATGGTATTTCATAAGCCACTGTATTGGAAGGAATAGAATCTTTTAGGTTCCTGATTCATGGGAACTGAAAGAGATCAGCAGAGATCATATGAATGAGATATTCCTAGTTGCACACAATACATGCAGACATCCTACTCTGTGTGGGACATGATTGAAATGATACAGGCCCTGTATGGTTCTAACATGTAGGCTATAGGTTTCTGGTGAAACACATAATTTGTGTTTCTGTAAGGGAGGGATATACCTGTGAAGTGTAGATTCATAGCACTTGATGACCTTTGGCAGTGCAGTACACACAGCGAATAATTTTCTGACTTGAGGCATGCATGAATCTTTTTTTCTCCTTTATTTTATCCAGTTGTCACATGATACATCATTAGATGGTGTTTTTTGTCTTGTAAACATAGATATGTTTAGTGTGGAGGTTAGTGGCAGCAAGAAATGAGCAATGTCTCACCTACTCTTGCCAATATTATTATTAATTATTTTTACAGCCCCCAAAAGTGTGCTAGGCACTTGTAGGAACCACTAAACCAATTTAATGTTTCCTTCAATGCTCCAATAATGAGGCAACATTTTACAGATATGTTTACCATTATGTAGATCATTTTACAAGATATGCTGCAAACAATCACTATAACAGCTCGTTGTGCCACCAGCCTGCATGATGTGTAGGGCCCTACTGATTTTTCTTGCTCTCTTGTTCTTTCTGTCTCACAAGGGAGGCTGTGTTTCTGGCTTGGATTGTCATGGTGCTTTATATCAAAGTGTGATAGTGGGCTTGCGTTAATTACAATGTAATTTTATATTCTGCACAGCCTCAGTCACGCTTGGATGTGTGAGACCTATGGATGCACCTAGAGAGAGCACCTAATGTCCACAGATGTTCTTATGAGTCCATCTCTGCTTGCTTGAGTGATACCCTGAGGGAGAGGGTTTTTTAAAGGAGGATGAAGATTCCTAGTTCTTTTTGCTCAAAATTAGCTCTGGTTCTTTTATAGCCAACTCTCTACAAGTCCATTTACATTTGGAGCTATTGCCAATTTACTGCAAGGATTTGCAACCTGAAAAGGTCTGTTGCATCATACCTTCGCATCTCTGGTTCATGTGTGTGGCAGCTCAATGCTTTGGACATGGTCTAGGTTAGTATTTGTGCTTAGGACATCTCTGTGTACATCCCTGGTGACAAAAATGCAGAATATTTCTTTCCTACAACCAAATTCAGGATTTAGTATGCATATATGATACAATTCCATTGCATTTAGCTTTACCACACAGATAGATCTAGTTTAGTTTCATTTGTATTTTTATGTGTAATATTTACATGTTATATTTATTCTATATATTTAATGTTCTTTGTACAATTTTTGCTGTGGAACAATCTCATAATCTTTTTTCTACATAATTCATGATAAAGCTTTGTTGTCATCATGTTAAATCAAATAAGGATGCTTTTACATTAAGTATGGAATCACAGAATCATGCATGCTGAAGTCACTAGCCCTCAAGAATCACAAAATGAATGGTCTTTGGCCATCTCTTGTCATTCTTAAGCAAACTTAAATCACATCTTCTTAATTAAAATGTAACTTTTTCTTTCATTTGCATTGACTATGAATGAACTGGACTGAAGTGCAAATGCTGCTAGGTTTCCTAAGAATAGAAGTTATACTGAACATTCAATTGAATGCTGGAAGCGTGGCTTGTTAATCAGATTGGGAGTATTATATTTGATGTTATGAATGGGTGCAGAAGCAAAAGACCATTAACTTTAAGTGCTGTTTGGATTAGAAGTGTACTATTTCTGTTTGTGTATGAGTTTTTTGGAAGCACTTATATACTACGAGCAAACAAATTTAAACTGCAAAGAATGTGCTTCTCTATTTAAAGAGTAGACAGAATTCATAGGCTGTTGAAACCAGCCTATTAATTTAAGATAGTTCCATTATCTTAAAAAAGAAAGAGAGAAAAAGGGAACTCGGTGAAGTGCAACTGATTCCAGTCATGCACTGAAATAAAATCACAATGATAAAGATTTTTTTCAAACAGCAGCTCAGGGCAAATTGAAAGTTGCTCTAGAAACAAATGTGTGGGTTTTAGTGTGGGTTTTTAATGGTAGAGGTGTTATATTAATATTTTTCATTTCAATTAGAGAAAGACAATGGATGTTTGTGAGTGCATGCATCCTCTTGGCATTCAACAGCATTTCCCTGAAGTGGGGATTACAGCAATTTCTTTAAAAGATCTGTAAGACAAAGAGACTATTTTGTGAATGTCCAGAGAGAAGAAAGAGTTTGAGTGTCTTTTTATCATAATAAAGATATCTTATTGTGCCCTGTATCATAACACATCCCAGAGGGCTCTGCAGATTGAAACACAGATCTACATATCTGCAGATACTGTTGTAGTCACCTGCCAACTAGCAGGTGAAACAGAAAATGCTTACTAGTGTTTTGTGACTCACACACCTGCATCAGAGAGCAAAAGGGAAATTTCCTTTAAGATTCTCTGCCTGTGTTAAGGTTTGCTGAATTATTATTTTAATATTTGATTTCTTCTTGGGTCTGTCAGACTTGTGTAAAAATTTTTTGGGGGTTGCTAAAATATCTAGGTGTCCTGCATAGTATCATTTGCTTTTCCCTCTTCCTGTTCATCAGAGATTCTGTTTGGACCACATGCACACAAGCCCTTTTAGAGCCTTCACCAGTGTAAACTCCTTCTTTTGAGATTGATTCAAACAGAATTAAGTGAGGTGATGTGGGTTAGAAAAGTGACCCAGGCATGACTTAATTAGTGTAATAAATTCAAAAACTTCTTCTACCAGTAGTTAATTAATTGACTTATCTGTAAAAATCCTGCTGTGGAAATGGGGAGAGCTTTGACAATGGTACACAGGAGCTGTGTAGCAGTGGCAAACGTCCAAGAGCTGCTGGTTCCAGGACTGCAGTGGTCCAGCTCAGTGCCACCAGGCATCACCACTGCCTGAGCAGCTGGGCAAGGTATCATTTCCCACAATTAATAATGGCTATGGCAATCTTCTTCTACCTTTGGAGGGAAAAGATCTTTCTGTAATAAAATACTATTAGTCTTCAAATAAAATGCCTAATTTTCTTTCACCATTTTGTTTCTGTTAGAAATAGACAAAAAACCCTGTTGAAATCCATTAAATTAAATCCTTGAATTTAAAAGGTCTTGAGATTAATTTGGTTATTGATGCTAAGAGAATATCTTTATTCAGGATTTTTTATGCCCTATTCAAATCACTGGGGCTTAGAAGTTGTTTGCACGTTCAAGTGTAAAGATTACTCTGAGTGATTTGAAGCTTCAGAAATAAATTGCTACGTATTTATTGCTATAGAGATAACCTTCCAATCATTAATTGATGCTGCTTTGACTTCCTGAGGGCTCAGGCATTTCTAGTGTAGAACACCTTCCCAATCAACAAACGAGGGAAACTGTCAATAGTTTGGTAAGATTTTTTTACTGCTACCTGGAAGCCTGAAGGACAAAGACAATGTGATCTGCGAGCGTTAGGTACTCAAATGTTCGTGGTTGGGAAAAAAATCACATGGATAAGCTGGTGGCTAGGAAGTGCTTCTGAGCATTCTGAGCAGAAATAGATTTTAATTGTAAAACTATGCCCAAGATCTTTGTCACTGAATCCATTTCTGTACAACTTTAATAGATCTAATATTTGGAATTCAATCAACTGAAATGATAACTGAACTCCTATGTTTGTTTAAGGTAACTTTATAAAATAAATAAAAAAATAGGATCGGTTAATTGAAGATGAGGTTTTCACTGTGAATCTGCCATTCCACTGACTTAGAATTTTATTTTGTCCCTGTTCCCTTGGAGATTCTTTGTAAATAGAGACAGCACAAATGGAAGATAAGACAATTCTGTCTCATAAAAATAATTCCTGCCTTCCAAGTCTCCAGGAGAGCAGATTGCATTAGGCAACTATTATATGTAGTATATATTTCATATTTTCTTTAAAAACCAGTGGTGATAAAGATTTAAAGATATGAGAAATTTCAGACACTTTGGATGCTGTTTGGTGAATGAATGAATTTAGACAGTGAATGCAAGTCAGAAATTTCTTCAATATGAGTGACTGATGGAACAGAATTGGGGTGCACTGGTCAAAACTGATAGTTCATTTCACCTTGCCTTTTCTAGAGCTGCAAGATGGGTCTTGTGAAGGCAGAGGTTGAGATAATGTATATGTTTGGAGGAAAATTTTGGGAAAAGTGGATCAAAGCATTAAGTAGCAAACTGGAAAAAAACCAAGATCTTTTTACAAATTTGTTTTTATTTCTAAGAGGATAAATATAGCAGCATTAGAGCAGACTAAAACCCCTTAATACTTTTTATTGGATGAATACATTAACTTTGAGTGAGAAAATCGATATATTCTTGATGTGCTAGGCAAAGATTTATGCACAATAAGATTGTTCCTGATGAATTAATTTTCAGGATAAAGGTGTCACTGTTTGGAATAGTATGTGACATATTTTTGTAATGCTTTCAAATGACTGAAATCACTGCCTTTAGAAAAAGAAAAGCCACAACTTTATTTCCTGTAAATACAAATGTACATGTTCTTTTCCTTTTTAGGAGGTAACCTTTGCCTTCTGTTACTTATAGGTCTTTTCTATGGGTATTCTGAATTCAGTCACAGTGTGAGGTGACAGTTACATTTGTAACACGTATGCCAAAACTATATTTAAAAAGGAGGGATTTTGTTTTTATGAGGACACAATCTAAATGCTTTGAGAGAAATATGAGATACATATCTTTCAAACCTGTAATTACATGTTCATTTCTATTCAAAGTCTCTGTTAATCCCAGAAAATAGCCTTTCATTCTGTTAAGGATGTGATCCACTGGTACTGAAGTGAATAGTGAGAGTCTGTTAGATTTTAACAGGCTTAGGGTGCCATTTGCAGTGAGAAAGGGTATTCTGGAGTTGATAGTCTTGTGTCTTGGAAAGATGAATCATATAAAACTCATTGGTAATCATAGATTGTATTTCACTGCATTTTTTCAACACACCAAAAGTACACACCACAATTTCATCTCTCCTGTTCAGACTTACAAGCTATTCTAGTACTGAATAACTACAGGAGTGAAGAAGCTATTGTCTTCTTTTCTATTGTGAGTTCTGTAATTCACTCTCATCCACTTTAAAGATGTGATACTGGTGATATATGTGCTCCACAGAGCTCCTTGGTATCAGCCACCTTTCCTATTGCTAGAAGGTGTCTCATCTCATCAAATCAGGAATTCAACCATCATTGGGTGTAAATGACATATTTTGACGTTACTTTACTGGGTCTTTGTATGTGTTGTGCACCTGTTTTGTACTGTGCAAAATCTTGTTGGAAAGCAACTCAGTGTGGTCTCAGAGAAAGTTACTGCCTCCTTGAGACTGAGGCAGAAGAATTAGAAACATCAGGTGATTTGACTGTACTGAGATTGCATCTTTTCAATATTTGTACTGCTTTATAAAAACCAATCTGATACTACCAAGCAGTGAGGCTCAGTGAAGGAAAAAGCTAATATTAAATACAATATGTGGGACACCTACATAACTTAACTCCCTAATTTAAGAGTAAATTACTGAGTTTGTGGGGCATATTGGGATGGTATCCACAATGATAAAATATAGGACTAAAGCTGTAGACACCTTCTCTGCTGTTGAGTTCTTTTGTGAAGCCACATTCAGAGAGTGAAGCTCAGAAACTATTCTATTCTAGGTAATAACAAAGTCTGTTCTCTGGCCCCTGAAGCAGGTGGCATGGCCTGACTCCCATCCTTGTTGCTCTACTCTTTCCAGTCAGAGACAGTAGCAATAGCTGTACTGCTGGAAACTTGGTTATCCTATTCCTTACACTTTATCCACTGAAAAATCACTTCAGATATGTTTTTCATAAATTAAATCCTTATTTTGTGTCTTCAGAAGATTTTTCAAGTCAGTCATCTACACCTTCTGAAGCACTTATGTTTGCAGGCAGCTTTAAGAGAGGTTTATACAATTCCCTGTGAGAATTTTCAGTTAAATTTCCATTCTGGTTTACTTTGTAATCCACTTTGTTCCCAGGATGTTAGCCTGCTATTTAAAGATCAGAACTGTGCATGTTTTTCTAAATGTCACCATGAGCTGCATCTAATTTTTTTTTTAATACCCTAGTCATCTCTGAGTGCTTTCTACTGGATGAGGCACCCAAATAGTTAAACTGAATAAGCTCGATGCAGGAGCTATTGTTGTGCTCTGGCTTTATGTATGCTCTGGGTTTTTTTTACTTCTTCAATAGCATAAGAAGGCAACATTGAGAAAAAATATGTAAGGAGCTGTAGCAGTCAGTGAGGTCTTCAAGGTGAGAACAACAAGCTGGAATTTCATATTGTGCTGGAGAAAGTGATGAGGTTTATGACTTTAGTTTCATTCCAGCAATGTACTTAAAGCCAAAATCTAAGTTAGGTTTGTTCATAGGATATCTCTGAGAGTCAGATAGTTCTGGAACACAGAAATGAACATGATTTCTGTCACTTTGACAATTCAAGCTGCAGTTTTTGACATACAGATTATATAAGCCCCCCCGAATTGTAAATTAAATGATAGTTGATTAAGAAGAAAATTTAAAGCACAGCCAAAGTGTGCCTATTTTTCAAGAATGGAAGCCTAGTGATATTCTTCTTTCCACAGTGTGTTTTAAGAAAGTATTCTCAAAAATTGTAAGTAATTGTTACTTCATTTGTTACAGGATCCTGCAGTTATTGGTGGAACTTCAGAAGTTTAATGTCTGGATGCTTAACTGACCTTGAGAGATATTTTTTCAACAGGGTCTGGGGGGAGTAAAGGGATTATTTTACATAAAGGAAGAAGAGGCTACAGGCTAATACAGTTTAAACAATATGTATTTCTGAATTTCATTACAAATTAAGTAAGAAGCAGTGAAATAGTAACTGTCAGTGCTTTAGATTCAAGTGCACATGGGTCATGTTTGGCCTAGTACTACCTATTACAGAACTGCTTTTAAGTTGCTGAACCTTAATAATGTTTTCAGACCTGAACCATTTGGGAGCTCTGAGTCTGTGGGGAAACAGTGGTTGGGATTTGACAGACAGCAGTGCAGGAAGTAGGAGTTGTGGCAGAATACCCAATGGAAATTGGAAGAATTTCTGCAAGGTAGAATGAAAGGAAAGGTTCAGCAGAAATGGGAAAAAAAAGTAGGAGCAAAACCAGAGTAAATACTGAGGAAGTGTAATTGGAGTAAGGCTGGAAGACTCACAAACCTGGGGTGAGGGATGCACAGGGCAAGGAAAAGCCAGGAATGATATGACAAAACTCTGTTCCGCTGGTATAGCACAGGCTTACTGCTAGCCCCAAAGCCTGGATCTGTTATTTCTCAGCTCTACTTTGTAATGAAAAATGTTCATCCTCAGAACCACCTCAGTGCTTGGCAATTTAGACTAAACTAAATATTTTTTCCCTAGAAACCCCCCCCCCAAACTGAATAGCTCTCAGGCTTCTCCATTGTGGGGCAGGAGCAGAAACATCTTTGTCTGTTTCCATTTCCCATACACTAAGTCTGCTGCTGGTAGCAGTTATAGCAGCAAGGTCATTGCCTCAGGAGAGTGCCATTGAGGAGAGCTGGCAGCGTGAACATCTCTTAGTAGGACAGTCTGCCACTGTGGACATCTACTTATTTTGCCTCTGCCTGGAATTGGCCCTGTGTTCCTGTCTGGGTGGTAAGTTTTCATAGAAAGAATGTGCTTTCACTGCCAGCCACTACTCCTTCTGTATGAACAAACTGTCTTTGTCTGGGGCATGTCCCAGAATAGCACTGCAAGAATTTTTCTTTTCAATTTTAACTTTTTCTAAAATACAGAAAATTGCTTATAATTTGCCACCTCTTCTTCCTTAATGCTCCCCAAACACTTGTTTCCTCCACAAAATTCTTTTTTAGTCAGGGCATGGGATAAGTCATGATCACTGAACCAATAACTACTAAATATTTCTTTTTAACATCAGCCATATGGCAAGTCTGTGATCATTGCTGAACTCGGTCAGGGCCTTAGAGATGTATAGCTTCTTATACCTTTGTTAGGCCAGCTGTTTCTGTTGGGAGGCAAAAGATTGAGCATCCATACTGCTGAGGTTATCTAAAAAAAAATTCTTACTATTAAATCTCAAAAAGGGAGGATTTACAAAAATCTGACTCTGAAAATCTGTAGTGAGAATTAGCTAAGAGTTCTTGCCTGCTATCAAAGGCTAGTCAGAAAGTGACATTCTTTCCCATCCTTCTTGCTCGTTTTCTCCAGTTCTTAATCACAATATCAATTGTCCATTTCTTTTACTGTTTAACCAATTTCAGCAATATGTCAGAGAGGAAAGCAAGAATATTTCATTTCCAGTTTTGTTTTAAGCATGGTTAAGAAGTTTCCATAACAGCTGATAGTAATACAAGAATCATTTTCTGTCATGCAGGTTCAAAATAAACTTTCCAGCCCTATCACAAAAGCAGTAGCATTATGAGTGAAACAGCTGATTGTCTGTGACACTACAATTACATGACAGATTTCTAGTAGCTTCTCATTTTGCTGTAATCAGATATACTTTAAATGCACCTTATCATGTAACACTGTCTTTAAAACTCTTCAGGATGTAAATATCCTGGTGATGTAGTTGCTGGGAGTGAGGAGAAAAAGGGTTATTACTCAGAAAAAAAATAAGAAAAATAGCTTATGTTTTTCCAATGCACATAACAACTTTACACAGACAATAGAACTGGCCACTGAGTCAACTGTGTATGTGCTCTGTGCTCCCCAACAAAGCCCACTCACCTCTTCCCTTTGGCTTGCCCCAAAGCTGTCTCATCAGCACAGGCACTGGAGTGGCTGATCTCATTCCCACAGATGTGTCTCCTGCTATTATAAGTTGAAACAATTGGATAGACAGAAATTATACTCGTCTTTCTAAGCCTGCAGACTTGAAAACATCTCCTGGAAATAACCTGTCATCAAACAATTGAAGCACTTCCCCTTCTGCAGAAGAGTGGTTGCTTCTGCCTCTCCTCCCCAGCTGAGGAACTGTGGTAGAAGTAGAAGAATTAGTCAAGAAGTCCTGTTCTTGATTGCAAAACCACAATTAGGAGTTCTCAAATGGGTCCTTCAAGATCAATATTGCAGAGCCATTGCTGCTGTAGAGCCTGCACAGAGGGAAAGAGGGGTTTGTGCCTACTAGAACAGGAGAAGGAAGAGTTACAATTCAATAAATAGAGTTGCAGTATCTGAATGAATGCAGCTTCTTACTGTAACTTTCCCCAGGATCTCACAACACATTCTTCAATAACTGCTGCCAAGCACTGACATTGGGAACACTAATCTCACTGCCAACTTGTTCAGGGTACTAGTAAGTTGCTATTACAGTGTGTCAATGATTGGAGTTGCCCTTTCCATTTCTGCCTCTAGGTTAAGAGGCATTTTCTGGTGCTCTGTAATTACCAGCCAAACACCAAGGAATTAACACTGTCTATCTGACAGCTTCTGTGATACTGTGTGATTGCTCCTGTGGAAGCAGTAACCATTTGCTGACCTCCTGGTTCTTGCGGGACGCTTGTTTTATAGTTCCATTCAAATACAGTTAAGAAAACAAGAATCTGAAGAGAGACTTTGTGGGCTAATAGAAGTAAAGCTAAGACATCATAGCTTACACACTGACATTTTTAGAGCTTTAATTTCAGACAAGAAATGGCACAGTCATTGAGGCAATCAATTTAGAATGACAGGAAACATTTAGATCAACACAAAATCATCTACTGCGTGAATTCAGCTACAGGGAAAAAGAAAAAAAGAGATGTTAGCTAATAGAAGGAAACTTAAAAATGGAGTAATGGAGAAGTTCTCACCAAATATCTGTTTATAATGTGCAGTCATTTCAGTTTAGCACCATGAGGAATGGAAAGTATAATCCAGGCCTTTTCAGCATTGAGAGCTTTCAGGCCAGATGTAGTCAGCAAACGGTGAAAACACTGTCAATTAGCAAAAATTGTTCTCTGTCCTCTTGCAACAAAGCAGTGATAACGTGCCCTTTGGTTGCCTGGCTGCATTAGCAGGAGAAGGCAGTCCTACTGTTTGGAAAAGCCTAACCAAATGCAAAAACCCTGTGTATGGCTTGGAGGGGCTCATGAGTGGAGCTGCAGCCATGGCTTGGCTGAGGGCATATAGAGAAGTGGTGGTGTCTCATAGGCTCTGAGGGGAACTGGGGTCTAGAAATGGAGGAGAAAACTTCATTTTCCTGCTTGTTTCTATCACTGGGTCATGCAGGTAAGTCATCCCCTCTCTTGAAACAATGAGGCAGTAGATGCCAGGTACAGTTGAATGATTTTTCATTACATGTTTAACATTACAGGCAGGTATATGCAATCTGTATCTTGGTTTTGAAGTGCAGAGGAGAGTGTGACATTAAGAAAATCAGATCCAGTATCAAAATTTTTCCAAGAATTATTTGGAAACTGTAGATGCGTAAGTATGAAGCTGTTTTTGTTTGTTTCCAAAAACAGCTTCATAAGCATTGAAGTAAAATCTGTTCTTGATTATATTGCTATAAACAACTAACTTCAGTAGTAAGCATAGCTGAGAGCAGAAACTGATCTATAGAAGTGAGCAGTAAATCTGAAAATAGAGCGAGTTATTAGAGGTTTGTTAAAGTAGAAAAGGATATGAAAAGAGCATGTGAGAGCCAAACCCTTTATCTGGGGATTCAAATGTAGCTTTGCTCATCACAAAGTTGAGATCCTGCAGTGACAAGATCCTTACAAGAAAGCAGACTATACAAGTTGGAAAGATAAACAGAAGACTTGAAAACTCTGGTCATCTTTCGCTTTAAATTGTGGTAAATGGGAAGCAATTTTTTACAATCTTGTTCTCTGAAGTTTTCACTTTGTTGAGTTCAACAATGAAAAATGACATCAGCAGTATAAAGTTTAAAGTAGTGAATTGATTTTTAAGCTTGGACAGCCAAAGGCAAAGTTCTCAGTAACATAAAAATGTTAAGCTATGGGGTTCTGAGACTGGACGATACCATAGATCATTTCCATTTGTAGTGCAATGTGTACAGGACAAATGCAGATCTCGGTAAATGCCTTGCTTTAAATTCCTGTAGCACAAATATATTAAAATCAGTCATAGGTACTTAGAGAAGCAGTATCCGAGTAGAAGGTCTGAATGGGAATAAATTTTCCACATCCCTATAGTCATTGTCAGTGAAAATTCCTTACAACTAAAAGTGAAAGCAGTTGCTAGTAGGCATTCAGTAGTGAACTGTGCTGTTGAGTAATGTAAGAAAAGACCCAGCTGATTAGCCAGTACACTGCTTGTAAGTGTCAGAAGTATTACTGTCCAGTGGTCACATCTTTGGAAGGATGCTTCTTTTAATCCCCAGATTCTGTGTTGCTCATTGCACCATATTCTGTCCTTGCAGTTTTGTGAAGCTTTGAAGCTTTTCAGAGCTGAGCCTTTTCCTGACGCAGGCATCCTACACCACAGAGTAATCTGTGCTCTTCTTGCCTGCCACAGTTGCTGGTAACTGTAGAGAATAGAGTAGAGAATTACAATGCAGGTTGCATCTGCCTATTAAGTGTATTTGGAACTTAATAGAAAAATCAAAATATTTTGCTAGTTGGAAATGGGAAAGACAATTCTCATTCTTAATTTAATATAACAGCAAAGCCTGAAATCACTACTGATATAGGGAACTGTCTCTCTGATTTGTTGATAATTTCAGGCAGCTGAGCAATGTTTATTAAATTCTTCTTAATATTCTTGTGTGCCAGCTTGTCTGTGTATGGTTAGAATAGCAATCCTTCTAAACATTTCTGAACATTGACACAATATAAAAGATTTAAAGGGAAAAGATGTGGCCCTCAAAGAGAAGCTGGTTTGTAGAATTTGTCTTACTGTCTATCTGCTTGCTTTAACCTCAGGATGTGTTCTTCCTGCTGTTGCCAGTGAACTTGGAGAGAGTTGGGAGTTTCCTGAACATGTTGACACTGTTTGTACTTATTCCACATTTCTACTGGATGGAGAATGTTTCAGGCTTCCTTATTTAAAAACCCAGAAGTTGCTAACCCTCTCTGCTATCAGCTTCTCTTGTGTATCAGTGCAGAGGGCCTGCAGATTGTGGGGTGTAATAATGTAAAAAGTTTTTCTAAGTTTGGTTTTAATGTTTCTTTGATAGTGAAGAGTAAAACAGCAAAGAATGTGATCTTATTTCTGCTGATGTTTTGGTGGCAAAAGTGATAGAGTGATTTCAATGGGAGGTTTAGGTCAGTGTTTCTCTCAGCAATTGTCATTTACATAGTTAGAATTTTCAAAAAACTGCCAGAGCTTCTTATAGGGATGGCAGAAGTGAATGTGCTCCTCACCTCTGCCCTCCCTCCAGCCCCCCAGGCTATTCTTTCCTAGACTTACTTTAAACCTGCAGCTTCTTTCACTGTGTAGGCAAGCCTCCTACAAGGTCTCTCTGAGATAATAAGGCAGGAGAAATCTAGTATAAAAATCATGTAATAAGCTAAGAAAATATTAAGCAGTAGGAGATAGAACAGCGCTGAAATTAAAACTGCTTCTAGCAGAGGATCAGTGGAATTAAAGACTTTTAAAATGCATGCATTATTTCCCCACTGAACATTAATACAGAGTGCAGGTAAAGAGTTACAAAGCGAAATTTTGCCATGTTAACCTTTTCTCCCTATTTTCAATTCACACAGACATTGCACAGGAACACAGACGGTTTCATAAGACAGTTATTCAGCTGGAAGAAACATTAATCTTTAAATATAAGATTGTTCAGTTTATATTCTGTTACGGATTATTTAGTGCTTTTCATGTGCTATAGCTCAAAAGTATTTTACTAAGCAATGAACTATAGTAGCGATGTGCCATGAATGCAGAACTCAGCAGAGCTATGGATACAAATGCATTAGACTTATTTTTTGTGTCTGAATGCTGTCACTTGCATCTATACAAATGATGGATAGGGATGAGTCCTGTGCAAAAGAGATATTTGCTTTTATGAGCTAACCAGAAAATGTGAATCCAGGAGCAATATTTGCAAACAGGAAAGCTGTCTCTGACATAAAGATTTTTTGTTACCCCATGAAAACACAACAGAATATGTGTGAAAAATGCAGGCAGGAAAATATTAGTAAATATGAAGCAGTATGCTACTTTTTTTCCCCTTCAATTTATTTTTTTTATTTTACCAGCAACTAGAATTCAACAAAGTAACCGACACCACACCTTTTCCAAGCATTGCAAAAGCACATGGTAGGAGATATTATTCCCAGAAGACCTTGCAGTCTACATAGATAAGACAGGAAAAGGTTCATGGTGGCAACTAAAAGATGAGGACTGATGTTTGAAAGCAAACCGGTACAGTTGTATAACAAATTTATGCTGAGCAGCTGCAGAACAATGCACATCTTTTTAACTTGTTCAGTCATGAGGTTATATAAATTTGCTTCATCATCCTTCACTGGACAGGCAAGAGACTCCTTGCAACTGGTGGTACTTCCTAGGCTGCTCTGAGGTGACTTTATTCACCACTGTGACTTTGTTCAATCATTTGGCTACCTCCTCAAACATGCAGAGATTGGAGTGGTTTGTGCAGTCTTTGGTATTTGAATCTTGATGTTTCCAGTCCTCTTTTCAGTATCTTTAACCCTCTTATCTTCCATGGTAGTCCCCTGTCTTTTACTGTATTTAATGAGGCTTATAAGAAGATAAAGAGTCAGGATGGAATTAAAAGAGATCAGAGAATATTACATCTACTGTGCTGGTTTTCAAAGATGTTTGCTTTAAGTCTCATCCTTCTGTAGCACAACAGTGTAAAAGCAGCAGTCAATAACCGGGAATAAAAACCGAAAAGTGTCTGAAAGTGAAGGATAACAATAGAGTGAGTATCTTCAGTCACTTAGTACAATGTTATAGCATTTCTTAATGGATCCCTTGGGCAAAGGGAATATCTCCACCACTTACTGCTCTTACTGGTTATCACAGAAAAGAAAAAATCTGAAAATTGTTTCAGATGAGAGGAACAATATTACACTGAAGAAAATACATTAGCTTTTTTGTCTTTCTGTTCTTCCCACTATCTTTATTCAGATAAGTGAGGAGGATCACCAAAATAAAGTTTTAATTAATACTAGTAATTATTAAAATTATACTTATTGATAATTAACACTGAGCACATTAGTACTATTAAGTTTTATTGTGGAAAACTCCCTTTTTTTCCCTGCAACTCATGCTGATGTGTACAGTATTGTACAAAAAGCACAATTTGATAAACATAATTGATCTGATATGACATCGGGAGCAGAAAAGCTTGAGTACATTGCTTTTTTGGAAGAGATGGATTATGGTCTTGGTAGCCCACTTTCTGAATATCCATTCTTCATGTCCTGCTACAGGTAATGGTCCAGTGCTTTATCTTTTGGACTGGAATGCTCAAATTTATTTTTTACAGACAGTTTTGTCATATTTTTACATCTAAGTCTCTCTTCCCATGACACTTGAGTTTGAAGCCTGATGTAAACAGACTTTAAACTCTTTATTTCAATTCATCTTTATGTTCTAAGTAAAGGGTACTCTGTTTAGGTGTGTTGTGGAACCTTGGTGTACATGTTCCAAGCAGATCAAACAGACCAGACCCAATTCTTTCAAAATCTTTACTGCGTTTCTCTCTGTCACCAAGGGAGGTCAGCTCCAAGACTGCTGTCTGGTGTGGTGGGAGGCACAGAGTTATTCAGCTCCACCTAGCATTTGTATAGGAAAGAGACTTTGAGAGAAGTCACCTACAATACAAATGAATTTGCTTGGCAGTGATAAATGCCATGGCAATTATGTAGAACTTAGAAGTGATAATGAATGGGAAAGTGAAAGTTCATTTACTGAAACACTAAGTGTTCTAACCAAAAGAGTGATTAAGACCCTGTTTGTTATTACTTTAACACATCTCATTCTGAGGTACAAAGGAGCAGGGCAGTATTCCAGTATTTGGTGTGCCGAGTATAGCATAGTGAAATGAAGTCCATTACTTTGCAACTTGTCAAACAGCTATGGAAAATGTGAAACAAATTTAAGAGGTTATGTTCTCTTTCTGATCTTCCAACAGAACTTATTTAAAAATCTGCACATTAATAAGACTTTAGTCACCTGAAAAGAGTACCTATAGCTATACAGCTAAAATTCTCATTTCTCTGGTTATGCTGTTTTTTGGTGAAAACCTCTTTTTGTGGAAGGGGTAGCAATCAGTTCTTAAAGTATATAAGCAATCTCATATATCTGACTAACATTTAAAACTGTCTTATGGAATCTGTTTCTTGCCTTGCTCTTAGCCATTTGAACTTTCCTATTGTCAGTAAAATCTATAAAAAAAGACAAGGGTATTTTGGCTTATATGCAAGTGAACTTTGAGCTCTTCTAAGACAGTGGTCACAAGGAAAACCTCAACATCTTTGAATTATTATTGTTATTATTTCAGAAAGCAATGATGTCTGACTTAAGTGCACTTGATGTTCAGCTCTTCCAGCAAGATTACAAAAGCTAATAAGTATTTCTGCAGTACTGCAAAAATTACCCTCAAGCTTACTTGATATTTAATGGAGATAGGGTGTTCCTTAAGTTTCATACTTATATAGTCATCAATATATTTTGAACAGCAAACTGTTTGAATAGAGCTGTTGTAGCTGCTGTTTGCCAGTGCCCTGTATGCAAACATATCCAATGCTTCTGTGGTCTTCAGCTATAGAGACCACAAAAATATTCCAGTAGGAAAAAGCCTGATAAGTGACTCATGGCTTCACCTTTGAACCACAGCAGGATGTTTTTGCTTGGTCAGCAGAATACTGAAGTCTGGATAAATTATTGCTTGGTTTGTGTTTATCTGCATTCATCCATAATGCAGTAGCTGTATTTCTATATCATTTAAATTTTATGATTTTTAGAGATTACTTAGAATGATTTTTTTTTTTAATATATATTTCATTGTATATATTTCTTTAGGTAGGTGTCAGCCAAGGTATTCCTCCAGGAAACAGGTATTCTGTGAATACCTAAATGAGCATTGCACTGAAGTTTTAGGTCAAATTCTAGACTTTATTATATGTTTGTAAGAAATTAGTTTCAAATTGCATATGATATATCCTTCAATTCTCAATAGTTTAGGAAGTGACATCCAGTCAAAAATACATTGAGACGTCAGGTACTAGATTTATAATAAAAATGCTTTTCTGATTCTGTGCTGTGCTTTATAGAAGCTTTATGAAAATGCACATGTCAGGTTTTCCTATTCTTTAAGGACTCTCTTTTCATGTTTGGGATTTCTTCTATCTAAATGTTCATCTGTAACTGTATTGGAACAACTAGAAAATGGCTTTCTGTTTAGAAAGTATATACTGGCTTTAGAAATCTGCAGCTAGGTAGGCTGTAGCATTCACTGTAGATGGCTGAAGGTACTGTATAAATGAATAAAAACGAAATCGGTTTCTTAGGCATACTGTGTTTTACTTATTTTTTCAATATGTATAAAACAGCACTACTATGTTTAACTTAAAATTTAATTTAAGACTAAATGTTAAGACTAAAATAATACATTCAGATATATTCATCATATATCATAAATAATATTTTTATTTAAAGATAATTAAAAAGTGTAAAATCTCAGGTTGTTCAGCTGGTGTTAAAATCCCTGTTGAGTGCAGCATGCCAGGATTTCACAGTCAGCCTTGCTGAGCCTCAGAAATATGTTCCTTTCTGGCAATGTCGTCTAAGGATGCTCTTAGCCTGATGTCGCTTCGAGTGCTTCCGGCATGCCGCTAACAGGCCCTGGCAGCCTACTTGCAGGATGTGGTGCCTTCTGCCTTCACACCTAGCTAAGTGCTGCCAGTGTTTTGTGTAACATGCTGGACTTAAACTATGAAACAAAACCGTGCAAATAATAGATCTTTCAAAATCTTTCCCCCATGGAATATTGTTTGTCCTTCAAAATGTACCTGCTACGCATTGTTAGCGCTCCTCAGAGTCTAATCTCACTCTTCCATCCAAAGGGCTCTGAAAGTGTAAAAACAGGTGTGTTTGGCAAGTAGGTTGATATCTTTAATATAGGACATAGACCAGCAGCAGGAAGGATGTAAGAATGCTTTGATGAAGTTTGGAAAATCTAACTATATTATATTAGAGAGCAGAAGAGTAAAGATTTTGCTCTATTTTAACTTGGTTGTAAGTCACCAGTCACTTACCAAAATGTCCAACCAGGACAAAACCAAGAAACTCCCCTTCAAACAGATCAAGCCAGTTACTCTTATGGACAAAAATTTCATCGTATGGTAACGAGGTAGTTTATTCTACAGTGACTTCTTTATAGATTTTGCAGTATTCTTTAATATCAGATATGTCAGCTTTGCTTTCTCACAGCTGTGTTTCTGATTACATACATAAACCCCACTTTAAACATGTAGACCATATAAAATATCAAAATAATGGAGCTTAACCGAGCTGCAGGAACAGCCAAAGTCTTTGTTAAAAAGCCACATTGTAAATTTGTCTTTATTTCTGTTGTCACAGCAGTTCAAATAATAAAGTGATTCAGATCCTCCAAACTGTATGATTAGAAGTTTTTATGGCCATGCTCAAACAAGTTATACTGAATATGACTGATGAAAAAATTTATTGAGCAGGACAGAACACTGTAACTATAAGCAATTTTTAATGTCCTTGTTAATTAAGAAATGCAGCATGAAAATATTTCACTTATTTTTCTGTAGTAATGAGGATAATTATCTTTTTATTAGAATGAATCTTAAGTAAATGACAGCAAAAAATCCACTTTTATTTACCCCTCAGAAATACTTTGTTATTAAAAACAAACCAAACAAACGACTGAGTTTTTTTAGTAGAACAAACTGTTAAACAAATTGACAGTTAGGGTGCCACAGTCTCAATATCAGCAATACGTTTGGGACATGTAATTTGATAATAAAACAATTATCGTGCCTCTTTGTAAAGGCACAAAAAAGATGGCAATAATAAATATGTAAAGAAGGTATATTTAGAAAGGCAATAGAAAAATACAAACTCAAAATAATACCATTTTCTTGTTTACTTTTAGTTTTTTAAGCAAAGAATGAGTTACAGTATCTCCTACAAGGTTCACTTTTGAAATACTTGAATATTCAATTAATACACTTCCTTAGCTTTAAATCGGCTACCCCATTTCCACCCAAAAGGGAATTATTTGTTTGCAAGTGAAGACCTTTGCATCAACTGCAACTGATAGCAAGCCCCAAAGAAATAAATCAAATAAGGATCAAATTTTTGACACTCTGAAGAAAATTGACTCAGTACTGATCACCTCCTCTCCAAAAGAGTGTAGTTGAACTGGACAGGTATCACAGAAAAGCATTGTAAATGATCAGGGACTTTTAAGAAGAAAGTCTCATACAAAAGAAGTATGAAAAATACTGAGATTGATTTTTTTTTTAAAGGGAATTAATAATAAATGTGTATTGGAACTGAAGACCTAGTAATGTGAAAATTATATATTGATCTTCAGAATATTTAATAATAATTAATTTCTACATTTTTAAAAGGCTATGAAGTTGTACACCTCAAGGCTTGTACTAATCTCTACTTGTAGAAATAGATATTGATCAAATGTGGAGAGTAGATCACCACACTTGTATGATACAGGATTCTTGCACCTTTTTCTGGAGCATCTGTTACTGTTGGGAACAAGATAACAGAGCCAACTAGAAATTTGTGTAGAAACACCCTTGACTTTCCTTCTGATTTTGGTCAGCTCAGATCAATCAGTGGCTCATTGCTATCTCCAGAAGTACCAGTCTGTGGGCACTTTTCATCTGGCTGTGCTGGACCTTTACAGTTCCAAAGTATCTTGTTAAAGATGAGCTGAATTGTTTAGTTTGGTAGCTCAATACAAGGCACTCAAAATGTAGCAACAGCCATAAGTATTTTGAAGACTGTTACTCTTGATGTTAGTTCCTCAGCACTGGGATCAGTGAGTATTCTTTTTTTAACTTCTGTTGTAAAATTCCTCATGTGCTTTGTATTATAGTTGTTGTGAACCAAATGTATATTCCTGAGAAATTTTCAAACTGTGAAGCAAGTGCTTCCAGGCTGAGGGTGTTACTTTGCTTTGGGAGTCTCACTGTGATTCTTTTAGTACCTAAAGTACAACACACTGAATTATGTTAGATCTTTTTCTCAGATAGGTCTCAAAACACATAACATGCAGTTACAGAGTGAAGGAGGACCTGTACACAGTTTACTGTAATTCTTTGACAGTATGAGATACATCTGTTCTCCTACTGGTAGCACCAATTAGAAAAGGGGACATCAAGAGGTTGTGGTTTTAGCCCACTCAGCCAGCAACAAAGCACCATGCAGCCATTCACTCCTTCCTACCCCTCTCTGGTGGATTGAGGAGGAGAAAATAAACAAAAGGCTTGAGGGTTGAGACAAAGGACAGAGAGGGCTCATTTACAAATTATGGCCATGGGAAAAAGACAGGCTCAAGTTGAGGAAACAAAATCAATTTAATTTGAACAAAACTACCACCAATTTATCAATTGAATCAGAGTAGGACAGTAATAAATACAACCAAAATGTAAATAAACCTTTCCCCGCCCCAACCCCCCCTTATTTCCTGGGCCCAGCTCCGCTACTTCCTCCCCCACAGTGGTGGAGGGTGACAAGGAATGGGGTTGCAGTCAGTTCCAGTCCATTCCTTGTTGTCTCTGCCACTCCCTTCTCAGAGGGAAAACTCCTCACAGGTCTCCCCTGCAGCAATGTGGCAGCGCTCCCATAGGGCACAGTCGTCCACAGTCTTCTCCTACCAGCATGAGTATTTGTTTTATCTCAGCAGTGGACCCGGATGATGACACCAAGCTAGGCAGGAATGTTGATGTGCTTGAGAGTAAGAAGGCTCTACAGAGGGATCTGGACAGCCTGAATTGATGGGCCAAGGCCAACTGGATGAGGTTCAAGAAGGCCAAGTGTTGGGTCCTGCACTTGGGTCACAAGAAACCCATGCAACACTACAGGCTTGGCGTAGAATGGCTGGAAAGCAACAAAACAGCCAAGGATTTTAGTAAGCCTTCAACAAGTTATTTCCTCTGTGCTGGTATGTACAGTAATTTTTTTAGGTCTTCTTAGTGCAACAGACTGTGAGATGAAGTTTGTAATATTAATTTGTACTGTGTCATCTAAATCATCATACTTCTGCCAGAAGCACACTGCAAAAATAGTTTTTCAATAAAAGAAAAAGAATGATGGTTGAGTCATACATGGGTCACTACAGAAGCATTTGTTTAACAGCTAATGGCTGAAGTGCAGAACACCTCCATTTGAAAGTCTGTGTTTCTGCCAGAAAGTTCTCTAAAAAAATTAACAGGCTTTAAGATTTGCAGAAGAGGTTAAAAGTTAAGGAACTGGAAAGATGACTTACTAGAACTCATACATATTTTATTTTTTCTAATAACTCACTTTCTACTCCACCAAAACAGCTTCTAATGGATTCTCAAGTGACCCTTGGGTTTTTACTCTAGAGACAAATTTTGACATTATTTTTTGATAGAATAAAGTGCATCCATATGTCTACTTCATTGAATGTTCCTAACGCTCTCTAGAAAATAACACTTCTATTGACAGCGATACTTTTTTTTTGCTTTCAATTTCTTCAGTTAAACCTTTTGGAAGACTAATACATACAGGTTTAGGATCAAATTCTGATTTTGGTCATACTGCTATAAAATGTGGTTTAAGTAGGTTTAGCATTTCAATAGATGCCTGAAAAGGAATCAATTACAACTTCCCAGTTTCTATGGAACTTCATCACTGTTGTGTCCAAAGTCATATAGGGAATCAGTCCAACATAAAAAAAAACTTTAACAGCTTATTCACTTCCCATATGTTAGTCTAAAAAGACATTTTAAAAATAAGATTGATGGATACTTTGGCAAAGTTTTGGTTGATAGTCTGGCTAGAAAACTTACTGTCCCATCATGAAATCTAACTAGGAATTATGCAAAAATGTTGAAGGGGGAAGTGCGTTGGAAAGAGTGGTAAGGCTGTGAGTAGGAAGTTTATAGGTGGAGAGAAGAAAAATTTCACTGTGGGCAGTCTTGTGAGACACTTTTGTTTCTAAATATTAGAGTTTAATTTTCATGCATTAGCCTAGGATCGATTTTTTTTATTATTCTTATTCTCTATGTATTGGTCTTTCAAATCCTACTTTCCTTTTATCCTGTCTAAAGGCATGCTTACAGCAAGAGAGTGTACAATCACCCTGCATAGCTGCAGTTAGCCCAGCGTAGGCAGCATAAGGAACACACACCACTGTCACAGCACTGTATTGTGCCACAGCAGAACAACCCTGCTGGGAAGCAGGACTTGCAACTTGAGCACAACTTTGTTCTGCTGTAGCTGCATTGAGCTTTGGGCTCCTCGTGATCCAGTGTGTGGTGCAGAGGTGCTGGGCAGGATATCTCCTCTCGGTTTAGGCATGTAGAAGTTAGGCACATAAATTTTAGCCCATCTGTTGGTATTGTAAAGAAACAGGCTGTCCAGACAGTCATTCTCCCATCTCAGACATCTATTTCAGTTTTGGATGATGGTTCCCATCTCGCTGTATTAACTGCAGAGGGAGAACAAATGACTAGTTCAAACTGGATGTCTGACTCTTAGATAGCTAAAGATGATTCATATTTGGTCTATGTTACCATTTAATTTATCCTTGGTAAGTGAAGAATGGAAGATGAGCAGGGCTAAGGGAGTCATGAATCGCTGAGTTTCAGGGGTTTGGGTTCTTTCCAATTTTCCTTTTCCTTTTCCAGTACCTGTAGCATTAATTCCCTCACAATTCAACAAAACATCAGGGAGGCCTTTAAGAAATTAAAAGCTGAAAGAGAATGAATGCAAGCAGTATACTACAGTGAAAAAAGGAATAGGGATAAGGACCTCTGTAAGAACTGTGAATAGCATTGAAACAGCTGGCATTGAAATCTAATACTTCCTTTCTAAACCATACCAGCACGGGAAACAAACAAATAAAAATTCCTGGTTGAGAAACAGGCTCAAAAAGTCAAAAAGCTTCTCTCTCTTATAAGGTTTTTCTAGGGGAATGACCGTTCATATTTCATGGAGAAAGGACCAGCCTAAATTCCTTTCTTTAAAATGCAGAAAACCTTTACAGTGAAGAGCATTTTGTGTGGTATCTAGTTTGTAATATAAAACTTAACAAACTAGCCAGAAAGGATTATACCTGTTTATGGAGACCTAGGCAAAATCAACTCATTTTGAAAGCAGTGGGACTTCTGGATGTTGAAGGAAGGTATCTTAAGACCTTGAGTGAGGAAAACCTTTAAGTGCAGTGCTTACAAACAAGATAAAAATCATACTGTAGGAGAAATCTGCCCAGGCCGGAGTATCATTAATTTTACATGTCCTGTTATGCTATAGCAGCAATTCAGAAAAGTGGAACATTTGTTGAACAGGTCAGCAGTCATTCAGTTGCAGAAAGAAAGCAGAGTTCCCATTAATCCTGGAATATATATAAAGAGATCTTGGTTATATAAACGGTGTGTGTGATGCACCATACCCATCATGAATAGACATGTGCCACTGAGAGAAATCAATCGTAAAATAAGAACTATCATGCTGGATAATCAATGATCTGCTTCTGTAGGTATTGATTGCTATATCTTCTTTTCTTGAGTGACTGAGATCTGAAGAAAAAACAGATATGAACATTAAACTAAAATAATCACATTAGATAAAATGTCCAATATAATCATACTGTACAGAGTAGTCTTCTGTGGTGTGCCAAAAAGATTTTGAAAACTTCAAGAAGTATCTTGTGTTTGTTAGAATAATTTTCTTGTTATTCTCCTCCACTCATCAGCAACAATTATTTTCCTCTATAAGCACAGCAGCTATTGAACTATCTACAGAGTGCTTTGGGGAAAAAAAAAATCCCAGCCAGGTACAATAACATTAGCTTTAGGAAAAAGAGTGATGCATCCCTAGAGTGTAAGAATAATGTTAATGTTAGACAGTTAAGCCTTCAGAAGCAGTGAAATGCCAGTTAAGGTTGAATGACTAGCGTTAACTCTGTCCCTTGTGCACACATGTATTCTGATAGTCCTTAATGCTATGGTTGCTTACAGTTTATCACTTAATACTGTATAATGTCACATATTTGTCTTTTGTGGCTTTAGATTTGTCTCTAATAATGGCTAAGAACAGCAGAACTCTTAAAAATAAAAAGGAACTGATTTTCTATTGGACTACAATTTAAAATGAGTATGATTTTATGTGTATTTGGACCAGGATCAGAGGCTTGTGCTAATTTTGAATTTGTGTAAATGTCTACTGGAAAGAAACTGAGAGGTGGGGAATCTCAATGATTAGTACATCCCAAGACACCTATTTTCCCATTTTCTTGCAATGTTTTATTTTCCTAGTGTTGTGGTTTAATCCCAGCCAGCAACTGAGCACCAGGGAACTGCTCACTTACTCCTCTGTGGTGGGAAGGGTAAAAGCAAGGAAGCTCATGGGTTGAGATAAAAAGAGTTTAATAATTGAAATATTATTATAATAGCTGAAATATAACCATAATAATAATTTTACCAAATGTAATGAAAAGGAAAATAATGAAGAAATAGAAATAAAACCCAAGGGGAATTTCAGATTAGATATTAGGAAGAATTTCTTCCCCAAAAGGGTTATCAAGCCTGTCTTAAAACATAACATGGAAGAAAAAAAAAAACCCACATGTAATACTATCTCATGCTCAGTTCCATGTTTACAGACATACATATTGCTCAGTGATATTTTCCTAACCCCGTCATTGTTTCCATAGCCTTTGGCAGCCTAACTATGTTGAATCTGAACCTCTGAATAAATTATTTATAATACCAAGTATTTTTCAGTTAAATTTTTCCTGTTTGTGACTTAATAGTTGGCTGCTGTCCCAAAAATACATCCCCTTGTGGTATTCTGGTTTTGGCACAAATTAATATATAGATGAATAATAGCATTGATAATAAAACCAAAAGCAGAAATATTATCAAGTGTCTCTTCAGGTATTTATGAGGGCAACAGGTAACCTTTATGTGTTGCCTGTAAAACAAGCAAAAGCAAGAGGCATAGCATTTAAAACCAGGAGAAACTTACTTGCAATGAGAAATTAATTTTATATTATTACTGGAGCAATTCTAATTTATTAATGGATAGTGATTTATTCCCAGCACAAATTAATCGAATTTATATGATGCTCATAATTCCTCTGAACTGTTATTGAAAAAGTAATAAATATAATCAAAACTGGCTTTAGTCACTGCTTTCATCAAAACACTCAGTGAAATATGCATACACACATTATAGATTACATCCCACAGCTGTTGGATGAGATGAAATCTACAGCTGTTGCAAAGTTTTTTCTTCAGAGTTCAGTATACTGATGATGATCATCGAGAAAGCAAATGTGGCTGCGTATGCTCTAGCATTTCAGTTCAGGTTAGGAATGTTCTTCTGAAGTCCCTGATGAACCCTACTTTGTCATGTTTCAGTTCATCCTGCAGATCAGTCTCACAAGGTATGAACTGAGTTTGTTTTCATGAGGATAAACCAGGAAGGACCAGCTCTGAGTAATCACCGAGTCTATGGAATTAGACAAGGACAAGTACAAGTAAGACCCATAAAGCACGAGCAGTCTGGATGTTAGGTCCTCAATCAGTCACTCTACCAGTCTACCTGGCACTGAACCACACCATTTGCTAATATAGGTATATCCCCTCTTTAACCATCCGCAAAAGAATGCAAAATTAGTCAACAATTTTTAGGAGATGCTGCAATGCTGGCAGTATCCTCAGATGTTGGCTTTCCTCTTGATTTTCCTTGATGTATGGCATTCCCTTTATCATTGAAATATCTCCAACTAAAGAAGCTGTTAATTCCATACATTTACTCTTTAATCTCTGAATTATGGCATCTTCCAGCTCTTCCTTGACAACTGGTGAATTACTAAGTCTTTTATGTGTTCCTTAAGAACAAAAACCAGATCTTTTCTTTTCCTGGTGTCTTTGGTCTCTTGCTGATTAGAAAGATCCCTGCACAGGAAAGATGACTATCCTGAATTTTCTTTGAAATGTTTCTCCTCCATTTGTTTAATTAAAATGCCAAAAATCAGAGGCTTTTGTGGAATACCTCTGAATTCACCTCATGAATAAGATCACAGCTTCAGCTGAATTCTGTCTTGAAACAGCCAGCTAGTCTTTCTGATGATTTGCTCTAAGCTTCAACCAACATTACGCATTCAGTTATTGAAATTTTTGTGGGTTTTTGCCTAGGGCAAGCATAATTTGCACTTCCCTCACCTTCTCAGTTAAAACAAGAGAGTTCCTCAGCTTTAGGCTGGTCTGCCTATACTATATTGATATAAACAGATATAGATCTTTCCTGTTTTATGGGATATTTCCTTACCTCTGACGACGATTGCATGAAACAGGTATAAGGGCATAAATGCATTAGATTAATGCAGATATATACAGACCTGTCTAATGCTTGTATATGCTTATTTTTTGGGGACATCAAAAGCTTTGATCCTTCAGATGTCACTTTCTCTGGTGTGTGCTCAGTGTGACTGGCATGCCTGGTGCTCACTCCAGCATTTGCCACCTAAAGGCAGACCAGTTATGGTGATGGAAAGTAAACAGGCATTGAGAGCATCAGAAGAAAAGAGGAGAGATGGGAAAGACAAGATAAGAGTGTAACAGGGGAAGAAAAAGGGTAGCAGAAAAGGCTGGAAAAAAATGAAATTCAAGGTAAAAGGAAAGATACTGAGAAGAAGGGAAAGGTTAAAGAGCAAAAGGAAGAAGAAAGGAGTTTTAGACAGGGTCTCTTGATACCTTTTCTGTCCTTAAGCTGCAATTTGAATTTTTGTGAACTGAAATTATGAAGATTTAAATTACTCAGGCTAGCTCATTGAGCTAATTTAAACTAGTGTCAGTGCAGGATTCTTCATGTATTAATATATACAACATGTTTCAGACCAAAGCATAATTAACTCCTTATCAGAACTGCTCATTTATGCAAAGTCAATAGGTAGGACATACTGTCTATAAATATTGATCCTGGGGCTACATCATCTTTTCAGATATCTGTTGCAGTTTCTGAGAACTTCAAATAGAGTAAGTCTGATGCAGCCTTTCAGTTCTTATGTTGTGTAAACTAAAGATTTTTGGGGATCACTTGGCATGCATCAAAATCTCAGCAGAGAAAGGCAGGCGAAATTACAAGCTTATCCTTCTTGACATTATTTGTACTGAAGCACTTCTAATGGCTTTGTACTACATGCACACTGATACTGACCTTAACAGAGATGCACAGGTAAAGCTGGAAATGTGTAGCTGTTAATCCACACCTCAGTGGCTTGCCAAGTTCTTTTTGCCCCATGATTTTAGCTCACTAGTTTTCTCTTTTAATTAACAACTGTGAAAATGTAATAAATTCTGCATGAAACAACTAACCATTTTTCTGAACTCCCAACTGTATTGATTTCAGCCCAGTAGATTATAGCTGTGGAAACAACGTGCCTGAAGGGTAACAAAGAAAACCTAGAGCTCCCTCATCTCATTTTTATCCACTGTTGTGACACCTTCCTGCTTCTGGGGATGCAGAGTGAGCAATTTTAGTCCATCTGTAATCCTGTGTTTTGCTGTGTGGATGGGCAAACTGGGGTACTACAGAAGCGCAGCAGCAGTCTCTTCCCCAGAGGCTGAGGGCATCACTTCTCTGCAGGCAAAGTGCATGGTCTTGCTAGAGTACCTACCATCTGCCTGCCTAGAGCTCCTGGCAGCAGGAGCATTTTATTTCTTTGTTGAAACATATTATGTAAGCACACGTGCTTTGAACAATGTAATTCTGCACAATGCACTGTGTCTTTTTCGGTCATTTGCATTTTCCAGCAGTGCTAATTAAATCAACACAAGGGGACTTGGCTAACAAACTGAGACTGTCCCAGAATATAACAGCTTCTTCATGCACTGAGCAGCTGGTTCAGTGCTCTAAGACCAAGTGCTGTCTTTCATGCTAAAGTACCATGCTACACAAAATGTACTTTTGATTGCCTAAAGATATTGCTTTGTTGGCTGGTCTTAGCAACATGCAGTGATTTGAAAGTGCTTATTGAGTGACATTACATAGACTTTCATTTTTTTATTTAAAAAAGTGAAACCTTTTTTGTTCATTTTTTGGGGTATTTTTTGTGTAAGAATTTTTTTTGTTTGGTTTGAATTTCTTTTGAGAATAAGATAGTTTGAAACTACCTTGTCTTTGCAAATCTGCTGGTTTTGACTGATACAGGACACGAGTTCGCTGTAAAGCATTTTTCTCTTGCTTTGACTTGATATGAAAGCCAAAATCTGCTGGTTTTGACTGATACAGGACACGAGTTCATGCAGTCTGTGTCCATTCCCAGAAGTGAAAAATGGTATTGTCACTGCATAGAAAACATTGTCAGCAGTAAGTACGTGAAATAATTTGCTTGGTCATCTACAAATCTCTCTGTTGTATTTGGTGTTCAGTTATTAGTTTGTTTGAATTTTATCCTGCTATCTTCTCTCTGAAAGAAGTGGGAAGATTTTCCTTTTTATATGTGGAAAAAAGGCCTGTAGGAATTGTCTTCTTAGTGAGAGTGATTCAGAGGAAGAACTGGAGAGGATGCCTGCCCTGCCACATTGCAGCAGCCAGAGCACTCAGGCTCTGATGACCACTTTGGTTCTTCACTTCCCTTGGCAAAATGCTTGCCAGAGATACTAATAAGCATAACAGCCTAGAGCCTGATCCAGAGCAATAGTTCCTCTGATCTAAAATGTCCTGGTACCTGCAGCTGAGTGATTTTATGATGACTACTGCTTGATTTAATTAAGGCATAAGTAGGGCAAAATGGCAAAGTTGTTCTGGAGACATTCTGCAGCAAACCTCATGCATGGAGCTGCACAGGCCTGTTAAGGCCTCAACAACTTCATATCATTTGAAAATATTAAATATGACTCAGTCTTTTACCAAAATGTACACTGGTTTAGTTGTACTTGTACTGTATATCTTCGAAACTTCCCTAGTGTGATGGATGGTGTCAGAAAATACTTTGAATGGGTTTTATATTAAGGTAACAGATGGTAACAATCATGCTGTTCTGTTACAATACCTACTAAGTTTGTCATGGTAAAAGATGCTTCACTGATTATTACTTTTTTCAACCTTGAATCAAAACCAAGCAAACCCCTTAGCATATTTGTGCCTTCACTTTTCTTTCCGAAACGAAAATTTATTCTTTTTGCCAGTCTTACTATTAATTCTTAGTATTAATTATTAATTATTCTGAGAAGATTGCACAAAGAGTAAAGTTTTAGATGACTTCAGGACATAAAATAGGATTACTTATACCTTGTTATGCAGTCATTTTAAGCAGTAAACACTTATTTTGTTACAGATTTTTCTAGCTATATCTGGCTTTTCACTTGTATAGTGAAGTGTGTATGGTTTCCAACTTTTTTAATATATTTTATCACAAAAAATATTTCTAATGATCACCATGGGCTGAAAGGAACATCGCACAGAAATGGAAGAGAGGCTTAATTCACTTAACTGTGTTGGGTATTGTGTTGTGTGTGAAGCTGGAAGACATCTTCTTTACCTCAGACTTATTTGTATGTTGTGTGTCTTAATTTCCCATTACTGAAAAATAGCTGTAAAGCATTTTTCTCTTGCTTTGACTTGATACGAAAGCCATGACACTTGATTGAGGAAAATAGATTTTTTTGAGTGAAGGATATGCATTTGATAACATATATGCAATTCAATCTCAGATTAGCAATAACTTCGTGAACTCTGCTTATTGTAATTTGTATTTGCACTTGGTAAGTTTCATGAACATAAAGTCTGCAAAATAGCGTTCTGCTATTTATGCAACAAGCTATTAGTAAGCCAGGAAGTAGTGTATTTATGGTAGTGATTTCCATGGTGCATTATGGGTGCAGACTGAGAAGCTACAAAGACTTTAAAAAACTGGACTCCCATGATTCAAATACCAATCTAAATCATATTTTCTAACTATTATTAGAACTCATTTGATGGTTGCCTCTGTGAGCTTGCTTCCCTCATAAATTGTGTTATTGGGATTTTTTTTACCCAGATTAATCTTCCTCTTATTACAAAATGTCAGCTCACAATTCACAGCCTATTAATATGACAATATTATTTCCAAAAGTAAGGAAAATAAGCCTCTATCTCAAGCAATTAAAACTGTGCAGCTATGATTCAAGTAAAATACCTTTCAAGTCCAGTAAAGCCATGCCACTGTTGTGAACCAGTCCTTCATATTTCATTCAAATACATGTCAGACCTCAAAGTTTCAACAGAATTGTCTTCCAGGAAGAAGATAAAGCTAGAGGAGTATTAGAGAAAAAGAACATTTATGTCCCTTGAGATGGACAGTTGTGCTGCTGTATTCATAGAAAAAGAATACTAAACAGAACAGTAACTTTTCCATTAAAGATCAGGAGCAGTTGATGTCTACTTTTAAGAGGAGTTTGGTTTACCCACTGCAAAGCAATGACAGGAGAATAGTTGTCCACAGTAAGACAATTCTGAACATATTCTTCTGAGCTCTACTTTTCCTTGAATGATAAAACTTGTCAGATTCTTCTTGAAGACTGACAATCTATCTCTGTAGCTCTCAGCATAGGTTTTCAGGAGCAGGCTGCCCCAAGGGGTGCACAAACAGGACGACTGGAGAGGCTCTGGTAGTGGAGAGATGTGACTCTGGGTACAAGAAAGATGTATGGTTGGTTCCTGGGGAATACTGTCTGAACAGGCTCTTGCAGGTGTTCTGGAAAATAAAATTGCTGCTCCACCAGATGACCCCAAGAGGGTCTGCAGATTTTCAGTGTTAGGTGATTCACCCTTGCAGCACATAGAATTAAACTGATGCACGGCATGATTTGTACCCAGCAGAATGAATCAGGTTCACAGTATAAACATTGTTATGAATCAGAGATCATTGCTGCATTTGAGCTTTTCCAAAGAAGTCGATTTGTAAGTGTGGGTTTCTTTTTTTCTAATGAGCATGTCAGTAAGCAACACAGAGAAGCAAAGGGGTTTTTCCTGTTTATACATGATAAAATATTCTGCTACAGTGTGATTAAAACCTAAAATTCATATATCTTTATTACTTTCTTTTTACACTTAGTTGTCTATTCAAATTTGTGGCTAATATTGATTTTCCTAGAATTCAAAACAGATTCCTGGCAATGTGTTCAGCCCAAATGACTGTATAAATGTTTTTCTGAAGGTAAAACTAGCCTATTAGTTCTGTAAAAAGGGTTTTCAGTATGCTAGAGTCAATCTCTAGTTAAACTTACTCCGTGAGCTTTCATTTTTATGTGCCATCAATTTTCAAAGAGGTTTTGTCTTCAGAGGAGTACAAATAATAAGTTTGATTTCATTTTTCCAACTGTTCTTACTGAGGTCAGTTGGGACCTTTCTACCATTTTCTTTGGGAGCTGTGTCTGGGAGTTAGGTCACATAACAAACATTGCTTTAACAATTTTCAAGCTCTGTTGTGGTACCCTTTGCCCAAATAAAAATATATTTTGATGAGTAGGAGCATCCAAATGCCAGTAGTATTTGAACTGAGACTTTTGTAAATATGTTCATATTTCAAGAAAAAACTATCCTTGCAGATATTGCTGAGCTCTATTCAATACACAGGGTGTCTTTTTTCACATTCTCAGTTTGTAAATAAATCTATAATCCCATAACAATTTTGCATTTGTCAAAAACATCTCTAAAGGTAATTATTTCCCTTGTAGTAAGTCTTGTGGGAACAAACAATCTTCTAATATCTCAGTAGCAATCATTGATGTTTATGTGTAAGTTATCAATCAAATTAATTATATACTGGAGGCACCTACAAACAGCTGTTTCATAATTAACATTAGTGAATTTCAAAACTTGAGTAAAAGGCAATTCATTTCCAGTCTTTGTAGAGAAGCAGCAGCAGTATTAAAACATTATTTTATATGTTTATGCACCTACTAAGTAGAACACTGAATAATACATAAATACTCTGAAAGCAAAGTGTCCCAAACTGTCCTCTCTGTAACATTAAGTACAGCTTGACGTTTTTTAACCAACCACTTAAATTATGCTATTTCCCAGAAACTCCAGTCAAGAACTGTGCTGGGTGGTCAGTTAACTGAAAAGAACAAACCAAAGTACCTCTAAATAGCAAAAATACAAGATGGTTTTACTAGTGAAATGGCAGGTTTTTGAGGTTAACTTGGGATCTGTATCAAAGTCAGTGCCGCACGCTGCTAGCAGGCTCTGGTAGGTGCTGCAACTGGCTTCATAACAGAAGACAGTTTCTGTAGCTGAAGTTACTGAGCTGAAGTTCAGTAGTCTGAGATAAGGCACAAAACACGGATGTGTTCAACTACTCTGACTCTCTTGCTGACGCAGTCTCCCTGTATCATTACAAACCACATTTAGCTTCCAGCACAGTGCACACTTGGGTCTAATATTTCAAACAGAGGCTTAAGGTTAGCCACAAAATTAAGAAAATAAATCTAGAGCATTATGCTCTTTCACAGTATTGCAAAGATCACCCTACCTGCAGTGTTTCTGGTCTCATCTTGCTGCTGCAGTGTGTCCTGTTGATTTAGTCCTTACCCAGACTGCCCCGGTAGAAGGTGCTACAAAGGACAGCTGTAGCAGAGTGGTGAATTGATCTTAGGTGGTCCTTAGGCAGTGAGGAATCCTCCATTCCCAGCAACAGAGGAAGCAGAAACTGTGAAGATCAAAGAGTGTGCAAACCTCAGCCTGTGTCCTTGCAGTAGTCCTAAATATGAAAGAAATTAATTTCTTCTTGAGCAGTCTGATTTGCTTGCATTATTCCCTCTTGGTTCTCTGCTAACATTTTATCTCACCCCCTGTTCCACACTGAAGATAGCTCAACCCTGGTGGTTTGAGACTTCACAGATGGCAAATTTGTCTGAAGGTAGTGGTGGAAGGCAAGCAGAAGTTCAAAGAAGACCTACAGCATTTAATGTAGGGATAGAAAGGCTGTAAAAATGAAATGTGGAATCTTCGGTTGATGACTGGAATGTCATACATGCTTCTTGTACTTTAGTAAAGTTTTGTTGTAGTGTTTTCAGACTACTGTTGCAGTAATTACATATTTTATATGGAAACCTCATGGAACTTCCTGGGTTGAATATGCCCAATATAGAATGATAAGTGAAATGCCAACATTTGTCTTTATCCTCCTCTGAGCACTGAGTAGGTTTGTTGGGAATAATTGACTTTAAATAATAGGCTTAGCTGCAGGCTGTATTTTAATAAAAAATCTTTGTAAAATCTAATCAAGAGTTTTTATATTACTTGGAGTTTTTATATTCTCTCTTAAAAGTGATTTTTTTTTTGTTTATTCTTGCCAGGTGAAGAAACTGTTAAGCAAATCTTTTAATACTGGTTCAGAAATGTTAAATGCATGACATCTTGATTAATCAAGTACTAAGATAAGACATACTTCACTTGTTTAAAAAGTGGTGTTTGTACTACTAACACTAGCAACTTATATGAGTAATGGTAATCATCAATTCTTCTTTAATGGATGCTTTCTTAAGGGTATTTTTTGAGGTTCATTACAAAAAATATCACTGGACCTGTGGATAAAAAGAAGTCTAGTGGTGTTCTGAGAGGACCATCTGGGGGAAGAAATATTGAGAGAAGAGGAGGTGTGCAGTTAATGCTTTTTTATGTTTAAAATATTTTTATTTACTTTAGGGAGCTCACAGAGCAAAGTGTACATTGGTAGGAGTGTTTTGGAGTCCTGGCTGACACAGGCTCTCTCAGAGATGGACAGTGCCATTCCCTCACTGCTCCTCAAGTTTGCATTGCTGACTTTTGTGCATACATGAGCCTGGAGCTGTGAGGGTCTGGAGAGCAGGACTGGTCAAGGGGCATTATAGGTCGCCTTGGATGAGGTCTTATATGCTAGAATAAGAAAATAATAGACATTTTTATAGGTAAGTGGGCATGGTGTCACTGAACTAATGATGTCTGAGAGGGGTTGTACATGATAACTTCAGGTATTCTGAATTCTTACTGCCTCATTTAAAAAAACACTCAGAAATGAACAAATAAAGCATGTATGCAGCTTTTTATTTCTGATGGCTATGACTTTCTTGATCTATCCTGGAGAGAGTCACAAAAAAAATTACTGTGGCTGCTTTCATGGACAAAAGACTTTGTTGTCTCATCAATAGAGAAAAGAACTAAGAAATCAGGTGTTCCTGATATCTTGTTTAAAGAATTCAGGCCATCCTGTAGGCTACTGATTGAAAGGTCAGTTAGATGATCTGTGAGTGATGAAAGGTAAGTTAGTCTAGCATGTGCCAAATTGCATGTAATTTACTGAAGAGATGCAGAAAAAACAAGCTGATGTCAGATGTCCATGGAGGCATACCATAGTGCTAATATAAAGCTCCAGGTAGCACCTGAGCAAATATTTGGGGTGAGACTCTCCAGTAGAATACTCCTACTGAAGCTTGTGAACATCTGTTCAGCCAAGGCATTTGACTTTGCAAAGTATATGCCTTATATTTACAGTCAGAAGTGGGAGCTTATTGAAAACAAGGGGAGACACAGATTGATGTAAATAGGGCAGTAGAAGAGGGGAGGTAGTTTATACTAAAAGTTTGTGAGCTTGTTTGAGTTCACAGAGTACAAGTCCTAAGATATTTCCTTTATTTTCCTCAGATCCAGGTCCTGTACAGATGTAAATCTAGATGTAAGAGTCTTGCTTGCTTATAGATATTTCTAACCAGGAGTGTTTATAGAACCCAGGGAAACAGAAATATTTTAAATTTTAATCCCAGGAAATAAAATATCTAAGGCAAATTATTCTTGTCTGAGATGCAATTGATTGTACTGTTAAAAAGTAAGTAATTTCCCCCATTAGATTTTGGGCAGTCAACTCACTGAAAGGTTATGATACAAGATGAGAAGTACTAATGGGTGAATACTAAAAAATGGTTGTTGAGAAGTTATAACATTGACGATTGCACTAAGGGTAAAAAATGAACTATTTAGAGCTAACAATGTGGAAACAAGAAGAGGGATGTTCATCTTTATGAGTCCTTCACTGAAAACTAAAATACAAGAGCAGACTCCAGCTGCAGCATTAGTGAGTTACCAAGTAGGAAGTTACAAAAAATCCTGTTACAACATTCAGAGCTAGAGAAAATGATAAACCTTTATCACTGTTATTTTCTCAGAAATGGCAATTATCTTCTTAGTTTTTAATTTTTTAATGAGCTGCAAACTATTCAATACCTTTTTGTGTGTGTTCTTTATTTCTTTTTTTGATTAGACTCTGCTACTAGATTTTTGTAAAGGGAAGGAAACTTGACAGAAATACATTAAAACACTGCAAAAAGATATACTTTGTTCATTAAATTCATAAGTATAGCATGCTAACAGACCATTTTTTAATTCATCCAAGTGTATCTAATTTTGTAATTTCTGGAATCAAATTCAGTCATGGTTATAAGTTTGCCATCATGATTGGTAGCTGTACCTAAACCAGACATATATTATGCAAGAGATCATTACTGGAAGTATTTAATTCACATCCTTTATTTCCCAGCTAGCAAAGCAATGGGACTCATAATGGGATTCATTGGAGTGAAATGAAACTGAAACAGAGTACAGGCCTCAAGCCAGCAAAAAGGAAAAAAAAAAAAGCCAAAAAAAAGCCCTCCATGGCTGCAAGCCAGTGCATGCTGCATCACGCAGTAGTTAGCCTCCTCCTGTGACAGTGGCCAAAGAACATTTTAAATTATTGTCTCTGGGTTGGGTTTCTAAACCTTATACTATATAATACCTCTGACACACAACAGCTCTTCCTTTTGCTCTTATGCATGGTGAGCAGGATGTGGCCTTTGTGAGCTCCTGCTCTCTGAGCTCCACCTTGTGAACTGCTGTGGAGCTGCAGTGGGGTTGGTGCTACAGTGTGGCAGTCACTGGTGGTCCCTGAGCATAATCCCAAGGTCCTGCACTGTAATCTGGCTGGGAATCATAGAAAACTGGGGAGACGGTTCATGTCAGGATTTTTTAAACATCTCAATGGTTTTCAGTGTGCTATGTAAAGAGAAAATAAAGGAGAGTTGAATTTTATGGAAACCAAGTCAGTCACTTTTCTAACTGGGTTGGATGAGACCACTAAATAGTGGAATATTGTTACTACCTGTAAAAACAGTTCCTCTCTGATTGCTTCTTTTTCTGTAAACCGACTGTGTCACCAAGTTTCTTGTTTTTCCCCAACAAAGTAAACCAAATGATAATATTTTCTGTCTCTTATGTCAGGCTTATGGAGGACATATTATTATTACTTATGTTATTCTTGATTTATGTAGTCTGTAACAGATCTAATTCACTGCTGTTAAATCAAGGCTGGCTTGCATATTTGCAAAGTACTATAGTTTCTTGCAAAAGTCTTATTGGCCCCTTGCTAGCACACTCAAGATTTTGTTATGCTTTAGAAGGATCAGTCTACTCAAAAGCTCGTGTTGTAAATGCCTGGAAAACACAGGTGGAGTCAGGTATGCTTTTGACAACCATCAGGTGAAACAACAAAGCTTATTAGGAGAGAAAAGCAGAAGAATGCTAATTGGAAAAAATCAATTAAATCTATTGCACCTGTTCTTCAGGACTCTCAAACTACTTTATTTTTTACTCTTTCCAGGATGTAAAATTCATTGCTACACCAGATTTTTAAAAAGGTAGCATATACCCAAAGAATTTAAAAATATCAGTGAGGTCACAAACACAGTGACTTTCGAGGAAGAGGATTTCTCAATTTTAGATGTGCTGTCTGTAGCTGATCTGATTGCCCTTTAAAACAGCCTTTGCTAATGTTGCTGCATATACTCAGATATAAAGAAAAATATCATGTATTTCCCTTGTGCTTGGAAGCTGGTAATTTTTTTCCTCCACACCATTTCTGGTTTATTTCTGCTACAGACTTTTGCTTTTGAATCCATATGTGGCAAATACAAGGCTGTAGGTATCTCCTCTTGTACATATGCATTTTTATACTTCAGTTTGGGATTTGCAATTTTCAAAAGATATCAAGTGACTCTTTTTTGTGAAGTGTTTAGCAATTTGTGAGTTGTTAACACAAAGTGAAGTAAAGGGCTGGGTTTGAAGCAAAAGGCTTTAAAGAAAAGATGCAATTTGAGGGTCAGAAATCTGTGTAGGTTCCTAAACTTACTTGTGTCAGAAGCTGAATGATTTAGGTTTATGTCAGTGGGTAAACTACAGCTGTTGTTCTTGAGCTGGCATTTTCTCAGGCTGCCAGAAAGCATCTGCATCACTGGGCATGTTCTGTATATTAGAGCAAGAAGAACAAGAGCTCCAGGACCCTTACTCTCTGCAGCTGATCACAAAGGACAGCTGATTTTCATCAGGAGCAGAGTGTCTCTCTCTGCCACACCTCCTCTGAAATCTCATAAGAGATTAGTTGGAGTAAGGTTGGGTTGGTCTGTAGAGCTTGTTGCTAGGAACAGAGTTGTGGAACTGAAGTAGTACACTAAGCTGGGATCCTGGAAGAACAGAGATCTGTGTAGAAGTTCTCAGCTTCTAGGACCAGGACACACAGGTATTTGTGTCTATTATGAGTGGGGTCTTTGTTTTTTTAGTTCTTTTGATTATGAAAGTTTTCAAGGTGTGTTTTTTTGTGGTTTATTTATTTATTTGGTTAGGGTTTTGGGTTTGTTTTTTTTTTTTCCTGTAGCTAAAAATGAGAGCAATTAGTTACATGCTTTTATAAACCTGGAACAAAAAGTTTTGAAATTATGGACAATATTTGCAGCAATAAGGTAATGGACTTGTAATCAGCAGACAAATGGCAACAGCTGTTAGGAAAAACATTTTTTTAATTTATAGCTATTTATGCTCTGTAGTGACCTTCAAATAATTAGGTGGAAGTGTTATTTTGTTCTTTTTTACAGGAAAATCTTTATGTAGTCCAAGTCAATAAAACTTTTGGGAAGAGATTCAATAACAAATGCCATTTGAAAATAAAATGTTTTAAGGTTGATTGTATGAAGCAACAATCTAGGGATCTATCTCCCTGCAGTTCTTCATCTTGTGATTATGTGCCAGTACTCGGTGTAGTAATGATTTTCTATGTTTTTTTTTATGTCAGTATTTCAGAGATGGAAGAAATGCTGTTGTTTATAGACTTTTCTCCATAATTATAAACACGATCCATATTCCAGTTTTTAAGAAATTAAGAGAAACTATATTGCAAAATGCTTAGTATTCATGGTGAATAAGATTTATAGGTATGCCTTTAACAGTGCAACATGATACACCAGTTAGTGGCTAATCAGCAAAAGTTGTTTTGCCCTAAAGTTGTACTAGAAGTGGCAAATACAACTGTCTTAATTTTTTTTTTCCATGTTGCTGAGATGTTGTATTAGTGCTGATTCTCTTCAGTGATGGAAATGAAATATGTACCTTAATTTCCTACAGTGTCTTTTTCAGGTGTGAGTGCTATTAGAAATAAATAACACAAGATTATATAATTTGTGATCATTAAATACAGCTGCATTTTGTTCTGGTTACACTTGGACTAGAAACACCAAACCTTAGAGACATTTTGAACCAAGATTTTTTTGTTTTTTATAAGCAGATGGGAAATTGGTTTGAGGTCATGAGGAACACAATGCCTAATATGTATTATTAAGATATATATGGAAGTAGTTATGTAATAAAAATGTTCCAGTTTTATGCAGAACAAAAATTACAGCTCTATTTTTCTATAAGTATTTTCTAAACTGTACAGATTCAGCCAGTTGTCTATAACTGTTTTTAACCTTTATAGTTCTTAATACTAAATATTACTATACCAGCTGCATTCCTTAACTGGATATGATTCTATGGCTCGTTGTGCTTCTGTCATCCCTTGTGACAGAAAGGCAAAGGAAAATGAGCCACTGAGGCTTTACAAGTGATTCATTGCTTCCAACAAAGCAATATATTTTTTAATTATGCTTTCATTTGTCTTTTCCTTGACAGGAGGCATTGTTGATAAGGACCTTCGTCACTACCTCAATTTACGGTTCCAGAAAGGTTCTGTAGACCATGAGCTCCAGCAGATCATAAGAGACAATCTCTACCTCCGCACAGTACCATGTGAGTAGAGCAGATGTGAACAAATCTGTTTTCTTAGTGGCAAAGAGTATCTGAATTAATTCTGCTGAGGCCATTTGCAAGGTGTGAAGAGGTGCTCTGTCTTCCTGTAAATAGATTTGTGGCTTGGTTCATGTCTTCCACGTTGTTGCTGAGGAACTGAACTGTGTAATGCTGAATTAATTTCTGAACGTGCATGATGTTTTCAGAGTTGTACTTCTTATAAACTGTGACTCTAGAATAATAATGTTTTCTACAGTTTTAGAAAGCACAAATTTAAAGACAAAACCAGTTTTTGGGGCTGCTGAAATGGATGTCCAATGGAAGGTTTAATTGCCTCATATTTGATGGTATTACAGGTTACATAGTAATGTTGTGGAGTTTAGAAGGCAATAGGGCAACAGAGGAAACGTAAACTAGGAAATTTTGATTATGTGCAGTAGGCATGGCAATGAAAGTTCATATTTTCTTGAATGTGTTCTTTTGGTGCTGCATAATTCAGTGGTATCTACATCTGAAATACTCTGTGATGTCTAAATGTAGCTGTTGACATTCACCTGTTTCTGCAGTAGACACGAAGTTAAGCAAAGTAACATAAGCCTTGCCTGCCTGTCAGGGCCATGCCTTTCAGAACAGGTCTGCTTGGTTGACAGACAACATTTCTTTTAAAATAGACTGATGTTGTGTTGTTATTCCCTTGTAAAATAATTGCTTTTTAGACAAAAAATGAGCTTTCTGGTCTTGACCAAAAAAAAGGTACACTTTTGAACTTGTGGGCTTGACATTGGAATGGTAGGCAGAGGAAGGTATACTGAGTGACTGTGCTGTTTGTATGGGAGTGGATGCTCTTTGAAAACTGTGGTGTTAGTAATGCTGCTGCACTTTTGTCTTTCATTATGTTAAAGAATGGATCTTTGAAAAGCTCCACCAGAGAAAGATGCTCAAGTGTTTTTCTTTCCTTTTGGAAAGTGAAGAAAATAGTCTTAATTTCAGGAGTTCCATTCATTCCTGGTTAGAATGGAAGGTGGAGAGAAGCATTTAAAATTATTATCTGTATGCAGAAAATCAAAGCTATTACATCTATGTGAGACTTATGATGAATTAGGTTTCTCTGAAGGTGTTGGAAACACCACAGGTAAAGTGCAAAAGCAAGTACAAATATGTTTTAAGTCCCACCCCTTAGGATGCCTGGGAAGTTCCTTAGCATAGGAGCATACTTATTATAGCCCCAACACTTAATTCTTAATTAGATACAGATTAAAAAGAACAACTTGGCAGTAGTGCAACTACTGCACACATAACATACTGTCTGTCAGCAGTATAGGCATAATAATTACAACCAAAAACCCCAAAACTACTTAAGATAACGATAAAATATTATCATTTGTCAAGTAAAATACAGTACTTGCAGATGCAAATTTATCATTCAAAAAGTAGCACTACAACTATGAAGATCACAATTTGGAACCTATAAACACTCAATATAATCTTTTCTTTCTGCTGTGACTTACCCATCTTGTGTGTCATTTTCTGTGGTTAGATTCTTAGGTCATTACCATACTACACATAGAGCATCTTTAAGTGAGAACCAGATTTTCAAAAATAGTGTTGCAGATGACATTGCTAGGTAAGCAGGCATGTACTTGAACAGATTTGAAGACCACTTTCAGCAGTGGTAGTAGAAAAAAGCCCAGAAAATAATAATGCCTGAGTGGCATAACTACTTTGAAATTCTTAAAAATCCTATGACTTCAATCCTTCTGTAATATGGGTATTTTAACATAAAGAAATTAGCTAACCATGTATCACCCTGTCTGTATTTGTTAAAGTTCCATAATGAGTGTCGCAGGGTGGGGGCTAAGCCTGACCACCGACCCATGGCAGACATTCCTTATTACCCCTTTCCCCCCCATCTGGAAGAGATAGGGAACAATAAGGGCAGAGAGGCTTCTGGATTGGAAAGTAAAACTAAAAATACTTTAATAATAATAGCAATGTTAAATGAAACATATATAAATATATACCCAACTCCCCCTTTTTATGATAACTGTCACCACATTAGCTGCAGCAAAATGTCCTGTGCAGCCCAAGTCCCCTCCAGGCAGTCACACTTTCAGCTCCAAGTTCAAGCAGCTACCCCATGTTCCAGCAGCTAGCTCCCAGTAGCAGACTAAGTCCCATCTGCCAACCCAGAGTCCCAAAAACCTCCAATTTCCATTTCCCCCTGGGGGCAGGGTCCTTCAAAATGCCTGAGCTTGGGATTCAGGAATTTCAGGTTTTAAAGGGGAAGTTTGGTTTAGGAGGTAGCTCTGGCAGGGTGGGGGGTGGGGACTGATACTGAGTATGATGTATGTGGGATGGAAAACTTTTTAGAAAATAAAATCACTGAACAGAATTCTGTTCTAACCCAAACCAGGACAATGAGGTAAGGGAAAAGGACACCATTTCATACATTGCATTACATTTATTTCTTTTCATGTAACTTATGAAATTTTTGAATAATGAATTTATTTTTGAAGTGTGCTGGTATTAATTTTTTTTTTGGTTTGGGTGGTCTTGGGGGTTTTCCAAGTTCCGTACCTAGGCTGAATTAGTTGGCTAGCCATCCAAACACTGTACTTCACAACTGGCAAGGAGATTTCTTTACTACACAGCAGTAATATTTAACTGACTATACCGTTGCCACAGGCTCACTTAATGAGTGGAGACTAACCACATGCATATTGGAGATCTTGCAATGGATGCCAACACAGCAAAGCAGCAATCCATTTAGTCAAGTTCTTGTGCAGAAAAATAGAGGAAGAAAGCCAGCTGCAGGCAGCATAGCTGTTGTTTCCAAGGAAAAGCTTGTAACATGGAGGGGGGGAAAAAAATCTGAAAAATAGGTGGCAACCTATTTCCTTTAAAGATATACCTAAAATCTTTTGTCAGATTTAGAGGTATAATTGCCAGTGAAACCAGGAGGACTTTCATAAGAGTCTTTGACCTTGAGTTTTTCCTGTTCTTTACTCTTTGTTCAGACTGGTAGCACTGGCTCTAGCAGTGCAGTGGCCATGACCACTTGTTTCTCAGCCTTCCAGGCCAGACAAAGATATCTCTCTTGCATTAAATGAGCGAGTATTCTCTGTAAAGCTAAGAAGCAGAAAACTAAATCCATACCTGTTTTAAATCGGGGCAAGCCAAATGTAGTTTGAACAGGGAAGCCAATGTTTACTGGATAAGATTTTGAATTGTACATTATACTAGTGTACTTCCTTGTGAGCACCAAAGCACAGATGGGCCAGAAATGCATGACTTGAGGATAATGGATCAATTCTGCCCTCTGAAATTGTGCTTCTGTGGATGGGATGGGTGGGTTGGGTTTGTGGTCCACATATTTCTGTTTTTAATAATGCAGTGCCACTTTCTACCAAATTAGAAATGACCGTGCAACCCTAAAAGTCAAATGTTGCCTTCCCTAAGTGGTTGCAATTCTCAGTGCCATGTTAAATTGATTTTCACTGCATTGTCAACAGGAATTACACGCCTGTATCCCAAGGCAGAACATGTGATTGTGTTTGCAGCAGTAGAGATGTAGCTTTTAACTAGCTCTGTCCCCAGAGCTGTGTGACAGCAGTAATGAAACTGATACATAAACAAGAAAATGAAGAAAAAGTTCTGTTAATTTGAAGCCAACTTATAAAAGCAATAAAGCTTCGAACAGACAAGGTCAAGAAACTGAAACTTTTAAAAGATACAGTACTGAAAATAATATAAAGAAAAATAGGCACTCTTGAGAAGGAAGGCTGGGTACCGGCCTTCTGTCAGGGCACAGCTCTTTGATGCAAGCAGAACACAACTTCAGCTGTTGGGAATCCAGAAGTAATACAGATGAAAAATATACTGACCATCTTGGAGGAAAACAAAAAATGAGAAACACATCTGGGTAAAGAGATGCTCACAGGTCTCAAGCTTCAAGACCTGACTGAAGTTTGTCTCTTGTTTTCTTCTCCTTTTTCTGTTGTGTGGGTTTCAAGTGTACTTTTCATACCCTAAACTTATTCCTGAAGTTATTTAGGAGCATTAACCATTGAGATTGCCCTGTAATACAGAAAAATAGCCATGGTGAGAAGTGTTAGTTGTTAAAATACAGGTAAGCAGTATCTGACCCTCTGTGCAAATTAAGGGATCTGGAGAAAGAACATCTAGAACTGTGAATGCTACATACAGACAACTAGTCATGCTGCACTTTGTGCTTGGTGGTGCCGTTGGCAAACTGCAGTTGCCATGTGCGCTATCAGCTTTCCAGTCTTCACTAGCTGCAAGAAGAGAAAGCTATAACTTTGTGTTATCTTTGTGTTATCACAGGAATAAAGCTTTGAGGAGAGTATGTGATGGGAAAGCAGTTTTAGTAGTGACAGTTCATGGTCAGACCTGTCTCCTCTGATATATCCTTCTAAGCAATTGCAAATTCCATTTCTTTAAGGGCTGGTAAAAACAGTGGAGCTGTTGTTGAAAATTGTCTGTATGCTCCTTTCCCAGACAGGGAATATGAAATGATAGTGGAAGACTGTCGGATTAAAAAGTCAAAGCAAAGACAAGCTGATTCATAGAAGTAAAAAAAAAAATCACCTATTAATTTAAAGACTTTGTTGATATCCTCTGGGATATAACCTCAGATTGTCAGTAGCTTAGGTGAACTACTTTACCCCAGTTCACTGATTTACACCAGCAGAGGATGCAGGTGACAAATGGATCCTCCACCAGCTGTGTGTCAAAAGTGAAATATGAAAGAATTTTAAAAAAAAAATTCCTTCCTAGTGTTTGCATTTAAAAAAAATGCTGAAAGAATGGAAGGGACTGGGTGTGTGGCTCAGGCTTATTGCACTGGATAATGCAGTATTACTGTCAACACAAATCTTGAAGGAAGGTTAGTTTGTCTAATAAATTTGTCAGCAACATAGGTACAAAGGTTCAGTCTGACTCTGCTACATGCTATATGTGGGTGATCACAGGCAAGAAATGCAGTTATGTGCTATAGTTCCCCACATGAAATAGTGATAACAGTTCCTTCTTTTGCTTAGTTTGCCCATTGGTCTTAAGATTGCTTTGTGTTAGGTGGATATAGGTAATACACTGAGTGGCAAATAAGAAATCTGTGAATGCTTAAAAAATCCTTTGCTATTTCTTATTTTTACCTGTCCTCTGAGTAATTACATTCCTTGGCCATTTTGAGCAACTTTTAACAGCCTCATTTTCAAACGTGGCTTTGTACTAATCTACTATAATCTGGTTCATGTATAAATGTATTTAACCTAACTGCTGGTTTATTATCTGGGTACTGCTGGAGGTTTAGATGTTGCAAAGTGCTATTTTTGTTTTCTGGTCCCCTTCCCAGAAGAGAAGGTGTGTGCTTTGGTTTAGATTCTGGGGGATTTTGTTTGGTTTTTTGTTTGTTTGTTGTTTTTTTTCCTCTGGACTTGCTTTTGATTGTCATACATGGCTAAGGTAAGTGCCATTAGAAGTTTTGGTTGAGTTTTTTTGTTTGTTTTTGGTTTTGAGACACTGAAGTCAATAAAATGTGTTTTTACTTGAAGCTGAAATTGCTGCAGGGCGGTGAGGAGACACAGCCTCAAGGGAATTCACTCCAAACTTTCAGCACTGGAGAAATCTCCATCTTAAAAGAAGTCCCCCTGGCAGAGAGGTGTATTACATTAGGAGACCACATTCATTCATATTCTTTTCAATGGATACCAATTGGAAGAAGTGAAGTACCTCTTGTTGTGTATATACTGAGTTGTGATGAGGCTTTCCTTTCCTGCCCCTCCTCCCTGGGGTTGGAGCTAATAGGTTTTATCACAGAACAGTAGATTGTGTTAATTCTAATACCTTTTGTACTAGTCACTATAATAAGAGTGAATTCAGTAAATACTGAAGGAAATCCCAGTAACATATCCAGGTTTTAATCTGAAGTTTTTGAATTTAAAGCTGAGGAGAGAGTGGCAAAACTCAAGTGGGCAACAAATATATATTGGAAAACAGTACAACCCACACAGAAACTTGTCTGTGTTGTTCTGCTGCTCTGAATAAGGATGTGAGAGATATTTGACATAATCTAGATTTGGACAAACATGAGGCCTTTCAAATTTCATTTGTAAAATGCTTTGTTCTTCTAAGAATTACACAGCCCAGAGCATTCGAAGGGGAATGTATCAAACAGACTTGCCAGTGGTTTCATGTGTTTTTCTTATCATTTTGCTCAGTGTCAAAAGTGTCTTTCAAGAGTGGAAATTCAGTGTACAGCTTTGTTCTTAAAATAAAGAAATTAGAAAGTCCAGATATTGCAGCTAAAAGATCTGCCAGTTTGACGTCATAGGGAACTATTCTTGGGATAAAATAACCTGTGCTTAGTGTGCTGTACTGCTAAGAAATGTCCACATGACTGGAAATAACAGTACCTAACTATAATAACTACTTTATTCTTTCAGACAAGTGTTAGTTATTGCTTAGATTTGACTTTGATGGCTCAGAACAGAGCAATGCAGAGCTCTGGGGAAATGTTCTTGTTGTGTATCTAGTGGAGCACACCTCCAAGGTGCATTTAAAGCAGAATCATTGGCAAATGTATTCAGCCTTTTTTTGTATCTCAAGCAAAATTAAACCAAATTGGGCAATTAGATGAGATGAGAGCCCTGCTGTGCTGTGTGCAACACTGCTACAAGTACCAGAAGATGAGGAGAAGGTCACTGCCTCAAATAACTGACAGCCTAAATAAAACAGACAAAGAACAGTTGACAAATAAACCCATAACACAGAATGCCTGAGCTGGCTTGCATGAGGTGAAGTGGTTAAACTAGTGTGTGTGGACCTGACTGTCTTTTCCCCTGCTACATTACATTCCTGATTACCTTCTGGAAGTGTGAATGGTACAATGACCTGTTTCTCTGGAGATGCTGGGAATCCCTGGTTATAAAAAGATTGGCTTATGCATTTTTGTATTGACCTTTCCATGTGGTTTTTATGGGGTTTTTGTCTGATTCGGAGCAAGGTGGTAAAGGTTACAGTTGGCACTGCATTGCCTCTCGGTCAGTGGGCACAAAACATTGCTCAGGCTCAGAGTTCAGGCTGTGGGTGCTGCATTGCCGTCAGTAGGAGGAAGTGGATGAAAAGAAAACCAAGCTGTAGTATGCAGGAAAATATACGTAACACAATAAAGAGCAGTAGTTGTATACCACTTATGATATTTCAGCTTGAATGTCTCCAAAAAGAATGATATGAAGATGTTAGGATAGCTTCATTGGCTGTGCAGTTACAACAGCTAGTGTTTTGGTGAGATCCTTGCATCCAAATTGCTTCTGTTACAAACTCACTCTTAATTTTGCCCTCTACTCCCATTCTTTCCACTCTCTCATTCTCTTCTTTCTGCTCCCTTAAACACTGTGGCTTTTTGTCCTCTTGCAAAATCAAATAATCAAAAAATCAATAATTTAAAAAAATTTTTTCTGCCAACTGCAGAGCTGATATTATATCACAGGTGTCACTAGAATTTTGTGCAGTGGAAAAAAAGCAGGAAGTTCTGAAATTGCAAACCTGAGCTTTTTAAAGCAACTTTCCTACAAAAGGATATCATATATCTTCCTTAAGTGGTGGTAAATGGCATGTGATTTAAGGACTGTCTCCAGCAAGTGGCTTGGGTTGCTAATCATAACTGTGTATAATTATTTGTATTATAACATGATGCCAGATGAGAAGTTACAATATTTGTGGTGATCGCCCTCAAGAATCAATCCATTTTTCTTTAAACTTTGAGGAGGCTTTCTGGTGTTGCAGAATGAGTTCTCTAATTCACATGACACAAAGAGGATGAAGTATAGTGGCAGTTTCAAATGAATTTTGATGATAACACTAATCTTATTGATTACTTGAGAACTAGCAGGAAACTAGAAGAGCAGTAACGGATCTGGGAAAGTTTCTTGTCTCTGCAGAACAAAACCAGCAAATAATAGAAGAGGACACAAGTAACTTATTTCAGAAGTACAAGTCATAGGTCTTGACTCATCTAAAGCAGCTTGAAGTTTGGGTAGAGACTATATCTCCCTGTGACAGTAGGCTGTTCCAGCCTGAAGATTTTACATGTACTGTTGACCTTCTTCCTGATATCGCCAAAATATCTGAGAAATACAAAAATGATTAACAAAATTTATTTTGTTACTGAATTATAGAATTGCATTATTGAGTGTAAGTATCTTCCAAATAAGTTTAGTCTCCATCTACTGTCAAATAGGTAAAAAAAAATTTGTTCTTGAGGCAAGCTGTGATATTTTATGTAAAGACAGAAGGACATGCCAGTTTGTACAACTTTTGTGACAAAATGTGGATAATGCAATTCACCTGGGAACACTAGAACTGATTGCATAAAGTTTTGATTTGAAAAACTATTATAATAATGCAGAAGTTCCAGATTATATTTCAAATGAAAGCAATAATCTGGATTTAAAAGAACAACAGTGATTTAATTTCAGTTTTAAAATTCTTGTATTTGAATTTTAAAAGGTTGGCATGAACATATATAAAAAGGTCCAGAAAATAATATACTTTCCAGTTAAGAGGTTAGATATTTTAAATGCTTAATTTAATAATAATGTGCCGTTATTTTATCTGTGTATCTCCTTTGTATCTGTTGAGAAGTAATCAGTAATATGTGGTATGTTGCCAAGATACTTTCACATGATTAACAAGAACAGTGGATCATTTTAGATGTAGGACCACCACTTGTTCCAAGTCATCTGTATTTCATAAATCCCCTTTTTGTTTTTAACTGACTGATAACTTTGCTTCTTCAACTCATACTGACTTGACTGGATGCTTGACCTGTCATTTAACAGTTTTTTAGTCTTAGAGAAACACATTTTGGGGGTTTTTGTTTAGTGTTTTTATCTAAAACTTGAAATTGAAAACACCCTGTCCCTTCTTGCAAAAAATAGAATCCTTGTTTCTTTCTCTGCAAAAGAAGTTGTGGAGCACTTCCTGGAAAGTTTGCTTGCAAGTGTTGCAGAAATCATACAGTAGAGCTCTGTCTTGCTATGATTCCCTCAGTTCACAACAGACTTCATTTAACTGGCAAATGCACGTTGCACTGAACTCCCTCTTGAAGAGATCTCAGAATCCAAAGAATAGCCTGTAACTTCATGACCTTTAATTCAATGGAAAATGTAAACTATAGTGGCCTTTGAAGTGGTGATTTGGCAAGTTTTCCTTTCAGAAGCTGGTTGTACAAAAGATTTCCTGGTAGTAGTAGTAGTAGCATCTATTTTGGTTGGTTGGTTGGTTTGGTGGTTTTGGTGTTTGTTTATTTTTTTTAAAATCTCTTTTTCCTTTAGGGATATTCTGCATTGTTTTCCACTAAAATGTTGTGTGATTCTGCACCTTTTCACATGCTGTTTGCTTGTGCAAGGTTATCAGCTCTACCTATACTTGCTGACTGGGCTGCATTGCTTGTATAGCAGCTCTCTTCCTTTCACCATCACTTCACATGCAGTGAAGAGCTCGGCTGCCACCTTTTCATTCTATCTATGCAAACCCTACAAAATCTCTGTGTAGCTGTTCTGTTCTGTGCAGGCTTGTATGGTAAAAAGGCTTTCCCTCTTTTCCCTGCCGGAGAGCACAACTGGGAAGAAGAAAGTATCAGGAACACATCTCTATACAGTGCTATTACACAGTTGTTGATATTGTCACTTAGCAGTTGCAATATACCCAGTTAGCAAAGCCCCTCAGTCTTCCATCATCCTGCAGCTTCTCCTGCTTGCCCCATGCTTTATTCATTTGCAGCTGATGAGGTCTAGCTGGCTGCATGCGTTTTTTCATGTCTGAATAGAAACAATTTATTTGCAAAAGATGTCAAAATCATCCTATGTGTATGACTGAAGCTAATATAAAGCATTATGGGCAGACTGAGACTCCTCCAGCTGTTTTACAGCTTTCTGGAAAGATTTAATCTTCCACTAATGGGAATACTTGGTTATATAAGGTCTGTGGAGTACACATTTTATCATTCTTATAAAACCTTATAAGTAACCATGTACCTATATAGTGTCAACATCAGTACCTATTGATTCTTATTTTCTTGTTATGAATACCTGTGCGTGACTTAAGTCTAAACCAGAAGATTGTGCTGTATGTTAAATCCATATTGTAGTGTTATCTAATCATAATGTGTCTTGCAGTTATTTTTCAGATGAAAATAAAACCCTGTATTTTTGAACTAGAGATATCAAAGTCTCTTTACTTAAAGGTGATGCTAAGACACTACCGAAATTTGGGGGGGGTGCTAGAGTAAATTAAAAATAGGTTAAAAGTGCTCAAATTCTTCAATGGTGTATGAGTTGGCATGTCACATTCACTTAGTGGCCAGCACTATCAGAATACTGCTGTGAAGAAGCCAGTATTGTTGCAGCTAAAACAACATCTTGGTAGTATATACAGGTTACAGTGCCAAGTTTTAATGTGTCTGAACAGAAAGAAATATGTATATGAAATACTTGTGTGCTAAAAACTGCCATAGGTGCCTAAAGCCAATACCCTCATACTCTAATTACTTTATATTTTCTTAGCAAGGTAAGAGGCATAGGGGTTAGAACCACGGAGAAACATAGGTTTAGTTATACTTTTGGCTCTTGTCAAGATCTGTGGTCATGAAAATCCATTTCTTTTGCCATCTAACTTTAAGGAGATAAAATTCTTAGTTGTTAAAGTTTTTTATCAATACAAGTACTTAAACACATATAATACTGGTCTGGGCAATCATGTGACTGTCTAGGATTGATTCTATTAAGGCAAATATTTGAGTCTCCTGAAGAGTACATTTTCTAGATACTAACATAAAATGAATCGGATATCATGCAAAGTGTAGTAGAAATAATAGCTTTTGATTGAAAACATTGCTGTTGGAAAGAAGAGAGAAGCATCATGTGATTTTTGACTCCATATTACTAAACCCTGATTGATCCTGAGTCAGCAAGCTAGTGGTTTGGTGTCTAAGTCTTAGCCTTGAACAACTGGGCAGAGAAAGGAAGGTTATGACTTGAGGCTGTAGGTTTTAAACAGGTTAGAGAAGGTGGTTTACACCAAAGTTAATGTTTAGATGGTGGAACTTTGCAGATGTGGTGCACACAATAAGCAAGGCTCACAAATATACTTCAAGGTTTATGTCCTCTAGTTAATCAGCTACCCTCTCAATAATAAGACAAAAATTAGGATGGTTTCATATTTCTCTCTTCTTTCCTTCTGAGTCCTGTGAGGAGATGGTGAAATGTACAGCTGAGCAGTGAATCGTTCTACAATTCAGTGTTTCATTTATGAAATAATGAGGACACCAGTTACTGAAAGGGCAGGCTATTTTCCCCTGTACGTCTCATAGAATGAGATTTGCTATAATGTATGTTATCTAACTTTTAGTTTGCTTTTGTGCTTCAAAAATGACAATTTCCTACAGTGCTTCAAAACTTGCCATGAGATCATCAGTCGCTTTTATCTGCAATGCAAATGCATCTGTACTTCTATCAAGATTTGGGCACCAACTTGCTACTATTTAAATACACAGTTAAAATTGTAGTGACTCAGAAACATGGCAATTATAGCCAGAAACAATTTTGTAATCTGGATTTTAAAACTGTCAGAGAATAGTTGTCATTCTGGTTTTGTACTTTATAATGCCATGTTCTGGAAGAGAGTGCTGAATTTTGGAGAAAATCCTTCCTTTCATCATCTTCACAAAGAGAGCATTTAATTACTCCTGTTCTTTCCTGTCATTATCCTCAATTTGAATTTCTCAACTCTGGTGGGCTTTTGTAGTGACTTTTACTTTCAGACTCTCCAGAGTAAGATGCAAGATTATTTCTGGTCTCAGAAACAGTTCTTCATTCTGAGAAGAAAGGCCAGGTTACCTGAGGGATTCAGTGGTGACCATTCTTTCAATAGCTTCCATGCTTTTCCAAAAATATTTGAAGTCTGTGAGGCACTGTGTTTCTAAGAGCTTTTTTTGCCTACTAAGTTGAGGAAAATATCCAAGCTCTGTGCTTCAAAGAATTTTTCAGTTAAATAGTTCCTATTTTATTGAAATTATTTTTAAAAGTTCTGAAAAAGCAGTGAAGTCTGAATGGAAAGAGCTTCTGCAAGATGCAAAAAAAAGCAGTGAAGTCTGAATGGAAAAAGCTTCTGCAAGATGCAATTATACTGTCTCTCCTTGTCCCTGTTTTATTAAATGTGGAAGGCTTGAACAACAGTAATAAACACAAGAAATTAGCATCATAAAAAAGAATTCTGAACAAAGATTAAAGGTTTGGGATTTTTAATAAAAAGGTTACAAATTTAAGTTCTCTCTTCTACAAAAGAAGGAACCTTAAAAGAACATGGAAAAAGATAAAGTAGGAGGGTTTGAGATATAATATAAATGTCTTTGCTTGTTGTGTCTGATATTTTTTGCCCATCAGATTGTGGAATGGCCTTAAATGCGGACATATCATGGGGGAAACTGAAGTGCAGCTTTGTGCTTTAGCTCAGTAGAGACCTTGGAAGTGACATTGTCATTTCTCAATAAGGGTTGAAAGTAAGTAAGGTTGCAATAAGTAAGGTTGCAATGTTTTGCACTGAAGGAACACCCTTTAGAGTTGCTTTTCAATGTCATGGGTAAAGCTTAGTAAAAAGACATTAAGCATTTATGTACTTTATATATCACTTCCATTTTTAAAAAACAAAAGTCTTACAAGTTCCTTAAGCTCATTAGTCACTGTAACCTTCTAATGGCAATTTTAACTGAGTTTGGAAACAGGGAGGGATTGCTGAGGGTGGGTGTTTTAAGTTGTTAAGGCCAGAAGCCAGGTCGTGCTCTCGCAGAAAGGCTGCATTGCAGCTAACACAGTTAGAGATTCAGATAAAAAGAGCCTTCAGTTACACATTTCTACCATAGACATTTTTATAGGTGAAAGTAACAGCTAAGACAAAAATGAGAAGTAGTGTTTCAATAGTGTATCACTTACATGTGAATTAATCTCCAAACGTCCATTGTCAGGTAAAGTCTCATATTTTTCCACTAAGTAAACACTCTGTTTTGACCTGTGGGGTAAGAAAAATGTCATTTGCTTCCACAAAGTAAGTTTGCCTTTCATTTTTTTCCCAGTTTCTTTCATTGTCAAAGAAAAGTGTATAACTCAGTTGAACATGAAGAAAGCAAAGCCAGATTGAAGGGTGCTTTGACAAATAAGCCCCAAAACAAGTGCATATGTGTTCACGTAATAGACTGTATGCTTTTATTATTTACAGATCTTATTCAAAGATGTTCTTTCTGGAAAAGTGAGGAGCTATACTAAGTTAATTCGGGAAATTTCATAGCCAAGGGGTTGGAGCTTCTGTAAGATGAATATATAAAACCATGCAGAGTTTTCTTCCAGACAAAAACAAAAGAAAATCAGAAAAAGATTTAATCTTTAATTCCGATAAGAAAATATTAGTAGTAAGTGAAGAGTCTACATAAACAAACATGACATTTATCAGTCAAGAAAGTAAGCTCTGTTCTAGAGGTTGAAAGGCAAGGTTGAGAAAAATACAGATTAATTAGATCTTTGAGAGAATTTAAACAAAAATCATGAGTTCTTTAATTACATAAATAGCAATGAAATAGGAGAAGATGATGGGATTTTCATTAGGAGGGGGAGGTAAGGATTAGTGGTACTCCAGACTAAGAAAATGTTCATTAAGGATCAGTCAGAACGTAGACATGGAGGAAGAACGACTAATGAGAATGTGTAAATTTGTGAGGTTCAGGGTTTTTTTTTAATAAAAAAAGTAGCTTATTGAATCTGAGATAGAAGCAAAACAAAGACTTGAGATGTAGGGGAACAGGTTATCTTCATACCAGAATATGTTAACAATTTAAAGGTGAAAATGCAAATCTGACATCCAGGATGTTTAGTACATTTATAATATCACAAGTAATACTTTGTATATGGTAATACTTTGACTAGCAAATACTTCTCAGTTTAGGAGAAAAATGCCTTTCAGGAAACTGCTTATTTGTTCAGCTCTATAAAAGCAAACCTTCGAAGTAGTTTTGAAGTCTTGACAGCAAAGTCATAGAGATGAATGGAAAATTAGATAAAATATAAGACTTCTGGAAAGGGTTAAAAATGTCAAACTAATCTGATAGTTCTTTGATAGAATTGATTTTTATCAGCTGAGGAAGTGCACTACAGAACTAATCTTCTGTAATTCATTGTCATCTTTGTTTTGGAGAAATAGGAAGGGAAAAAGCTGCTATATAGGAGATTGGTGAAACCTCATCTGATATGCTTTTTACTATTTTGCAAGTGTTTTTCTTGTGTTCAAGAAAGCTGTAAATTGAAAGAAGCACTCACAAGACATGAATCTGCTCATCAGTGCAAAGTGCCTGTCTTACTGAAATAGCTTAATTACTTTAGCAAAGTAAAGATCGATACATAAGAGGGGCTTTATTCACCATCTTTAGATAGAATCAGAAATGAATACCAAAGTGGAGGGGAAAAGAAAGATAAAATAATTCAAAGAAATCAGTAAAAACTGAATATGAATCCATTAAGGCTAGAATTTAATGGCACTTTTTCAAAATCTGATGGGCTTTGATTTTTAAGGGAGCAAAAGGAAACTCATTTTAAATCTATGAAAGAGGCTTCTTTGTATTTTTCTCAATTACTGTAGGCTGAACTTGATGACAGAAGCGTTTCCTTTCTATCTGTTCTTTCCTATACCATATGTGTTACAGCCATTCATCTTCCATTACATGTTTGTGTGCCATGGCCTTGCTAAGAGGACTGGCATTCTTCTTGATATGAGTTTTAGTCCAGATTAGCAAAACATTCAAGTACATGCTTAAGTCACAGTGAAGTCACGGACCATTGAACTTAATTACTAAAACATACATCTTTGTGTAAGAAATGCTTATAAAAGTAGCTTCAAACACAGATTCTACTAAAATAAATCATGTATGGTAAAAGAATTGTGGCTTCAGTCATCAAATAAATTGCATAAATATGCTCAGACCTCCAAAAGATTGCAGGAAGACTGTCATTGACAAAAAGAAAAATATGTCAATGTAATGATACAGAAGGAGATAAATGCCTTGATAATTAACAGCATGAAGTCTCTGTTTTGAATAGAAACCATTTTTCCTAGAACCTGGGAAAAATAAAGAATATTTCTTTGGTGATACTGAGCTAGATATTTACTCCTAGAGTTTCAGATGGAAAAGTTTCAACACAGAATTTAAAGTAGTGACTGTCTTTAGGAGTTACTGATAGGGTGACCTAGTATTTTAAGGCTGTTTGGATCACTGAGCAGCAATCACTCATGGAGTGTATATAATCCAACATAATTACTTGTCGTTACTATAGGAAATGGTCACTAGTAAAACTTGTTCATTTCCACCTCTCTTTCTGGTTATTGAAAATTAGAAGTCTTACAATATGTATTTTAAAAAAACATTTCTGTATTGGTTACAGTTTTGACTATACACATTTCTTCCATCAAAACCACTGATTTGTCATTAGTATTTTTAGGAAGTTTCATATTGGCACAAAGTGGTTGCTAACCTCCTCCCTAAGTGCAGAGAAGCAGACCCAACAAGAAAGAGGCTTGATTGCAGAATCTATTCACAGGAAATTTTACATTCTCTCATATGAGAGAGTGGCAGCATTGCTTGTAAATTTCAATAGTGGGTATTAAACCATTCCACTAAGCTTCTGTATCTTTGAATAGTAAGTTTTTAAATTGTTGTTGCATCATGGATTTTTACTATCAGCAATGCTGATCTATTTATGCTTTTATTCTCATTTTAACTTTCTTATTGACTGACTTTTTATGTGTTTGTCTGACTTGAGACTTGAGAATTGTTCAATTATTGCAGAACATTCTCAATAATAAAAATAAGTCTCAATTTATGAAAGTCTTTCAAAGAAAAACATTCAAAAGTACTTAAAAAGCTATCCAGGGAGCATTTTAATAGGCTTTAAACTGTCTTTCATATTGATTCAGAAAGCTACTCTGAGTTAGGCGAGAACTTCCAGACTAGTTGGCTCTGTTATCACCCATCAATGGCAGTGACAGCTGCTACCATTGCAGATCTACATTTATGCACAGAAAGAAGTGTAATTTCCCTTCTTGCTTTAGAAGCTGGAATCTGCATACTATTATCTTTTCCTTTATGCTCTTCTCCCTCTTCCTCACAGACCTTCCCTTATTCCTGCAGGAGCCCAGTCATCCCATCATCACTTTAAGGAGCATCCAGCATAAGCCATAGCTTAATCATTTTGATACAGGCAGAGCTAAAAGCTGTTGCACTTTCCTCCTGGTACAAGCATGCCACATTGATCTGATTGCTACGCCTCACCTGAGGAATTAGTCTTTTTAGGTAACAAAAACTTTATTGAAGATAACACTGCTAAGATATTGCCAACATTTCATGAGCAGATTTCTTTACAAGAATCACTCTTCTGTGTAGATGTTAATATATGTGTAATTAATTTATTACCAGCTTCCACAGCCTGTTTCCTTAGTGTCATTAGCTTTAAATATCAGAAGCTGCTAGGATTTTTTCCTTTATATTTTACTTACTAATGCTATAATCCTTTTCCCTAAAAACATCAGTTTGGGATTCCAAATCTATCAGTGAACACTGCCTCCTTCAGTACCAAAACACTTCTTTGGTCATATCTTAAGTGGTGATGGAAACACTAATGTTGCTTTGGTCTCACTTTTAGGCAACAAGGCTGTGAGGTTGCACCTCTGTACAGTGGTGGGTTGGTTTGGTTTTATTTCAGAGTGTGATCCAAACAACGAATTTGATCTGTTCTGACAACTATCTTTGAAAAAAGTCCTCATTGCTTTTAGCACATAGGCTAAGTAAGCATCTTAGACATAGATGTCTATGTAAATAAACTTGGAAGGGATGAATTCCCCTCCAGTGTCACTCTTCTGCATTCATGATGCCAATTTTGCTTCTGTTCGGTAAATTTTTTATGTTCAGCAGGTATTTTAATTTTTTTAATTTTAATTTAATTTTTTAGCTGTCAAAAAGCACTTTGACAGAAATAGCTTTTGTAAAAGTAAGCTTTTTTAGAAGTTAAAGTTTTTTATTTGCCAGATTATAAAAATAAAGCCAAACCACAAAAACCCCCCAACATTTTGAAGTTTATCCGAAGGAAATTGCATGATGATTGATTCCTATTCAGGACTTTTTTCTCTAAGGTGAGCTTTGACAGGCAAAAGAAACCTGTAGCAATAGGATGCCTCACTTGTAGAGATTTTTACATCCAGCATTTTACAGAAAATTTTTTTGTATAGATTATGTAAGATCTTGAACTGATTCTAAGTTAATTCTGAAATGGATAAAGGAAAACCTTTGGAAAATGGTAAGAACTAATTTAGAAAAATTAACAAGTACTGAACTGTGTTCAGCAGTACTAAATGCAGCCAGAGAGCAGAGAGAGTTGTTTCAGACCCTGGAAAATGCTTTGTCATCACTAGTGCTGTTTTCTGGTGACTCTTATTTCATGAAAAATGAAATTCTGCCTGAGAATGTCTGCTCTGACACACATTTGTCTAAACTCTGTGGATCATACTTATCCCTTTAACTTATTTTACATTTCTTCATAACTCTTAAACTGTGATAACAAGGCTATAAACCCCAAGGCAAACTTTCCCTTCAAGTCTGGCATTTCTGAGGTGTGCTCTTTGCAGACATCCATTTTTTATCTCAGAAAACACCCTATAGCTAAACAGACATTGACAAAATCTGTCATGTGCATGTAAAAAAAAAAACCCCAGTTACCATCCTGTTATCATGACGTAGAAATGGACAGGGGAAAAAGCTGAGGTGAGTGAAGTGTTTTATTGTGTGTTAATGAAAGCTTGAGACTGCAAATACTTGTAACACTGAAGCATTCATTCCTTTAGTAGTGAAGAGATCAGGGAATTATCAAGCTTCTCCTAGCTAGCTGAATCTTTTTTGTGTTCATAGAGTACCCATAAGACTTGTCAGTGCTTTTGAAATACCACTATATGCAGCTGATTATAAAGATAACATTGATGAAAAATATAATGAATATAATCCTAATTTAGTTCACGTGCATTTTCTGACTTACTGCTGCCACTTTAAACCAAATGAAAGGAGAATGTGATATGATTTAAATAATCTGAAGTCATGTGCATCTCATTTTTATTAAGTGTTTGCCAGCCTGAATAATGACATGCTTTCTCTGCCATGTCATAATAATGCTGTGGTAGAATATCTATGTTATAATTACATGGGTTAGTAACCAAGGAAACAAAATTGGTGTTGTACCAGTGTCCTCCAGGACATGTATAATTAAGGGCCTGTCAGATTCTCTGAAAAAGATCTCCAGTGTCTGGAGACTTACCAGCATCCTTGTAAAAGTCAGAAACAGACTGCAATGTAAGAGGTGAGAGAGCAGGTATTGTCAACTGTGACATGCTTGTCCTTGTCTGTGAAGGTGTTCATTGGCAAGACTTATGTCTTATAAATTCTTATATTTTTTCGGTGCCTGTTTTGTTGTCTTCCCATTTACTCACAGGGAGCAAATGCCTCAGAAGTAAAGCCTTCATTTAAAATTCAAGCATCTGTTGCACTGAAATCAGTAGCTATTGAAGACATTGGGTAACTTCAGCTGGGTAAAATTGTAGGATTATACTTACTTTAAATATTAAGCTTCTCTACATACAGACCTTAGGTGAAAGCCCAGTCCGGTTTCACATGTATCTAACTTTAATCTCAATCATATGGGCACCTAGTCAGGGTAAGAGGCAAAAGTATCTTGCATTGGTAAAGATAAATTGTATATGTCTTTGAAGACCCTCATAGGAGGATCATATCCACTTTGAACATCTGCACCTAAATTATACAGGAAGACCTTTAAAGACATCTGCCTCTTTCTGTTCACTACATAGTTCATTAAGGTACTCAGGAAAACAGGTTTACTAAGGGGTTAAAATTTAGGTGCAGACAAGATGGCTAAAATGGGCAGATGGCATTCAATACATATCTGTCACAGGGACAACTTGGTCAGTTCATGTAGTTTAAATGAAGTCAGGATCAAATCAATTTATTAAACTATTAGCAGTGTGCAGTTTTCTGGCAATCAGGAAACTGCAGAGGATCAACTACTGACCACCCCTACAAGTTCCCAGGCACACTCTGGTATGGATCCCCAGGTGCTGTGCCACACACTGCTGCTTCTATAGTGGAGTCCAGTTTTGCTACCATGTCATCTGGGGAGGCAGTTCATAATGCTGAGGGGCAACAGCTGGAAGTGACAAAACTGGTTTTTGCTGCTGCTGTCCCCACTCCTAGGTTTCTACCCAGTGTTACAAATTTCCATGTTTCTTTTACGCTACTTTAAAGTTGATGCCTTCTTTGTTTTGAAAGTCTCCTTATAACTCCTCATTACTGTTTAATCCAGCTAATGATCATCTTCCTCTTTAACATAATTTTTTGAAAACAGCTGCTCAGATGTTCTTAGCAGCAGTGTAAGCCCCCAACAGATGCACCCTTCTTCATGAACTAGGGAAAAGTGCTCTGTAGGGAATGGGTCAGATCCTAAGTGGTCTGAAAAAGTTTGGAAGCTGAGCCTTGGTGGACAAGAGAACCTCTGTCATTTCAATATTTGGACTGTAATTTTGAAGAGGACCAGAGTTAATTTCTACACTTATTTCAAATACAAACAGTTGGAAAAATGTGGTTCATCTTTTTGATTTCAAATGCAAATCGAAAATGTGCATGAAATTCTGTGTAACAGTGGATGCTACTATTTCTAAGCATGCAGTTCTAAAGTATTGATATCTTAGTGTTGTGAACTCTTGCAACCTGAATAAGATTTTCTGGTTTTACCTTTATTTTTCTTCCTCCATACAAATAGAGCTCTATACTGACAGTGCAGTTAAAATAACGACTTAACACTTCCTTCAAATCAAGCAGCTGAAGCTTGACAGCTTCATAGTATTTCTGATAATTTTAAAAGAACACATGCTGTAACTCAGAATTAGATTGCAGTGAGCCACAAATAAAATGTGGATGAAATATGCTCATGATAGAAAAATCTTAGAATGTCATTTTTCTCTGACTGTCAGACATAGTAATTGTTAATCTCTGGGTAGAGTTGATAGTAAAAAAAAAAAAAAAAAAATGGGTAATATGCAGAACTGCTCTTGGACTAAGGAGTAAATCATTTGACATCTCATCCACTTATCAAATGTATAGATGACTTCAGAGCACAGAGAAGGAAAACACAGCTTTACCCCAAGATGTTTATTTGTTTAAACCATAGCAAACTCTTCTTATTTTTCCTAATATTTTCAATGATTAAAAATGGCATCATGGTATGAACTGGATCATGTAATTACTAAACACACAAAGCATCTAAAGACTGGGTCACTGAGTTACATAGAACATTTCCTGATTTGTGTGGAACAGGAGTCTAAGGCAGGATCCCCACAAGAGTTTGCTTCAAGCAGGTTTATGTGATTTCTTTATGAATTTTCTAAAGATGTATTGTTGTAGAGGCATAGGACAAATGTCTGATGTTTGTCCTTTGAAATACAGAAAACAAAAACAGTGGTCCAATTGCTTCTATGTTGCCACATGAAAACTATTCATACTTTTCATGGGCAAGAAGGTCTGTGCTTTTGGGACTTTTTTTTGACTTGCATTTACATAGAATGTTGTGTTCTAGAAAGGTAACCATTTCTTTTACAAGGTATTTGGGTCTGCAGTAACTTTTTAGTGTTGGCTAACTGGCCGTGATGTGAGTTAAACATCTGAAATCAAAGACTATGGCGTAGAATCAAGGTTACTTTCAGCATGCAACAAGGACCAGCACAAAACAATCTGATGCATTGTCTCTGTCTTGTCTTGATGTATTTTAGATTTTGGGTTTCAGCATAAGCTTAGTACTAGGAGTATGGAAGGGTGTGATCTTTCTGCTTTGTGTGTCTGTTGGAGATAACTGCTCTACAAGTTGCAGCTGGAGTACCAGTGAGGAAGGAATCACTCCATTGTTAATTCCAGTCCTCATACAGTGTGTGGAAAATGTCACCACACTGGGAGGCCCATTTTTTAGATCTGTGAACCTGAAAGGTGTAAAATTTACCCTTTTTGGAATCTTTTCTAGCACAGCTGAAGAAATTTCAGATTATTTCTGCTTATGATTTCAATTTAGGAGTAATTCCAAATTAATTTTTTTGGAAAAAATTAACAACATTCAATTTTCTCAGTAATTTTCACCATTTCCAAGGAAGAAAATAGAAAGATGATTGGTAATTCAACTGTTCAGTGTGGCAGTTGGCATCTGTGTGCCAGTGAACACAGTTAGGGAACAGATTTATTATATGAGCATTTCAGAATCAGTAATAATGCTAATTAGTTTTCTCTTTTCCTGGAGAGAAACTCAACTAACCCTTCTTTGTGTTTGTGGAAAAAAGTAGTGCAAGGTCCAACTGCTGGAAATAGAAATTGAAATATTTATTTTGGAAATAAAATCCTACCTCCTATTAATGAGGGTGATTTGCCACTGGAAATTTAGGATAGATTCCAATCTATCATCTTCATGGCCCTTCAGTGGACTATCTCTAGAATGTTCATGTCTCTTGTACTGAGGAGCCCAAAACTGAACATGGTAGTCCAGGTGTGACTTCACCACCAGTGTTGAGTAATGGGGTAGAATCACCTTCCTCAATTTGCTGGCAATGCTTTGTCTAATGCAGCCCAGAATACTGTTCACCTTCTTTCCTACAAGGGCACATTGCACATATTCTACTTGGACCTAAAAGGACCTCCAGATCCTTTTCTGCCATGCTGCTTTCTGGGTGTCCCCCAGCATATATTGGTGTAGGAAGTTGTTCCTCTGCACTTCTTGTTGAAGTAGCCATCCCTGGAAACTGGATCGTTTTTAAATTCCTTTGGTTACAAGATGACTTTTAATTTCAACACTGGAAAATATTTTTTTCTTTATTTGTTGGGGCTGCATTGTATAGTTTGTCAATAAAATGAGATTAATTGTTCTGGCCTAACATTAAGAAGTGCCAAAAATATAAGATACCTAATGTGAATCAGCAAGATTGGTTTGAGTTCCAGAAATATAACTGCATTTTAGTACAAATCTGTTTTATTTTTATGTTCAAAAAATTGATGAAGTAGATATGACCAGCTAACCCAATCTGTGAATTTAGCTTCCCTAATGTCATGAAGTTCAGAGCAGAATAATGATCAGGTGGTTAGGTACTGCCATGGTTTAAGTGGTAAGTAAGTATTAACTGGTTTGTTGCTATAAACAAAGTATTTCTAGGAAAACTTAAGTAGGTTGCAAATTTTTATTTTAATTACTTCTCACAAAATAAATGCTCATAGTTGTCTACTGTTTTGGGGTTTTTTAATTTCAACTTTAATTGAAATATATCCATCAGGCAGAAATTAATGATGTGCTACCTTGTCATTTTCAGTACACCAGAAGAGTGAAAGAGTAAGCAGCAGCTCTCATTCTAAAAGCAGAAGCTGATATTTTCCACCTAGTTTAGAAGTTGTGGATGTTAGTCTTCTGATTTTTAATATGTCAGAACATGTAATCCACCCTACAGGAGAAGGACATTCGTGTTTCCTTGTTTTGCTAAAACCAGAGATAACTAGAAATATTCTAGTTGTTAATTACAGGTGACGCCATTGTTGGGGTCATCTAGAAAGTAATTGCAAGAAAAACAGTACTGTTTCTACTCTTGAGCCTTAGCTGAACTGGAACAGAAAGGCAGAAGAAATCAGCATGGTTGTGGGGCTTATTTGAATAAGAAGCTGGGTTTTGACAGCAGCTGTGGCTCTTCCAGGTCAGAGAAAGATGCTTAAGCTGTCTAAATGTGTAAGAAAGATAATCCTGTTACCAGGAAAGTGAAAAATAGATACCAACTTCATGGGCAGAAGGACAGTTTGAAATTGAATGCATGTTCAGTAAAAGCAATGAGAAAATAGGTAAATGCTGAAAGAAAAGGGGCAAACATGCAAAATTAAGTTAATCTTCTTAACAGAGAAAGCAACTTAGAAGTGCAATTAGGGCATTATCTGAGATAAGTGCACATCAAACAGTTCACAGAATCACAGAATATTAGGAGTTGGAAGGGACCTAGAAAGGTCATTTAGTCCAACCCCCTGCCACAGCAGGATTCCCTAGACCAGGTCACACAGAAGCGTGTCCAGACGGGTTTTGGATATCTCCATAGAAGGAGACTCCACAACTTCTCTGGGCAGTCTGTTCCAGTGCTCTCCCAGTCCTGGTGATCCAATAGTAATACATCCTGGACATGAAACAGAGGAGGTGAGCTAAAACGGATGCATTGGAAGATCATGATGGAATGAGCATTCTTGCAATGGGTGTAGTGGGCAACTTATGTGTGTGATGTAACCTTTGACTACAAAGTGAACAGCAGGAACAGATTAAATTGTGAAAGAGCAGTACTAAACTAAGAGTATCTTTGTTGTACAGAAATAAAATTTCTTAGTGCTGATGCCTATGTAGCTGTGCCTATGTGAATAAAAATCCCAAATCGGAAGGCTAAGTGCTTCCTAGAACTCCAGTTGCATGCTAATTAGAGGAAGGATGTCAAGGGTGCTGTGTTACAAGGTTCCGAAGAGATAACTGAGTTGAATCATGAGGATGGTTTCAGTTCTTGGTGTTAGAGCAGCAATTCTGTCATGCCTTAAGTGACTTAGAACACCTGATTTCTAGAGTACAAGAGAAGAAAAATTAGTATTGACTTAGTCCTAATAAAAATGCAGGCCTTGGCCCATTAAATAACAATAATCGAGTGTGAGGAATAATATCCATAAAATAATTAGCTTCTCTTTATGATGAATTACAAGGAAAACTTCCTTTGTTACCTCATTTTTTAAAAATAGGAATGTGAAGGAAGTGGGGGAAAAATGCTAGAAATGAGAACTCAATTTAGAGTATAGTTAATCATAGTGACAGAAATGTCACAAGTGAACAAGCTCCTTAAACAGTTAGGAAGGCAAGAACAGAAACACACCCTTTGGGAAAGGCAGATAATGTTTTGGGTTGGAATGCTATTTGCTTTCTCTTAGGAGACCTTAAATAAGCTCCAACAATAGCTATACTGTCATATATCATTTTGAGTTGCTGCCCTTAGAAAACTGTTGAACAGAGTGGTTGGTAATTTTGGGATGTTACAATGCCTTGTTACCTGACATGTTCTTGCATTTCTGCAAAGTTATAGCCTACCTGAACAAAAATGTACGGTGAAGTCTCTCATTTGTTCACCATGTTTCCAGTTGTGGGGCAGGGCATTTAATCACACTTTAAGGGCTTTGTGGTCCTTTTTGTGCTCTTGACAAATATTACCAAGATATATACTAATTATTAAAGTGAGTCTTTTTACTTCATCAGAAATAATGTGAAGCTTCATTTAAGGGAAATAGGGTCACGAAAGCAGTGATATTATCAGGGGAGAAGATAATCAGAAGCAGTGGATATGGACAATTTGATGTTCTGGGTAAGGATTCTTTCCAACAATACACAGACCCACACTTTGGTCTGCCCTTAGTGCTACTATGAAGGGAGGGAGACTGGAGTGTCTGTGTCCTGTCCAGATGTACTCAGGCAATTTTAGATGTTTCCTCACAGAAAGACATGGTAACCTTCAGCAATTACTTCACCTTTTTTCTTCTTTTGTGTGCTTGTGACATTTTTAGAGAGGTTTTAACAGCTTGAGTTCTGCTTTCAGCTTTCTCTGAGAAAGCCCTGTTCAAAGGTGCAATTACATGTATGGTAACTGTCTCTTCCCAGTAATTCTTAAATAGCCCACATAACAAAACCTAACAGCAATGCATACAAAGTGTATTTATTCTAACACTATTTTTATGAAAATTGTGTTTAAAGACACTGTTTTCAAGAAACTTCTGGAGTATGGAATTGTAGAACTTTTTAAATTTTGCCTTTCCTAAGTTCAAGTGTTTCAGTTGCTCCCTTGATTACCCTGTTCAGACTTGGCTAGAGAGATGTGAAATCATAGAATGGCTTGGGTTGGAAGGGACCTTAAAGATCTTCTAGTTCCAACCCCATTGCCATGGGCAGGGATACCTCCCACTGGATCAGGACGCACGAAGCTCCATCCAGCCTGGCCTTGAACACTTCCAGGGAGGGCTACTTTCAATCCATTCATCCCACAGCCTGTATCTGTGCTTGGGGTTGCATTGTCCTATATGCAGGACCTTTCACTTGGCCTTGTTGAATTTCATGAGGCTTGTGAGGACCCACCTCTCAAGCCTATCAAGGTCCCCCTGGATGGCAGATGAGGAGTGGATCCTCCATAGTGGAAGTAAATAGCAGTGCCTTTCCCCTGTTCTAGCTGAAACATAAGAGTGCTGATATCAGCAGTTTGCATGTCTCTGGCTTTTTGTATCCAAATAATAAAGTAAGTTATGTAGGCTGATGCCTACCATCTTTAAGAAAACACCAGATCTGAAACTAACATAATCACTGTATAAAGTAATGCAGAAAAAAAAAACAACACAAAACACCACTAGTAAAGAAAAGAATAAATGTTATGAGCAACTGGGGTAAAAAAATAATCCAACAGGTTTATACCAACAGTACCTTTTTTAAATCAAATGGAGTAGCTACAGAGCTTTTTTGAATGGAAAATTAATGGAAAATCTTAATTTCTAAACTAAAGCCTTCAATAATATCATTTTTGTTTTAAAACTGAATGTTTTTAATAGGCTCTACTAGAAGATGAAATGAACTGTTCCATTAAATTTTTTTATTAAATGTTTATTTTTGGATTAAACAGCAATCTGTTAAAAAGAGCAACCATTCCAAAATTGTCAGAGTAGATCATGTAGGAGTTTTAAAGATGCAGAATATTTACTTAAGAGGAAATGGCCTAAGGGATTGTTGCTAATTTTGATTACATTTTTTACATACCTAATTGGTCTGCTGTATCTGGACATCCTTGGAACTACTCATTTCCTGCAGAACACTTTACTTCATGACTACCACAGTACCTTCTGGTAATCTATTCACGAAGATCTCTTGTAATTTGGTCTTTATTAATGCAAAAAAGTGAAGAACAATATTATTTTTAGTATGGTTAAAAAAATTATTTGGTGGAAAAAATAATTCTATTATACTGTGTCTTCAGGGTACTTATTACATGTGTTGTTTCCCTCCTTTTGCTTTTCACTTTTTGTATATTGAATGAAAGATCCTAAAAAATTCCCAGTGATATCTACATTTTTCCCTTTCCCTATGCAAGGTGATATGTTGACCATTTGAGAAGCCAGCTGAGACTACTGAATCACAGAATTTTTAGTTCAATGTGAGTTGCATAGCCCAGGCTGCAATCAAAGCCAATTTACTACCTGACCCATGAAGTTTATGGAGGACATGAACTTGTTTAACATGCCATCTAATAACTACTAATGGCCTATTCAGGGTAGCTAAGGCTTTCTGCTCTTCTCCATCTCTTCTCCTGCATCTGGAACATCTTTGTATACTGGCCCTTTTTAGAAAATTACTAAGACCTAAAGAAGAGTTCAGTATTCTTGTAAAAAGGTGAAAAAAGCCCCAACTCTAACAAAAACACCCAACAAACAAGACAAAATCAAAACAAACCAAACCCCTCTGCTAAGGCTATGATGGGCTAGAACAACATTCCAAGCTGAGCTGTTGTGGTGTTGATTTTTTTTTCTATATATTTGTGTATTCCAGACAGTAAAGATTCCTAGCCCAAAGAGCTACAAAACCACAGGTTCAAAGAGATTGTAAGAAGACTCTCTGGGTAATTACCTGAGACATTGTTTTTGGTTTTTTTACTGTTGTCATTGTTTAATGATTATAATTAGGCTGCTTGTTTTACAAGAAGCTTTTTAATGCTGTTCCAGTTCCATCTTACATGGCAGGTACCCAGTTTATCTCGACAGATTTCTAATTACCTCCAGTGAGTTGAAGGGAAGTGACTTGCCAAAACTATCATCCATTGTCTCACTAGGGAACCACTTTTACTCAATGAAGATAAGGCATTTAGAGATAAAAGTTCCTTAAAAGAACCTTAAAATTCAGCAGCTACACATGACTTCTGCTGGAGAGAAGCCCTTTGTGGAAGTCAGGAAGTCACTAGGTATCTTGTAGTTGAGCTTGATATCAAGGAGTTTTTCTGTGGCAGTCACCAATCCTTTTTTTTTTTTCTCAGATGGTGTTTTGTAATAGTCCAGTATGGGCAGGCAGTGAAGGTCACTTCAGAGAACAAAGTAAGGCTCTTTGGATATAATACCTTTGATGTAATGTCCCTACAGAGATCTTTTCCCTCTTTGTCACCACCTTAGATGGGAAGACTTTCTTTCAAAGAAATGAGTCTACGCCAAGTTAATCAGAATAACCACAGGTGTTAGCTTCACCCAAGCTGATGTGCCAGCATTCGAATCACCTCAGGAAAATAAGAATCCTCTCATTAAAAATGCCCTTCTGCAGAATGATTTTGGTATTGAGTCTCACAGCCGTCCTGAACTCTGTAGTAAGTTTGTCATGGGAACTTATTTGTGATCAAACAACTCAGCACCATGAGTTTGGCTGTTGGTGCTCAGAAAGTGCCTTTGTTGATAGAGCAGCCTTTTCAGCAGCTTCTCTGCTCTTACGGAAACTAGACACAGCAGGGTACCTCTACAGGGGGTATTTTCTTCTGGAGAAACAGCAGTTTCAGTAATCAACTTTTTTTTAATCCTAATGCAAAACTATGTGACATTCATAGTGACCTGGTAACGTTGAAATACAAGCTTACCCTTACAAGCAGAAGTAAATCTAGGATGATATGAAGAGAAGGGGGATCTGTCCCTAGGAAATGTATTTCCATCTGTCCCTTGGATAATAGATTTCTTAAAATATACTAATGCATATAGTACCCTCACACCGCATCAGAGGGTATATGTCTTTAATGACTCTTTAACCACTTCAGGTGTGTTTTACTGTTTCAAAGAGTTGGAGTGTCTGAAAGCAAATAGTTTGGGGAAACGGCTCTCTCCCTACTTCCTCTCATCCAAATCTCCCCACTGCTGTCCTATCTAATGCATCCTGTGCATCCAAGGATAATTTCAATTGGCATGATATGCAAAAATCATTAAAAATTAAAAAGGCCATGCTGAACAAGGTTCTTATTTTTACTTGTTAGATATTTTCCTTAAGACGAATCCTGGTCTTTTTTCCTATGGTAGTAAGAAATCATGGTGCCAGTGAAGAGGTTAATCCAAACAAGATATGCAAGAGCTTCACCCCACCAGACAATGTCTGAGAAGGGCACTTTGGATAATATCTTTTGTCTGCTCTCTCTGATTACACAAAAATACAGACACATACACACTCTCACACTCATTCAGCATCCTGGCTACCACTGCCAAAGATGATGGAGATTATTCCCTTTGTAAAACAAGAGTAGAACAATGAGTGTGTCATGTTAATAGGTGAGACCTTAGCCTGGCCAGAGAGTGGCATTCAGATTTTCTCTGGAACAGTGGGCCAACGTCAATTTTGGCATTCCTAAAGCTAGGCTGGGAGGTGGTCTTGTCAAAATACCACGATAGAATAACGCCCACACAAGCACACATCCTTCCTCCAACTTCGTGTGCACGTGAAGGAAGCCTGAGAGCATAACCTCTAAGGGAACTGTTGATCTCCAGTCTGGATAGGCGAGATTCCAGATCTGGCCATGGTGTGCATCTGCCTTTCAGCCATAGTGTAAGCAATGTGTGTGCTGCCCTGGCTGTCCTTTCCTCTGTGGGATGTGTTAGATGACAAGCCTGCCTCCAGTGTACCCTCATTTCTGTGAGGGCTACTTTCATCTTGTTCTTAGTAATGAGGGATTAAAAGTCTTTGAGAAAAAAATAAGGTCAGCTGAAAGTGCCTTTTGATGATTGTACTTCTTGGTTGTATCAAACCTTAAATCAAGCATCTGACTTAGCTCAGTGCTACTAAAATTAACATCTGAGAAATTTATTAATGTTTCCTAAGCAGTTAAGGGTGCAGTTGTAACTTCTTTCCTTTTAGATTTAGGTAAAAAATGTCAGTACCTATCAAAGAGGTGCAGTCTGTAAAAGAAAAAAAGAGGAATTAAAACTGCACACTACAGAGTGTGTGAATACTTCCAGGGAGACCATCACTGTCAGCCTTAAACAGGAGAGAAGTTCTGCCATCCACCATATACAGGGTATAAGCATATGTCATGGAAAAGTTTTTAGAAAAAATCTGTAAAGAGAAAATACAGAGGTAAATTTGACTATCAAACCAGAATTTGAATATAATTTAATATTTAATAATTTTTTCTTTACTGAGAAGAAATAGTTCAGTCTTAATTCCAGATAATGGAATAAAACTGGCTTTTAGCCCAAGGTAATTAATCATTATCATAATCTTCAAGAACCTCCTTAGACGGACATGAGTGTACCTGGGGATCTTTAATTAGATTGAATGGATATTTTCCTCTTACTAATTAAAGCTAGGAAGTTTAGTGTGAAACAAATTAGGAAAACCTGGTTGTTCTATAAAATAATAATACAGTACTTTATTAGCACATCTCTATCTAATTGAAACCCAGTATATCACACATCATAATGGTCCTTTAGAAATGCACACTTAAAAAGAATAGCTTTTTGAGGGCCGTGAAGTGTTATGTTTAATTTAGGAGGTGGAAAGTCATGCTGATGCTATAGAAAGCCATGCATCTCCACCTCTTTTGCATGGATCTCAAAAATATTCATGTTTCTTACAACACTAAAAATTTTGTTTAATTTTTTTGTAGTCTTTGTGATTATGTTCAAAGTTGATTTGCCAGGCGAGAGAGGAGTTTCAAAGCAGCTGTAATACTTTCTCTGACTGCTGTTGGTATCACAAGCAACACATGTACAGGATGCCAATGTTTCAGGGCTGTCTTTACTGCAGGTCAGGAGCTGAGTGTTTGGTGTAGCCATTCAGTTTCAGGTTTTTTTCAAACATTCCTCTACTTTAAATTTTAGACTAACCTACCAAACAAACCTACCAAATCTAAGCCCATGTGCCTCTTCACTTTTTCTCTAGTCCTTTTTTGCCATTATCATGTACAGCAAACATTAGCAAACTTTAAGAAATAGTTTCATTTGAGAAAACTTAAGCATCTAGGGATAAGACATTTTTAGTTTAATGTGAAAACATTTTTTTCCTTGGAGGACTGTGTGAATTTAAATCCACCTAGAAGGACAGGCATATCTGCACAAAATTATTTCAGTAGATAAGATTAACACTAGGTGGTTTAATTTGTATCATGCTATACTAATGTTAAGATCAACCAAAACCAGGATCTCATATGTTGTCCATACTACTGTAAAACTTTTTCTGCCCTTCATTTGACATGGTTTGATATATAAAATTCCTATCCCTACCTTTAATACTCTGAAGTATAGAGCACTTTTTTGTTTTCTACCACAGTTATGTTATTGGAGGCCCCAGTCAGCAGTTTGACAGCAAAGGCAGTTGTTTGACACTGTCATCTAGCTGCCTGTCTTTTCACTTTTTCTGCTTGTTTAGCTAAAACCTTGCATTTTTTACATTTACAATTGACAAGGAGCAGGAATCCAAGGGTGCAGAATTTTATTGTGTGAGAAGGTACACTGGCCTTCTAATTGACAAAATGTTCTGTTACATTTAGACATGTTTCAGAGACTTTGTGAAATACAGATGAGTTTAAAAGGGGCAGGCAAGGTTATTTCATAACTACTTTTTTTAATTTGTAATTTATAGAAAATCTCAATTCCTTCCATTTTTGAGATGAAAACTTTAAGTAACATGCAGGTCATTCCATTCTTCTGGACTATTCATTTTCTTTACAGTTCAAGTGGATTGTTAGGTGTCATCATCTCAATAGCAGATGGCTTGTATGCAGAATGAGTGCTTTATAGATGGGTTTGCTAAACTGAGCCTTTGCCTGGCTCCTACCCTTCCAACCTCATTTTCTTATTGCTTCAGCCTTTCTTACCTCTATTCCATAATGTGTTTCAAACACTCCAGCTATCTCTATGTTCTGTCACCTTAGCTTGTGAAGGACTGCATACCATCACAGAAACCAGTCAGCCTTACTTTATGCATGTGATGACACTTAAGAGTCTGTCTTTGCACCTGTTTAAGAACAGTTAGTACATGAAACTGCCTGATTACTTTTAAGTCTAGTTTAGTTTTGTGCAAGTTTACTGAATTGACACCACCAAAATCATTTAAAAAGTACTTAAGTGTCTGATGTAGCAGGACCAGTCGAATGGAGATTTAGCTCAAATCTGTGAGTTGTCCTGTTTACATCAGTGAATAGTGAAACTACATACAGATACATGGAGAATATTCATAAATAATTTTCAAGGACAAAGTCTTAACAGGGTTATCTTGTCAAAAAAAATCTGGTCTTGTGGAAAGTGTACAGCCGCCGTGCTGTCCACAAGGACTGAATTTAAGATCTTAAAAATGGAAAGCCCTACATAATATCTTCACTTAATATTAAGATATGGATTCTCACCTATGGCATAACTAGTCAGGAGAGAATAACTTGGTTGCAGGTACCAGTGCAGTGTGTTATATTGATGTTGTTTGGGCATACAACTCAAAATAGATTTGGGAATCTGTGGAAGCATGTAATTTATCCCTCCAAAATCCATTTATTTTATCTTTACAAAAATTTTTAAGATGAAGTGATTGTTGTAAAAGCAAATTCAGACTGTGTCAAAATCTGAATATATGATAGCTCTAGTGATCCATCTTCTCTTCATTAAGACAGTAGGAAATCCCCAGCCTCGTTGATGCTGTGAGGCTCTTTCCTAGCTGATACGTAATTTGTATGCAGCTCCTTCTCACCTCTGCTCCTCCACGCAGATACTTGACATTCAAACTATGTGAATCCCCTCCTATGGTGGATTTGGACACGAAAGTACATAAAGCCCTAAAATTAAGCAATTATATTCAAGCTCTCAAAGACCAGGCAGTGGATCTCAACTAATATATAAAATAGAAGATGAGCCTAGCATAGACTTCATCGTGGATTTTAGTGCCGTATAAGTTAACATCAGAATTAAAGACAGATAAAGCACTTTGCTTGGTGTTTTGCAGTTTTCCAATAGTTGATATTCAAAGCAGGATAATGCCTTTTTCACAGTTCAGTAACTGAATTTTTCCTGGTGGTGTGACAGTGGTCCCCATGTGCCTTTGAAAATTAAGTACGTTCCTGTATTTTTGTGCTGTGAACCTTCAGGTACCAGGTGAAATCCCAAGAATTTTAGAAACTAATCCACCATCTTTAGGCATGATCAACTGTGATTCAGGAAGTGATGAATCCTGCAAAGCTTCTGAGAGGCATCTGGCTCACTCTTTGTTCTGAGTTCCAGAAAAACATCATAACATGTTCCGGACGTATGTTGCTACTAAAGATAAAGGAGATGAGTTTTAGCTGAAAATATGAAACTTTAAACAGCAGCTGCAAAGTACCGTGGCCAAGAAAGTACTCTTCTTAGAATGCAGTAGAGGTCTTAACTAGTCCTAATTAAACTTTCAGAGTTCTTTAAGGAAGTTGTGTTCTGAATCCTTCTCAATGAATTCTTGTAGTATGACTAAAACCAATATAGCTTTCTAACTTGTTGGCTAAGCAATTATCTGTGCATTTACAGCCTATATCTCGTTGACATTAAAATACTATTTTGATTTCAAATCTTCAAATTTTCCTAAGGCTTTCAGATTCTGGAATCTTCCTACACTTATGTTGTGGAATCAATACATCCCTGGTCAATACTTCTTGTATCAAATGCTGCATTATTAGTATACTGAACAATACATTCCTTCTAAGACAATTGATCAGAGAAATTTGTTGCTGTGTACATGTATTGGGCTTCTGGTTCAGTATGTCACCGAGAGAATGCTTTAATTTTTCAGTATAAGAACTTCAGGTCGGTAACAGAGTGAGTAAAAGGAAAGAGAAGGTTTGCTTTACTTTGCAAATTCTTAAGAAACAGCTTCAGTAACTCAACCAGTAGAGGGAACTCTAATACAGTATATGGCAGGTGACCTGGGACTGCAGAATAGAGTAGCATCACAAATACAAACCAAGAAAATGTAGTGTTTTTCATATATCATATGGAAAGCAAAGTACTTACATCATATGCCCTATGTATTATTTACTGAGTTTATACTTGATGCCTTATTTCCTTTCCTTTTCTTCTCTGGTAACAGTTCACATACATCTGCCAAATGGATAGTTATTTAAAGGATAGATTACCAATGACAATGTCACAGTTCTAATAGTTCATATGTATTACCATTGGCCATTTAGTTGAAATTTGACCAGAATAAAATAACCTAGAATTTTGTGAGATGTCACAATTATAACATGATGGCAGGTAGTAGCCTCTCTTAGAATGACTGGCATGTGTCCTTTAGAGAAGAGAGGAACATTTTGCAACCCTAAGACACAGTAGACACTAAACCTCACGATGTTGTATGAAGCTGCCTTTTTATAGGAGGTCTGGAAGGAAATAGCTTGTTTTTTCATTGTGTGTTTTTTTTTTTTTCTTTTTGACCTTTAGTCTTCTAAATATGCTTTCAGTTGGTGTATCACTGTTTCATTGTTTTTAAGGCTTGATGCCTTCACTCAGTCATCATTCTGTCATTTACTGCTTTCCTTTTCTTGTTTTCCTTAGGGATAAAATGTCACCACATAGGTTGATTACTAAATAGGTTTCTTAGAGAAATTGTTTCTTCTGAACTGTTAGAAGTCAGCAAGTGCATGAAATAGATCTAACGCTTCTCTGTTGCAATTTGAACTTAAGATCCTTCCTGGGTCTATCTTCATCAAATAGCCTTAGTTCTGCTCCTGCACTTTGAGGCATTTTGTTATTTCTACACATTGAGATATTCTGTGGGCTTCTATAAAAGGTAAAGAAACATAAAACAACAACCTACTGACATCAGTGAAGAATTTTTTAAAGCTTTTTTTGCAATATGTGTGCATAGGTTGGGATAATGCAGTGTGAAGATCTTATGAAAATGGATTGAATAATATGGTTTTAAGGAGTATTTATTCTCATAGAACAAACAGTCCTGCACATATGATGTGTTAATATTTCCAGTGGCAGCAATTCAGATTCCATGCACAGCTGTGAAACAGAGCAAAAGTCTAACCCAGCATCTGTTGTGGACTTGGCAAGTGCTTCAGCCATGCCTACTGAAGCACGTTACAGTTGCCTTTACTCTTCTTAGGTACACTTCTAGAATTGCAGTTGTGGAAGGATTGGCGTGCTAGCTAGCTAATCCTCCTTCATGAAGAAGTGCTATGCAGTACTGTCTTTTTCAGATGAAACTCAACTGAGCTTTCCATTATGATTTGGCAGTAGCTGTTTTGAAAGGAAATCATTATGGGTCATCTAAAAATGACTGTTAATGAAGTTTCAGGGAACTGGGTTTATTTTGTTTACGTGCTTATGTTAAAGCCTGATTTTTAATGCCATCGAAGTCAATGCAGAGCTATTCTTTAGCATCTGTAGAACTTAGAGGCAAAAAGGTGCACGTATTCATAGCACTTTTACCAATAACATTTTGTAATTATAATTTTGAAGAGTATTTGAACCAAATAAAATAGAGATATGAAATGTAGTCTTTCTCTTTACTCAAATCTTTTACTGGGTTTGGATGAAGCAGATCCTGCTTGCTTTGGAATTAATCTAGAATGCACAAGACCTTGCATTCCAGAGGTCAGTTCAAGATACCCTGAGGATGCCATGGCTAAATCTGCCAAATAATAAGGAGGAATGAACTTCATGGGCACTAAGAATATGGGATGATTTCCAGATACAGAGGTGAGAATTGTAACTATGGTAGTAATAACCATGTTGTTAGTGATGTCTCATAAGTACCCTACTATTCCAAAATACAACCAGAAAAATGTATTTCTGAGGCTCTAGGCTATGTGCCTGTTCATAAATTCCATGTGCTTATTGTTTTGTATTAGCTTCCTGCAGAGTATCCTCCTATTAAATGTATTCTGTGTTAAATGAGTCAAATACATTAAATCCTCCTCTAAATGTGTCTACAATCAAGAGGGAGAAATACATTGGAGTCCTTCATCAGAGTTCTGCAGTGATGTCAAACTCAAGAACATCACTTAGGTTCCCTGAATGACTACAGTAGTGCCAGATATTTCATTTCATGCTTTTTGTGTCTGGATTATGTATAAAGTGGACAGTCACAATATAACTGTTCTTCAGCAAACTTGTACCATGATATGTTACTCTTGGCATGAGTTTTCTATTCTCTGCCATTCAGGATGGCAGAGCAGGATAGCTTGCTTTGTTTCAAAAAACAGTTTCAAACTGAAAACCTTAAATGCCTATTTGTCCACCTGAATAGTTTGAAAGCACCAGTCTTGACAGATATCTCTAGCTGCTGAAGCACAAATGCTAAATGATAGTAGTTGTAGAGCCTTGGCGCACCACATTTTGTGAGTATTTACTTTTGTTGTTTGTTTCAGGATAATTTTCATTGAATTTTTTCTCTTTGTTTTCTAATCTATGTCTAGAGACAATTAATAAGCACCAAACTTTCCCATAGCATCTTCGTGATCAAATAAGCAGGTTTGTTTTGCAAGAAGAGGACTTAATCTAGTATTGAATTTAGTGCCTCCTCCAAGATCCTGTGCACTGTCAATTCTAATTGGTATTGAGAGATAAGAAAGCAGTATATAATGAGCAGGACGACAGGAAAAAAACAGACCAGAAAAGGAATAAGGAGACATATTTTCATGAATTGTCCTTAAATTGATTGATCTTTGTGGGAAGAATGCTATAATGATGCAAGATGGCTTGTGTGGCCCTTGGGTTTTCTGCAGAATGTTTCCTCTTTGTTGGCATTTCCACCAATTGCATAGGAAACTTTTACATTCTTTGTGATAAACACTTTTCTGTGTGTATAGTGCAAGGTGAGTCTGAGCAAATAGCTTGCCAGTTTATGTTCTAGTTTCCTGCTACTGCTGGTTTCTGAAATATTTCTCATTTAGCATATTAGAAATTGGTTTGGATTGTTACTGTTTTACTTTAAGTGATGGAATGGGTAATAATTTCCTAAAGTAAATCCAGGACACATCATCCAATATTAAATGAAATGTGTAGAGGGCCACCTGTACAAGACAGGAAGGTAATTTGATCTCTGCTAAATTATTTAGAGCACCTATCCATTTAAGTAGGATCTAATGATAAGCAACCAGGTGAATCTTTGTACATTGATTTATGGATTTGCATTAAAGATTTCACATGGTTGCTTGCAGTTCAGCTATATTGCAAGGTATCTGCTGTGTACAGAACATTTTATAGTCTGCATGTGGAAATGAGTTGGTATTTGTTTCCAGTGCAAATGCATGTGACAGGACAGATGTAAAAGGACATGATGCTGGAATAATAGATTTCTCCTTTTTCTTGGTTATCACCTCTGTGATAGACTGTGCTAACATTGGAATGATAGATTTCCTTAATGAATTTTGTCAGGATGTCAATGTGCTAGATTTACAAAAACATTGAAGCTGTTTTTAAAATTATTACTGTCTTGAGTTGCTTGAAATGTTACTAGTTAATAGATTATACTATACCTGCAACGCAGTCGATGCCAATGATACAGACAGTGTGGTGGCTGAATCTGATTTATTGGAACATATAGATTGGACTTTTTTAAAGCTGCTACTCTTAGCAAGTGATTTGATTTGTCACTGAAGCCAAGACTAAATCCAATGTATTAATCAACATTATAGTAGTAAATTAAATACATAGTTGCTAACTTTAAGGGGGCTTGTTTTCTACAGTTGTATTTATAACATACTATTCATTGGATGTTCTGCATCAGAAGATAACTGACATGCTGAACAAATAGGAGATCCACAGTTCTTGTCTTTCTGAAGTGCAGAATGAGACAGAAGCCAAGCACTTGGCATGCATAAACCTAGTGATTGTGCTACATAAATATGACTGAACTCATTTCCTGATTAAGTAACAGTTTGGCCTGTGGTTTGCTGCCCTCACTTAGAGTTTAGACTGATTGTTCCAACCAGTAGCTCAGGAGCATTTCTTGGCGTTTGACATCCGTTCCCAGCAATGCCTAATCTTCACTCCCTTCTGTGACTACTTCCCTACACAATTTGATCCAGCAAGGTGCACTAAAACTGCAAGATAATTTTGTAGTGCTTGTGATGCCTTGAACCACTGTACCTGCTCAAGTAGAAAATCTGGAATGCATATCTGCTCCCTACAAACTCTTTTATAAATAAAATTGATAGCAACCATAGCCCCATAGAGCAGTGGGTCTAGGACTCTTGCAAGTACCATTGATGGGGAATGCATTGGCATGATGTTCCAGAAGTTCTAGGTGATGTTATGTGTGTCTTTAACCATTACTGCAACCTTTTTTTATCTCCTATGTGAAAAGGAATTAGTCTTTTAAATAAGAGATGAGAGCAATGTAGTAATTCTTAACCTCTGCTAACTAGTCCAACCAAGTGTATACAAATTTCCTATATATAAAATAGGAAGAAGAGAATCAGCATTTGATCAATGAACTGTGAAGGTCAAAAAGGGCATTTGTAAAAATAGTGATGATTCTCTTCACTCTACCTGTGAATTCACTTTACCTGCCAGTCTCTGTGCTCCCAAATGTTTGCTTGTTAAAGATAATAAATTCACAGTGAATTTTCATTCAACACCTTTACAAGATCATATACAGGTAGTGCTGTATACAGTATCTCCCCCAGGTACTTAACATGTTCCCATTATCATGTTATCTGGGTACCTCACAATTTTTATTGTGTAAATTTATGGTACCTTTGAAAGCAAGAAAATGTAGTTGGGCCCATTATTCAGTTAGGAACTGGCCATTAGGAAATGGTTGAGGAAATAATAGTTAGTGTTTCTAGCATTTTTCGAAGATTTATTTTTTTATTTCAGTTTTCTGGAAAATTTTGAAGTGACATTTTGAAGTTTTGCTTTCAAATTTGCTTAAAATAGAAACTCTCTTATATCCAGTGTGTCTAGTCTAGCCACATCTGTAACACAGAACAAAATTCATCTCACTTACCTTTGTACATTTATAGTGCAAATTTTACATTTGAACTAGTTGCTAGACTCCTGTTGTAGCCCTCAGAGAGAAATGGGTGTTGAGAGTGTGAGTCATCTCATCCTATTAATCACACAGGGAGTCTGGATAACTAGCTGAGATATCTACAGAGCAGATGATTAATTGAGCCAAATCTCACTCAAAGCAATTAGGTAACTGACCAAGACTGCAAAAGAACAAAATGTGAAGTTGAAGTAGTATCTTCACATTCTTAGGTCTGTGTCCTAAACACTAAAGCACCCTGTCCATCCATGACCACCATTACATTCTTGTCTCCTGATCTTAATACCTGTCACAGTACAGCCATAAATTATTGAATGAAATTCATCCCACTGAACTTCCAACATCTATGAAGTGGTGACCAACACAAGCACTAGTCACGTTTGGTTCTGCTTATTAGAAATATGTTGTAGAGATACTTATTCCGTCAATTATGAGTGGAGATTAGAGAATTAATTCAGAGGTGAATCATCAACACAGTCTTGTTGACAAATACTGTGAGTTTTTGTAACCATGAGGGCTCAAGGTTTCCTGCTCTTTGGGGGTTCTGGGGCACCCTGTCTCTTCCCGCACTTTTGCCTTTGCAGGTTTGCCTCTTTAGGAAAGATTCCCCAGGCATGGTCCTCCACTCTGGAGCCCTTCACCTCAATGTCTTTGCTGAAATGGTGGGGAAAAAATCTGTATTTTTTTGTGGCCTTGTCTAGTTAGTGAATCTGTTGAAGGTGATGCCAGGTTTGGTTTATCTTTTTGTGGTTCTATAGATGATATGTGAAGTCTTGAGACAGGAGATTTTGTTGTATTTCCTGAGGGCCCTTAAGTCAAGCAAGGTGATGAATTGTGTGACCAGGAATATCTCTGAGAAGCCTCTCTTTTGCCAAGATTTACAGCTTAGTCAGGGCTAGTCTTGTACAGTGACTCAAGGAACATGTGAATCAACTAAGAGATTTTGATTTGAGTATCCATTTTATTCATTTGAGCCCTAAAAAGAGCATAATGCTTTCTCTGCATTCCATTTCTGTCCCTGAATCTCAGTTCAAGTTCTGAAGCTTAGAATTGTTAACATGTGACCTGCTTTTTTATTTCACACTACCGTTTCCCCCCCCTTTTCTTCCTTTCCCTCTATAAAGAGCATAGCAAAGACTACTATTATCAAAATATCTAATATGTGAAAATCAAAGAAAAATATGCAAAATCTACTTTAATATCCCATATTCAAAGTCTTAAGCATGTCCCTTATTTCTTTTTTCTGGTACTTTTTCACATGTCACTTACTGGTGAAGACAGAATACCAGTGTTTGTAATTGAATTATTGCACAGCTATACAAATAATTTTGTCTGTTATGAAACAAGATGCACATATGATGGGTGCATATGGGGCAGGGTAGAACCAAGAACTTTGGTCATAGCTAGAATCTCCAAAATAAGAACTCAGTAGTGCAAATATACAGTCATATTTTTTCAGAGAAATTTTACTAGTTACTAAACATAATATCTGTCAGGGACTTGAATTAAGAACTTGAGTCCCATCCTATAGTCTTAGGAAACCACTTATGTGAAACAAGTGCTGAGTGTTGAGGATTCAGAGGAGTTACAGTATTCAGAGTTTGCTGTACTACAATACTAGCAGAGCTGCAGCAAACAGAAATTAATATTCATGGGCATAGTACTGGTAGATAAAGGGAGAAAAAAATGAAAAGTAAACCAAGATGTAAAAATGACTGTTCTATTTAGATCAGCTTCTATAAAATATGGTAACTTGATTGTTTTGACACACTTTTTTGTCCTAAATTTTGACATTATTGAATCATTTTATTACTTGGCCAAAGACATAATGTGACAGGTTCCTGTTCTGAATGAAATGTAATGGTATTAAAATGTTAGTTGGAGCCAAAAGCTGTATTATGGTGATGTGGTAATAGCTGTAATCATGAAGTATAAAATTTGTGGCTTACTTCCCAATAAATATAGGAGTAGTAAGATCAATTTTGAGTCAAATAAGAGAATTAGACTTGATCTGGGAAAGTACTGGTCTTGCATCCTCTCCACAGAGAGCATGATATGGGATCCTTTCAATTTTCCTGAGGAAGCAAACCAAGGCCTCACACTTATGGAAGGAGCCAGCTCCAGGATTTTTGTTGTTTCTATGGAAACAAACTCCTACTCTGTTTATGAGGCAGAGGAAATGCCTTATAATGGATGAATTAAGGGGACGAAGCATTGTGAAGAACAAGTGAGCCTCAAAGAAATAGAGGAGTCAAGACCTGCAAACCCACCCATTGCAAAACCAGGGCTTAACTAAAGCTCATCTGAGCTCTTTGCTAGTTAAATGGAGGAGAAAACTAAAACATCAGCTGCTGCTTTAGGGAGGATGGATCGCTGCTATTATGCCAACGAGTGTTTCAGAGGTTCCTAAATTGTCTTCTGTCTCACACTCAAAGCTGCCACATTTGAACACTGAAAAATATCGTTTCACTTCCAGCTAAACGCCTTTTAATGGCTTCTAGACAGCCGTAAAGCTGTGCAGCAGGCATAATTCTTCAAACAGGATATAACCATCTAGTGTGTTTCTTGATTATCCAACTCAATCTGAATCTCTACAGATTTGCAGTGCCTCACACTTTTGTATAAGATGTATTTCTAATAGAATGCATCCATTTACCAGCTTGGATATCTTTATGCTTTACTGTAAAGATTTATCAGTTCCCATCAGTCTGTACTTTATCAACCTATCCTCTAAATTTCCGTAACAAGAAATTATTTCATAATCTCTGTTAACTCAGAGGTCATATTTGGCTTTATGCAACATTTTTTTCAACCCAGAAACTTCAGGAATTTTGGCTGCAGATCAGTAATTTGCTCTAAACAACTAGACCCAAGTAAAAGGCTGCATGATGAAAATTATGATGTTTATAAATATTTTGTAGCAAGTATTTTCTTTATTAGACTTATTAGGAAAAAACTCAGCTGTGAAACCTGTGCACCTACCAGTCTCTCAATCTTCACTGATATCCTATGCATACCTAATTTTACCTCCAATAGTCCTTGAAAACCTGTGCCAATAAAGTGGAATGTAATAGTATATCTTAAATTGGAGGGGACCCATCATAATAGGGATCATAATTCTAGGTGTTTGGTACTTTAGTTACATTTATTTAGTAAATGAGTATTTTGGAATGTTACTGGGATAAATACACTCAAATAGTATCTTCCTTAAACTCTTTGCACAAAAACATTTGCATGTATGTGCTTCTACTCGCTAATATTAGAGTTAGTAATTCTGAAACTACTGTGCTATCTGCTGCCCTGTAAGCTTCAGTCACTGTGACCTTCTGATTGCTTGGCTTTTATTCATATTGTTTATTCCTGCATCTGAAGAGAATTGATAGACTTCACAGATTATGGAGGCTTTCATTAATGAGGCTGAGTGGCTTTATTTTCTGCAATAACTCAGAAGAACACATAGTTATAATGTCTGGTGAGGCAGTGAGTATGAAAAGCAGGAGATGGACAAGTATCCAAAAGAACACTGAATTAACACTGAGGTTTTTGTTTGATTCCTTCGAAGACATTTGTAAGAATCTCTCGTGACAGTTGTTTTTCAAAGTTAGCTGGTAATCCCAAAGGCAATGGCATTCCTGTTGGGTTCCAATAAAGTTATATTGCTCTCCATTCTAGTTCTTTGACATTTTGATAGTTAAATAAAAGAAACCTATAATCTTAGTCATTATCCTAGGGTCATGCAATTTTGAGAAAACAAGATTGGGATAAAAAAATTAGGTAGTACTTCTACATATTTTTCTTTCTCTCAGCCTTCCACTTCAGCTGACAGGTCTTCCTGATGCATGATGAATACCCATTTGAAAACAAAATGAAGATTCATTTACTGTGGTGACAAGAGAAATGTATTAATAGTGACTGTGATACAAGAGGCAAAAGGTTTTACAATTAAAAGATCAAAAAGGAGAGAAAAGAACTGGGCCATGTACTATTGTCTGATTGCCCTGAAACGTCATCATGTTAGTTGTTGCTGCATATTATTTAGTGGCAATCTCACTTTAAATCTCACTAGTTTGCTTTTCTCATTGTTTCTTTGAACAGCATATAATGCTAGGAAAGCTGTTGAACACTGCAAGGTGGAAAAATAGCTTAGCTACATTTTATTCTTATACATAGCTAGAAAACTATGAGTTTGAAGGGGATCTTAAAATTGGAAGTAAAACCAGAGTTTATGCTTTCAGTTACTTTGTTAAATTACATGCACAACTGCCCTTGGAGTTTTCCTTCCTGATGATGCTGTCTTCATTTTGAACGGCTGTTTTGACATTTGTAAAGTTTTGGCAAATGCTTCAGGAAAAGGTCAGTTTATAGTGACATTTTCCCTTTTCAAAAACCTGTGGAGAGGACACCGAATACACGTTCACATGATAAGCCATTGTGAACTTAGAAACAAGGCTTTTCATACTGTGTCTTAGAACACTTGTTTTCCATAATCTTATTTTCAAACTGCTGCTCTAACCATTTACTAGAAAGTTCTTTTGAAATAACTCAGTTCTGAATGTTGTCTTTGTGCATTGTTAACTACAAAAATATCTCACAGCTTGGGATTTTTTTGATGCAGGAACACAGTATTTAGAAAACATAGGTCTAGGATATTAATATTATTGACATAGATCCAAATACACTGAAATATCTCCTGTGAAAGCCTCTCCACATACCTCTGTCACTCTGCAGTATTCACTTCTCATTGGCTTAGCTGAGGCTATATGCACAATAGGTTTTTTTCTTCCCATCCTATCACTGGATCATTTCTTTCAGTCTGTTCTGTAATGGCTTGGAATACACCAAATTACCTAGAAATTGTCCATTAAAATGCATCAATACTTTCTAACGCAGTCAGAGCTTCTGTCAGTGATGCCATAGAGTAATATACTGTTATAAAGGTCCATTTATGAATGAGAATGTCACCAACCTTTTTCTTCATGTTTCCAAAATGGGAAGATTCCAGTGCTTTCTTTCTGACATATTTTGTGACAGAAATTAAGGTTCTTCAAATAAGTGTTTTAAATACTAAAGAAGAAATATTGCACTTCTTCAAAAGGGTGGATTAAGAGAAAGAAAATATAATGGGATGTATACTTTTGTCTGGTTATCAGTATATTCTCTGTCCCTGATAATTCTGTGCCTTCAACTCTCCAGGAATTACCCTGGTGCCTTAGTGAACACAATAACTTCAAGGCCTATTAACTTCTAATAATAAGTTCTTAGAGGAAAATTGTAAGAAATTACTTCGTGTTTCTATTGACAAGGTGGTACTTAAGAAATAAATACTATAGAAAAATGTCCATAAATATGTCTTTTGAACTGTGGAATTTGCAACACCATAAGTGCTGTATGTTTAATTAGTGAAGGAACTGGCCTTTAGTCATTAGGTACTGTACACTTATACAGTAATGTGCCAGAATATGCAAACTGATCTTTTCTTTGAATCAGTTAGAATAGAGATTGTCCTGAATTTTCAGGACTGTGTATGTAACTTATTAGAGCTGTCAAATTACCTGTGCCCGCTGATCTGATAGGATAATATGGTATACAGTACTTTATGTGGCCAGATGATGGAAGTCCCATGAGCAAAATGGCCCAGTTCAACTTAAATTAAAAGACTAATCAGGACATCTCAATGACATATGTTTAGTCAAACATTATATAGCCACTCTACCATCATAAAGCCAAGAGATCTGATTAGATATACTTGGTGAATTTGATGGATGAGGAGAATGAGAATGCCCACAGCAACATTCTTCATTTCTTGAGAGCCAGCATACATTCATGTGAATGTCAGCTTTTCTCAGCTTTCTAGTTTTTGACTATCGTAACTTTAGAGGGGATTTTTAATGTCAGCATCTACATAACATGTTCTTTTTGGTACGCTCCTAGAACACATCTTTGGTTCCATTAAGTAATAACAAATATTTTAAAAATTTTTATCTCTCTTTTTGGCTGACTGACTTTGTAGCACAAGAGTGTCAAGAAACAAAATCTATGTTCGTGTGTAGTTGATGAGAAGCATGTGGTTATTAAACAGATGTGTGATAACTAGCCCAATACATAGCGCATTCTCTTCTGAATTGCTTCTGTCCTGTTACTTTTGATGACTTCACTTACAAAGTGATAATATTCATGGCACAACACTTCACCATATCCTAAGCAGAAAGAGCACAGCTATTTATTTCATTAATTGATGCTTTGCTCTAAACAAAATTTGTATTTACAAGTTGTTTAAAACTTTGCACCTCTTAGCTTTCAGTTGCAAAGTCTTGGCCTGAAAATTAAAAGAAAACAGAAATGCAACTGATATGCAGTACAGCATTCAAGAATGAACATTGTTTCCAATCTTGAATTTTGCATTTCTTTTTCTAACCAAAAAAAAAAAAAAAATCAACCAACCCACAAGAACAAAAGAGCTTTCCTTGAAATGTTAGCCACATTTAGAAGAAAGGCTGGATTTAAAAGATTTGTGTTAGTTCGACCTAGCTTTATTTTATATTGTTTCATATGATACTCTTGGTAACTTGAACTATTTTATTACCTTTCACGTTTCTGTGTTCAAGCTAAATTAACAGATTGCATTAATTATTTCCTTTCCATAGTAGCTAAATAATTCCATTAGATATCTGAGACGTTTTTTTCATTCTTCAGCTCAAAGCAGTGAAACTTTCTAAAATCTATAGCTTAAGCTCTATCAATGAAAATCTTTTATCCTTCCTTCCTGCTTTCCTGCCTTTCTTTCATTCTTTTTATATTCCTTTCCTTTCTTGCTTGTTTTTTATCCTGCCTTGTTTCTTCATGAAAATTCAGTAGTGGTGAGAAACCTGCCAGCAGAACAATCGCCCTTCTGACCTAGTTCAATCAATCTGAGCAGTAGTCCATCCTATTTGTTACTGACTGGTGATTATTTGGGAAATTTAAAACTCTTGTCTTTTATGGATATATTTCCAATGCCAGAAGATTTTAGGATATACTCAAAACTCCTAAATATATATGTAAGCAATGAAATACTAAATATTGAGACTGCAACTGAGTTATGATTATGATTTGCTGTATTGCAAAACCATATACTTACCCTAGGTTTGTGTACCTACTGAAGTTAAGACATCAGTGGCCCTTTGGAAATTGTTGAAATTAGGTCTCTTGATCTACTAGCCAACACCTCTTCTAATACACCCCAGAATCTCATTGGCCCTCTTGGCCACAAGAGCATGTTCTTAAGTGCCACATCTACATGCCTTTTTAATACCTCCAGGGATAGTTAGTCCACCACTTCCCTGGGGAGCCTGTTCCAATGCTTGACAAGCCTTTTGGTGAAAAAAATTTTCCAAACGTCCAATCTAAACCGCCTCTGGTGTAACTTAGGGCCTTTTCTTCTTGTTATATCGCTTATTACCTGGGAGAGGAGACCAAGCCCCACCTTGCTACAACCTCCTTTCAGGGAATTGAAGAGAGCAAGAAGGTCTCACCTGAGCCTCCTTTTCTCTAGACAACCCCAGGTCCCTCAGTTACTTCTTATGATGCTTGTGCTCTAGACCCTTCACCAGCTTTGTTACTGTTCTTTGGGCACACTCCAGCATCTCAGTGACTTTCTTGTAGTGAGGGCACAAAACTGAATATAGTATTTGAGATATGGCCTCACAAGTGCCGAGTACAGGAGTACAATCACTCTCCTAGTCCTGCTTCCACACTTTCTGATACAAGCCAGGATGCTGTTGGCCTTCTTGGCCACCGGGGCACACTGTTGGCTCAGTCAGCTGCTGTTGACCAGCACCTCCAGATCCTTTTCCAGCAGGCAGCTTTCCAGCCACTCTGCCCCAAGCCTGTATTGTTGCATGGGCTTGTTGTGAAGCAAATGCAGGACCCAGCACTTGGCCTTGTTGAACCTCATCCCATTGGATCATTGCTCATTGATCCAGCCTGAAGGGCAGTAGATTATTAGCTTGGTTGTTCAGACTCTTTCGTTCCCTGTGTTGAAACAATTTCTCGTTAATGTAATGGTTGATAAATACCTAGCTTAAGTTTAGACACCTGTGTTCAGCTTTCTTAATCTCGAAGCAAATTATTTCCTTCATGTTTTTCTAAGGAATATTGTCTAGCTCAAGGAAACATGCAATCGATACTGTATTTATTATAGGAAATCTTGTATGGGCCATGCCATTAAAAAGGTCAGATTAATCTATCATATAGTCGTGTGAAAAGCATGTATTTTCTTACATCCCAGTGCTTTTATTAATCAGTAGCTGTGGCTACATCAGTAGCAGATGTTTCCAGATGTTTTGTCTGATAGATCAGACCAGCTTTCAGGTTGTTCTGTGTGTGTCTAGGTGGTTTTGGTAAAAACCATGTGTTTTGGCACTTACATTAAAGAAAGGAAAATAATGGTTTATCCTGTAAATAAGTACTGAACCTTATACTTGATTCAGACATCTACATTATTTTAAAAAGTAAAATTAGGGAAAAATATGTATTAAATGTGTTTTATGCAAGGTTTGAAAATGTCAGAGGCTAAATGAAAGCTAAATTTTACAGTTGGTTAAGAAATTCACCTCTTCTTTCTAAAGTTCTGAGTCCTCTCTGAGATTTGTAATCACCTCCAATGGAGCAGTAAAAGTTGGTAGTCTGTTAGAGCCCTGGTGGATTTTTTTCTGCAAACTACTTGCTTTGTCAGCCTTTGATTTATTATTATGTAAAGTGCTTTGAAATACCTTGGGTATGAAAGGAAATTTAAAACAAAAAGAATTATATTCTGTTCTATGCAATTCTTAGCACACATTTCCAAGGATGGAAAATTTGTTGAAAAGATTATAGAGGAGGTCAGACTAGCTGATCACAATGGTTCCCTTGGGCCATACAAAAATCTATGACTAAATAACTAGTAGCAGTTTCTGAGAAGAAGTGAAAAGATAAGGACTATTTTAGTACTGGAGAAGCATTGCATTGGTTTTTTATTTCTAATAAAGTTAGAGAAATTGCGGCTTTTTTCTCTTATGACATATTGTATGTATTAATCTCTTTGAATTTTGTTTGTTCTGTTTTAGGAGAGTAAGTGAATCATTTCATCAGTTTTGTGTTAACTTCAATATGTTCCTTCTCATTTGTAAAGAAAGTAGAACCATTGTAATTCTCTCTAATCATTTACATAACATGTTTTTGCAGCAGGAAGAAAAACATCCTCAAGCAATAACCTCTGTTGTCTACTGTGAAATTATTAGTATTTATTTAGGGTACAAAGTCTGAAAAATATAGTAAAAATTCTGATCACATGGCATTATGGAGATTATCAGAGGATGATGAAAATTTAACTGGATTAAAAATTTAGCAGTGGCAGACCTATTACTTAGCTGATGAAGTGTTCAGCCCTTCTCTCCATTTAGATGTGCGTGCTCAACGATCTAGGGCAGGAGTTTAACTATACAAGAAGGAAGATGAATATATGTATCTTAAATGCTACTTCACAGTGTTGGTTTACTTGGTTCATTTTGTTACCAGGAAGCTTCTATGAGTGTTGGTTTAAAATAGATACACTGATTAAAATCAAAGAATTCAACACTTCCTCCCATTACAGCAATGCTGTCTAGGTACATTTTAAAAAAAATTAAGGTACATAAACTTTTTCATGTATCTACAATACATGGAAAACATGCTGTTTCCTTGGCATCCTTTGTGTTTTATTAAATAAATCATGTGTGAAGCTGAACTGAAAGCTAAGTGCTTATAGTGACATTACTACTACTGCCCTTCTGAAGAAAGGTAAAAGATATCTAGGACCCTGTAAATCATTTTACTGCAATAAAAAAAGTGTAGTGGTGCGTTTAGGCATAATTCTCATTTGTTGAGACTTCTTTAGGTTTACTTTTGTCCCATCAGTTCTTCAATACAGGTTCTTGCTAGGCCAGGACAGAGGTAGATCTTCCCTTTAAGGAGTCTCAGTCTCACCTGACTGTTAGACTGTTTCTTCCTGATGAACTCGCTGGAGCTGGGAGATCAAAGCAAAAAAATTATCATCTGTGATGCTTGCAACAGCTCCCTCCAGTACCATTCTCTGCACAGAAATGAAGACAGGGGTCTTTTCCTCAAAGCTGGACAGAACTACTGGTCCAGGAAGAATAACTAAACAGATTAAATGCAGTAACTTTTATGACTCGTATGACAGAACCATGCAGTGACACTTACAATGCCATATGATTACAGTATTACATCTTTTAACCACAGCACATCCAGGAATCATTTAATGCACTCTCTCAGCATGGCATGAGGCAGTTTAATAGGGCATAGCAGTACTATAAAGCCATTTGGAGCAGGAGTAAAGACTACCCTAACCATGTGAAATTCTAACCAGAATTTTGCTGTAGAGTAGAAACTTATGCAAAAAGACCACTACTTCATGATAGCCAGAAATAAAAATATAACAGGAAAATCCAGGTCATTACAACAAATATTTAAGAATTTTATGTATCGGTTGGAGTCCTGTTGCTTACTATCATTTTTATGTTTACCAGGCTATTCAGTCTGTTTCCTGTTTGAGACAGTCTTTCTCGTAACCTGATGGTAACTAAAGAAAAAAAAAGATAGCAAAAATGTTCTATCAGCTTTGCTTACAGTTAATAAACCTATCTTTTACTGACAGAATTTTATAGTGGAAAAGCTGAGATCTGTCCCTTTAACTCTGGGAAGCTCTAAAATAAAGAGTCCTCTTTCTGATTTTTTGTGTGTATGAAAAACTACACTGCCAAAAAGACCTCTTTCTGCATGTAGCTTCTCAGTTTGCAAAAGATATGTTTGTAGTCTCTGACTCCAGAACTAAAAAAGTCTGCAGAGAGGATCAAGCCTAAGCATAACATTTGAAAATACTTTTAACTACTTTTAAATGACCATATGCCAGATTTTGTTAATATTGAGTAGTTAAAACACACAGTCATATCTACTGCATGTTTGAGAAGTTTTGTTCCAAATATAATCTTGTTTAGATACTGACAGGAACTAGCATACAGTAGTAAAAGCTCATCTACAAAGTATGATTTTTTCCCGCAGTCCTGGTTGTTCCTCAGGGTGGCTTTGAAGACTCATAAACGCATCTTGCCTTAGCCAAACATAACAAGATAACTTGATCTGAGAACAAATATCTTTCACGCTATTTACCTTTCTCATGCTGCACCCAGAGTATCTTGCAAACTGTTTTTTACACTAATAAAACCCACTGGAAGGCATGATTGGGGACCATTAACCTTTAAAACATGAAAAACTTATGCTCAAGGAATATTTCTGAGCTGCCTCGTAGTGCTTTGAAGCCACTGCCGCCATCCTTCATCTAAATTGCCTGAATTCATTTTCAGGGCTGATAAACTGTCAAGTGAATTATGAGACATAGGCCTTGGGTTAATTTACAGAAAGGCTCCTTCGCCAATGCTGGGTAAATCCACCTTTCTTTGTTGAGTATACTTGCTTCAGCTTCCGGAAGTATCTTATTTTGCCCCATTACAAGCTCTGCATTTCAAACTCTTCTTCCTTTGTTTCTAAAAAACTAGTTTACTAAACAGGTTATTATGAGGTGCATCTTGCTATCACATTTACTCCTCCAGGTACAGTAGTAGCAATACAATATGTAAAAAGATAGGTCAGTCTGGCTTATTAATTTTTTTAATAAGATGTGAAAGTCTGTTTGACAATAGCACCAGCACTTCACCTGTCAAAGATAAGTTCAAAGGAATAATATATGCTTTATCTTCCTTTATTGAATGGCTAAACAGATGGCAATTTAAGCTTATCTAGCTAGCTGAGTTCAGAGGGGATTGCAAGAAAAATCTGTACCAGCCAGTTACCATACGCTGTTGGGTTCTGGGTGTTTAGTTCCATATATATTTGGTACATGTAACACAGAACTGGAAGTAGCTTTCTTGTCCCTTTTTAATTAATTATTCTGTGTATTTTATAAATGGGGGAGACAAGCATATCAATCTGAGATATTTAGATTGTATTCCCTTAAAAATTTCTTGAAAAACCACAGTCACTCCCATATTATATTTACCTTTGGATGGCTCTCAGATTGACATGAATGTTCATCTATAAATATTTTTGATTGGACATTCAAAAGTGTGATGATAACTACAGTACTTACTAAGAAAAAAGATGTGAACACACTTCTGTGGAAAGATAGATGTAAGTAGACTTTTTACGCTTGTGTTTTGTTTTGCATATATTCTAGTCTCTTAGCTATTTAAGTAGGGTAAAATCTACTTACACTTCAATCTTTACAGTATATGCATGATTAGTTCTCAAATTCTGTATCAACAAGATCCTTTTCATGGTAATGGTTGTAAAGACCTCACATATATAGCAATTATAGCATAATGTGGCCCTAGAGAATGCTTAGATTTCTTACTACTTAGTAAGCATCTGAAAATCTAAAAGTCCTTGGGGACGAACAGAGTTTACCAGGCAACATGGACTGTAAAATGGACTGATAGAAAGTATTTCTTGTTCAGAGTAGGAATACTACACATATTACCACATAATAAGTAATTGTTACCAGCTCCATTTTGGTCATTTCTTGACCAAGAAATCTTCATTATCTGTGCACCCATCGCAATTATTTTTGGAAAGGAAAAAAGGCTTAGTAAATATGCATCCTGTTTACTTCAGCATATCTTACTAAAAAAGCATCACATAGCTATGACATTCTGCAAACATTTAATACTGGAAAGAAAAGGCATAGAATGGTAATGCAAACCCAACAGATACAGCGTCAGGTCTACAAACTTTGCTATACATTTGGCACAAAGAACCGTGCAGTTCTGCAAGGAGGAATACTTTGTTTTTCAATTTACTTTGAGGCAAGTTACTGTTTTGCTCTGAGTTTTTTCCTGACCTGAATAATTAGAATGGTAATGTGTTCATACTTCAGAAGTGTATTCTGAAACTTTAATTTGCTCAGCACTGTAGACAATTAGTATTGAAATGATAAACATTATTTATGAAAGTCTTCATCTTACAAAGAGAGCTGTGTGAGAAAACCTTTGGAAGAGCAAATTCACTGCATGCAAAGGGTGGATGTGGAAGGAGATGGAGGAGGTGAAAGAGATTGTGATTGCTTGGCACTACTCAGATCCCTACCATGGAAATGGCTGCACTATTAGGCTGTTCCCACGCCCTGCATTCTGTACACAGGGGTTGTTGACAGTCCCTGCATTTCTTCACTTTTCTTCATAAAGATCATCAGAATGCCATTCTGTCCAAACACCTAGAGACCTTATCACAGGGCCCTGGTAGCCCTATGGTAGAGACATTCTTCACAGACATAACACAAAGTTCTTGCCCACAAAGTTATCCAAGTAAGACACACAGAGGCAGCTTTGCTGCAGGCCATCCAGTGCAAGCACATCCATCCAGTGCAAGCTATTGTTGCTTTGCACAGTCATGGTCATAGGTGAAAGGACTGTTTCTTCTCTAGGTGTTGTGTTGCGCTGTCTGTATTGCCCAAGCTTAATAAGCAGAATACAATCAGAAGAATGACCAAATATAAGAGAACTAGGGCTGATCAAACATCCTTATTGTAACAATGCATTTCTTTTCTGTTACTTAACTATAGAAGGTATATTGGAGTTGTAAAGACTAAGTTGATTGTGTTTTCTAATTAAGAGCAAGAAGGAGGAAAGAGGCTGAATATTTATTCCAGAATTGCAGTGTACAGAATTTAAAATGCGTGACAAGCTACAGTCTTGCTTCGTAATTACTTAGTCCCTGTCACTTCTCATTAACATGTAAATCATGTTATAAACATAGGAAAGGTGGAGTAAAATATGTCCTGAGGGGAGGGGATATACTGGAAAATTGCTTTGGGCAGTGTGGTGATGACAGAGTTTCATTTGCAGCTCATCTGTATTCCACTCTCATGGGAAGCTGCGTATATGAGATTTAAAGCAATATTTTCTTTGTCCTAAGCTGGAGTCGTTGTTGCACTTAAACAAATCGATCTGCAGGTTTTGATTTATCTACAAGAAAATCAGCATACAAAATCTAAGTCTGTCAAAAAGCTCAAGAATTCATTTATGGAGTAATGAGATTCTTATTTTAAAAGAGAGAAAAAATTGTTTATGATCTTAGGTGGTTGTTCTGAAAATAAGAGAACACTGTTAATAAGATGGTTTGATTCAGAGCAATCCACTAGCAAAAGCCTCTGGGCACCTCACTATATGAAAATGGATTGTACAAAAATAAGACAACATTCAGAATTATGTTAATTAGTGAAGTTATAAGAAAACTGGAGAGATGACTTCCATTAACTCACTCACCTTTTAGTATCCAATATTTGTAAAAAGAATTGTTTCAAAACTAATTGATGCAATAACATTAACAATTTTACTTATTCCAAGGAATATATATATATATTCCAAGGAATATATATATATATTAAACTGTACTTTTTAGCACTTTTTATATGAGTATAGCAGTGTATTTTAAAAAGAGATATTGGCAAGTGATTAGTGGACAGCTGGGACTTTTGGCATGAAGGATGTGTATTTCACACATCTAGAGGTTACTGAAGCATTTGATGTTGAGGAAAGGATGAATTTTCTACCCCATCTCAAGAAAGGGGAAACAATTTTCTTTGTTCTGGGGACAAGGTTTATCTCATTCCCCGGCTTCTGAGGATTTTGACGGCACCTGATTTGCCTAGGTCATGTTCCATTATCTGCCATTACATCTACTTACAAGGGATCAGTTGTATCATTCTACTGAAATGTAAGGGGTATAGTTAGCAATGTTTATGTTTAGTGTTGCCTTCACAGCCAAAAGGTCTGGAAATATACATATTTTAGCAAATTAATGTTGAAATTTTAGATTTATGCCTTACAATTTATTTTTAATTAGGAGGTAATTATACTACAGTAACCAATCCCTCAGCTCACTGTGTGCTTTACTGGACATGAGGAGCTCTCAAACAAAAAGCATATAATGGTGACATTGGACATTAACTGATCTTTAAAGTTCCTGAGTAAAGAAGGATTGAAGAGATTTAAGCAGATGAGAATGTGTTTTGAGAGAAGAGTTTGGACAAATGGAGATCGAAAAAGAATGGTCCTCAGGACTGATGTATGAAGGGGCATGTACTGGAATAAAGTTAACTATCATCACATTTTTTTGGTAGAAGTCTGTGTTAAAAAATAAAATCCATTGATTATTACAAGAATAAGTTGTTTCTTACTAGAATGTAAGAAAGGCAGCTTATCTAAAGTACTTACACAGACTTGCCTCAGCATACCAGGAGGCAAGTTAATTTAGTCCATATCTGAAGAAGGATTCTGCCTGAAGGGTCAGAGTCTGTATTTTAGCAACAAACTGGCAGTAACGTGGGTTTAAAGGCACCGGTAAACTTGTGTTCTTCAGTCACATAGGAGGAAATGTCTTTGCTCGGAGTGGTAGGACAAGGGAGGAGATGGGAAGTGACAAGTTCATGTTTCTCACTGGTTATATAAGGCAGCATCAAGGCAGGAGAAGTGAGATGTCTGTGGTAAGTCAGCACCCTGGCTGACAGCCCAGCTGCATTCTCAGCGCAGGTAGATCAACAGACCCACTGTGGGACTGACAGGGAAGGTGGCCATTCCTCTTCCTACCTGCTAGGGCAGCTGGCTGGCAAATGCTGAAAAAGCTGCAAATGAGATCCTTTCTGAGCCTTCTGGTATATCTGGGTTGTGAGGGACTGTACCATGGATAGAAAAAGACATCTTTTAGCAAGAGCAGGCTAATGGAGAAAGGGATTCAGAGAAGCTCACAGCTTGTCCCAGTGACATCTATGAGTCACTCAAAAGGACTCAAGCCAGCAGGCAGTTTGCAGATAGGTCAAGATGAGAGATCTGACTCTAAGAACAGGCACTTTCCACCTTCCCTTTGACCCATCTCCACCCAAAATGCCTGAGAGCATTCTGGCTCCCCAGAGCATTATTCCCTGACCACCAGCCTTGCTGACCTAACCTAAAGCATTTGTTTAGTTGCATATTCCTTGAAAGCGTGCAAACCCAATCACAGGGTTTGCACAGAGAATCACATGCAGGGCCAGGAGTCTGGGACCTATTGGACCAGAAAAGTACTGAGAAAGGGAAAATTTATTTTGAAATAGAAAGGAGCATCTGGAGGAGTTAGTACAGGGATACAAAATCATAAAATTCATCATGCACCAAACAGGAAAATGTTAAAGGCGAAAAAAAGATTATCATCAAAAGCAACCTTCAGGGAATGGCAGTAAAGAAAGGGTGCGAAAAGACACGATCACAGGGTGTGAGTAGGAGTTATAGTGAATAGATGTTCAGTGGTGCTCTACAAACACTAATTATTCCTGCCTCTGTACTTGTCTTCTGTTGTCTGAGAGGTTTTTTTTAGTAGGCTATTTTAAAAAAATAAGCAAATGACCAAGTTGTATAAGAAAAGTCAACAAAACCTGTTAGTTTTAATTAGAAGAACAAGAGAGGAAGCGTTAAGGAAACCAGAAAATGGGCAGTTAAGAATAGTTTTCTGGTAAACAAAAAATTATGGGAAATACAAAGCAGAAAATGAAATTGAAATAGAAGGTGAGGAGGAGCTATGCACTTTGGTTAAATTTTTGCATTTGCATTCTGACCTGTTATTAAAATTTTCTGAGCCAGGCAGAAAATTGAAGGCAGCCTGGGAACAGTGCTCAATGACAGTGACATTTCCTGACAGAGCAATTCTTTGCATATCAGTTGTACTAATTGTATTCAAACTGACAGCGACAGTTTAACCCATTCACCAGAGGAGTTGTCTTGCTGCAAGACCAGTGATCTATGTTTTCATTTAGATGTCAATCTAGCCTTCTGCTGTACATTTTAAAGGTATAATTAGCTGTGAATACCAGTACGATAAACATAATTTCTCCTTGAAATGTTGCACAACAAAATCTTTAAATAGCAGCTTATTTTCTCTTGCAGAAAAACTTAGAAAACTAAGGGGTTTTGCCCTTTTCAAAGCCAGGTTGAATGAAGTCACTTCTTGCCTAAGGCAGTTTTCTTTATTTGATCATAAATGAAAATAATTTTGAACATCAAAAAGTGTTTTGCCTCCGCAAATACCCAGACTGCATCATACAGTTGGAACAACTGCAATACAACTGCCTGTGCCATTTTTTTCGAGTCCAAATTGGTTTACATTTTTTACATGAGAGGCAGGAGACCCTATCAGGCTGAAAGACAGGAACATCAGATGAAAATCAGTTAAATACATCCATTCATTGTAGAAATTATTCTGCCCATAGCAAACTTAATTGTGGGTGGAAATTGAGAGAGATGAAAATCCTGTATGACTGGTCAAGCTCAGAGGGTTGGAAGCTGCTTTAGATGCATATTCAATTGTTCTTTGGAAACTGTCAAGCCTTATAAATGCTTCCTATGCCTGTTTCTCTGCTCCTACAATACTGCTAGCTGCTGCAGAAAACATCACCAGAATAAATCTTCAGAAATTACACCCTGCCACTGGGTTTTACTGAAGATGATAGGTGCCTGAATAGACTTTTGAAATACAGCTTAAGAAGTCACTAAATACAGTTTTTATGTGGAAAACTGCTAGATACAGGATAGTTAGTCTATTAATATAAGGTATAGGCTTAGTTGCAAAAAAAAAAGGAGAGAAGAAAAGTGAGGGGAGGGCATTGTAGGAAATCTCCAGGTCCTGCCTGGTGCTGTTGGCTTGGGTGGTGAATAGGTTATATACTGCATTCAGAATTATGGGAATGACCCACTTTTAGAAAAGATTGGGCAAAGAGAACAAGTACAAAGACAATTCAAGGAAAAAATATGATGAAAAGTGTGGGAAAGAAAAAAAAATACAGAGAAATTACAGAAAGAAGGAAAAGTTAGATCGAGAAAAATAATGAAGAGAGTTTGGATTTTGCAGAAAATCAATGTAGAAACGTTAGCTTAAAAAAACCCTAGTAAATTGTTTGACATACCACAGAAAACCACAGTACCTGGATAGGGAACTGCTGGAAAGAGTCCAGCACAGAGCCACGAAGATGATGAAGGGGCTGGAACATCTTCCTTATGAGGAAAGGCTGAGGGAGCTGGGTCTCTTTAGCTTTGAGAAGAGGAGACTAAGGGATGACCTCATTTATGCTTGTAAATATGTGAAGGGTGAGTGTCAGGAGGATGGGGTCAGGCTCTTCTCAGTGAAGCCCAGTGACAGGACAAGGGGCAATGGCTGTAAGCTGAAGCATGGGAGATTCCGTGTGAATACATGTAGAAATTTTTTCCCAGTTCAGGTGCCAGAGCACTGGAACAGACTGCCCAGAGAGGTCGTGGAGTCTCCTTCTATGGACATATTCAAAACCTGTCTGGACGCGCTTCTGTGTGACCTGGTCTAGGGAATTCTGCTGCGGCAGGGGGGTTGGACGAGATGATCTTTGGAGGTCCCTTCCAACCTCTAATATTCTGTGATCTGTCAATGTATCTGGGGTTTATGACTAGTTTTGCAGAGCCATGCTGTGAAGACAATACTCACCTGGTAGCCCAGACTCAATTAGTGTGCCACAGATTTTTCTATAGATGGAATTTGATCTTTCTTCCCGTGGGCCCTGGAGAAATAAAGGTGGTAGAGCACTCTGAAAGCTTTACTGGAGAGACTGCAAAATTTTTGTTGTTGAGGAAGAACTTATTACGTAAATAACAAATATGATAAGACATGAACATTTGATTGAATGTAATGGACTTTGATCCAATGAAAAATTTTTTTAACAGACCTTCTGTACAGACTCAACACTAGCTTAATCAATATATTTAACCCAGGTAAGGAATTTGCACATTACTATATAGAGTGCAATGAGGTTATCACATTAATGTTTTAACTGCTGTCTAAAAATCCTTACACATACAAAACCAAATACAGTATTAAGTGCACATATTCCCATGCTAGTACTGAATGGAAAAACATATTATTTGAACAGGTTTAATTTTATGTAACTTCAGTCCTCTTAACAGTGAGTTGTCTAATTTCATGCTAGTCACAAAAGCTTCCTTTCCAGTAAGTGGAATAAATAGGCATAACTGAAAGATAAATAATCTGGCCTACTTTAGAAGCTATTTTAGGATGAAATGTATTATCTTCTGGAGGTGCTTGTTTCTCTTTGATAACAAAGAAGTGAACCTACAGTGACTGGCTCAGATAATAGATTTAACTTTTAGACCCCTAGATTATGGCAAATGAGTTGCATCCTTCGTTACATGAAAGAGGGTCAAAGTGTAAAATTCTGTTCTGCCAGCACATAGTCTTTTAATTTTTTTCAGAAAACATGAGTTGTTGTCTGTTAGTAATTCAGACATGGAGTAATTAAAGAATCATCTGCATTGTTCTGCCTTTGTTTTCTCACTGTTATCTACAGTTCTTGCTGGTCTGTGTTTCAAAGGCTAATCAGCAGAAGTTTATGAAGAGTCTTAATATGATGCATTATTTTTAAAGTACAAGAATATTTTATGGAGGCTTTGTATTTTCATGTTTTATATGCTCCTCTGAATAGCATAGTAAAGTTAAAAATATCTTCTGCTATGAATTTTTTAAGAAATAAAAAGTCTTTAGATGTTTTAGACAATTGTGTAAAAATAGAATAAAAAAATCAAATGTAGAACAGCATGTAGGAAGGCAGCTTATTTTGATAGATGACTATAAATTGGTTATTCTTTGCTTTCTCTTGATGACAGTTTTGACCCCAAAAGCTGTCCTGAGCTTTTGTATCTGTATCCTAAGTTGTGTACTTCTCAACAATACCACACTGTAGAAGGAGCTGTATGGATGTTTTCCCATTGTTATGTGCGAGAATTCTTGTACGTGAATCAAAATATGGTATTTCCATAATGTATACACAATGGCCTATTTTCTTTTGTATGTTTGGGGTTTTCCGTTGTGAAATGCTTACTGTCATCAGCCCAGTTATTTTAAGTTAAATTTTGGGGTTCCCTCTGAGCAGATCTCTTCCTGTGTGGCAAATGGCCTTATTACAGGCTGCCAGTAAGATGCAGCACAGGGTATATACAGTTGTGGTTTGAATACAGGCTACTGGCTGTAATTCACAGAAGAAATGGAGTACCTGTTTTTGTCATTTGCATGTCATCAGTTTGTCTTAAGATATTTATCTCTTTTTGTGCTATTTTGAAATTACAGATTCCTGCTAAGTAGACCCTTTGCTTTCTTATTCTTTTCTTCATGATCTGATTTTACTGTTTACTATAAGGGCTTTAAAAATAGCCACTCTTAGCAGAAGTACTGTAGTGTGTATCATTGTGATGTTAAAGCTGCCAAGGACATGAAATAACATCATAACATTTTGACTGAGTACAAGTGACTGTGCTGAAGTTTTGAGATTGTGGTTTGCAAGCCAAGTGTCAGTAGAGGTAACTCATTAGCTACATGGCTTTTAGTAAAAGACCATGTAGTGTCTTGGCAGTCACGTAACGTTTAACTATATCCTCACAAGAGTTGTTTTTTGCAGAACATATTTTCAAGGTAGGCAATCCATTATTATTTTGGGTCTCCAGACTCCAATGTCTTTGTTATTAAAACAACACCACGAATATAGGACTCTTGCTTTTTCCAAAGTAGGCTAAACTTAAAGTAGGCTAGGCTATGAGGTGAGCCATCTCCTTGAAGAACTGCCCACAAACATTCAAGTATCCTGGGACTTGCTGGCCTCTTGTACCAGACCCAGTGTATGCTATGGACCAGACAGATGCATAAAAATGCTGTGCCATATTCACTGGAGTCTTTGAAAATAACTGAAGAACCAGGAGTGGCCAGTGTGAAGACAAGGAGTTGCAGTGTGTGTGTTGGCACAACCTAACTGACAAGTTGGTACAGTGAAAGCAATGAATATCAAAGATCAAGAGCCTGTTTTCAAAGGGTGGTATGTGCCTGTGGATTTGGTCAAACCAGAAAAAGCTACAAACACATACATGCTCAAAATCTCCCCACAAAAAACCCCAAACATAATAATTCACAGTTACTGATCAGAGCATAGAACAACAATATATTGACAGTCTTACTCTGAAGGTAATCACAGTTTGTGTAGAACATCTGCTATTGCAGCTGTTTTGAACTGATATTTTGAACTTTTTTGTTTTAAACATGAATTCAGATAGTATTTTCTTCTGAAGTTGAACCTGACCTGTATTTAAAGTAGATATGTAAATGGAGCATTTCACATTAGAGATCTGTTGATAAAAAACACATGAGCAACTTCACTTTTCTGCAGTCATTAAGAGCACTGATTAAGAGTGTATCTTCTCAACCTCTTATTGGACTCTGTGTCAGTCATCTGGGGAAAAGTCAATAGTGTCAAAAAGGTGGCAGTAAGGAAGTTTCTTGAGAAGTTTTGATGGCTAAAAGGTGGATCTTTTTTCTGTAAACCACTGTCAGTTGTATATATCATGTCTTCTAGCTTCTATATTCAGTGGTGAAAGCAACTGTGCTTTCTTTCTAAGTAGTGAGTTTTTATCAAATGTTTTGAGGATATTTTAATGAAAAGAAATGATACTTTTGTTTGTGAAGTGAAAGAATCTTGTTTGAATCACTGCAGGCTTTCTCCAGACTTGATGGGAGTTTGAATAATCTTAGAGACTTTTTTAAATGAATGAGGAAAAGTCAATACAAGAATCTCCAGTTCGGGGTATTCTTATGTAAATTGCATGTTATAGATAGGTAAATACTACCAGAGCTATTGGAAGATGGAGAAGCTATCTCAATCGTATCTTGGTCATATAGAAAAGAGAAGAAGGCTGAGGGTTCTTTTTCAGAAATACATTTGTCTCTGAGTAGAAGACTCTGAAAAGGCCATGAAAGCTTTACCCTTTCATATCAGTTCAAATTAAGTAACAATTTCAGACAGCATTTTAACTTTTAAGAGATTTTTTTAAATGTTCTTAAGAAATAAGTCATTGGTTTAAAAAATAAGTTACAAAGAGGATAATATTTTTCCTGTATTGTCGAACTATTATTTATTTTTCTTAAGGACATCCAGAAAAAAATATCCTGTGATTTCTAACATGCTGTGTAATGTAATTATTATTTCATTCTTGAATAGACACCATTGAAGACTTTGTCTTCCTCAGGCTTTTGAAGCAAATCAAATGTGGCTCTTGAGAGTCAGATATTACAATAAGAAAACTAGGATTCTTGAAACACCAGCAGCTACACCACAGAAGCCTTACTAAGTCTTGGCATGATAGTATGTGTGATGGGTGTCATGCCTTTAAAGTCTTAACATAAACCATGAAATAAGTGAAGAATTAAATACCCCAAACATAATAAGATGTGCCTCTGTAGGTCATTCTTTATATAGCTCTTTATACTAAAGGTGTGAGAGTATAGGAGACAGAACTCTTTCTATCATTTTTCTCTCCATCACACAGAACAATAGCGTTGAACGTGGGTGGTAGAGAAATACTGCTTACTCGTGTGAGAAAATTTGTCATTCATAGTCAGGAAGAATCTAGTCATTTTTAAAGCACAGATTGTCAGTTCAGTTGGTGTTGAATCTGTGATTGACTGTGTAGTAAAGACATTGTCATTGAATGGCCATCCTTCCTATCAGTGTAAGATGATAAAATGCCTTTGCAGTGCTTTGATTAACATACTTATTATTGCACCTGGGAAAAAATTAAATATATTTCTCACATCTGATTTTGTGCTGAGAAATTATTTTTGTACAATTTGACATATTTGTAGGACTCAGTATAAAAGTTAGGATACCATTACCATTAGATATCTACTAGTCCAACACAGTCTCACAAACACACATCAAAGTGTTTCCCAAGTTATAGCAGAGCTATCCTTGTGATTGTGGAAATTGAGATTACATCTGGAATGAAAAAAAGGATTCTGAACTGATAAAACAAAAAGGAATGCACTAATAGGAGAGCTTTATACAAGTGACTGTGAAACCAGCAAGGATGTTAAATAGAGTCTGTATTTAAAATAATTCACAAAATTACTGTGTAAGCTAATTAAAGAAGACTAGAGGGAGTTTTATTGCTTGGGGTGTTAAAAATTAGAGTGGATGAGACACTAGGGGGCCTGTTCAAAAACCTTTGAAACCTTTTGAAGTCATCAGAAGCCTGTCCCTTGAATTTCAGCAGTTTTTTTAGTGAGCCTTAGATAGTTGTGTTACTCTCCATTGAATTACTCTCTATTGTTATGATTCACAAGTACATCGCCTGAAAGAGTTTTCCATTTTCTGACTTACACATTTCTAAGTGTAGGAGCATATGAAAACTTACATTTTTATATCTCAGAATTATTTGCAATATGAATAGAAATGCAAATAATTTCCCACTTTTAGATATAAAGGTAGATATTTCCTTATTTCTCGGTATTAATAAAAAATATGAACTCTGTTTTTTGCTAAAACTTAAGGTCTTTCGCTAGCCAAGGTACACTAAAAGCAGTAAATTTTCCAAGCAGAAAATTACTGAAGAAGAAAATCTAATAACTGAATTGTGAGTCAATAAGAAATGTAGTTTCTCATTATCATTAGTAATTAATAACATTGTGACAAAGTGTGGTCTCTAATATGGAACCTATCCGGAAGGAACTGTCTATTTCCCATAAGTCTTTCATTAGATATTCCAACATTTTAGCATAAAATTTTTAAAACTCTTTCAAATGGATGAGTACATTCCATTAGGCTCCTCTAAGTCTTGCAAAACTGTACTGCCGGTAAGAATAACTATATTCAAAATTCACAATTTTCCCTGAAGGACTAAACTCCATCAGGCTGCTTGTGCAGATATTTATGTAGTTCATATCTGCTTATGCAGATGCGTGCATGTGCTCCCTAAAATGCCAGCTGGGTGAAATTACTCTGAGTCATTAATGTAACATCAGAACTGGATGAAAGCGTTAGCCATGGGTTTTGGAGATGTCTCTGAAATCAGAGTAAATTCTGACCCTTAGCTAGGGCATACTGAGTAGCAAAACAAACAGGAGGAGAGCAAAAGCACCGGCCAAACACCAGTGTCTCCACCTGTATTAGAGTCCGACGGGATTTGCCTGCAGAAGTTTGTTCTGTGAAGTTGATGTCCCTGTGAAATGATAGCAAAATGAAGGTGCCTGATACCTGCTCACTCAAAATCTCTTCTGAAGTAGATCTGCTACAGACCCCCTAATTGCAATCCACTTCTAGCAATCTAAGAAATGAGACTAGCATATACATTTTAAGGTAATTGTAAAGATCGGGACACGCTTCTGTGCGACCTGGTCTAGGGGATCCTGCTGTGGCGGGGGGTTGGACTAGATGATCTTTCAAGGTCCCTTCCAACTCCTAATATTCTGTGATTCTGTAATTTAGGATGCCCTACATATAACACAAAGATCAGAGCTAAAATGTCTTTTTCTCTTTTTTTTTTAATTGTTATAATTATCTGCTTTTTATGCTTGTAGCCTCGTCCGACTGAAAATTCTGTCAGTTGAGCAGCATTCACCTGTATATTCTTTAACTAAATCAGTTTTTCATGGTTAATAGAAATAAAATGGCCAAATATATCTGTCAGCCACTTAGAAAATCAGGTAAAATCCCCAGCATGCATGGCTTCTGACATTTGGTGTTAAAGGAGGCACAACTTTTTAAAGTAGCTTTCAGATTAAAATGGGTTCCTGGAAACGTACCTGTGAGAAGAAACAAATAGAACTTAAAATAGCCCAACATCTGTTTTATACTGTCAATTTTTTTTCCACTGAGTTATAATTATTGAAGCTTGGGTACACATTTTAAAATGCCTAAAAAATTGCATTTTAAAAAAAAGTCCCAAGTAGATCTGTTGAAACTTAAAATTTCTATTCATCCCTGAAGTGGTAAATTTGTGTCTCTATACTTGAATAACTCATTCAGTGTCTTCTCTGAAGCAAAACCAGGTAAACAAAGAAGTGGAGTTAAAAAGCCAAGACAATGAAGTTTTTTAAATCTCTGTACACATCATTAAATTGTAACAGCAGAGTTTTTTACTGTTTGCGTTTTATTATATCTGTATTTCCCAGTGGGGACTAAACAGTACGGTTTTTTCAAAGATTAATGACATTCTGCCCTGTAGTTTAATCTGTTTAATTAGTGTGTTCCACAGACAAGGTATGCAGACAGAAAAAAACCCCTTAAAACCTCTCTTTTGAGTCTCCCTTATAATTTAATTATTCTGTAATGTATTCCTCAGCATAAAAGGCTGTTACAAATTAACAAGAAATGGTGTAAATTGATGCAACATCACTTCAAGACTATAAACTTGAAGGTAGTAATTAAAAAAATGAATTTTCTGGCTTTCCATCATGACTAAATGCAGAATTAAAAATACTTGCAAGTGTATCATTTGAAATCAACTGAAATATGGAACAACAAATTCGTTTTTAGTGATCCCATATTAAAGTATTTGTTTATGGGTTTAGTACAAAGAATGAAATTGAAATGCCAATGCTCTTCATACTTTTGGAAAGAAAGCTCAACAGTAAATCTTTTGGAATTGTGAAAAAGTGGTAGTGAACTTATCATAACTCCAGAAAGGAGAGGCAAATCACTCAGTCCTGACAAAACTGGTTGAAAGTCATTCTGATCTTTTGGCTACAAACAATCCCCAGTGAATAGAACTTGACATCAAATTTTGTCAGTGAGTTCGTTTACGTAACAAAACCATTACAGACTACAGACTGCAAAAACCTCAAGACTAGTAGTCTGTGGATTGGCAGCATCCAGGCAGAGTTTAGACAAGTGCATATCTGAGTACTGACATCAAAGAGGGTATGGGAAATAGCATCGTCCCTTTGACTGTAATAGAAAAGATGTTATGATGAACAAGCTCTGTTTGATAAAAGATTATGTCAAAACAAAGTAGCAGCCAGCAACTTTTGCTGGAGTGCAAAGCATCACTGCACTGTTTTCCAATAATGGGAAAGATACACCACATCACAGAATATGTGAAGAGAAGTAAGATGAAATAATTAGAAAGACTGGTGACATAATCATGACTCCTATTTTATCTTTCATCTTTGTATGATACAAAAGGAATAGTCACTCGAATTGAATAGTCAAGGTGCTTGGTTATTTTCTATTGTCCTTTCCATTGCATAGTATTAAATTTTTTTGTGAATACATTGAGGCTCAGAGTTTGGAAGTATTAAAAAAACTAACCAAGTGATATATATGACGATGAAGAAGATCTATAGTCATATCAGATAGAGCATGTTATCCCTGGAAGGGATACAAGCCCATAGACTTCTGATTTTTAGGGCAAACCATTAACTAATAGTATTTTTTTTGCCTATGGGTTGATTCGTAATTGTCAAATGATGAGTTCTGTTCACCTTCTTTTGAGTGTGGGGTGATGGCTTCTGTCAAAGATGTGATAGTTGATTAGATGGATATTTGGTCTGATTCCTTATGACAGCTCAAATAATTCCATAAAATCAGTATAAAGGGGAAGAAAATCAAGCTCATATAACTTTCTGAAGATGGAAGCTACTGTCTAATGTGGTGGATTTTTTTGGGGGAGGCTAATTCTTGAAAGCATTTCTGCTAGACCTAAATAATCCTGAAGTGATGATTTCTGCAGATTGTGCCAAAATGCAGTTCATTGTAGAAATAGTTGTGCTTATTTCACTGCTGAGAAAGGTCTACAAGCATGGCCTTTTGCCTGTACTAATACACTCTGCTATGCTACAAACCTTGTTCACCCAGGCAAAATGCGCCAGTAGGTATGGTGATTTTCATTCTGATATCTTATAAGGAAAGGCTGAGGGAGCTGGGTCTCTTTAGCTTTGAGAAGAGGAGACTAAGGGATGACCTCATTTATGCTTGTAAATATGTGAAGGGTGAGTGTCAGGAGGATGGGGTCAGGCTCTTCTCAGTGAAGCCCAGTGACAGGACAAGGGGCAATGGCTGTAAGCTGAAGCATAGGAGATTCCGTGTGAATACACGTAGAAATTTTTTTCCCAGTTCAGGTGCCAGAGCACTGGCACAGACTGTCCAGAGAGGTTGTGGAGTCTCCTTCTATGGAGATATTCAAAACCCATCTGGACACACTTCTGTGTGTGACATGATCTAGGGAACCCTGCTGTGGCAGGGGGATTGGACGAGATGATCTTTGGAGGTCCCTTCTAACATTCTGTGATTCTGTGATCTGAGCCAGTTTATGTTTGACAGGTAAATATGTCCATGATACCATATTCTGCTGTATGTACTTCTCCTTGTGGAACAACCATCCAGTAGTGTTTCAGCCACTTTGACTGGTTATAGACATTTTCAGATTTTTTTTTGTCCACTAGATTGACAAAAAAAATATAAAAACAGATGGAGCTAGCTTTCAACATCTACATGTTTACCAGATCTGTATAATGAAGTCATCAGTTCATTAAAAAAAAAAGCAGGAGCAATCCTTTTTATTCTGAAGGGTGCTTGAGAGAAAGAAGAGTCCTTGCCTGCTTTCTTGACTTCCTTTAGGCTTTCAGGGAGAGTATGTATCAACAGCCCTGGGTTATATTTAACAAATGCAACAATAAACTTTTCTTCTGTGCTATCTCTACAGCTTAACAAGTATATCAGGGCACAGAGAACATTCTGGGTTTTATCAGTGTTCTGTTGCTTTTTTGTGTCTATTTTTGCACTGTTTTGGACAGTTGTGATTGCTGGAAGGACAAAATACTGACCACAAGATGAAGGGAAGCTTAGAGAGAGAAAGAGGGACAATGTTTCTGGGAGGAGAAACTATATATGAATAAAAAAGGAAAATTCCAAAATTCATTATTCTCAGAACAATATATCTCCTATTTTCTGTAATGACTAATATTGTGTGGATCCAGCAAGACCAAGTTCTGCACTCCTCTTGTGTTAGCTTTTCATAGGAGCTGATTGCCTACTTTAGACCACTTCTAAAAATCCCAGTGTAATTCAGTTAGTAAAAGCCTGCTATGGAAAAAAATCCTGGAAAAAAATCATTTTTGTGATAGACTGCTTGTCAAGTAGCAAAAGGAGGGGATATAGAGAATATAGAAATACGAGGTCAAATGGTCTCGACCACCCTGGATTTACAGCAGTAGCATTTACAGCAGCACTTAGCTCCTAATCTCTTATGCCAGACACATAGTAAGACCTTGAGCAAGTGATAAATTTCTTGTGTTCATTTCTACAGATAGCTGTACAATGGCTCTTACAACCCTATGCTTCTTGGGGCCATGGTGGCACCTGGGGCATCTTTTAACCTCATCTAAGCCATACAAGTCTTCAAGGCTGTCAGAAAGGGTCTGCTGAATCAGCTCTTTGTTGGTCGGATGACCAGTAGCAGTCCTTACTGGGTGACTAGTGAAATCAGAAACACTTTAGCTGAATTATCTTGTACTGGATGAAGAGCCAAAGTCTGAGAATAGTATATGGTACACAAGTGATGCAAGAAATGGTATGCATTGGGCTTTCCATCTTTTTATTTAATGTCTGCTATTTTTTGTTATCCTAGCACTTTGCTTAGTTGTTTGTTATATCTTTAGCTTGGTAGTGTACATACAAAGCATAAATGATGATGAGTCCTGTAAGCAAGAAGATGCCAGTATTTGCTTCTCCTGGCTCAAGATGTAGCTTTTTTAGAATTATTCTCTCGTACCCAAAATACAGCCACTTTCAAAGAGAAATGCATGTACTGATATGTATGGAATCTACTAGTAGTTCCCTACACACGAGTGTTTTGGAGAGGAAAGGACGGTGCTTTAGCAAGGAACCAACATGATTTTTTTAAACTTATCATGGGATTACTTAGCGCACTCATTTGTTAATATGTTTATTTTTAGTATTACCTGACATCAGAGTCCTAGTAATAAAAACAAATCCTCCTACTGACTTGCCCATATTCTTCCACATAGTGCCTGGATTTTTCTGGGAAGAGTTGACCAGCAATTACAATGATATGGGAGGCTGCTTAGCTCATGCAATTGAAAGTGGCATATTTAAAAGTCAAGCACTGAGTGAACAACTGGTTTCCACAGTCCCATAATTAAGTCCTTTATAGTTCAGCACTTAGGAGGACATACTATGTTCACAGGTTGCTATCACAGCCTGCCTTATACAGCAACCAGATGAGACTCTACTTTTCGCACAAATGAATACGTCAAATGTACTAGTTCCACAGATTCGTCTGTGTGTTCTGGTGCAGAGATGGTGCAAATGTCAGGTAAGACCCAGTGGGGAGCTCAAGTTTACAATTCATGCATAGACTGAATTGCATGCCTATTTAACATATAGGAATATACCTACATATTATGTCAGTCATGCAAGGTGAGATCCATATGTAAATGTCAAAAATCTGGTATTTGTAAATAGGAATTTTTTGACATGTAACAGGATGCTGCTCCAGAATGCACTGAGATAATAAAGTCTTATGGTGACAAGATTTAGATTTATCCTAAACAAATGAACTGTATTTAATCTTGCAAACATTAATATAACTGGAAAAGGAAAACTAAAAAGCCTTTGTCTCAATGTGGTTAGTAGCCCATTTCTTCAGCTTAAGATAACACATCTCTTGACTTTTTAGGAAAATGTACAATTATGGTAAATGCCAGATTCTGTATTTTTCATTATGCTTGGTTAAAAAATCTGATATTAAAGTTGGCTGATTCACATTGCACAAAGATGAGGCTTTATGCTGTGGACTAAAAACATGAAGTAGAGTTTCATGTGGCAGACAGGAATGAGTAATCCTGGACAAGCACAGGCTTACCAGTAATACAACCTTCAGGCTATGCAGTTTTGTGTTCTTGCTTTATTAGACATTCTCTAAAAGAAAAAATCCTTTTCAATGATTAAATGCCCCAGTTAGACAACAACTGCATAGACTGGATAAGGAGTCTGGAGAGTATACCTGCTTCCAATATATCTCTCCATAATCCAAGTTTTTAGACTTACCTGCACTCTGTGCCTGCATAGCACTCAAATGTGCAAATACGTCAACTGCCTGCAACAAAACCAGCCTAAAATGTTACCATTTGGTTTGTTTGTGGTCTTGTTTTACAAGATTACAAGAATTTTAGCAGTGTTCTAATTTTAGAAAGATCAAGAGAGGTATTCTGAATCTGGAAGAAAGGTCATAGTAGAGGATAATGGGGTAAAGGTTGCTTTTGTGGTAGGTGAACAAAGAAATCTGAGCTGAAAAAGGACTAAATGGGCAAAAATGAGGATGGAAGTAATAAAGAAGTAATGGACGCAGATAGATCATGGGCTTATAAGGGTACTGAGCACAAAGACATGGAGAAGATGAATGACAGTGGAGGAGACTAAATGCATCCAGTGAGCCATTGGAAAAGAAACAAAGCAGACTGATGACAAGGTTGAGCAAGTGCTGAGTTTATGAGCTGATCCATGACTGAACCTCAGCCTGAGAGAAGGTACTAAGGAGTCAAAGGGGATGTCATTCCAGCTGCACCAGTTACCCAGTATGAAAAAAAGAGGCTTGAGTAGAGGAAGAGCTCAGTCAGCATTTTCTCTTTATTTTCCTCAGTCTGTCTAAGCTTTAAAATATTATATGTATCCTACCTATATTATTTCATTTTTTTTTTTAGGGTCTAAACTTTGGCCATGTCCATGATGTAATAGATGGAGTTGAGGAATTGTTTGATTCATAACTCTTTTCCTTTCTTGGAGTATTCACATATATGAATTCAGATTTCTGTATCTAGATGTGTATTTAAGGAGACTGAAGCCAATAGGATAAGTTGGTAAACTGCCTGCAGTTTTCTCTGCTTATACTAAATATAAACATGCTGAATGCTAAAGTTGTCGTTATCACACAATCAAGGCCGAGGCACCATTGTGGAGCTGTAAACTTAGGAGCTAATCTTTTGATGGCCTTAAATAAATTATATGAAGAAATCTCACTCTGGAAGAAAGTACCTTATTTATGTGGATGGATAGGATTCATGGATTGTAGGCAGCATTTTTCCCATAAGATGAATATAGAGGGAAGGTTGATTTTGCTTCTGATTTTACAGAAAATATCCTTGACATGGAGGAAATCATGTTAACAATGTTTGTCCACTTGTGTCATCTGGCTACAGAAAAAGACAAACTGACTTGAAAGGTCTCTCTCCTGGGGCTCTACTTCAAGGACTCTTTGGAGATGTCTGTAAAGGTGAATTGACATCTTTTACAGAATTTCCATAGTCCTTACTACTCTCCTCTACTGCTTTTCTCTCTTTTTTCTTTTTCCATATTCCTAGGTTGTAGAGGGAAGATATAATTTGAACACTTTAATTTCCAGTGGGCAATTATCATACCAGTCTAATTGGCCCTATGGTTTTCTCCCAGACAGAGACAGAAAGGAGCACTTTACTTACTATTTCTTTATGAGTTCCATAGTTCATACCCTAAAAATGGGCCTGAGGGAAACATCTCAGTCTTGCTAAACCTCGCCCCTTCTAAGACTGCTTCTGTCCCCCACTTTCCTGTGCCACAGTTGTGGCTGATCTCCATGAAGTCTCATCATGCATTCATATGAGCTCTAACTGCTTTTGATTTTATAAGCAGGAAAAAGAGATTCAACGAAGCAAGTTACTAAAAGCAAATTTTAAAGATACACAACAGTTTATCCTACAATGAAGGCCAGTGCTTGACAAATAAAATTACACTAGCAATAAAAGAGAAGTGTCCCAGTCTACAAAGCTAATGATATCTTAGGTAATTAAGATACAAAACTAATGTAAGCACTGCAGTTTCTAATGTATAGTAGAGCTGTTGGAGTGCTTTTGTCTGTTCTATTTTCTTTCTGAGTGAACAGATAATAGTTTCATGGTTTAAGTTGAGAGTAAACTGTATTACAACATTAAGTCCTTAATTATTTGACCGTTTGGAATACAATTACATATCTAAAATGTGGTTGGTAGCTTAGTTAGCATTCTCGAGTTTTAAATGAAAAACTGAATGATATTTTAAATCTAATTTACTTAAAAGAAAACAAATCTTGCTGTGAGCACTTAGCAAAGTTAATCTCTACTTGTGCTTTTTATAAATTGGTAAAACCAGCTGGTTTCAATCTCTCCTTTAACTTGGTTTTCTTTCAGTGGTAGTGAACAGACATCTTGATGAAGTGGTGTGAACTTCACCTGCAGTAATTTTTATTCAAAAGTGTGTTTGCTATCATGTAATTTTTTTTTTAAAGTCTGTACAAACCTACCTAAAGCTTTGACACAGCAGAAGATATGGCAGTAATCTTGTATTTAGATTGTAATTTCTGCGAATAGTGGTGAAGATTTTCAGCAGGAGATTTGAATGATCAGTAGTCACAGTCGCTTTCGATTAATTAACTTTCATATCTAAAAAGTAAGGCATCTTTTTCATCCAGTTTCTATTTATTCTCCATTGTCCATCTGGAGTCATAAAAGTGTGAGAAACAAAATGTTCTGAAATGTGTTCATGGGCATGTATTTGTAATTTTCTATATTTTTGGCATAGTAGCCCATTTTGATGTTACCTGATTATGGGAGAGGTATCCATCAGCATTTATCTGTAATTTGATTTTATGCTGATCCCATTTCCTTCAGGGTTATATTTCAAACTGTGTATGCAGCAAAGCTGTCTGGCAGCAAAATCCATGGAGCCAAGTAGGGATTTGCTACCAGATAATTTGATCCTTTACTTTCTGCACTTTTTTGAACTCTTCTTATCCTGTTTCGCTATCCTTCACACCCCACAAACCAATGTGAAATTCATCAGTCACTGCATGAATGTTAGTGAAAAATAATGGTTGAGGGATATACCAGAGCTACGTAAGTACATACTGTATTTAAAGGGCTTTGCACTAAATAATTCCTAAAAGTTGATTTTTTTACATGTTCAGTGCTGACCAGTTTCCTATGTCATGGTTGAATTTATTGAATAGAGATGCAAGACAATATCATAATAATGTATTTCATTTAGACCAAATTGACCATATCCACAATATAACTCCAACCAAGATAATAGAAATATACCAACAAAAAAGAGCTTGACCCTGATACATACAAAATTCAACATTTAAGTACCTTCTGAATTTGAGTGAAGAGACCTTAGTCAATTTAGTCCCATGCCAAAGCTATATAGGATGAAAGGAAAAAAAAATAATTTGAAGTTGAAATTAGAATGCACAACCAAAATAAATTAATTTAAAAAAAATGAAAATATCTTTTTTCAGGCTGAAGACATTGGTTAGAATTGCCTTTTTACACACACAGAAATGTAAGTCAGAATAGAATTGTCCTGTCATTGAATTTTGAGTGGACAAATGTGATAGTGTCTATTTTTCCAAATTTGTCAGATTAAACCATATTCTCAGAATATATTCCCAGTATAAATGGCTGTGACAGCCACAAACAGGCACTCTGATGTGGTACTCGCAGTTGTAGTCAACAACTACTGCAATCTGTTCTCCAGAACCACCGCTTTATTTTCAATTATTTCACGGCTTGAGACACCATCCGGCAAGTTCCTTTCCTTCTCTGCAGGAGCTGCCGCAGCCTGTGTTGCCAGAGCTGTGAAGTGTAGTGAGGCTCAGAATCACCGCGAAATTGAGAGAGAGGTGGGTAAAGAGGGGAAAAATAAGAAGATAGTCAGGAAGACAGAAGGGAAAATGGAGCAAAATCTCATGTATATTGGATAGAATTTTGTTGGTGCCCTGGTACAAATAGGATTTTTTTTGTGCTCTGTGTTTGTCTAGATGTCCCAGTGATCAGAGCTCACTAGCTGAGGGCAGAGTTTCCAGATCACAACTGGCTTTCCCAAAGAAATACCCCAGGAATCTCTAAGTCTTTCTTTTTAAATTTAAACCAACCGAACAAACACAAAACCCCAAAAAACCCTAAAACCAACCAAACAAAAAAGCAAACCCTCCTCCCACCAAAAAAAACCCCAAAAACAGAGGGTAAAGGAGAGAGACTGGCTGGAATTCTGAAATTTATTTTATTCATCCTTAAGCCTCATTTCTCTTAGCATTCTTTACGTGCACAAATTTCTGATGTTGCTTATTCTGGTTTGTTGGTGAAGAGCCTAACAGTCCTTGGATTTCATCATCTGTCCTTTATGCCTGCATTCACCTGGAGGTTTGTTGCTTTCCTGTGCCCTTTCTATCAGAATTCCATCTTACCCACTAGTGTAACACTTTATGAACTTGCTACAGGTGAGATTGCAATTGAGATAGATCTATAGGCCCCAGTTACAGCAATAAGATAGACACAGTGGATACTGAGAAGCTTTCCCATACAGGTTGGTGACTGTCCATCACTTTCACATAAGTCACTCTCACACGATACTACTTTGGGGATTTTTCTGGCCAGATATTACCTGTTATGTCTATTTGAAAAAGACACAGAATGATCCCCAATGGATCACCAGTGACTGGTTTTAGTGCTTGACCTGAGAAATGCTGAGAAAAGCTTTGTTCATTTAAGAACTGCTGGTGGAAGATTTGCTGTTGTCTTAAATGAGCAGAGGAGTAGGATGTGTAGTTATGATGCTGTGTACCTCAGAAATAGCTTTACTGCCTGAAAATACTCTATTCAGGGAAGCTGAGTGAGGATGCTTCTCATGTACTCAGTTACCCCTACACTGCTATGAAACTCTTTTTTAGAGATACCCCCACAAGAGTGGTTCTGACAGAGGATGTAGACACCCCTTGCATCACCCACTTCTAAGTTCATTTGAACTTGACATTGCCTTTCATCAGTTTATATGAGCAAGCACAGTAATTCTGCAGATGTAAGAGGTCAAATAAGAAATTTATCATTCAAACTGTCTTTATACTTGGAAGAGTCTTTTTTTGACTTTGTGTGTGAAAAGACTGAAAAAAATTTTCCCCAATATGATAAATATATATATATATATTTGACCTATGTTTTTACGTTTCTGTGCCTTCTGGTGAATTTATTCTTTTGCTATGGGTTAAGTTGACATAACTACTACAGACAGGGGTAAATAATGCCATTATTTGTAGGTCTCCCAGAGCAGACCACTTCTGCAGCTGTGGTCTTATTTTTGCTTTTGCATTTCCATTTGTATCCCTTGACATTTGCCTGCAGCTCTACTCTTTTCTCTTATAACCTTTACCTGTAGAGTGTAAAGGAAGGTGAAAAGACTTGTTTGAAATGTATTTACTGCATGTTCATTGCTTTAATTGTGATGAACAATTAAAGCTTTAGGTTGCGTGGCTTACAGTTTCTGGAAGCATAGCAGAGCTTTTCCTTTGTAGCATCATTTTCAAGGAAGGAAAGGATCACAGATCCCCACTGCCTGTCCATGTCTGGGTCTTTGTGTTCCCTCCAAAAACATCTGAACTGGGTGTATTCTAGCTGAATGTGAAAGAAGTGGAGTAGTCAAATTAATTAAATAATTAGATTTCCACAGATTTATAAATGTCCCAATTGGACATCAAGGTCAATCAGACACAAGACACTTCTATAAGAAATCATGTTTTATTAGTTCCAGTGATGTCAGAACTTACTGTTGACTCTCATGAATCTTTCAATTACATTAGTGCTAGAGGATATGTAAACATACAGTTACTTAGATAGCTGTATAATCTATGACTTTTGAACAGTTTCGATTTTCAAATATCTTTAAAAGCAATGCTGACAATATTTGGCCACCCAGTAAAATGTAAATACCTAACAGGGTTTCATGTTTGGAAACCTTGGGTGGTAAGTGGCTAATCATTTTCAAGGTCTGTGTGTCTTCATGTGTCTTTGCAAGCGCACATATAATTTGGAAGTAGCATGAGAGAGCTTTGTTGTGCTTTAGTAACTATGAGCATCAAAGATGCCTTTTTGGTGTCAGTGATGTGCTCATGTTGAGGACACAGTGAAGCTCTGAGTACAAAATTCCTCTCTGATTCCCTGCAATTAAGAACATGGACAAATAAATAAAGAGGTACAGCTTCAGATTTCTCAGTCAGCCTTCTGAACACATCTTTATTTTCTGAAGTGCATTAAAAATACTTCACAAATAAGGTGCAATAATCAACTAAGCCTATAAATCTGAGGTAGTTGCCTAGGCTTCCCTAATGTTTGGCAGAAAGAGATAGGTGTTGTCAGAGGCTAATGCATCTATCCTAAGATAAGTATTAAAAGTGGAATATACTGCTCTGTGGATATTGTCTCTTTTTGTAAGGCTGTCTAGGTGATAAGCTTAGATTTGACATCTAGCATTTCTGTCACTAAAATCAGACAAAATGAATCCCTCGTCTATTTTGCAAATATCAGTTTCTGTTGGATTCCATGTGAAGTGTTCCTCAGTGTAAACAATGCAAGATCTATCCATTAATATTCCTTTAAATTATCAGTTCTTTTTCATATGAAATTCATCAGTATAGTTTTGTCTTTATATATGTAAAACTTTAAAAATGAGGGCCAGTATTCAAAAATGAGAACTTTAGTACAGGTTCTGAATACTTATCTTTTCAGACCCTAAAGCAACTTCAAATATTCCTGAATCTGATTTGGAGCTCTGAGAGTTATCTTGATCTTGTAGGTATTTTCCCTACTGATTTCCCATTGTTTGCAGAAGAAGTTTCATTAATTGAGAAATATGTGCCTTGACCAGTCTAATATCATATTCATCATATCTCAGAGTCTCTGAAGTATTTATATTTGTTGTTGATAGACAAACAGTGCCAGTTCTGTGTGAAAGCTGAGCTGAACAGTTTTGCAGTGTACTACTTAAGGAATGCTAAAGATTAAAATTTATCTATGTAATCTGTAAATTTATTCTGAAATTCTGCTAGGAAGAATTCAGTCCTGTATGTAATTAATCAGTTATATTGTTTGTGAGGAGTTTGTGTTCTTCCCCTAATCCACAACAAAGCAGTGTGCCCTCTATTGGGAAGTGTTGCAGTTCATTATCTCCACTCATAAAGTAGTCACGCTTAAGAACATAGAAGACATGCATTTATTTATTTATTTATTACAAAAGGTATTCACTTTCCTTTTAAACTCTCTGAGTACAACAGATCCCTGTAGTGATAAGCCTGCCAAGCAGCATATATGCTGTTTCTAAATAAAGGTTTTCTTCCAGGCTCTCCTTTTTTCTCACCTTACACACACAGGAACACAAGAGACTCACTCTTGGCAGTTTCTGCCAGTTTATCTCTAAAAACAGACAATACTCTGTCGTCTTCATTGTAGGCTCTTGATGTCCTATTACACCAATAACAATTCAAGCAAAGAGAGCTTCCAAGCTTGGCAAAGGCTACAATTTGCTCTTCTTCCTGTTGGTTCTCCAGAACTCTGTTAGAAGCATGAAAAAGAGAGGATGCAGCTCATCTAGAAATGTGAGCAGAATTCATAGCCACCACCATGCCATGGGGCAGCAGATCAGGTAACACTGCACTGGCCACACTTTAATGGACAGAGCTATAACACTCTTAGGTGTCTCCTTTTCTACTCTGTACCATTAATCTTTTGCTCATTATCAGGGGATTTCCAAGGGCAGACATGACCAATTTCCTTCCAAGACTGATATTTGTGGATGACAGGATGAGAAAAGCCACCTGCAGATTCTGAAAGATGAGGTTTCTGCGAAACAAAGTGTTTTTTCTTTGATCTTAGAGGTCACTACAGTATCTTGTAAATCATCAAAAATAGAAGTGGGTCCCATGTGTCTCTGGAAATCTATTTTTCTGGAAACAAATGTAAGAGAAAAACTTGGTTTTCTTTTTCTTTTCTTTTTCTTTTTAGCTATAATATATTAGAGCAGAAATCAAAGCATTCTATTCTTGAAGTGTGCATCTATTATGAAGCTATTCTTATAACTCCTGCTAATTTATATTGGCTGAATCTAGTAAGGAAAACAATCTTCATTTTAGGGAGGTTTTTTAGCTTTTCTAGAAACTATTCCAAGACCTACAGAAATGTTGCAGATGTGAGAAAAGGAGCTGGAACCTATTCCCTTTTTGGGCAATAACTAGACCATAAGCCAGTGAAGCCTTGGTCATTCCAACAAGGGATTGCACATACATGGGAAAAAGCATGAATGCAGTCACTGCCCACTGGCATCAGTGGAAATCATGAGCATATTGGCTCTGAAAACCACAGACAATCGCAGCAGAGGTTGGTGCCCAAAGTAATGCACTGGGCAGAGGGAGATGTGCTGTGGTGCACTGCTCCCTGCAGAGTTGTCTCTCTCCTGCTGATACAGACCATTACTACTTGCCAACCTCCAATTACATTCTCCTGATAGTGTACATCACATTTTAGAAGGCAGTTAAAGAGGACTGTCAATGCTATCTAGAAATATAGCATGCAGGTGGTTTAAGACCAGTTAAACACCAGTGCACATTCAGTCTACCAACTCTGTATTCTGAAATGTCATTTTATTCTTTTGTGTGCTGCAGTATTGTTGAGAAATCAGCTGCAAATAAACATTACTTTGGAAAAGATGGAGAAGGAGGACATTATCACATTCATTTAAATAAAAAGTAGTGAGCACAGCTGACAAGGTTATTTGTTTTTTTCTTCACTGTTTGATGTGGTATAATAAATCATCCTTGATGTTTCCCCCATTTTGTTATCAGTATCTGTGAACAAGCTAGAAGTAAGTTGATTCTTTATGAGCTGTGACATTCATCTGAAAAACAAGACTAAAAATTCAATCTCTAGAGGAAAAAATTGAAATCATTAGGGAAATATGGAACAAAATGTCTAATCAAATGATTATATTGGATGAAGGAAAACCATGATTTGGCAATGAGACATTTTGCTTTGTAGTTGTAAATGACTTGGTAATTATAATGAGTTATAAATTTTGCAGCTATTACTTTTTTAGAAATACATAACTGTCCAAGAGAGTGGATTTCAAAACAATGTTGTCAGCATCAGAAAAAATTGTACTAAACTCCAAATTACTAAGTAGAATTAAAGTATACATACACACAAAATGTAACTGTAACTCTGCAAGTAAGCTTAATGTGCATTGAAAGCATACTCTGTACCAGTGAAAGAAAGGACATGTGACCTGGGAGGAATACAGAAACACTGTCCAAACGTGAACAAATAGGGTTAGAAATGTCAAAGCCCATCTGAAGTTGAATCTGGTGAAGGACATGAAAGGCTACAAGAAAGCTTCTACAGCTTCATCAGTAGCAAAAAACCCCAAACAAACAAACAAACAAAAACAAAAAACCCAAACAAACAAAACCCCCACAAAACAGTGCAGAGTACCTGGTGATGAAGAAACTGGAAAAGCATTAAGCACTCAATGCCTTCTTTGCCTTGGTCTTTATTAGTAAGACTGGCTTTCAGAAATTCCAGGTTCCTGAAACCAGTAGGAATATGTGGTGAAAGGAAGTATTATTCATGGTGAAGGAGGATCAGAGGAACACTTAGATAGGACAAGATAAGGCGTAGAGAAGTCCATGGGACCTGATGGGATCCACCCAGAAGTACTGAGGGAGCTGACCAGTCACTGCAAGGACATTTCTGGTTATATTTGAAAGGTACTTGTTGTCAGGAAAGGTTCTTGAGGACTGGAAGAAAGCAAATGTCACTCTTATTTCTAAGAAGGGTAAGGAGGAGGATCCAGGGAGCTGCAGGCTGGTTAGCCTCACCTCGGTCCTTGGGAAGGTGATGGAGCGAATAATCTTGAGAACCATTAGTAAATGTATTAAGGACAAGAAGGTGATTGTGAATCATCAGCATGGTTTTATGAAGCAGAAATCATGCTTAATCATTCCTTTCTACAATGAAATAAGTAGCTTGGTGGATGGGAAGAGAGCAGGAGATGATGTTTATCTTGACTTTAGCAAGGCTTTTAACACTGTCTCCCAAAAAATCCTCATGGACTAAGTGATGAAGTATGGGCTAGATAAATGGACTGCGAAATGGATTGAAAATTGGTTGAACTGCTAGCTCAAAGGGTCGTGATAAGCTGCTCAAAGTCCAGCCTTTGAATTAAATCTGTAATGTGCAGGATGGTAATGAAGGTACAAAAGCATCTTGCTTAGTGAAGTTTGCAACCAACTTGTATACACATGGTGGTGCAATACAGAATCGCCTTATTATTTGGGTAGGTAAAGCAATTACATTTAAATTTAGGGTAGCCATATATTAAGGAGTGCCTACACCTTTGTGCTGTCATGGGGACTATGTGATTCATGAGCAAGTTTGGGAAACTGGAACTGGATCTCTCTCAGTGTGAGACTGTAGGTATAAAGCAAAGAACAGATTTCAGGAACAAGCCTGCACAACTATACAGCTGCAGATGATAAGACTTTTTCCTGCTGCAGATATATCCTCAATTACCTTTATTTATAAAGTGATTACCTTTCACTTTATAAATCACTTGACACCATACAATAATGCTGAAAGGAATAGCAGTTTAGGCAGTCATATTCTCACATGGAAACAGGACTGCTTTGAAATGTTCCCATCAGATTGACTTAATGCATATTTTTTGAGAATTTTACTGAGATGAGAAGTGTTCTCTTTGAAGTGGAGTAACAACATCTATATTGTGTTACGAACGAGGTTAGAAATATTTCATTATTGATTGTGTAATTAATTAGAATGGTAGCTAGAAGGAAAACCTTTATTAATATTCAAGTGAAGTTAGTTTGTTTTCCTTTTGTTGGATAAAGTGCTAAGTATATTGAGGGAAATTGCTTTGTAATATATCAGCTGACTTAGAAGGGTTAACTGATGTACTTCTTAGAAACAGCGGATTCTGTGAACAAATAAATCATTGATGGAGGAGAAGTTAGGTACTACTTTTGCCTACAATTTTTCAAATATAATTTAGAAGTTTCAGGTTTTGGGGTCATTATTGGATCATCATTAATTAAAATAGATGCTGTGGGTTTTCTTTCTGTATCCATCAATACGCTCAACAATGTACGACTATAAGTAGTGGTAGTCTAAAGGAACTTTGCCTTAAACACAGTTGATCTCAAAATCTGTAAAACCACTTTACATGGGGGAACTGCCTCTGGAACCAGCATTATACTGCTTCCCAACCAGTGTGTTTTAGCCCTGAAATGAGAATGAGGGGGGTTTTTTGCCTCTGCTTCTACTCTTCTGCCAGCACAGTGGCGAGAAAATAGGATCATAGGATTGTCAGAGTTGGAAGGGACCTCAAAGATCATCCAGTTCCAACCCCCCTGCCTGGCTGGGACACCATCCACTAGATCGGGTTACCCAGGGCCCCATCAAGCCTTGTCTTAAAAGCTTCCAGGGATGAGGCTTCCACAACCTCTCTGGGCAACCAGTTCCACTGCCTAACCACCCTCACAGTGAAGAAAAATGTATCTGCCTTTGCCCTGTGTGAGGCTCGAACTCATGACCTTCAGATTGTGAGACTGACGCGCTACCTACTGCGCTAAAAAAGAATATCTTCAAACTGATATGACCATCTAAAGTGCAATTTTGATACTCTCAACTGGTGACTGGAATGCAGTGATTTTTTAAATTTATTTTCCTTAATTTTAGCATTACATCATTTCCTAATGATTGTAATGGATATTGAAGGTTCCTGACTTCAAATGGTATCTATCTCATGTACTTAAGTACTTAAATAGGTAATTGACTGTTTACTTTTTGTTGCAGGGAGTGACTAACAGAGCATGTCAAAGTTTGGCTTCCTATGTCATTTTTCTTCCCAGTTTTGAAGGTGATTTTGAAAATCCTATTTCCAGTGTAGACGGGATTTGCTTTTCCCTCTTCATGGGCACTGCAACTCCTCTAATGATATATTTGGAAATGCGACACCTCCCATACGATTATCAGTTGGTCATTCTTACCAGTACGTGTATTTGTTAACGTTTTCTGCATCACACATCCAGCTCTCAGTTTACAGAAGGAAACAGTGATTTCTCCTTCTGCTGTAGTCCCTGTCTTGGAATGAAAATAAAAAGGAGCGTTCCTGTCCTTTCTGACCTTTTCTCAAAAAGAAAAACCTTTTGGTTGGCATGTTCTCTTTTGCTGAAGTAATTTTCTGCGAATAAGCAAACTTTTTTCAAGTAGCTGTTTTCTTCCTTCCAATATAAATGTTTTATTTTACTTTTCTGGAAACTGATGTGTTTACATCAAATGTTGCAAGGTAGTTTGTCAGCACTTGAAATAGGAACTACTGTACAACAAATTGTCCATATTGCAGTAATGCAGTTACAGTACAGTTAATGTGACTTTCCAGGCTCTCCTGCCTTTGTTAGTGTATAAGAATATTTTCCATTCATAATTCACTCCATGACAACTCATAAAATGAACAGTTTGTGCTCAGTTTGTGCTAGTAGTCATTTTGTTTCTCTGTCATCCAAGACCATCTGCACATTCCTTTTATTATAAAGATATTCCATTTCAAACCAACTCGCAGTTTACTGAATATAGTAACCCAAATACTGTGCTTGGAGACCTCTTTATATAAACACTTTAATTTCTTCTTTTAAAATTTCTGTGGACTAGGTACTTTTCCTAACAGTATGAGTATTTCTTGAGCGTGTATAGGCTTACCTAAATTTGTCTGTAATTCAGGAAGCCCACAATGATTTGCAATTCTCCATCTTAAGTTAAATGCAGTTCAGAGCCCAGATAGTGTGTTTCAATTTGTAGGATGTTATTTATTCTAAATAATCTTTCCCCCAAATCCAGCACAAGTCAGAAAAACTGAACTTGGAGGTGACTTTCTAAAAGACTAACACTTGGCAAGTTGTTATTATGACAAAACCAATTTTCAAAATTGTCTGCCTTTTTTCTTAGAAAAACTCTCCTCCTCATTCTGCTACATGTTCTTTCATCTGACAGCAGAAAGCAACAATAGTGACAATGCATCTTTTGCTCTGTTCCCCTCAACACATTTTTCTGTAGTTTTATCTCTCAGGAAAAAAAATCATAGGATGAAGCATTTTTAGAATGTAGGAATTGTCTGCTACTTAAATGCTATACATTTTTCTGATTTATTTTTAATTTTGACCAGAACTTTCTTGCCCAACCTTTGTCTAAATGATGTCTGATGGGTTTTTTTCTTTTTTTTTTTTTCTACCTATAATTTAAAAGATAATTGCATTGATTTAGGGATTAGGCCAGGAATGGACAAGTAAAATCACATAAAAAGAAGCTAAGCATTTCAGTCATAAATACAAAGGGAAAAAAAAGCCAAGTAGCATTTCTATATTGCACTGCTCAATAACATACTGGTCAGATGACAACTTAACTAATATGCATTTCACTCTTCCATGTTCAGGGACTGAGCACATCCTTTCATAAAGCAACTTGGCAAACTCCTTCACCAGCTAGCCTCTGCTGATCATTAAGAAACCCCTGCAAGAAACCTGCAGTCAGGAAACGTTAGCCCTGTACACATTCTTCAAAAAGTAAAGATTTTTAAAACATCTCCCTTCTTTTTTGTACTTAGAAGTAGTGTAACCCACAGAGGCTGATGCTATTTAGATTTGAGAAAAACTCCATCTCTCTTGGTGCTTTACTAACTCCAGCATACAATGATGAGAATGATGGGAATGATTATTACACTTTCACTGTAGTAATGTGATCGCAAGTGGAGAAAAATACCTTTTTTTGCCTAATTGCAGAAGCATCTCAGCTTTCAACTTTTGCAGTTGCTGTAGGCGCCTAAATCAACTTCAAATCTTGTATAAAAATGTTTTGCTTTTATATTTTAGCACCCACAAAACCTCACAAAATGAAATGACAATTTATGGAAAGTAGTCCAGCAAATAAATTGAAGTATATACAAGTTACTTACAGATCTATAAATTTCTCTCTCTAGCCTGTTTCCCAAGCTAACTAGCAGTTGCCTGACCTGTCAAATTCAAACCAGGGGAAATGAGAAATTATAAAAATAACCTTAGCTCTGCCCTTGCTAGTCAGTGGCCTGCCATGTATGTTTTGCAGATAATATGAAAGAAGCATGGAAAAAGCAGTTCACTTACTCCACAGAAATACTATTTATTTAATTCTTTCCCCCCTTTACTCCCTATATCTTTTTAACAGTCTGCCCTGGCATGCACTGCTTTTGGAGATGGGCTGTCACAGATATTCCCAGTGGCTTTGCAGAAGTAGAATTGGAATGAGTTAGACTGAGCTGTCATGTACTCTAATTCGTTATTTTATGCTTTTCAGAAGGTATAATTTTTCTGAAGTGGTGCTCCGTAAGACATACTAGTGATACTCTTAATTGTGCATTAACAAATTTTTTTTTTGCCAGAGAATGTGGTTTCTTAATGTAGGTGAATATAGATTTATATCTGTTTTCTGCCACGCAGGGATATTATCTGTAAGATTGAAAACCTAACTAAACCACAGAATCTTCCCCCAACAGCAACAATAACAAAAGAACAAAGAAAAACCACACAAACAAAAAACAACAAACCTAAAGCCACAAAATCACTAAAATAAACCAAAGAAAGATACTAGAACTAATTGAGACTGCTGGCTGAGTCAAAGGCACCACACATACAAATATCTTACTGTGTAATGAAGGCAGGAAGGACACTTTAGAAAAGTGCTGAGAAGGCACCTACCTCTTCAGCATGACTATCTCCAGAGAACAATATGTATAACAGTGTTTTGAAATATATAAAAAGTTTCTTGTTAAATGGTAAAATAATTTGCTGAACTCTTTTGTCCTGATGATAACGCAAATGTCATAATTAAAGCTATCATTTGGCATAGAAACAAGGAGCCAATCATGGTTTACGTCTGTGGCTCACAGTGGTAAGCAATATAATTTGTAACATTATGAACAGTGGACTTTTAGATTTTGGTGCATAACCTTGATTGTCTTCCAGACAAATATCAGAAAGATGTCCTAAGGCTACAGATTATTACATTTGGGATGATGCCTGTTGGATTCTCAGCACAATTACAAAATTCTCACATTTTATCTCAATTTTGCTTTTTCTAATTATGTGTAATTTACTATACAATGATGGAAAAGAATACCTTCTTCTTTACACCTGCAATCCTGCAGATTTCATGTCTCTTATTATTCAAAGAGCTGTTGATACAGATGTTACGCTCATAAAAATTCACATGCATATAATGTTTCCTACAATGATCCCATGTACTTTATGAGCATAATTAAGCCCTGCAGCACAACTAAATGGCATTCCTGTTTCATAAATGGGTAAACTGAGGCATTGCAGTCATGACTTGCTTAAAAGTACACCAAGTTAATGACCACATTAGTGGTGGAAGCTGGGAGCTCTGACTACGGATTGTTTGATCGGAATTGTAAGAACATAACCTCCATTAACACAAACTGACTTCAACTAGAGCCATGCTTCTTTATAACTTTGTATTACAAAAGTTTCTTTAAGCAATAAGCTATAATGGTTGTTGACATTTATATTTCATCGGCTACCTTGATTCTAACTGCCTTTTTCAGAGGGTTCAGCTTTCCAAAGCTTTCCACATTATAAATTGCTTTTTACACATGCAGAGTTTCCTTTTTTTTCCCATTGAGTTTCTATCCTGCTCTATAGAACCTCGTCACTCTGACCCTGCAGTGCACTAAGCGCACTTTAAAATTCTCTTTCCTTTCCTGATGATTTGTTTCATTAGTGACATTCTTCAAATCAAATGTACCTAATCCATGGTTCAGTCTACTAACAGGAAATCGGTTCAGTGAACAGGGATTTATATAACAAAAGAAGTGCTCACTTAGGGAGTACTTTTAATACTTTGTTCATTGAAAAAAATGCTAACCTTCAGATTTTTCTGACTTTAATGCTCTGGTGTTTCAGTTTGGATTTAACTGTAAATGAAAGCCTTCGGAAGCCGTATAATCCATCGATCTCATATTTGCTGAAGCACAACTTTCATGGTACATGAACATTTTCTATTTCTTGGATTTTTTTTTTCTTCTATAATTATGTCAGCTATGTTACTTCCAGGCATGCTTAATCCTGTTGTCTGTTCTGCTGTGCAATTCTTAACCAAGTTCCATTGTCTATTTTATTTTATATTTTTTAAAAGTTTGGGATTGTAATTCCAGTGCCAGAGTTTATTTTTTGTGGGGCAATATTCCTCTTCTTTATGCTACCAGTACTTGAGCTATTGGGATGTTGAGGCTCAAATGTTCTGCTTTGAGATGTGAGTATCTAAATATGCAGTCATCTTACTTCATAAGTTTATAGGTTTTTTATAGGCACAGATTTTTAACTATTTCCTGTATTTCTGTCAGGAATAAGTTCTAATTTCTCTTCACTTTCCAGAGTGTCAATGAGATGTTATACCAGATCTGAATTATATTATCTCACGACTTCTCAAATCAGTTTAACTGGCTGCACAGTTCTGTGTTCCAAGGAAAGACCGAAGTCTACTGTCACCACTACCAGAGTTAGCTTGTCTGTCTGTCTGAATTGTTCATCCATTAATAATCCTCTGGAAAGAAAGAGCTGGACTTCAGGATCAGGGAATGAATACAAGAAGGAGCAGTTTTGCCAAGTGAACTCTGTCTGGAAATTGTGACAGAGACTAGGGAATGATTGTGCACATTTATTTATTTATTTACTTTTCTCAGAGAAGAATTCCACAGTGTTAGTGATTAAAATATATAGGTCCTACAGTAGCAAGACTTTTTTACTGAGTCATGTCATGTCCCTTTTATTCTTTCATTTTTAAATCTAGTAAAATAACCTCTGCCCTCCAAACAGAAATGACCTTGTGCAGCTGAACTGTGGTTAAATTATTATTAACACATTTTACAATAAAAGTATGCGTAATGATCAGATTTGAATGAAAATAGGGTTCTGAAGAAATGAAGTGAAAAGAACCCATCCAGCATGTGAACAAGAATTCTATAACATGATTTTATACTCTTAGTACATAGTTGAAGAGCTTTTTTCTTATTTGTCTCATGGATTTTTCCATTGCAATTCAATAGAACATAGGTGTTCTTTGAAAACTGTAGCCACAGAATCTTGAGACAGGTGCATATCTTCTATACACAGATCCATAGTTTTCAAACAGGAATCATTGTGCCACTTTCAGTCACTAGTTCTTAAAGTGGTCCAGCTCATCACTCATCTCTGACAATTCTCTTTGTTCCCTCCGGGATACTTATCTCGTTAAATGAGCTGCATAGATGACAGTTTTAACCATGCCACAAGTAGGAAAGAAGTTCCTCCCAATATGTGCTGCTTGACCTTCTGAAAGGGAGGACAGAAGTAATCCAGCCATTCATTATCTAGTTTTCAATTCAGAATAGACTTTATCTGACTGTAGCCTGGTTTGGAACAAATGAGTTCTCCACATTCCAATCATCTGTTTTTCCTGTTGTAATAAAATGCTAATAGTATTCAATAGGCTACTCAACTGACAATAAGATCATTGCATAGATAAAGCAGCTCTTCCTTATCTAAGACAATCTGTAAAATAGAATATTTTGCTATGACATGGAGAGGTAGAGTAGCAGAACATCAAAAACTCAGTGTAGCATCTGCAGCACATCCCAGTACTGATGAATAGCTATTCTTTTTTATTCACAGTTAAAAATATCTTCAATATTCTGTATGTGAAAACTATTGCCCGTACTGTCACTGGATCAGATGAAGTGTATTTATGAGGCAAAAATCTGCAACTCCCCTTATGAATCCTTTAGTGAATATGAGATCAGCAGTCAAGATCTATAATCTAACCAAGGTTTCAGCTCTCATTTAGGGGTAGCCATAGATAACTTACCCTTGTCCTACTCTTTTGTTACAATGAAAAGTCTTTCTGTATCGTATTTTAATGGAGTAGCAAGTCAGAACAATTTGCAATGCAGTATTCTGTTTGTATTTTGTCCTTGCTAGGCTATAAAGAGCTTTTAGCAGCAGTACTTAAAAGTTAGTTCTCAAAAACAGTTTTATCAAATTTCATATCAGGAAGTAAGATAGCATTCCGTACTGCAAGGGTTGAATGACTATGCACTAAATTTTGGTATGTGTAACCTTTACTCACAAGAATTTTTCTTGTCACTGGAGAATAGGTGCAGTGAGGTAAATTTTGACATGTATGTCAAAAATGGGTTGCTCTTCATGTGTGAAGTTGTTCCACAAAATAAAGAAAAATACAGTGGAAGGAAAAGCAAGCTTAGGCTCTTGCTGTTGAGTCTGACAACTAGATAAATGCCTTACACTCTGGAAAATCAGCAGCTGTAGCTACCTACCTTCTGAGGAGATTTGAGATGACAACTCCTAATTGTAAATAGTAACATTTCCACCTTAAGTATCATTAGAGTTTGAGCTTATTTCTGAGACTTGAGTATAGCAACTGCAATTACTCATCTGCATTTTCACTGTTTATAATGATCCCATTGCATAGCATGTATGACCTAGGAAATCTTAATTTTCTGTAGTTCTGGAAAGGTTTTCTTATTGATACCATTCACGTCCTATTACCAGTCATAACTTTGAGCTCAGATTAGCAGAACAAAAAATAAAAAAATAATATTATTTTTTGAAACATATATATTAAAAAGTGCATGTTATTTACAGAAGATCTTTGTGTCTTATATTGCAGATAAACTTGATCACGTGTGACTTCAGAGACCTTTTAAAATCTTGTAAAGTTTCTTCTGATGAACGTCTGGGGTTGCTTAGTTCTAGAATCCTTATAGAAAATAACACTTCTGGTGGGTTATGGATAAGTTGTGATCTCATTCATGTTCAAGTCATCAGAAATGCTAATAGAGAAAACATTTTTATTTGTGCTAGGAAAAAGCAAGAGCTCTTAGGGATGAAATATTATTTATTAGTAGCATACTGTATCAGATATGGTTTCCACATGACATTCACTCAGTGCCTGTAGGTTGAGTGGCATTATTTGATCTGCTTTTGAATTTAAAGGCATTGGATCTCAGTAATAATAATGGTACAATGAAGAGCTATTGGCCTTATAATGGGGATGGTTTGCCTTCCTCTCACTGCGTAAGGAAGTAGGACCTGTGATTCTGTGCTGTTGTCAGATGTCCCCGAGAGTTAGCTGCTTCTTCAGGCCATTGTGCTTCATAGAATCTAACTTTCACCTCAGGCTTATGAAATTTGACTGACTGGAGCTGTACAAAGTGTTGTTCATCCACATTGCCATGTTATGTAGTGACATACATTAATAATTTGTTGATGGTGTTTGAATGTGGCAGCATTTGTATGTGGGGGTGTTTGTTGTTTTTTTGGTTTGGGGGTTTGGGGTTTTTTGAGGGGTTTGTGGGGGTGGGTGGTTTACTTTTCATAGTTCCCACTTTATAATGCCTGGTTTTCCCACTGTGTGTTGAGAAGTGCTATGACAGATAGCAGATTTCTGCTAGAAGGTGCCTTGGAGCCCATATTAGCAGTTCTTTGCAGCATTTCAGTATAAGCAGTTCTCCACAATATTTCAACAGGCTGACTGTTTTCATTTGAGGGTTTTTTGGTGTGTGTCTGAATCTTCTAAAGCACATTATGTAGGTGTTTTGTTTGTTGTGAAGAAAAAGAGGCTACTTCTGATTCTTCTGGTGGGGAGGCCATTGCCAGGGATGCACTGTGAATTCCTTGTAGCAGAGTAAACTTACAAAAGCTACAGTATTAAAAGAGACATGTGAAATATATTTTCAGAACTCTCCCAGCTTTTAAAAAAGAAAGAATGCTTCCATGCTGCCAAATCCACAAAACTAGTCTCTTATGAATCTTGTGGCTGAGCTTCAGAATGAGCTCTTTATTCAGCCTTTCCTTATTTCCCCTACTCCTTTGTATCTTCACAAAACCTGTAAAAGCTTGATAGTGTGAAGATGTCAATTGCACTATAAAAATCATGTGAAATTGGCCATTGTGCTCATGCTTAGTAGAGGACATTGAAGGATACATGGACAAATGCGTATGTGTGTACATATCATAAACACATCCTCCTCTTCTCTCTTCTTGCTTCCCTTTCATAATGCCATCACAGAAACCTAATTTTCCTTAAGAAACAACTGAGTTACAGAAGTGAATCTGCACTGACTTTTGGGAACTATTCTTGATTTATCTCTGTCTGAGAGTTAATTAAACTCTGAGCCTTAATAAGATCATTTAGGTATGGACTCTGCAAGGACATAATCATGTGGCTTTCTACAGGTGAGCAGTTCAAGTGAACTGATGGGGATTATTCACCCTTTAAAGTTTTTGCAGAAACATGTTTTTAGTCATAATTTCAAACTTAAACCAGTCTTTCAAGGTCTGAAGAGAATCTGGATCATTCAAATTTGTTTAGTATATGAAAGAACATTAGTAACTACAATTGTATTTTTATGGCTGTAGTGAATTGATTTATATGATTACAATCATAATATTTTCTGAGTCAGGGTTATTATAAACTTAAGTTTTGTAACAGCACATAGCGAAAAGGATGCAGCGTGTCTGACCAAGTTTATATTAAATCAACAAAACTGTAATACTTGATACAATACTTCTGTTGCATGTCCCATGATGATATTGTCAGCATTAAATACAACGCAGCCTTACCAAAAAAAATGCAGTTAGTTTGGAGAAGAAAAAGGGGAAAGTTGCTGCAGCTGTAAATGTGACTATAAAAGAAAAAGAGAATTTGAGGACGACGAAAAGAAAGAAGGAACAGTCATAGGAGGCATACAGAAGGTGGTAATTGATGTAAAATGCAAGTAGAAAGTGATGTGCCTGTCTGCAGCGCGGGAGGTGCTGTCGCTCTCCAAGGTGCTGAACAGAGAAGGCCCGCGAACCTTCAGTACGGAAGTGAAAGGGAGGGGAGTCCTTTAAGTAGGAAACCTGAGGTGAAGGAGAGAAAAAATATTGAAGAAATGTAAATATTAGATCAAATTGTTTGTAGTAAGCAAGGGCATACAGCAATTGTGTTTGTTTGATTGATTGGAGTTGGGATTGTGTTTTGTACATCTTGTGCTCTATCACTCTGGTTCTTACAGGGAATGTGTACGTATGTGTTTTTGCATGCTCATGCACAGTATTTAGAAAAGAGTTTGATGTGTTCTGCTGACATAAGTTTCCCATTGTTGCATTCCTTGTGCATTAGATCTAATCAGTGATATGCTCCTATTCTGTTTTTCATACTGAGTTAATTCCCTCTTCCAGTGGGCAAGCACACCACAGAGTGTTTCATTTACTTGTCATGGTGAGATCAGGAAATCTATTGTTAATTATTATGGTTTCAATTCCCAACTCAGCTGCTTGTGTCAGATGTGCCATTGTGTGTGTGTTTGACTATTAATGACTGGATGGAACATTACTATGCATGCTATGAATATGAGACCTTTTTTAAGCAAACTCTTATAGAAAGAAAAAGTGAAAATAGTACCAGAAGTCTAATTCTTCAGGCTGTTTTAAAATATGTACAATATAAAAGGATGTGTTTTAAAACAGCATATGAGTGTAAAAATGGATTTAATTAATAATAATAATAGCACATTTTTACTAACTGGAAAGTGTTACCATACATAGCTAAGAAGCTGAAAAAAACAAGAAAGATGAAGGGAAATAATTAAAATAGTATCTGATCCATCAAGTATCTATCTTAACCCATATTTACATTATGGCTTTTTCTCAGTAGGAGCTACTGGGTCAAACAAAAAATCCAGAACTCCAGTTTAAAAGTCCTAGCCTGTAGAGGTCCCAATGAGTTCCCCACACTGGGAGTTTTAGAGTGGAAAAGCAATAATATGAAGAAATGCCTACCGCTTCTTGCTATATGACATGGAAGGGAAAACAATAAATAAAAAAGAAGAATGTGTAATAATTTCCAATTGTTGTGTCTCTGCAGGACAATCATATTTGAAATTTAAAATCAGCCACTTCTCGGAAAAATGTTTGTTGGCTTCAGTGGAAAAGTATACTCTTTGATAAGCAACTGCAAGAGTTACAATAGAGAATGTGCTACTGTTCTGTAACTAGCAAATTTTGAAGTTGCACTGTTTGTGTATTTAACATAGGACTTCCTCTTTTTCTTTTAAATTCATTGTAGCATCCTCATATAAATGTAATTAAAGAGAAGGTATATTAATAAAGTATATACAAATAGAATACCAAAATAGATTTTGCATTCTTTTGTAAGTTCCTGTATTTTATGATGACATTAAATATATAAATAAACAGCATATTTTAAAATAATGATGAATGGAAATATAATAAATTAGTAGACTTCATGCTTAATATTTTGATTTTTAATGCTATTATTAGCATGTTATTAATCCCAAATTTTTAATTAAAATTTTGAGAGCTGTTTTAAATGGACTTTGTATCATATAGAGGAGTTAGTGACTGCTGAGTAAACACGCAGATCAGCAGAGATTTTATAACTTGAAAGCACAGTGCAGTAATACTACCATAAAAGTGGTAGGGTCAGTGTTGCACACAGGATTAAGGGATGTTTGCGAACGTGTAATTTAGCTCTTAAATCAGAGTAAAATGATACTGGAGTAAAAACACAGTCATGTCATTATTAACGTTGAAAAAAACACAGCGTTTTTTCAAGTTTACATCTTAGTTGTCCTTTACAGGTCAGGAAATCATCTTTTTCCATGATGAAGTTTTACAAATCAAAACTTGTTATGCCTGACTATTTAACAGAGAAAGGAACAAACATTAAAAAAATTTTCTTCAAAATACAATCTATGTAAAAGGAGAATTGGCAAATTCTTTGATCAGTTTTAAAGGATGTAGTTAGTTTGTTTTGCAACATACTAACTGCTTTTGAAAAACGCATTTGGTGTCTGTACAGTTTCAGATCTTAAACTGAATAAAAGAGAACTAAGAAGTCAGAATGATAGGTTAAGTGACTCTTTTTGTTTAATTGTTTCACATAGCTTAAATAGTTGAAATCTAGGGAGGTTCTTTCCAAACTATTCTGTCTTTTGTCTCATATGAACAAACTTTTTTTTTGCCCCCTCTTGAACAGAGGATAATTTTGCATGATTTATAAAGTGGTATCTTTTCCCAGTTCTAGGGAGAGAATATGTTAATATGGACAAAGTCATAGATGCAGAAGGACATTCTAGAACTAACTTTATATAAAGTAGGTCACATGCTGCAAACTCAGACCAGGTATAGCATTAATTGTTGCAGGCAGTGCCACAAGAGTTGTATGATTATGCTGCTGTTTAATAAAGAGTATGACATCTTTGTACAATACTTATTCTCTGGGAAGAAGGGGAAAAGGTCCTGTAATGTAAGTGTGCAGAGTGAGTCTATCAAGGGCCTTTGGAAGAAGAGGTCCACCCTGTGAATATACCAGTAATTGACATTTTGTGGCTACCCCCATTGTAATGCAATTAAACTTCATTGAATTCCAACAGGGGAAGCAGTAAGTGTGCAGATCCACACTGCCGTACTATCATAGGCCATTCTACTTGCAGGCACTGGAAACCAATTAAAAACTTAACTTATCCAAAATAGCATGCTTAACGAACACTCTGTCTGGAAAGGACTATAATTATCTTCTTGTCATCATGGGCCCATATAACCATTAGCACAGTCTCAGAGAGAAACAGCTGAACTACCACAAGAAAGTAAAATTAATATCCTCCAAAAGAAACCCAGAGGTTTTTATGTTGTTTTGTTTTCCCATCACAACCCACCTGTTTCTGCCAAAGTTATTAAGACCACAATGCACAGCAGTTAGTTATCTTCTCTGAAACTTTTGTAAAACAAAACAAAACAAACAAAACCAGCAAACAAGCAAAGAAAAAACACTCACACCTTGACATTTTTGTAGAAGTTTGGCTAGAAGTTATACATGCCACCCCCAAACCCCCCTCAGTTTAATTGTATTCAACTGAATTGAACCCTCTACAAATTCTGTAAAAGGGAATGACTTTGCCATTTCATGGATGCAATACAATGCAAATGTGGAGATTAACAGCAGCACTGAAGACAACTTAGATACAGAAGTCTGTTATTTATATATATTTTTAATTGTGTTGTGTTGTTCTAAGGAATGCCTCCTATTTTCCTTTTTTGAGACTGGTAGGAATTCCCTAGAGCAATGATCACATATATGTATATATGCACATACATGTGTATATATGACGAAGTAAAGAAAAAAGTCTTTCTCTCTTCAGTCTGGGTCAGCAAAACATTTATCCTGGCTGTAGGTCTACGTGTTGAAGGTATACTAGGTATTGAATTCCTGCTTCATGAAAAGAGCTATATTTCAGTGGCTAAACAGAGTCTAAATCCTCATTTTAATAGTGCTAAGAGGTTTCCTGTAGTACAGTCTTCTGAAGCACCAAATACGGGTCTGCTGCTGTGTTGAATGCTGTCTATCCATTCAATTTCCATTTTGCTCAAGCAGTTTCTTTATTAGTGTCCAAGAGCTGATGTCATGCCTGTATCATTCCTATAAGGAAAAAACAGCACAGACATTATAGCAGGATGGATGGTGAATTTCATCCCCACTGTCAATGGAATTTTGTTTCTGCTTTTATCTTTTATTGGGTTTTCAAAGGGAAAGTTTCCAAAATCTCTTTCTGTGGCTTCCCATACTTTGACAAGAAAATGCTGGGAGCTCCAAAGAATATTTGTATTAACTTTGTGCATCATCCCTCACTTCTTTGTCTGTTCTAAAGTCAAAGATAACGACTGATTTATTCCACAGAGAGGCCTATCTCTAGCACAGGTCACAGCCCACGCATGTCAAATGGCTTATTTGTAATGTCACTGCAATAGGACCACATCTCTACCTCAGCATTCCTTCTTTCCATTTGCTCTTGGCAGTCTTTGTTCTGTTAGAACAAGGGACCGTAGCTGCATCAAAAAAAAGTACTGAATTGTTAACCTTAGTGGTTATAATTTACAGTATTCCAGAAAGTTCAAGATACTTAAAATACTGTCAGTGCCAATTTTGTGGCTAATTTCTTCATTGTATAAATTACGTGCAAAACTTGTATGCACTGGAATATTTTTACTCATCAGTAATATTGACGTAAAGGATCTGAAGTTAATAGTGTTTTATTTCCTTTAGCATTACTTTTGAAACACAGACTTACAAATTTCACATCTGAAGAGTAATGGAGAAGGAAAGCATTCATGCCTGTTTGCCACAGAAGTTAAGACAGACTTTATAAACACACTTACATGACAGATCTGTTTTTCTACTGATAGGACATAGTTTCATTTTTAAGGATATACCTTTTTGACTTGTATATAAATGAACTGTAAAAAAAATGCAACCTTCTTTTAGGAATAAATCAAACCTTAAGGCTGATATGTATTATAAATAAAATAGGGATTTTTATTGTTATTTCATGTTGATATATGCATGTTTTTACTGTTTTGAAATTAACATTGCAAATATTGAGACTGTTTCTATAACAAAGTAGACCATTAATTTATTTTTGTCATGCCTCAATAATTTTATTATGTATGTGTTGTTGTTCAAATTAAAGCTCTACTTTTTAGAAGAGTATAATTTAAAAACAGTGAATCTACTGGGAAACTTTCAAGTTCCCCTCAAATGATTACAGGTGATAAACGTAATGATTAAAAAGTACTGTACTTACTTCTTGAAGAGTATCAGTTTGTGCTGATTTTTATTATTATTTATTATTATTATCATTACACATCTTTCGCTATTGTTGCTTCAGGAGGATGAAGGGGAAAAACTATTAAGAGAGAATTAACAGTCTCAGAAAACTGCAGAATTTGACTTTCAATCCAGAAGCTTAGATGATCGAGGTGGAATTGTCTGGTTCTTCTGCCTCCCATGGCTTTTGTTCTTGGGATCATCATAAAAGGTGTTCAAGTGTTAAACGTGTAAGGCCTTAAGTGTTTTTCTGCAATATCCTTACGCTGGCATGACAGAAGTCCCAGTTCTGAATTTTTGCCAACATGTAATTAAATGAAATCTAGCACAAGCAAAACTCCAGATTTTTTTTTTTTCCTTAGGAAGACTGGTTTGAAAGAACTTTCACGTATTATAGTTACAGGAATTTCAGCAGCCCTTGTCAGTATTGGCTTCTGCAGAAAGTTTATGAACTATGTCTGAAACTTTGGCTATGATAGTGTCAAGGGTTGAGGCTGGGCCAACCACCAACCCAATGACAGATGCTTCTTGTTATCCCCTCTTCCCCCCACCATAGGAAGGGCAAGGGGATGAGAGAGACAGAGAGACTTGTGGGTTGGAAAATAGAACTAAAACTACTTTAATAATAATATAAATTAAATATACTCAAATATGTATAAAACCCAATACCAAACCGAAACCCTCCTCGATGGTAACTATGTCACCACTGATACTGCAGCAGAAGGCCTCAGCAGCAGATGGGAACCAGGCTCAGGGGCTGGATCCTGGTACTGGATACAGGAACATATGGATCAGGATTGAGGGCAGAACAGAGAGAGCTCTCTGCAGATGCTGACCACCAAAGCACAGGAGAAAAAGGAAGACCAAGAGAGAGAATAATCTAGCAAGGAGGGAACTGACCCTCAGTTTATATATCTAATATGATGTATATGGGATGGAATACTTTAGCTGATCAGTTTAGGGTCACCTGTCCTGTCCGCTCCTCCCTGAAGGTGCATCCTTTACCCTGCACCCCCCAATGTGAGACACAAGATTTAGCAGTGACTTTGCTTTTCATATCAATCCCTGGTAGTAAATCTAAACATTAGGCCTTATCACTTCTACAAGCAGACAGTGTCTGCAAAAACATGTTAGTCTCAGGAAGTGCAATTTCCCAGAGGAGCCTTAACTGAAAAGTAAAATCACTGAACAGAATTAGTTCTGTTCTAACCCAAACCAGGACAGATAGGAATGATGTGAAGCACTCGTACTGCAGCATCACTAACAAGGAAGTGTCAGAGTTAAAAACCTTAGGTCTCTGAAAGTCAGAGTAAGATCAAGAGGAACTGGTAGTTGCCTAATAATATGGTGCAGATAATCCATGATATTTCATATGACTTTTTTTTCCTCAGTATCATAAAACATATTCATGTTGCTTCTTTGTGTGCTTTTCAAGAGAATTACCTTACATCATGAGTGATAGCAGGGAAGGTGAAAAGTGGAAATTTGCATTCTGTGTGTAATGCCAGAGGGACTGAGGTGTGGTCTGTGGACAGAGCTGCAGTTAATATGAGAAAAGTAAATGGTTGTTTATGATATAGTTGGAAACATTGGGAAGCATTAGAAGTGCCTGTGATGGAGGATGGCTGGCTGGCTGGCTGGATTAGTAGAGTTTCTGGCTTTGAGTCTTTTAGAATATGGTCATAGGAGAATAGGCTTAAAGTTATTCTTTATTACTATTTTTTATTTTTCTGGGATAGCTGAAATATTACATCTACACTATCTACATCATCTAAACTTTCTTAGAAAGACTGATTAAGTACTCTACACTTAGTGCCTAATTTTGCAAATGTTTCCTATTTGCTAGCACTTTATAATGCATGTAAAGGAGATATGTTGGGTGAAAACCTGGTCTCATTAAACCTCATAGAAAGTTTTTAATGACAACTGGGGCTAAAATTTTGGTATTTTATCAAGACTCACAGTCTTTGTTTCCTGTAAGATTTGCTTGAAACACATTGTTTGCAAGTCAGTTTAACTTTTGCAACAATATTTGGATATTTCTGAAAACCTGGCAATAGCTAGGACTCTCACAGAATCTGGAGCTATGGTTTTATTCTTTTGAATTTTAGAGTCTAAGCTCCAAAGCCCCACACAGTGTGGAAGCTTTAATCAGCGTAATCCCAGGGAATGGGGCCATTGGATAAGCTACAATTCAGAAAGTCAGGTTTACATGTAATGGCCCTTGTGTCAAAGATATTTTGAATTACAGTGTAATAATGTGAATAAAGAACTAATAATTGTTTTCAGTTGGGTATGGTTCATTTACTGTTGAGATATTAAATATGGTTTTAGCATAAATATTTAAAGATCGTATTGTAAAAAGAATACAATTGGAAATAACCTGTAAAGGGACTTACAGAACCAGCACAGCATCTATGAAAATATGAAAAATAATTATGTTTATTTAGGAATAACCCCCCACTTTTAAATATTCAGACATGTCATGGTATACGAACTATCTGTGATTATTACCACTGAAAGTTAATTACACATCTTTCCGCTATGCCTGGTTTTGTGGATTGCTAGAGGAGAACTGGAAAGCCGAAGAATGCCTAATGATCTCCTCAGAGCTATATTTTCCTCCATGCTTTGTGATGTAAATGGCTAGTTGGAAAACCACCGCGGATCCGTGAGCTCCATCCCCGAGCATCCTTTCTGTTTGTAACAAGGAGATCACCTGACCGCCACCTCCAGCTGCCCCCTTGACTGAGGAACCTGGGCAGGCGCTGGGCAGGGCTGGGGTAGGAGGTGTCTGCCGGGGCCGGGGGCACTCCGGCGGCCCCGGGGGTGGGGACGGGAGCGGCGGCGCCGGGAGTGCTGCTGCTCCAGCCCCGGGGAGGAGGGAAAACAAAAGAGCTCAGCTGCAGTTTTGTGTTGCTGTCTCTGGCTTAAGCAGAAGATTCTAGACATTCGTGCCGAAAAATCAAAGCACAGCTGAGGCTGCATCTCCCGGGAAGATCTTTTCTGCACCCCAGAATGGGCTGGATCAGTACAGGTGGTTTGCAGATCATGCGAAGACAGACGGGCTGAGAGCCATGGAAAGGTGAGATGAGGCTCTGCCTCTTTCTTGCCTTAGGTTTTTTTCTCTGTGTCTTGATTTGTAAGGCAGTATAGCTGGGACCTGAGATGGGCTCAGTTAAAGAGCCTGGATGGGTTTTAAACCCAAGAAACAAAATCAGAATTAGAGGCACTACTGTGTTCAGCCAGATGTTGAATCCAAACTTGGGCTGAGTCAGACTTGCTTTGCGCGATTCTTGTGTTGCTTTTGATGTTGTCTTTGTTTAGAATAGTTCCTGTACAAAACACTGTGCTTTTAAGATGAACTGCATGCCTCTTTCACAAATTGTCAGACTACTGTTCGATGCTGTTAGGGTTTTGCCAGGGAAACTGCTAATGAAGGCTTTGATTATGATGTTGATAGAAACAAAAAGAGCTGTTGACTTTGAATTTCTTGTGATGTGGGCATGGTTAGAAGTTAGCTGTGATTGTTGTTGTACATTGTCTGAATGGTAACAATGGGCTGTTCAAGTAGAGCAAGTTTGAATGGTGTTTCTTCAGCAATTCCAAATGTATTCCGCTCTCATGATCTTTGGCATTTCAGTGAAGGCAAGGAATGTGATTTTTTTGGGTTTTTTTCTTTCTGAGGAAAAAACAACAGAATTTTTTAAAAGACTGAAAGATAGAATCATTATCATTTTTATTTGAATGGTTGTTGTTAACAGCAGCATGCCCAAACACCCAGCAATTTCTCATTTCTCTTACTGGGCAGATGCATTTCTTTTGTTCCTGAAATTTTCATTTTTTCCCCTGCCTTTTTTAGAACAAAAGGCATTTCCTTTTTTTTTTTTTTTTTATAACGGCAACAAGAGAGTCATATACAAATTAGCAATTTGGTACAGGTTAATGCTCTGCTTCATTCTGAAGTAAACTGCCTTAAGGTATTAGGACGAAAGGGGGTCAGCAAAAGGGGGAGGCTTGACCCATGTCCAAGAAATATTGAATTCAGACGGATTAAAATCATATAGAGAAGCATACATTTATCTGTAGCTGGATTTTAGGTCCATGCCATGTAAAATTTGCAGACCATAGCAGGGATATTCTTAGCAGCCAATAAATCAGATTTGTAATGGGCCTTTAAAATTTGTCTGTGAGGGGTGACTGCCTGGGTCCCCTTTGGCCAAATTAAGATGCAATCTGACAGTACAGTAGCATCTGTGTGCTGACATTTTCTCGTGAACCTAGTGAAAAATGGCTCCGTATCTCTTCTTCAGTCCTCAAAAGATGGTTTCTGAATAGCCATGCATTTTATTCCTGTATTGTTGTTTGTTCTAATCACCATTCCTTCTGATAATGTCTGACTCGCTTGTTTTGCTTTGCTTGCTTTGACTGTTTGACTAGCTGAGGGGCTATAATGGGCAGTGGTTGTTTTACCTGAAATCAGAACCTCATGCCAATATGTCTACTTTCTAAAAATTTAAAAAAAAAAAAAAATGTTTATTGCAAATGAGGTTTATAAATGCTACTGATAAAGGAGCTCCTGCCTGTACCGGAATTAGGTAAGTGGGTTGAAAAACATGTGTCTTAGATAATGTGCCACCCACGATACAGGTGAAAAAGAAACGCCAGGCAGTAGTGAGTGCAGTTGACAGGTAAAACTGAACATCCTAAAAAAAGGACAGAAGAATGAATTGGCCAGAAGTAGATCTATTGGCACAAGTTTTTGTTTACCCAAAGGAGCAGTTCACGTTCACTATCAGACTTAGTGGGGGAGGAGAAGGGAGGAAGGCATTCCTTTAATTCTACTACAAGTGTGCTTGTTGAAAAGAGCCTCTTCCTGTCGAATGGCCATTCAGTCTGACACTGCAGCTCTACTTTAACTTTCCTCAGCAGAACTTGCAGCTAAGGGGTGGGAGAAGGCTCTGTCTGTGCATGTGTGTAGGGTGAGCACAGAGGAGCGAGGAAGGGGCCCATGTTTCTTTGTAGTGACCTGTGCTGAGTAATTTGTGGGGTGTCAGGGAAGTTCATGCCATTGGAAACGGCTTCATTAAATGCTCCCTCAGATAAGGTGGCTGCACAGCACAAAAGTAGGGCAAGTAGGAGGCAGAAGGATGGCTCTGAGAAGTTGTGAGTAGTATGGATCCTCTCCAGAAAATGTGGCTGGTGTTATTTTTGTTTCTGCTTAATAGTGCCTACAGAGACTTTTGAAAAATCACTGTATTTACTGGACTCCTGTGCTTTCTCTCCAATTTAAGGTAATAGTTTCTCTGTATTACAAATATGATTTTCAGCAGGAAAAGAATAATTTTAAAAGCTTCCCTCAAACAAATAGTGTAAATATTATGCCATTTACCCATTGCAAGAGGCATTACATTTTAGTTGGTGCTTAGAAAGCATGTTGTGCGAAGTACTTATAAAACTCCCAAATGTTACTTGACAGACGTGTTATAGTCTTTTTAGATTAATTTTTGTAGCCCCAAATGCTTGGAGTTATGGCATTAAATTCCACTACTGTTGGAGAGGGGTGAAAATAGAACTTTAACACCACATGCAGATCCTGTTACTGCTTTGGTACAGGTAGATAGATTGACGGTAGTAAACAATTTGCATTGTTGAAAGCGACACAACTGTACTGTGGGAATGTGAAAGAGAAAACAAACATTTTGCAAACAAGCAGAAATGTTAATAAAAGCTGTTAGAAATAAATAGAGTTAAAATGCTTTGAGTGACAGAGACATTCCAGATGTCTAATTCATCTTGACCGTAGTTATGAAATAAGGGAATGCAGCTGCAGTTTTAGAAGCTAACCCAAATTAGGCTGATTTCCAGATATTTATGTACATAATCAGAAAGAATGGGAGTCTGATATTGAACAGGAGCAAATTAGATTTCAGAACTTAACTGGACAGATTTTAAGAAACTGGATCAAAGATTCACAACAGGCAGAAAAGTTTCTAGAAGACATGAAATGAGCAAACTTAACCCAAAGACACACACACGTCCAAGTAGTAGTATTATCTATGTGATTATTAAGTATAACATTGTTTAAAGTGGGCTTTAACAGTGAAAATCTAATTTAAGAAATGAAGTAAGACTTTTGGCCTTTATTCTTGTTATAAAATGAAAACTGTCCAAGGACTTTATGCATTTTCTCAGGGCACAGCACTGACACATATAATCTCTGTAAAGGGGAGGGGAAAATAAAGATAGAAATAGAATGGTGGTGCTTTGAAAATTTCTCATCATCACTTTCTGTAAGCTGCATAAATACATCCTATGATTAAACATAAAGGTTAGAATTACCTTCTTGTTGTGATGTAAATAACAACTAATGATAATTAAATAAGTTGAAGTCTACTAACGTTAGAAAAGACTCAGACTATTGAAGTCTGAGGAAATTATATTTACATTGAAGCAGTCCAAGTTGCAATTGTCAGTGTTCCAGCTGACAGACTCAGCAAACAGCCCACCTATTTCCCATTTCAGCAGCAAATGCCTATACAGAAGCATCGTGCTCTCACTGCAAAATAAGCTTAAGAACATTAAAGGCCATATAATATTCCCAGTTGTCCTAATACGATGAGTTTAAATCAAGTTTGTTGTAAATGATATCACTATAACAGAGCTGATTGTAGCCCATAGAGGTAAGAAAAGAGTATGGTCAGGAGAATTATCGGGTTTTTTTGTTTTTAAAGTAAAAACATCCCAGCTATTTCTCTCATTGCTTCCACATGTGTATAGCACATTCCAGAGCCCTATATCTTCATTTCTTGCACCAGATAAAAATTTTGGAGGCAGATCTATCTCTTATCACTGTTACAACAATTTCCTGACTATGTTATGCTGTAGGATAAGGAGAAAGCTGATTCTTGTGGTGAGCTTTGATGTTTATATACGGAGCATGCTCATGTATAAGTGACTGCCCGCTATTTTGTAGAAAAGGAAACATCAGTGGTAGAGTTAGCAGAAAATTGTACTGGCTGGATTTGCTCTTTCTCTGAACATCGAAGGTTAGGTTGACTTTTTCAGCTGAAAAAAGAAAACCACTCTCATCTGGAAAGATACAAGATATTTCTAACCTGACTTTACCATCTTTTGCTTATCACTCTTTTAACTTCCTTGGTTTTCTCCTCTCATAGTTTTTTCCTGACCCTCCCAAAACTTCTTAATTTATGTAAATCATCTTTGATTTGACCTATCTAACAATCTACATCTTTCCCATCCTGCCCCAGCTCCATGTTCTGGGACAGTGAGAAATACTTTCTGCCACCTGGCCTTTCTTTGGCCCAGGCAAAATCAGAATTTGATGCTGGGGAAATAGCTTGAACTGAGGTGTTTATCTGTATGCCTACAGAACAAGATACTCTCAATCTCATCAATCTTCCTTCTACAAAAAAAAGAAATTATTTTTCATTCCAAAGTTAATCAGACATAAAGAACTTAGCCTCTATTCTTGTGGTTAAAACTGCTGAATGAAGCAGTGAGAGCTGGTAGCCTTCTCAGGACACTTTGATCATTTAAATCTGTATCCTGAATACCTGTATCATCATATTAACAGTCCTAGAGGAGAGTGGGGTTTAGGGCTCCGCTCTGCCTCTGATGAAATCGTTGCCAAATTCACTCTAGAGATAAGACAAGAGAATATTTAGTAGAGAAAAGAAAGCTGGTCTCACAGAGGGGCTCAGGTTAAATACATTTAGCGCCTTCCTGGCAAAGAAAACAAGCAAATAGGATTGGCAGTGGGTGATCACTGAACCTCTAAACCCCCTAACTGTTATGCCTTATAAAAATGTGAACCAAAAAAAAAAAGGTGCCTGGGAAAAATTCTTTAATCTGAAGGCATTAGAAGTTAAGTCTTTACAACCATGACAATCCCCATTGACAGAAATGCTCATAACCCAGAGGTGATGGAATACAAATAGGCATGGATGTGGGAAGCATTGCGATAGAGAGCACATCACAATAAAAGCACTCTTTCTCAGTTATCCTCTCCTTTGCAGTCAAATAAATAAATTGCAGTGATATACAGTGTGAAAAAATATTGCAGCTAGAGTGCTTTTCTGATGACAGAGATGACATAAGTTATAAAAGCCTGTCCTAGTTTATAGAAAGTAAAGATTGCTGGAAGTTAGTAAAAGATTTAGGAACTTTTGGAGTCTGGATTGATTCAAGCATGCTAGTTGGATATAGATTGCTTCATTCACAACTCGATCATCTGCTGAGAAGCCTGTGCTAACGGAGCACAGAGACATTGCACTCCTGTGCTGCATTTGCTCTTCGTTTAACTCTGCTCCCAAGGTCCTGGCTTAAATCTTCAGGAATGCTCATGAGTTTGACCAAAGTTGCTGGAATGATTTCTGTGAACCATTTCTGTGAACCATGATGGCAGATGCCATGATGAGTTCAGATGACAGTGATTGTTGTGAAAGGTTGGTGAGCAAAGCCTCTGAGGGGACAGGACCTTGAGGGCAGAGTTCCCCTGCATCTAAGGATTTTTCACCTTCAGAGTCAGCTTCTTGACAGAAACTCCAAAAGGTAATTTGGCATCACCCTTTAATGCTCTGCTGTCAGATAGAATCTGAGTGAGGACCAGTGACTTTCTCACTAATTAAGGTTCCCCATCACATGTTTAGGATCAGGTGCATTTAAAAGCAAAGCTTAAATATGACATCACCTTTCTGAAATATTCTGCAAATCTAGAATATCTGATAAGGTTTGCAGAAGGCTGAATAAAGGAGTTTGGTCAGTTCATAATTGTTCATTCTCCGTAACTGGGGCAACAGGAAGCACATGTGCCTCAGCCTTCAGACATCTGCAGGTCCTGAACGACAGAAGACACTCTTGTCTTGGTGTTTCTTCTTCAGAAGATGCAACAGAAAGAGGTTCTGGGAAGCAGAAGTGAGGAGCTTGTGGAAGTGTGGGTATCTTTGTATCATTTGCTTTTATAGTCGTGCACTCCAGAAATCCTTATGGGATAGGTGGTAACTACCCTGTAAAGGACTCCCTTAGCAGTAAGAGGACTGTGCTGCACAGAAGGAAAGGGTAATTCAGAAGTTTCCTAGCTTTTCCATTGCTGGATTTTAAAATCTGGAATAACTGAGGGGATAGTCTGTTCCCATGACCTCCCATTCTGTCATCACAGCTGTCAAATGGTGTTACAAATCAGCTGCGGTGATGTAACCATTCTAAAACACCTGCCTGTTCACCTATTGGAAAGTCCTTCTGAAAATGGAGTGTGCTGATAGGGAGTTCTTTATTGTAGGATTTTTCCTTCTGCAGATTCAGCTGCTGCTATATATTATCCTTTACAACCTTCAGCCATTGGGAGCTAGGACACTGTAATTATGTTCCCTGTCCATGGAAGTTACTGCCTATTACTGTGTGAAATATGTGCTCTGCTCAGGATTCCAAACTAAACTGAGAAAATGTGTTTGCTGCTGCTTTCATACCAACAAAATAAAGGTAATGTACAACAGTAAGTGTCCTTTGCCTCTTATATGATGGGACCTGTATAAATACCTTGTTGCTGATGTGTGAAGAAGTCAGATTCCCAGTGCTGATGGTTCACTTCAACAGATAACATTTAACATTTGTGTATTTCCTTTTACTGAAAAGCCATAGAGGTTCACTCATTCATAAGTGTGAAAATAAACTGGGAGATTGAGGCTTAGAACGTACATGACCATTTTTATGCAGAGGTAACATTATGTCATCTCTGTAGAGATAGCCAAGTTTTTACAGGCCTTCCTAACAAGTTGCCTTAATTGCCTATTGCTCTTGAATTTGTATGTGGATTAGTACCTGGACCCATAATGACACAGTAGCACTAGAGGAAATAAGTTGGGATTTCTAGTTCCTGTAGTTCCTACTTTTGTGGCCTCATCCACATGTACATTGTTTTCTGTGATGTTTCACTGGTTTCAGACTAAAAAGATGTAGCCAGGTTTTACCTCACCCTGTTCTCTCCTGAACTTATTCAGAAAGTGAGATATAGTGAGTACCTTGCACACTATTCCATTAGGATAAAATATGTATGCTGTCTGTTGTGTTTAGAAGAATGTTCCAAAGAAAACACTCTATGGCATAGTTGTGATAACAAGCCAGAAAAAAATAAAGAAGAGATAGCACAAGAAAATTTAGCTGCTTGGTGTAATCTGCTAGCATTGCAGTATATGATGTTCGTGTGCTTCCTTTGCCAAGACTCTTGGTAATAGCCACTGTATTGCCAGTAGCTGCCCTAAAAACAAAGAAAATTTTTGTTGCTATCTACCTCCAGGAGATAATGTGCAGACCATATGTGGTGTGGTACAGTAGATCTGTAGAGTTCCATCTCTGGAACATTTTCTTGTCCTTTTAATTTCTTCTTCCTACTTTCATTTGAATAGGAAAGTCCCATGTGCTCCCATGCTCTCTCATGGGACTGACCGTGGCTTTTAAAAAGTACTGGGGTTCTCAGTTTGTCTCTGCTCACATCAAGTGAATGAGGCTGTGAGTTATTATTGCTAGAAATATTGATGCACCAGACCCACCAGCTCAGGTGTGGTAGCTCTTGAAGGTGGAGGACACATTCTTACCTTCCTACCACACATTTATTGTTTTTTTTATTGTACTGTGTATTTGATAATCACTTCTGTGTATAAAGCTTAGTATATTTGAATCATCCATTCTGATAAGAATATGTTATCAGACAGCCCAGATACCACCTGAACAGCAAATACTGAAATTATTCCCAAAATGCATGTTTGATAAGAAGTTTGCTTCCTCAGCTGGCGTAACAGCAGGGTATTTGGCACAGCATCCTACTTTTCACACTGGCCTTTAGGGGACAATCTGGGTAAAGCAGAAGCACTAGGGCAGTGTAGGGTCATACTTCCTTTTCTACCTTCCAGTTTCCAATATAAGTTACCAAGATACTATGATGTTTTCCAAGTGATATGACATTCTTCTTTTAAAATTTGAATTGATGTTTATGTGGCCACACAATGCAAAAGAAATTATATTGCCAGCATTACGCCTATGGGTACATGCTTATTGGTGTGTAAGTAACTTGACCTCTGCACCTTACTTAGTACCGGATGATCCAGCCATGGAGAAAAATAGGGTTTTTATGCCTTCACTTGAGCTTACTGCTGCCTTGGTGGTGAGCTTCATATCTTCAAGCACATCAGACCTTCCTGTCATCCTTAGAAGTACTTTAAAACTTTTAAAAGTCAAAAGCTTTGAGTTTTGGCCACCTCAGCATATAAATCTGAAAATCTGTTTCCTTTGTGATAAACGTATTTTTGTGCATGAGTCATGCCCAGAAAAGGGAAAGTGCTGTAATCCACAAAAAGAAAAAAAAAGAAATTCAGAAGAAACCTTTTTGGGGGGAAGTTATTATCAAAAAAATCTATTAACGTGTTTGACATAGAATGTACCTGCTCTGCTGGATCATAATAGTGCTCCCGCATGTCACCTTTTCTCTGATACAGGAACATTTACCCGTCATTTTTTGCAGGCATGCCTTTCAAATGCCCATTCATCTTATCCATGTGCATATGATTTTAATTTGCCTGTTAGCTCATTCTTGTTAGGGTTCTCCCACCCTTCCCCAAAGGTGTGAGGGCAGGTTGGATTAGAATAAATAGATGTTGATGAACAAATGCTTTTTTGTCTTTGAGTGCAGTACAGTTCTGTTTAAGAAACAGCTTCTGTTCTTCCTTAGAATTACTGACCTTCTCTGAAAATGGCTATCCTTGAGTCTTGGCTTGAACTCCTCACATTGAAAGAGAGAATTGGCCATTGTCTACAAAGGGCTGTGACCAGCTATTGCTGCACTAGAGAGGTCAATGGGAGAGAGCACGTTTAACAAGCTGTGAGTGAGCGGCACAGAGGAATACAGAGTGTTGAGAGTATCTGAGAGCAGAGAGGTTGGAGTAAAGCTCCAAGAAGAAATAGAGATCCAAGAATTTACAGAGAAACAAGGAGGACAATAGAAAACAAAATTAAGCAAACTGAAAAAAAAGAAAAATTAAAATGACTTAAAGCAGAAAAAGGAACCCTCATGCACATCCTAAAGCTGTCATGGTGAAGAAGGGAAACATAGAATGGTTTTGGTTGGAAGGAATGTTAAAGATCGTTTAGTTCCAATGCTCCTGCCATGGGCAGAGACACCTTCCACTAGATCAGGTTGCTCAAAGCCCCATCGAACCTGGCCTTGAACAGTTCTAGGGAGGGAGCATCAGCAACTTCTCTTGGCAACCTGTTCCAGTGCCTTGCCACTTCATTGTAAAGAACTTCTTCCTTATGTCTAATCTAAATCTACCCTCTTTCAGTTTAAAGCCATTACCCCTTGTCCTATCACTACATGCCCTTGAAAAAGTCCCTTTCCAGATGTCTTTTAGGGTCCCTTTAAGTACTGGAAAGCCAGTAAATAGCATGTTTTCTGCACTATTCAGCCAATATTGCCAGGAACAGAGATGAGACTCACTGTCCTGTAGTTCCCCCGATCTTCCTTTTTTTTCCATTTTTAAAAATGGGGGTTATGTTTCCCTTTTTACAATATAAGCCCTACAGCTGTTCCTTCACTTCTCCATGGAAATAAAACAATTATCATGAAACTGTTTTATTCTTCAGAGAAATAATTTAAAAGCAGTTTCCCATTGTGGGAAGACTTGACATCAAGAACAGTTAGTGTCTCTGGCAAGCCTATCTTTATGGGTACTGTTTAATTTAAATGCCTGAAAGCTGACACCCAGATGCCACCATGCTACCCTAACTGAAATGGATAGTTTTGCCTTATAGAAGCTGAGGGCTAGGGAGAAAAATGTCTTTAAAAGGAAAAGAAAAATGCTCGTCAGCTGGATTGTGTCCTTTGGTCTGCACAAGGAGAGTTAAACCAGTGTTGAAGTTTCCTTCCCTAGGTGGGAGAGACTTTCAAGGCAGTGGGGCCTTTCCCTGTCACCTCAGGTACTGCTTCTTGCTCAGGGTGCTCATGCCATTCTCACTCTCAAACATCTGTGTCCAACAGCCATGATTTCCCTTCTCCAGAAGAGACCCTCAGGCAGGTGTATTGTACTTGACTCCTCTCCATCAGGGCTGTTTTCAGAGAGGGTTGATGCCAGGGCACTCACTGTGGCAAAAGGTCTTCTGCAGGTTTTTAGCATCTTGGTCACCTATGGGCTGTCAAGGGAAAAAGGGGGTGGGAGGGTGAAGATGAAGGCCCAATTTTTGTGGCCTTTACCCAGCATCCCTACTCATGAGAAAAGAAAAAGAGGAAGCAGTGTGAGTGATATGGTCCATAATACCTCCTGCTCCGTGGCATATTATTACATGAGAGTAAGAGATAAGTGTGCTTTTTGATAGAAAGTCACCTTCCAGCACTTTGTCATTCAGTTTCTGTGAAACTCAGCCTGAACGAAACCTGCCTGAATAAAGCTCTAAAACGTGTGCTTTATCTTAAAAGTCCCTGAAGAAGAAGTGTCTTCACTCCTGAAACATGTCAAAGCTTTATTATGAGCCATATTCTGACTGCAGGCATGGCAGTGTAAATCTGCTATTATTCAGTCAAAAGCAGTGGTATTATCCAAGCAGTGGGAGAGAGCATGTTCAACCCTTCCTCTGAAGGAGAGGGATGTATTTGTTCTTCATTGCTGGCACTGTAAACTTCTCCTGACATAGTGCTGGCAATTGCTTTCATCCAGATGATTAGAATTAAGCATCGCCTTCCTTTTGCAATTAAAGTAAATTAAGTTAAATCATTATGTTTTCAACCTTCTGTTACACTGTGGAAAATTTACTTTAGATAAAACTCACTCTTTTATTTTACTTCAGAACTCTGTGCTCAGGAGTGTCTCTTAAAACATGGAAATGCTTATTAAAAACATGCAGAGCAAACTGTCTCTGTAATACTGCCACAATTTTTTCTCAGATTTCACAGTAAGAGGTGCAGTGACTTTCAGGATAGTGCAAGGCTTTTTGTCAGTTCAGAGTAATGGCTAAATTGCTGGGTTTATCAGAGGAGAGTTGTTGATGGTGGTTAATGAGGAGTCCGTGTTGGAGTTTATATTAATGTGGATGTTTAGGATAGCAACAGGTGAGACTTTAGGGCAAGAAGAGTGAGGAGGAACCTGTGTGTCAGAAGGCTGCTAGTGTGGTTCTCGGAAACTATTTCCACCAGCATGTTGAAGAGGTGCTGACCTGACTATGTCTCACAGATGCTAGCAACCTTGTAAGAGGCAAAGAATGAATATGCACAAGAAAGGTGAATTATTGTACTTGCTTAGACATTATTCTTCTACATCCCAGGTGGTGGTGTCAAACTGAGAGGATATTCCAGGAAATAATCAGAAGAGTTCATTTCTAGGACCATTAGTCCTAATCCTCTCATCATTCTTATTTTTTAACAGCAATATCACGTGCTTTTTATAATGAAAGTTGCTCCTTCTTTACCAGTCCTTCCCATGTAATACCTTTCCCCCCTCATAGAGATGATTATTAACTTATTTAATATCTATAATTCAATAGGTCCTACACATCCTGATCAGTATCATATGTGTTCATTTATAAAGAGAAATTCAGTGTCCACCTTAAAAGGGTTGTGGACATGCAGTTCTACATTTGACGTATACTGTAGTTGTACAAATAGATCCTATTTCTACTGTTACAGGAATTCAGGATTCTTAACATAAAAACAGATTGTTCAAGGGTTTTTTTAGTAGTATAAACCATGAAGACTTCCAGTATACTAGAGACAAATGATCAAATTATTTTACAACTTTCTGTTAATGAGAAGCAATATAGTGACTGCCCATTGAAATGACCAAAGTCTTAATACTGTATCACAGATTACATCTCTTATTTTTAATTAAAATAACTGTAACATTTTTTCAGAGCTGTGGAACTGGAAGAGACCTCTGGGCCATTGAATTCAGTCCCCTTACAATCACAGGCAGCTGTACCATATAATCTCTTGCATAAACATACCAGTTTTGCTACACTAAATGTGTGGAACACCAACTATGTTCTCATCTGTTATCAATGTTTTTCATTGATTTCAGTGCTTTGCTCTATTCACCAGTTAACTAGGCATATCACTTTCACTGACCTGAATACAGAGACTTTGCAGAATAATCTCTCATCCAGCAGCCAGATTTGCTGCTTTATGTTCTTCCACCTGTCTAGCTGCATTGTGATCATATTTTCTCTCTACTGAAGTCTTTTCCTTTTTATTTGTTGTTTACAATTCATAGTCATAATGTGTCAAGTAATGGGTAGTTTTTAGATAGGTCAGTCAATACAAAGGAGTATTTTTTGTAATTTATGTTTAAAAAGGAAATTTAATTAGCAATTTTGTTCACAATAGAGGTAGTTTAGCTTCTGATTACCCATGTACGCACCCAGTTTGTGTCAAACAAATCTAATTTGGTAATGCAAACAAGCATCGTCCTTGGAGCTTGACTCAAGGCTTGTACCACAGAAAGGAGTAGTTATTAAGCTGCTAAAAGTGCTTGATGGTGAGACTGCCATTATGCCAAGTACTCTTCTGAACTGGTTGTATCTGTAGTGCTGATGGATCAGTAAAACAACCTTCATGTATAAACACGATTACTGTATTTACTGTTCTTTCTGTTCTGGATGTATGGCATGTCGTCAGGTGTAGCCCCTTTAACTGTGATGTTTACTGTGATCTTCATTAAGTCTCACGTGATTTTAACTTGAAAGCAGTTATGCCACAACCCTTAGATCACATTACCTTTTTTCATTTTTGTGCTTCTACATTTCAACATTATCTTAAATTAATCTTCCTATGACCTTGGTTGATCCAGAGTTTCATTAAAGGATTTTCTTACAAAATTAGTACAGGCCATTCCTTCTACACCATTTTGTTGTAGGGATTTTTAAAATCTGTAGTCGGCAACTAAAATGAATATTTCATGAGACTATTAATGTAGTCTCTTGAGTATTGGAAAACAGCAATGAAGAAAGATTTTTTGTTTATAGAGCACCCAACTCTTCATATTAACAGTCACCCTTTGATCTTCTCCTGGAGCTGACAAGATAGGAAGCAAATTGGTAATTTTCAGGGGTTTCTTCTTTAAGAAAAAAAAAAAAAAGAGAGAGAGATGTAATTGCAAAAGCATGTTTTACATCTGGGTGGGACTTCCCAGTTAATGATCCAGGCAAGCAGAGAAAAAAAAGGCTGAATTTCTAACAGTGGTTTAGGTACTGTGCTAATAAAATACTATAGCAAGAAAAGAGTATTTCCTGTTCGTAAAATTGCAGTTTGTTTCTTAAATTGTATAACTTAAACACACTATGCAATGTGGATGAGGTAGCTTTTGTTTCTGCAATATTTGTTTTATTTGGTTCTTTAAAATAGTGTTCCTTTGGCCGCTAAGAGCTTCTGTGTCTCTGGGCTGTTACATCTCTAGACCCTTCTGTCAAGGAGAATTCAAACCACTTGTCGGTTTACAGACAGCATTGCCTGCAGTGAAATTAAAGACTGAACTCAGTAGTGAAGTGGTAACTTTTAGCTATATTCACAAGAGTCTCTCAACTCTGAGATGTCACTTGAGAAAAAGACACATTCCTGAATGCTTTGAGATGCTGCTTTTGAAGTGACAAGAGGAGAGTGACAGAAGGGAGAGTGGCCTAAAATCAGGTACAAGAGAAACAAGAAGTAGCCACATATAGATGACTGGGTGCTCTGGTCTTTGATGAAACAGGTGAGTGGTTTAGAATTTATATTTAAAAGCTTCTGCCAAGCTTTTGTGGCCACAGTACTGAACACAATCAAAGTGAAAATCCGTTTATTCCACATTTGGTTGGAGAAGATATTTAGCTTCCTGAAAGGCTCATTTTATTTTCCTGGGAGAAATGTTGTATGACCTATGAAGAGATGATTGAAGGATATAAGAAGTACCACAGTGACCAGTGAATTCTTAATAAGAAATACATTTTCACATGGAATTTCAGAACAGTGTATCGTGATAAGCTCTGCAAAAGCTGCCATTTTGATAAACATCCACAAAAAATTTCTGGGAGATATCTGTATCTGACACTAGAGATATATATTAAAAAAAGAAGTTTAAATACTCTTCACACATGTAACATGATGTAGGAGTGTGCACCATGCTTTTCACCCCATGAAGCTCAGGGTCCAGCAGACCAGAATTTTGACATCTCAAAGAGAATTATATCCCCCTGCCCAGATCATGTAAAGCAGGTTGGGCCCAGCCCTTCACAGTTGTTCTCTCAATAGCATGTTTCACCCCTTGGGTTCAGTTGAACTATGTTATAGTGACAAAGGTGAGTGTTAAGGGGGCTCTGCATGTGTTAATGTTCACAACAGTAATGTCCCAGGAATTAATTAGTTATTATTTTTTGTTCAGAGCAATCCCCAGTAGAGAGACTTGCTGAATTGACAAGAAACCCAAAGATAAGCATCCCAGGATTGTATACCTACATTTATGAGTCCTGATTCAAAATTAACAGAAATGAAAGAGGTAGCAAATCACTCCAAGAAAAGTGTTAAGACCTGCAACACAGCTTGTGATAAATGGAGAAATAATGAAGAAAAATGTTGTGCATTTTTTTAGAAAATAACAGAGGGACTGACATAGTAGGAAGCTGTGTAATTGCTACAGGAAGGACATTATTATTTTTTCTCATTAACCTGAGGATGGTTAGTACAGAAACCAAAACTGAATAGAAAATCTGTAAAGGTCAGTAAGCAACTGAAGGATCCAGTAGAAACTATTCCTGCTGTTATCAGGCATTTCTAAACAAGCTGAAGTCACAAAAATCTCAGTATTTCATGGGGCAGTATGTTTGGGTTGCTCAGCTGTAAGACCTTGTTAAATGAAACAAGGCTCAATCCCAAAAGAAGATAAGAAGCAGTGGGAGTCACTGGAATGGCTCAGCCAATTCGTATTGTTGTTTTACATAGTGATTCTCCTCTCATTAAGATTCATATAGTTAGTGAAAAAGACATAGTTGTTAGTTTGTGAAAGACACTTCTATTTTAATGGTAATCTACACTAATTGAAAGCTTTCTGTGTTTACACTGTGAAAGTGCTGACACAAGTTAAGAGCCACTCATAAAGCAAGTTTGTTTTTCAAATGCATCAAGTATAGAATGCACAAAAGAGTTTGCAAAAGAGAGAAGCATATCTCAAACAGGCAAAAAAAGATTTCAAAATACATTTTATTCGGTTAAAAGAGGTGGTTTTCATATAAATCTTTTTCTTCTTCTTTGTCTTTCTTAAAGACTTACCCATAGCCAGTGACAAGAATTGTATAACTGTAGAGATAAATCTTTTTCAGATTCTTGGGAAATGTCCAATATTCCTTCTCAAACCTTTCATATAACCTTGGCTAGAGGTTTTACTTAAGGCTAAAGCCTCTCATGAAGTATTAAGTCTGTCCCAGCTTTTCCCATTTCATTTCTTCAACCATGCAGTTGAAGAAATGAAAGTACTAATCCTTCTCAGCATGGCTTTTAGTTCCAGGCAGAACAGGAGTTCATGAAGCAGTTGGGCTATCAGATTGCGTCATGCCTAGAAGCTGCATCCTGGGTTGTCATGGCAATGCCATACAACAGTTTCTGTGAGCTGTACCACTTCAGAGGCACAGCAGCTCCCAATAGGTGATATACATGGGTTGAGCAGCACATCTGATTTTTGAGTTTTTATAACCATGTTTCGTAGAGACAGGTTGTGGAGTCTATGTGTGTGTTCTGTGTAGCTACATCAGTAAAAATCTGAGTTAGCATGTATTTGCATAGGCTCTGTAAGAGCAATAAAACTCACCAGCTTACCATACAAATAGGTTATGCTGTCCTGAACACACCCACCTAAATCTGGGAATTAACTATTTTCAAATATACAGACACAAGAGATTAATGTTTTTGGCAAAGTTGTGTTTTTTAAAGAAGTCCTTTGTATTGTCTCCCTCAGAGATGTGACTTGGTTGTCCTCTGTTGGTCTTAGTAAGCTGTGTGTTGGCTTTTTAGAGGTAAAGACAGCACTGGAGGTTGGACTGGGATTAAGATGAGTTCTGGGTTTGTTTGGTTGGTTGTTTTTATAGTGGTCTAGTCTCTAATGCCTTTGATCTTTTGCCCATGAAATACAGACATTGATAATGATGCCAGTCCTTCTATGCAACATGCTTAAAAATTAGAGTTGAAATATGTAAATGTTTTCTTCCAAAGTGACCAGATTTGTATTAGCAATAATAAGAATTATAGCTTCTCATAGGTAAGATTAGTTGACTATCTTACATAAATAGTATTTAGCTCATTTTTAAGGACTTGTTGCTAAATATTCTAGTCACATCTTATTTTTGTCTACAGTTTTCATTAGAACACTGCCACTTCTGTCAGGTGCATAACAAGTTGAAAAATATCCATCTTTGGGCGTGCAAGGGTAGGGATAAAAATATATAACAATTAAAACATATAACAAGAAGGCACATAGGTATCATGCATGTTATCTTCTTCGGCATTGGAAGTTATTGGAAAAGATGTGTAAGATAGAAGAAAGGATTACGCTTCTCAAATGCACTCATCTTACAAGACTTGCTCTCCATTTTTACTCGAGGTCTCTTTGACCCATGCTAACTTGATGACAGAAATTTTCACTCTATAAGGAAGAAAAGGGTTCAGCAGTGTAACTCTAAAATTGATGAAAGGTTTGTTTAAACACTGGGAGAATAACCAGCTCACCTTAAAACCATTTCTCTTGTTGAGATGAGCATAGTGTTATCTCAGTTTGGGAGAATGAATGGTGCTGATGTGTCTAGTACTTTGCAGATACCAGGTATTTAAAAAGCAACACGTCAAAGTGATTCAATGCATTAATCAGATAAAAGAAAAAAACAAGAAACTCTCTAAATGAAGGAAAATAAAGCTGGCAGATCTCTTGCAAATAGAGAAGTGTTCTCTTTGTATTTTACATGAGTTTTCTGAAAGGGAACTTTTTCTTTGATTTAGCATTGATTAAATGTTTCAGGGGTAAAAAATCCAATTATACCTAAACTCAATGTGTTGAAAATACCCAGAAGAGAACTTAAATCTAATTGATGTATCTGAATTCATATTCAAAGCGAGGAATTACCTAACATATGTCTGTAAAGCATTGTACCAAGGTGTTCATTTCCTTGTAGCATCTTTCTTCTTTCAAGATACTGCACTCAAAAATTTAAATCAAAATAACCAAATCCCACTTCTCAAATGTACTGATTGCTTTTCAAACTGTCTAAAGAGTCGAAATCATGTGCTGGGTTAGTGGATCAGAATTCTCTTGCACTTTGTCCTGGACTGCAATTAACTTGTTTTGTGACCTTTGAGGAAAGTCATCAGCAGTTTTTGTCTATATATCAGTAATACTGTGGATAATTATGGTCATTTAGGGTTATTTTTTCAAAAACACATTTATGCTTATAGATAGAAACATGAAGTACTACTGTTAATAGTTTCCCAATCTCTTTAAACCCAGAATGTCTGACTTAATCTTACTTTTTGTGTTGCTTATAAATGCTCTGCTTTCTCTGTGTTTTTTTGGGCATTGTTAATCTAGCTGCATCTTATCAAGGACAGAGGTGGCCTAAGAGCATAGACACCAACAGTAAGAAACCAGTGAGATAGTAGTGCATTTGTGATTTCTCACTCTAAGGAAAAAACATACTTTGAGCCTCTCATAGCAGAAAAGAGTTATTTTCCCTTTTCCTTATGAGCTGAAAGATGAACTTCTCTGAAAGCTGATTTAGGACTACACTAGATAAGCTGGTGTATTTTATTGGCAGTACTCATTTGCTTTCTTCATGCTGTGCAAGCTGACACGAATAGGTTGTAAAAAGGTAGTAATACAATGAGAGATAGTTACAAAGAAAGTTGGGGGAAATGTAACCATTTTATTTTCCTCTAAAATGTAACTTAGTTTTTTCAAAGACCAATAAAGCACAAGTCTTTAGGATGGTAAGTGAAGGTCTGTATGTATCCCAGCTTTACATGTAACTGGACTGTATATTTACCAACTGGAGTGACATCATAATGATGTTGATATCTGTTTAAAAAGTTCAGCAGAGATCAATATATGCTATGTGCTAAAATATGTGGAAAACAAAATTTCCAGCCATTTTTTTTAAATTTGTATTTATGGGCAAATTTCAGGCAGGGCTGAATTATCTACCCTGTGGATTAAATGTGCAACAGCAAAAGAGACACTAAGGTAGGTCTTTACAGAGCCAAATTTTGCCTAGGAAGTTTTGCCTTAGCTACAGTACAGCATGAATGCAGCAAACCTCTTTCCAGGGCCAGTCCAGATCTGGATGACTACTGGAACAGCACTGGCTAAGATCTGGGAAAATAGCTAGGTGGGTCCCCACCTGGCCCAGTGCAGTACCTCTGCACCACCTTGGCATGACCAGGAGTTTGATGATTTCTGTGCAGTATTACCCCTGTGACTGAGTGCAACGTAAGGACAAGATCCTGGAGGGCTTATTATGGCTATGTACCGAAGGGACGTACAGTGATACCCAGTTCCCAGCTAGGTTAGACTCAGTGCTGCACTGGGAGATGGCTAGTGTCATGTCCCTCAGCTGGTAAATGAAGGCAGTTGTGAAAAGCCACTGTGGATAGTTTTTTACCTCCTTCTCAGCCTCAGGTACAACATAAATCCACCAGACACAAATGTCATGTTCCTCCTCAGACTTGGCTGATGCTACCAGTACGTTGTATATTTACAGTGGTCTTGTAAATATAGATAGCTCAAAGGCAGTGTACAAAGGCTTTGGGTGCCTTTCCTTTGACATTTTGAGTTGTGGATGAAGCCTTCTCTGCTAGAAGAATTTTTTTTGTATGGGGTCTGTTTAACTCTCAGTTTAGCATGGAAAAACTGAAAATATGCTATTTTTTGACTTGGTGTTTTTGCACAAAGCTGTAAAGTGGATAAGCTTAAAAATAATTTGAAGAGTTATTTCTAGTGTGCTTAATTAGAGTTGGGTTAAGTGAGGACAAACCCAGACTGTTAGACTTTGGAGTGACTGTTCCACTTAACCACAGATCACTAGTCCATGAACCTTATGTCTATAAATATAACTAGTTCTCTTAATTTTGGGGTCATATTGCTAGGATATCAGATATGGAAGATATATCCTAGTGCTTACCCTGCTTATCTTTGGGTTTATCAATGCATTTAGAAGTGCATAAAAGAGGATACAGATGAGGGTCAAATAAACATAACCAAACCTAAATATGATATAATTTAATATATTTTAAGGGATTAGCTTTATTTGCATCACTATAAACTTCAACCGTTTTTGTTCTTGAATGATGTAAGTGACTTTTCAGCTGCTAAGAGGCCCTTTTATCAGCTCTGCCAGTGACATGGATGTGCTTCTCAAGGGAAATGCATTTTAGTTTGTGGCTTACTCCACACTTCAGAGAATAAAAGAGAAGTGTAGAAATTGAGAAACATATCATAGAGAGTGACTGTTAATTCCCTATCTGATATAATTTTAATTTAATCAGTGGAAATGGCACACAGCTGATAAAAGTTGTTGAAATAAGGCAGGTGTGATTAACAGTAACTAAGTACTGAAATGTATAAAAATATCTATGAACCCTTATTCAGTAGAGGTATATTTAAATATTGATCTCAGACAAGGTACATATTTTCATAGTGCTTGATGATTTTACTGATTTCAGATAGTACTTGATGATTTTACTGATTTCAGATTTTTCTACCAGTATTAAAAAGATATTATATAATTTAGTTATAGAGCAGCTTGTGTCATATTTATGTATAGCAGTTTGCCTGTGTAAACTGTGAAAATGAGTTTCAGGTACTTTAAAGGGACAGCATCCCCTCCTTCTGAAGACCTTTGCTAATGTACTGTATGAGGATGAACTGCTGAACTGTTAAATTAATTTCTCTTCCCCTGTAACTTCTGGTAGCTGTTGCATTGTCTTAGCAAGCAAAGAAGATTGTTATGTAGTTTGGAAAACAGATCACAATTAAGAAACTGTAAGTCTGTCCACCTGGAAATCAGTGGTAGAACTCCAGCTGATTTCTGTAGTGTTCAGGGCATACATGCTCCTACATGTGCAAAAGCAGACTAGCCGAAGCTGGACTGTCAGTTAATTTTAGCAGTACTCTGAAGCAGTCATGCTTTGCACGTACCTAGTATTTGTTGTCCTGAGAATTATATTGGCTTTTGCCATCAGGAACCAGGCATGACTTAGCCTCAGTGAGGTATCTAAGTGTTAGTGTTCAGCTATGTGTATGGGGATAAACTGAGGCATAGGGGTATCCAGAAACACGAAGCAGTCAGGTGAGGGACATGGCTGAACTAGAGTCTTAGGTTTCTGTCGTCACCAGTAAACATAAACTCTTTTTTCACTCTCTGTGCAACTCAAGAACTGCAACAGAACCCAGGAAAAAAAATCTGCCTGTTCCCACTGATTTTCAAGTCAGCTGCTAATTGAGACATAACACTAACTCTGTAATGGTGGTGTGTGTGTGACAACTCACACCCATTTAATGTCTATTAGTGTTATTCTTCTGGCTTTAGAAACAAAATCTGGCATCACATTTTACAGCTTGGGAAAAGATCTTATGAGGAGCAAAGCACTAGGATAGTCATTAATATCAGTCACCATCTCAGTTCTCAAAAGTGCCTAGATTAGTGTTTGACAGGAGCTTATTTGTTAAGAGAATGAAAAGGTTTGTTTTAAAAGAGAATGTCTTGGTAGGATGCCTATTAAAATAACAATTACAGCAGTTCTGGAAGAACCCTGAAAATGGGTGTTTGTCTTCTACCCATCTTGTGTAAAAAACTTGTGTAGATAATGATGTCTTCAGTTTATTAAGGGGACTCTTGCAAGACTCGCAGACCAGAAATCTGAACTTTCTTAAAGACAAACAAGACAAACCAACAATTTTTTTCCCATATGAAAATATTATACTGGTAGCCAACATGTCAAAGACTAAGCGTTTTAAAATTGCAGCAAGCAGGGGATCATTCAAATTATTGTTCATGAGCCAGACCATTCCTTCATTTCTAGAGGGGTGCAGCTTCAAATTAGGTGGTAGTTTAGAATGCATCTGTACTGCAGAGCTGAGTCAGTGTGTTACTTTAGTGTTACCACTAACCAAACATGCACAAAAATCCCTAGTTTGAGTCTGCTAGCTAGCACGTGAAGCCTGCTCTTGGAGGTTCGTTGGCTGAGCAGTGCTGCTGAGGTGAGAGCAACTCATGATTGCCATGTTGCACTACATGAGGTTGCAGCAGGGACAAGCAGGTGCTTAGCCTTCCCCTTCCTTCTTGTTCCCAAAAACTCAGGCTGACTTTGGGGTCTCTTGCTGCTTATTCCTGTTTTCTGTTATGGAAATTTCCTTCAACTTTCAGAAACTGTCAATATCTTTTGGGTCAGCTCTATTGTTGTAGCATTTATATACTACTTCCAGAAAACACTGATCCTGCAGCCAGCTGTCTGCAAGGCACTGGGCTGGTCTCGGTAATTAGGGTACTTCTTTCTTCTCGGTAAAGTCTGCTAAGTCAGATAGAGCCACACTCAGGGATCCCCATAAGGCCCAGTTTGCTGCTGTCTGAAGTTAATATTAAAGCCTGACAATGCATTTGAGGACCTGTGGTGGAGGATTAGGAAAATTCAGGCTCCAGATCCAAATCCCAAATTTCCTGGGCATTTTCTCTGCAAAGCTAGTTCAGGAAAAACCAAACCAAACCAAAACTGAACGAACCAAAAAAAATCACCGCCACCAAAAAAAAGCCAACCGAACAAAAACCCCTCAAACAAACAACAGCAACAACAAACCACCAAAGCCAAAAGAACAACAATGCAAAACCCCCAGAATTTTTTTTTAACCATCAACTTTGGAAAACAGAAAATCCACTATTCCTAATACAGCATTTCTCCTACAGTATATGTTCTTTATAAGAAGCTTAACCTTTACCTGAAGATCCTGTGCCTGACTCGGAGAAGCTGGATCTGCAGTAGACAGTAGCACTCACAACCTCAATCCACCTGTAAAAAGCTACTTAGGGAGGAAAATGCTAGAAAGATTAGGGAAAAAATGGTACAGAAAGGGGAAGAGGCATGTTTCTTAAAGGGAGGATGGTATGATAGCATAGAAAGGTCAACACTGCCTGTTTAGGGCCAGTCTCTTAATTTAATGCACTGTGGGGTGCTTCATGCTGGAGGAGAGGCTTTTCATGCAGTGTTGATTTACATTCAGCCAGGGGAAGAAGGATTGCCATGTCCTTTCCAGCAATGTGGAAAGGAGGCCACCATCCCACTCATCTGCAGGCATGTGGAAACACTGGGGGAAATTAAACTCACAAATAGCTTACACTGCTTCATGTGTGCAATTCAGAGATGATGATATCCAAAGCAAACTCCAACACACTGGCTGCAGTAGCTCCCACGGGCTGCAATGAGTCTCAAATCAACACTAAATAATAGCATTTTTACAGGTCTTGAAACATTCAAAAGGGACAAGTGGTTGAGGAAATAGGTCTGTAGCCCTTGCAAAATCTTTCAGCAGTATTTTTAAAAATCTTTGGGAGTTGAGCTTCTGCAGGCTGGCCAGATACAACTGCAAAAGCATACTGGGCCATCAGCACACTTCCTTTGTATGCTTCAAATCTAGCCTACCTGTATAGCAACTACAAACCAGCTCCTGAGCACAGCAATCTGTACAAAGCCTGTCCTTGCTGCTTACTGGTGCAATCTGTCCACAGGATTCATCCAACAAGCTTCACACCATTGTCAGCCCAGGATCCAGTCTTCACACTTTGCATCATGGCCTCGCACTCAGAGCACTCCCACAGCTGATGTACATATATTGTGGCTGCACAAAGGACTTAACTCTCAAGATTGTCTACTGATCATCATTTGTGAGCCTTGCAAGTCTCACTGTTGCTCTCCTGTGAAATGTTCTAAGCTACACTGAGAAATTTGCTGCTTTTTCTGCTTTCTCCATAAGTCACCACCTCCTTCTCATGAGCTGGCAAATGATTGAAACTGATACGAAATTTTCAAAGCACTGAAATAATATTTAGCACTATAATTATGTTTATGTAGGAGCTAGTAATAATAATGTAATATTGATTCATCAGATCTCGGGCTGGAAAACTCAGCAAGTCAGCAAGATTGGGAAATGCCAAATGATTTTTAAAGGCACTCTGTTCTCCTAACCTGTAATGAAATACTGATTTAAAAATGGTGATTGTGGAGCGGTAGTGAATATTTCCAAACACTCGTCCCTAACTGAAAACTTTTAATAGCAAGATACAGTTTTGGATATGGCAGAATTATATTAGAGCAATGTACCAGCAATAGTCCCATCCCTTCTGGCCTTATGAGGTGCCTGTGGGATGGTGGAGTAAACTCAGGGGTGAGCAAGCAGTGCTGGGGAACAGAAGATTGAGGTCTGAATTGCTGCCTTGTTGGCTGTTTTTCTTTCTTTGGAGTCCTTGCTAGTGTTTAAATTAATTTATTTTCCCATGGCTGCTCTTGTGGAATACATTAGCTATTCATAGGCATTGAGATCTATCGGGCAGGAAGGGCACTGGGCTAGAGGGAATTTACATTAGCCAATGTGGTTGAGGGTTCATGTAAGCTCTGCAGCTGAGAATACGACTCTGTTTAGTGAGAGACATTCCTGAGACTGAAAACCTCAGAAATTTGTTGGTATTTTTTCCATTGTGCACACATCTGTTCCCTCTCTGGTGGAGATACTGAGGAAGTCCATCAGTTGATAGCATAAGAGGTGCTTTGGAAATGTCATGGACAGCTTAGGTTTGGGTTTCAGACATAATCAAGAGGAAGATGAGCTGGGGGATAAGATCTCCAAAAAGTCACGAACAGAAAGGCTGTTGCATCCCTCTTTAACAGCTGCCAGCTGCATGGGCATGGCAAAGAGACGCTAAAATGTTTGGAGGTCTGTGTGATACAGCACTTGGGGCACAGGGAGCTCAGTTAAAGGAGTGTTGCTCACCTGAGGCAGCTCTGTAGTTGTCATTGCCAGTCTTGTGGGCTGAACAGGTCTGGCTGTCTGTGAACTTAGTAATCCCCAGGCTTGCATGGTTCTCTTCCTTAATACTCTCTAGTGGATAAATGCCAACCTAATGCAGTAGACAAATATGTGCTACCAGTACTATTAACACTGGAGATCAGACTTTCATACTTAAGACTTATTTTCCTCATTTGCTTACTCTCTCAACTGCAAAAACAATAAGGAAAAGGTGCAAGAGGTAAAGTGCTCTTTTTTGAGAAATAGCAGCAGAAATAACAAAGCAGCGTAGTTATTGAACTGTTCAAAGCTGTCAGAAGCTAATAATTCTCTGTTGTTTTTGATGGCAAATTAGGAAGACAATCTATACCACTTCGGTGGTAGTCTTATGTTGTTGAAAGAGCCAATCCTTTCAACAGAGAATTTGAGTGATAAAATTCATATAGACTTCAAAATGAACAAATGCAGATGCTGATGGCATAATAGAGGTGACATCTGGAATCTGGGGTGGGAATTTGGTCTATTTAACAGAAAATCATGCAGCCATCTGACGAGCTGTAAAGAGTTGCCTCAATTGCCTTATCCTAGAATAGGGGCTACAGTACATAAAATCTGAAAGCTATTCAGAGGGTTCATCAGGGATCTAACAAGCAGTTTGCAGAAAGAGAATGAGCTTGCAGGGCTGATTTTTAAACAGATTTATGGTTTATTTGTTTGTTGAAGTTCTAGTTACTGCAGGAAACCATTGCTTGACTTTTTTCATGACAGCATGTGCACGCACATAGGCAGTTTTCCTCCCTCACTGCCCTGTGCTTTCATTACTGCAGGCAGACAGCTAAGTGGGATATGCAAAAATCCTGTCTTGTTCTGTGAAGTACTCACAAAGTCAGAATGCTTATACATTTCACCTCACTGGTATAATAAGAAAACAGAGCAGACAACTATGACTGGGAAAAGCACAATGTTTACATAAACCCCAGTCTAAAACATACCTGCTTGGTCAGATCTTTCAAGAGGAATGACTTCAGCACCGGTAGCAGCATTCGTCTCTGCACAGAACTTCTAGCCTCTAGATGACAATGGGTATGGATGAATGAATGTTTCTGTTTTATACCAAGTACATGGGAACAACTTTGAATGAAATAATAAAGAGCAAACTCTGCAGGCCAGTAGGCTAACATGAAATAACATTGCTTCAGAAATCCTACATCGTGTTGGTAAAAATTTCAGAATTCGACTTCTTTCATTAGATGAAATGCTACAAATGTCAGCCTGGATGTGAGGCAGCACCACAGAAGTTTGGAGGCCTTTAGAATTTTATAAATTTGCTGAAACTGTAGTCTGAGTTTAAAGGGGGGAAGGGACACAGATGGCTCCTGTAAAGTTGGTTGTTCTCCAGAAGTTATTTTTTATGCTAACTTTACAAACGTAGCTAGGATTTTATAAATAGGTATAATATGAAATGCAACATGGCCTGTGAAATTTAAGCATCTCTTGGCCTAACCTCCAAAACACTGAGTTGGTTTAGCTAAAACCTGCCAAGTCAGGAGTTGATTTGAAGGCAATTACCAAGCCATATGTTATCCTCATCTTAAGAGAAACAGAAAACTTTTTTTTTTATAACACTACGTCTGTGCTGTCACGTGCTCCTCCCCAGGAACACAGCCCAGTCTCACTTCAGGGGCTGTTTCCTCTTTGGCTGTGCCCACCTCTGCCCTCAGATCCCGGCATGTTGGCCAGTGCTGGCACTCACAAATGTGTTTTTCAGGCTTGGCAGGCATGGCAGCATCCGCACACGTCCAGCTCCCTGGGCAACATGCCATGTGAGCCATTGCCCGTAGCACAGGAAAGGGGAAGCAAGAAGGTGTGATCATTAAAGGCAGCAGTCACTGGGTGTGCCCCATACATCATGAGATCCCAGGGTGCAGTTCATATGCAAAGTATAAAGAAGTTATGGTATTGTTAAGGGTGTTGACAAACTAGTTTATAAACAGGAATAATCCAACAAGTGTAAATGGCTTTGATTCTGCTGTGCACTGAGATTAAGGGTCCATATATTGCTACCATCAGCTCATAAGAGAAATGTCCTGGTAGTTTTGTTAACACTTTGTGTGCAGGGAGTTCAGTAACCTATGAACAAGTCTCAGGAAACGGGCAGAGTGTGTCTGTCTCATGCAAAGACAATGTTTTACCAGAAACTATTTTGACCAACTACCTGTAACCTAGGAATCTTGGATGCAGAATTACTTTTCAGAAGTGCTTTTGACAACTGTATTCTCCCCAGTGTAAAAAACATGCTGAAAATGCTGACGTGTCATTTGTGCCTTTGGGGATTCATTACAGCTCAGCTAACACTTCCTGCCACAAATTCCTTCAATGGTAAGCTAGATGCTGAGAAAGGCAGTAGTAGGAACTCGGGGGGCTTATAGGCATTTGCAGACCTATAGAAATTAGAGAAAGAAACAGAGAGAGAGAAAGCAAAAAAGAGAGGAAAGGAAGGAAGAAAGAGTAAGGGAAAGGAGGAAGAAAAGAAGAAAGAAAGAGCGTGCAGTCCTTTCCTAGAGAGAAATGCAGTATTGTTCCTCTCCATTGCTTTGTACAGCTGAGGTTTTACTGTTCATTCATTTGCAAAGAGATGTGCACTTTCCCATGAGGCCAGAAAGAATCCAAAAAGCCCCTCAGTACATACACCTTTCAAAAATGCCCATACTACCATGCTACCACAAGATTCAGCAGAAACACAGTGGTTTTGGAAGTCTCATGCAAAATTCAAAATTATATTTAGTGTAGAAGATTGTTCCACTAGAATTTACTTCTAGAAACCAACCTATTGGTGGTAAGGATACAGATCCTGAACTTGGAGGGCTAGGTTCCATCTTCAGCATTGCCCAAATTTCTGCCCAGCCAGCAGTAAGTTCCAATCTTAAGCTTTTAAATTTTTAAATTGGGATGGTGCTACTGCTGAATACCCTGCATGTGCTCTGCAACCATGTTACAGGAATGGGCAGAAATTGAGAGTATCTCTTATTGGTTCCACTCCTATCCTATCCTATCCTAATTGCAAGGCCCTACTTCCTTGTTAAATGACTGAATGTGTCAGTGCAGAGTGCATACTATCAGTAAACATTACTTGATCTTTAGCACTGCAGAAAGTACTATTGCTTTAAAGTTATGGTATAAATCTCTCGGGAAGCCTGTGCCATGACTGCCAAAATGGTATCTGCAGGGAAGGAGTCATTCAGATGTCCCAGCACAAAGCCTTCCATTTAAGAATGCCTCTGGTTAGTAAGGGGGAGGAGATGAAGGCAGTATGTGATGGTAAGCATATCACTCCCCTGAAGTGCCTCTAAACACCTGCAAAGCACATCAACTCTCATTTATAGAAAATACAAGAATATACACTGATGTATGTTAACATGTAAATAACTTCTAGTGCCAGCTAAGTAATTTGTTCTAAATATTGTTCTATATCACTCCCATGAATTTTTAACCTTCTTCTCTTCTTTGAGAACTTTAAGCAAACATTCTTCAATATCCATTGTCATACTGATTTTAAAACTAGATTTTTTCCTACTATGTGTATTGTTTTTCAAAGACTCTAATTTCTGTTTGAAAAGTTTTATCAATTAATCTCAAGTTAGGAAAATATATTGCTTGGTCTATATACTCTAGGTAGATGATGAGAGATGGCTGCATAAATATTTAAAGCTAGGAAGAACCATTCCAATCAAGTACTCCAACTTTAGGCAAATCTCTGAGCACAGAATTTCACCTGATAATCCCTAAAGCAGAGGGAATTTTTTTACCTTACTATATTAGCAAACATTTTTAAGCCTAAGAACCTCTGGTAGAATTTGTGCATGTCTTTATGAAACACCTTTGCATCTCAATTTAAAGACGATTTAAAGATGAGGCTTGCTTCTCTGGTGCCAGCCCATCACACTGCTTCAGGCCAGCAGGCACCAATGCAGTGCACATGGTAGGATAATTAGCAGAAAATGTGATGGTGCTTTCTTTTATGCACCACATCTTTAAATGGAGGAGCCTCTTCTGGAAGCTCAAAGCCAGGCAAAAAGATACACTCTTACGCTCTTCTCTTTGTCTGTCTGGCCTCTCAAATGTCATTGTTTGCTGCTTGTTGTGACATTGCCCACTTTCCATTCCGTGCACTTCACTAAAATCCCTCTGCTATTCATCCTCTACAGCTTCCCACAGTCCCTGTAAACCCAGCACAACAGGGGAAATATGTTCAGGTAATGACAGGGTCCTCTGCCACTTTCTGGCCTTGCTGCTGTGCAGGGGACTGGACACAGAAACATTTTTCTGCACTGCTGATGCTGCATTCAGCCACATCTGGAGTGCAGTGGGAGCGTGTGGCCCCTGGGGCCAGGCCGGGGGCACCTCGCGTGCAGAGGTTTGCTTAGTGGCAGATGATGAGCTAACCAAGCTTCAGTGATGCTAAATTAGACTTTGGGGCATTTAAAGTAAGGAAGTGAGGTGACACACAGTCATGCTTGGGGGAGGGAGGCGAAAAAAAAAATTAGATTGCTCCAGATTAGTAAAAGAAATTGGTGAATTATAAGTGTGGTTTTAAAATGCCACTTTGTATGCTGCATGCAGGAAGCTGCATCCTGCCTTCCTGTCCATTTTATAGTACAGTAATCCCATTGGCTTTGCCGTAGCTTTCCTGATTTACACTCATCTGAGATGAACACAAAGCCCAGTGTCTTTCCAAGTCATCCATCTTTGTGGAGAACCACTTGAGAGAAACAGCCTAGCCATGTGTAAGGGAAAGTTATAGTCTGACTGTAAGATCTGCAGTGGTACATTGAATTATTAGCTTCTGAGTAGTTTGTTTTATAACACAAATGAACTGAAACATAGGTGGCTTTTGTTTGGTTGTGGGGTTTTTTGTTTGTTTGGTTGGTTGGTTTTGGGGGTTTTTTTTTGTCCCAGCTTCAAAGAAACCATTTTTAGTACAGATCGAACTACATCAATAATCTAGGATACTAGTTTTTCTATTTTGCTCAGATTTTCACTATGTATGAAAACATGTGCTACCCTGTTTTATTTCCTGCAGTGAATTTGTGCTCTGCCTGTTAAAATTGGAAAATACCTTCCAAAGATGTGAAACAGTTTCCAGAGACCTTGGTTTTATTCCCTTCGCTGCCTGCAATGTCTACTATGTAACTTGTAAGCTCTTTAAGGTCTGGTTTTAATGTATCACATTTTCTCCCTTGTTGTGTTTCTTTTGTTTCCATTTGCAAACATGGGAGGAATGTAAAATTATACATCCCATGTATGTGCTATTCTCAATTGATGTTGTTTTAGGACACACTCAAGAATAATGCTTTTTCTGCTGTACGTAGTGTAGAAGGCTGCACCAAAAAAATTGCAATTGCTTAGGTTTCTTTATTATCACAGAATCACTGTAGTGTAGTTTGCGTTGTGATCATGTAATGAGCTGGAAAAGTTATTGTGTATTATTTTATTTTGCATCAAGTCAGTTTTCATACACTCACCCTCAGGAGAAACAAATAAGGAAATATTGCACTCACCAATAAAAAGCTTTTGACGTTCTTTTTCTTTACATGGAAATTTCTGGTTAAAGGGGATTATCTGCATATTTTACACTGTAATTGCACAACCATTTATAATTCCTGAAGTCAGGAATTCCTCAGTTTGCTCCATGCTTGCTGCATAGAGCAAACTGGGAATGTTGTTGATCACATTTTTTCGCTTTCTTTCTCACAGAGCTCCGAGTTCTGTGATGATCCTTTCTGACTTTATTCACTGCTACTGACATGGTTTTGCTTCCTATTGCTGCAGATATCCATGCCAGGAGTTTCCACCTTGTATGTAGAATGCCTGTGGTTTAGTCTGAACAACAGTAACCTCCCACTTCCTTGGGAAGGTGTCCTTTACCTCACCCTGTACTAGCTCAGGGTTTGTTACTGATAGTACTCCAAGGCAGTGACTTCTTTGCTTGTCTTATCCATGCTGTGATACAATTCTGCGTTTTCATCATCGTATACATGATGAAATATATATAGCTGTATAGAAAGTCCATGAGAGACTAACTTTAGAGTTTAAACAGTTAATTTATCTTTATACATTCATTTTGCATTTCGCACTCTGAAATAATTTCATGCCATTGCTTGTAGCAGTTTTGTTGGAAAGCTGTACTAAAGGTGGTGGCATCCACCTTTTGACCAATCAGTCTGTGCTGTGGGTTAGAGATTGTGGCGCTGCAATGTTAACTCAGTTTTCACAAAGTTATTCCTTTCGTCAAGAACCTTTGGGAATATCTATAGCTTTGGGGGTTTGTTTGTAATTATTTTCTGTTGGAAAATGAAAGTCAAGCTATATCCAAGAGAAACTGAGCAAAATTAAGCCTCAGATTGATATATAAAGGAGGTAACATTGCTATGGGACACAGCAGTGGGGTATGGCTCACCTTCCATGGCCCTGGATTATTGCAGATGTTAATTTATACTTAATTTATATTTATGTGTTGTATTTTAAACATATTATACGCACAAGAAGACTCTAATCAGAGTGCACTAACCTTTTAAAAATCAATATTAGTGGTACTATAGAATCCTTAAATATTTGATTCTCCTGACAGCTTCTCTGATAGTGCAATGTCAGCCCATAGTTTATTAGTATTTCGGTGTGGCTGGAGCTTACAATAATGATCTGAGGTCGGTGCTGCCACTAGGCATGCTGGAGGACAGAAGGACATATGCATGATTTTCATATGTGTGTGACGGTTGGGAAGCATTTGGTTGCCTGCAGGAACCAGAATCAGTATGACATGAGGACTGTATGTAAGAACAAATGCCTGTCCCTCATGGCTGGCAGGACTATTCCTGGAAGACAACCTCAAGACTTAGGAGAAGCAACTGGCAGTGTGCCAGCTTGTCTCTTCCATCTTGCCATATATTGACCAGATTTTCTGCGCTCTGCAATCTTCAAAAAAGAAATCTTAAGATGTATGGTATCTGTTTTGATGGTGGTGACTGACTGGGCAGTGCATTCCATACCAAAGGGACAGGGAGTCTCCATGTGTTTTTGATTTCAGAGATTTCACTGGAAGCTAGCTTAGGCAGAGCAGAAAAGAAGTGAGACAAGAAATAAAAACATTAGCAAGCATAGCTACAATCTTTCTCCACAGGATTCTTTAGAGTTCATTGAAGATAAGATTTTATCTGTGGGAAAGGAGGTTCTCTCTCCTCTGCTGTCTGGTGACCATTGCTCTTATGTCACTACTGTCTGTGGCTAAAGGCAGGAATAAGGAGTATTATAGTGATATTACTGCTTTTTGTATCTGTAAGGACTATATAAAGATTATGGAGGGCAATGTAAGCTATTAGTATGTAGGTAACAGTCACTGTATCTAAACTGCTTTTTGAAGGGCATCTGAAGACCATGGTTAAGACTTGTGCTGTCCATCCAGATAGCCAGGTAGGTCCTTGATGCAGGTACAGCCTGACCTTAGAAGAAAATGTGCTTGGGCATCGCCATCAGAAAAAAGTGGCATTAGGACGCTGTTTAGGTGGCTTAGTGTGCTGCCAGAGCAGTAAGTGATATTACAATTCTCTTGTCCTTTTCATACAAATTCTTGAAAGCCCAAGTATTAAAATCACAACATATATTCTCTGAATATCATTTTAAATGCTGTATTTCAAAAGCAGCTTATGGGGTTTTTTAATATAAAGAAACCTCCTGCATTTTATTTTTAATAAGTAAACTTATGCTTAATCTTTGAGATGCACAGATAATTGTACTGCCTGTCTTCTGAACACGGTTGTATATCCTTCTTAATGAGACACTTAAAATAGCCATGACTGTAATGTATGTCATGAGTCATAAATCAATAAGAATGTTTTGCGGGACAGTCTATTGATTTAGTGCAGTTAAAGTAAAACATCTATTTTGGACTTCTTGAGTGTGTGAAAAGGGTAGCACTTTTGTCAATGGATTGTATTTTGGATATAAGGTTTATCCAGTGCTAGTCTGAGTATATTAAAAAAATATATTCTTTATTTTGCATGTTTGCCTATCTTAAGAAATAAGGAGATTAAAAGGGAGAAGCCAGGCACTAAAGGGAAGTGTTTAATGAAATATATTTTATGTAGAGGATGACTAATAAAAAAGTCTTCATTTAAAGTGCAAATGTAACATTTTTTTCAAGGCAAGGCATCAGTGATATAAGTATTATCTATGGCAGTGTTTACACACTCAAAATACAACTGAAACATGAACATTGGTTAGTTTGCAAATGTATTAATTTAACTTCTTGTTTTGGAAAAAAATGAGAGCAGCCACTGACACCATGTGGAAAACTTGGAAAGTGCCTTGTTAGAAGAGTTGCTTTCCAACTTGATAGCTTGTTGCATCTTTCTTTCTGACTCATCTGCTGCTATGACAGGACAGGATGAAGAGAGAATGGTACTCCATGAGATTTCAGTCTTTTGAAGGTGGAAATGCAGTTTCTTATGCTTAAGGACATGTCTACCACAAAAAACCATGGAGTAGGGGCGACTGAGTTGGATTAAAAGAAGTTGTATCTGGTCTGCAGACCTGAGACTTGTCTGAGGCTGTTAACAGCAGAATAGATAGTGCTTTGAGGAAAAAAGTGGGCAGAGAGGTATTGATTGTATCTGTGTGTGTTATGTGTCTGATCATAATAGCTAACATCTCTGTGGGCTAGACCTCAGCTGTAAGGCCAAAACTCTGTAAATGCAGACAAAGTATGTTCCTTATCTTTCAGGGGGTGGGAAAAATCATTATCTTCCTCTCTCAATATCTCTTTTTCTGTCTATTGGTAATATTTCTGAGAATAAATCTTCCTCCTCACCTAATTTCATAATGATAGTTAGATCATCACATTATGTAGAACAGGATTTAAGTATTGCCTTCAGAAAGAGAATATTATCAAATGGCTAATGAACTACAGGCAAGATACAGGAGCGAAGGACACTGCTCCAGAATTAAACCTGTTTTGTCTCAGTGTTCCTAGAGATAAAAATGTCCCCAGTAATATACTAGGTGAGGAAAGAAGCACAGATGCACAGACAAATTACTCAGAGACATTGTTTTGAAAGCATAGAAACACTAACAGCTTTCTAATGGTGCAGTGTCTCAAGAAAAATATTCACCATTTCTGTCATAAATAAAAGTTTTGTTCTCCTTCTCTTTCTAAAGATATGTTTAGCAAATTCATAATGTATCATTCCTTTTTGTGACAAAAACATTTGAGTGGATTTTTGAAAGATTTGTTGAGACATTCGATTCAGCTGCAAAAGGAAAAGCTGTATTAAAATTCCTTGAGTTCCTTCAACTTTTCTTCAGTGAAGTGTTTCTGTTTTGCTCCAGTGTACATGATGTGTGCTTTAAAATTAGATTTTCTTTCATTTTCTATGTAATTATTTAAATTGTCTGCTTTCATTATTGAACTCATTCATAATTAAGTGTGACCCATTAGAGTCTTCTACAGAGCTGTCATTAGCAAGTCTGAATTGTTTGATACCTTTTATGCAGTTTTTGTTCATTATATTCCTATGGAGTCATATGTTTTACTTAGAATAATTACTACCAAGTTCCTTGAAGAAAATGTGTAATTAATATATATTTTAAAGCATCAAACATACCCACAGACATGTTAACCCATTCTCGTAATTTCCAGTTTATTTTTCAATAACTTTGGTTCTTAAAGGGCAATCTATTACACCACAGCATTATTAAAATGAAAATGCTAGTTAATGAAGGAACCTGATAACTTTTATGAAGACAAAGTAAGAAATAATTTGTCATTTAAGTCAACATTTCACAAGTAGGCCAGCAGAAGCTAATGATGAAAAGTCATTATACACTTATATTATATAATCACACATTTAATAGTGCCACACAGATGTTCAGTATCTTATGTGAGACAAATGAACAATCTCTGTGTAATCTTAAAGTGTAGTCTATCTCAATTGCTTTTTTGCTATGTAATGTATCTACTGCTTATTTAATATGAATTCTATCAGTCTGTTAGTGCTCAGGTGCCTATAGCATAAGATAATCATCTGTAGTAGTCTCAATAAGCCTGTGACTGAAGCAGCTGTGTGATAAAATAGTGTCTTCATTTTTAAAGTGTATTTTTGCGTTAACAGCAGTGCAAGTTCTGATGGACTAACGTTACAATACTGTGGCACTGACGCTATTTTCAGTGATTCTGTTTTGTTCCAATTTGGACTCTAATCCTCCAAGTGATGCATATTTAGAAGGGCAACTACACCAAATCAGATCCTTATTTAAAGACTACAGAAGTCCTTCCAGGTCTAGAAGCCTGTCCATTTGAGGACAACTGCAGAACCAGGGACTTGTTGAACAAACCAAGAACTCAGATAAACAAGGTTGTTCCACCAAGCACTTCTTTTATAAAATATTGTATTCACTGTAACAAACTGAGCATTTTAAAACTGCATACATTTGTTGTACTCAGTGTTGAAGACACTAAGGAGGAGGTAATCTTTGTTTTGCTGCACACAATTCTTATTTATAATTGTTTTATCTACTCTACATTCCCTATTTTTCATAGGTTGGTTTTTTTCTAGAATATTATCTATTGTTGACTGACCTTCAAAAGATGATCAGCTTGAATGTTCCTCTGGAAAACATCCAGAGTGTTGTTTAGGCAAGATCAAGATTTGGTGCTTGGAGTGTCTCTGGTCACCGAAGAGTAAGCTGTCAGGTCTTAGTGGCTCTGGAGCTTGCATTACACAGATTCCATCTAAATTCCTCCAAAGGTTTCTCTGCCTGTGTTGATGTGCACAGTTAAGAAGAATGATATCCGTACTCAGATTTGAGATCTACCTTTGGCTTTAGGTGCTGCTTACTCAGATGTGAGATATACCTTTGGCTTTAGGTGCTGCTGGGTTTTAATACACTGTTATGTATGGCAGCCCTGATAGATCACTTTCAAAGTTTAACAGTTTCTGTAGCTGAAATAAGTTCCTTAGAAGATTGGCATTAAATGTGAAAAACAGAGAGGAAAGAGATAACTCTTTATCAGGCTATTACTGGAGCTGGATGTTGGTGTCAAGTTGTTATTCTTCATACTGAGTCCAAAGAAGACATTTGCAAATAAAAGTAGGAAAATTGCAGTAGAAAAATATGCTGTAGGTTTCTACACATCTACTTTCACTGGTGAGTGATTTCAGTAATTAGAAGCAAGCATACAGATCTATATTTGTGCCTTCAGATATCCGTGTTTAACCAAGTATTAATTAGTTTAAAATGAATGTGATTATTCAGGTTGACTTTTGGCAATATTCTCCTTAATGTATTGGTACCAAATGAGTAAAATCTAAAATGAGAATGGAAACTCTTAAGAGTCTCTCAATCCGTTTTCTTATTTTGGAACCACTAGTACCAAAATTTTGAGACACTGGAAAACTGAGTTTGAGCAGTGGTAAAATAAACACACCTGAAATCAGACCCCAATGTAATATTCCTGCTGAGATTTCTGAAAGCATAGCTTTATGTTTAAATAAGGCCAAATCTGTTATAAACTGATAATGCTTGCAACTCCCATGTTTTGCCAATCATGCAGAATTAGTAAAAATTTTTTTAAATGGTGGCTTAAAAGTAATTCTTGGAAAATACTTTTCTTTATGAGATTTTTGTAAGGCTGGCAATAGTGTATGCAGTCAGACCTGAGCTTCCTGGTACTTCATAGCTCAGTGGAGATGAGTTGGATGGCTCAAGTCTACAGTTCAAGATAGTCAAGAGGGATTTCAAGGAAAGTTTGTTGGCTTCCTCCTGTCAAACACCAGCTGGTGTTTGATTCAGATTAGGTACCCAACTGCATTTCTGCTGATCTAGCAAGAGAAAGCACTACCAAAGTTTATGCTGGTTTTAAGACAGGATAGACTTGCAGAAAGATACTTGGGCAGCCGGTGCTGGATCTGGGGAAAAAAGTCTTCTATAGAATTTAAGCTATCAAAAACATTTCAACACATTTAAAGTGACAATGTATGTTAATACAGGATCAACATGTTGAGTCTTATGGCATTTTTGACCTGGTACTAGGAACCATAAAGCTGAATTTATCACAGAATCTCATCTGGGAGTCAGCAGAACCATACATATGAGGGTTTTCTGTCTGCAAACCTGAAGACACTATCTTTTTTTTTTTTTTTTATTCAATTCTTGTAATGCCTTTATTTTCTGATGGCTGATGTAAACACATTTACACATTAAGTAATTTATAGAAGCTGTATTTATGTTATGTTAAACTGAATTCCTGTTTATTCAATAGACTAGAATTGTTGTGAGTCATTCCAGTCCATTGGATAAGTACATAATTGCATAATTAAGAGATAGAGATAAACAAATAGTACAGGTATCAGTGAGGGAAATCTTTAGCTGCTGTGAATTGTTACAGATTCCTTTGCAGTACATTTATAGTATCTTAAGTTTTAATCGATATTATGTATGTGTTTAAGGTCTAGGCTGTTCTACTATTTACAGACCAATAATGTTATTAAGGCAAAGAGGAAATAATCTTTAAATTTATTGTGTGAAGAACAGCTCTTTATCTGTGCTTAATACTATCGACTTTAGTGGGAATATGTATGAATTCAATTATTCTTTTCCTTAAATGTTTGTCAGAAGTGGATTTTAGACGCAACCTGAAGGAGAGCTTATGCAGGCTGTATGAAAAGCAATTTTTTATCTGAAATTGTGTTGTAATTCTGACAATTTTGAGTTTCTACTTAACAATTAGTCTTCTTTCCTCTCCATGCATATTTATTATACAAAAATAATGGGATTCAACTAATTGTATTCATTCACAATAGAGTTCAGATGACTTAGTGAGTCAAATTACTCATTCTTGAATATGATACTCATTAAACATGAAATCCAACAAAGTTAAAATAGACATTGCTGACCATAGGTGAGATATACCCATGAGCAATAATCTTGCAAATTCTTGTTCCCCCTCTGGATTCTTTTTCTGGGATCTTGTGGCAGCTTGTGTTACCTACCATGACATGCCTTTGCTAGAATCTGAAATGAGATGAGTTAATGGCATTGCATTATCTCCTGATGACAAATCCATTAGCATATGTCACCACTCTCACTTATAATTCAAGTCTCTGCCTGTTGGTGCTCATTGCAAGGGAAAATCTGCAAGATTTTATATTTCCAGTTCTTTACAAATGTTTTGTACAGCTCTATAAGGCTGAGCAATGCATTCAAATGAAGGAGTAATTTGTGTGTTCTAATGGCTATACATAGATTTGTTGTCTTAAATTATTTAAAATCTTCTTTGTCAACTGGAATGATATGCAGTATATCATTTGTATTTGTTATATTAATTGTGAATTGCATGGGGTTTTTTTTCTGTAGCAAAATGAAAAATTTAGATAACCATTCTATACTTTTTTTAAAATCATTTGCTTTACAGCAAGTATATGCAGTATACAGAAGAAATGTTTCATTGTGTTTTATTCTTTGTGAATGATTTTGGACTGTGGAAAGAAGCTTTAGTGGCCCCCAATTTACTGATCCTCTGGGGCAGGGGCTGAGGCAGGACCTCACTGCAGAGCACGTGAGCAGCATTGCATTCCCCAGGATAGGATGCATTAGATTAAGCCCTTCAGGGGAGTATCACTTACGGAAATCACTGTTCAAACACAGGGCAGCACTGAGTAGCACAATGGTTAGCAGACACCTTAACCTGTCTGGCTACTAGGATTTAATTCTGTTCTTTACCTTCTGAAGTCAGTGCAATAGACATGAAAGATTTGTGCTGAGAATTAGGAAAAAGTGATTTGTCTGACTTTGGTGAGGCGAGGGGCCAGCAGCAAGGGAGGGCAGGAAATGTGTTCAATGCATAATAGTTGGAAAAAGGCAAAGGGAAGATGAAGTGGAAGAAATGAAGACAGAAATGGATGGATAATTATCCCAAATAGAGGCAATAATGAAACACTGATCTTTTGAAGCGAAGATCAGGAATTTGTAAGAAGCCATAGGTGCGGAAGAAGTTACTGTGGTCAGAGTCGGTTAAAGAAGGCGACATAAGTGTAACAACTTAAAAGGAGGGTATAAATGCCTTGTTAGAGTATCAGTCAGTGAAAATAACTATGCAAAACTGCATTAAATTTATAAAATAAAGAGTCTTAATAGCAGACGAAGAATACTTTAAATTTACTTTATCAATGGATAAGGAAGGAGCTACAGATACCTATCTAGAGTTCTCTAAGGCCTTTGACTAGGTCTTCCACAACACCCGTCTGTCTAAATTGGAGAAATATGAGTTTGATGGGTGAACTGTTTGGCGGATAAGGAATTGGTTGGATGGTTGCATTAGAGGGTAGTAGTCAGTGGCTCCGTGTCCAGACGGAGATCTGTGGTGAGTGGTGTCCCTCAGGGGTCCATATTGGGATCAATACTGTTTAATATGTTTATCAATGACATAGACAGTGGGATCAAGTGCACCCTCATCAAGTTTGAAGACAGTGCCAAGCTGAAAGGTGCCTGAGGGATGGGATGCCATTCAGAGAGACCTGGATAAGCTTGAGAAGTAGGCCCATGTGAACCTCATGAGGTTCAACAAGGCCAAATACAAGGTCCTGCACCTGGGATGGGGCAAACCCCAGTATCAATACAGACTGTGGGGGATGAAGGGTTTGAGAGCAGCCCTACAGAGAATGACTTGGCGTTACTGATGGACGAAAAGCTGGACACAAACCAGCAATGTGTGCTCAGAGCCCAGAAGGGCAACTGTATCCTGGGCTGTATCAAGTGCAGCCAGCAGGTCAAGGGAGGTTATTCTTCCTCTCTACTTTGTTTCGGTGAAACCTCACCTGGAGTAATGCTTCCAGCTCTGGAATCCTTGTCACAGGAAAGATATGGACCTGTTGGAGCAGGATCAGAGGAGGAACACCAAAATGATTAGAGGGTTGGAACACCCATACTATGAAGAAAGACTGAGGGAGTTGGGGTTGTTCATCCTGGAGAAGAGAAAGCTCTGGGGAGATCTTATTGTGGCCTTTCAGTACCTAAAGGAGGGCTTCTAAGAAAGATACTGAGAGACTTTTTAGACTTTTTTAGCAGACTCTTTTGTGACAGGACAGAGAGTAATGGTTTTAAACTGAAGGAGAATAGATTTAGACTAGATATAAGACATTTTTAACAATGAGGGTGGTGAAACACTGGAACTGTTTGCCCAGAGAGGTGGTAGAAGCCCCATCCCTGGAAACATTCAAGGCTAAGTTGGACAGAGCTCTGAGCAATCTTATCAAGTTGAAAGTGTCCCTGCTCATTGCAGACGGGGTTGGACTAGATGACCTTTAAAGGGCCCTTCCAACCCAAATTATTCTGTGTTTCTATGATTCTGTGAAGATCAACAGTCTCTTCATAACAAGATATTTACTTTTTAACTTTAGTTGCTTTGGAGTCTCCAAATCAATGGCCTATAATGACCTATAATGTATGACCTATATGCATGCTACCTAGATTTAAGCATTTAACCAATGCATTAAGTTAGATCAAATAACAAATTTAAGGAATTAGTTGGTATTTAATGAAACAGTTGTCTTCCAGGAAGTGCCTAAACTCCTTAAAAGTATCCAAGAAATAAATTAGCAGTAAGAATTCCCTCTCCCAGAAAATGTACTTAATTTTTATTGTCTTCATAGGTATTTATATTATATAAACTTAGGGGTTTGTTTCATGAATTCTTGCAGAATGTTTCCTATTTCATAAGTTATGTTACTAAAATGTCCCCATCTCTTTAATCCCCATTTCTATGATTCTATTCTATTCTATAATAATTTAAATACCTACCAGCATAGAAGATATTCAGCTAATTTAGCCATCATCAACTGCCAAATTCTAATTTACACAACTTCAAAATTTAGGGTGTGCTATTCAAGTTTTTTCAGTCCCAAGTAAAGGCCTTCAGGTAAAGAGAATACAGCAGTGGTGACAATTCATTATTTTCCACCCATTGTTCCTTATGTTATTCTTTCATGCTTTTTCTTTTTCCCTCTAGTTCTTTTTCTCTCATTTTACCATAGGAACTGATGAGGACTCTCCATTTAGGGAATCATGGAATAGTTCTTTTCAGGATTGACCATGCAGTGTTTAAATTAATTGGCAACAGTTAATGATCTGCCTTATCTCAGGTTAAAGCAATCTGCTCTGCTCAGGGTTATTGTATAGGGCAAACAAAGAATCATAATGCAAGAGACAATATAAAAAATGCAGAGTGGCTTTAGACTATGGACATAAAGAATGACAGCTTTCTTTATCTCCACTCCAGTATCTTCAGACATTTAAATCTCTCATTGTTATATTTTGATCTTTATACTGTAGTTGGTTCTTTTGTTGTTTTTTCTTTAAAGCTTCTTCTTTGTGGGTTAAGTTTTCATTACATTTGTGATTGTTATTTTCTCCTTACAAGTTCAAGATATTAGCAGCTTAAGAAATAACTTATTATTTAGTATTCTATAGATAGAAAATGATCCCTGGAAGTACTTAACAAAGGAAGAAATCCTTTTTTACATACAAGGTGACCAAAGTAGAAAAAGGAATGATTTCCCTGCTGCCTCCATATTTCCAGGCTGGGGCCTCATACACAGGAACTGAGTAACATTTAACTACCTTAAATTCTGTAAATTTTCTGAAGAGATCTGGCATTCTTCTAAGTCCATGTAAAATAGGTTTATGTACCCTCAGCCTTGCATGATGCTAAGCAAATTCTTCATTCACTGACTTTGGTAGTTGAGAGTGCTCAGCATTTATTAGATGAAATCCGTTCTAATTATAAATGGGGAATGAGTCAGACTGTTCCAGTCATGATAAATGAACCTGATTAAACATTTCGTGTCAAATATAGCACAGTGGAAAGGAAAGTTAAGAGTAAGTGGATTGAAGGGCTGCATAATTACTAGGAATTGTGCTCATTCACCTCAGAGAAGTAGTGCTGTGCAGCAGTGTCAATGCTGCAAGGTTAGGAGAAGAATTAAAACCAGTACCAGCTCCATTCTCCACTGCAAATCAGCCTGGTACTGTATGTATTTAGTGTTCTGGCTTCTAGATACCCTCTGAATTTTTTATGGTTTTTCTGTACCTTCCTCAAACTTGAACTGAATGACTCCCAGTGACCTGCTCAGACCTTGACTGGAGTGTGTGTCCACTGGTGTGAATCTCCTTCTAAAAATGCCAGGCAGGTGATAACACAGACTTCTGAGCAAAAGCCATCTGAGGTAGATAAATAAAAAAGGAAATTATTAATGATGGAAAGAATTTGAATCTGTTCTCTATTATGCCATACTTACACTGTTTTAATTGATTCTGAATCTTACATATCTGATTTTTTTTATTGTGCATTGTTATGGTTATTAAAACTTTTTTATTTTTTAAAAATCTGATTAATTTCTACTTACATTTCTGCCTTTGAATGGCTCTTTTACAGCATTTCTCTTGATTAAGAAAACCACATTGTTTACTGTTAAGCTTTCCAGGGAGTTCTGATATGTACTGGCAAGTAAGTGGAACAGGAAAAGAAAGAAAGGAGAAATATGTTTTAATGTTTGACATAGATTTAAGAAATAGATGATTTTTCTGTTGCATAAGTAAAATTTATACAGCTGTTGGAAAATGTTTGCTGCGCAGGCCTGGAATTTTGATTCTTTGCTGGTATTATTTGCAGTAAGATTTTTTGCCATAGCTATATTACAAGTTTCAATATGCAACATATTTTTAGTATAGCCACCAGGGGAAAACGGCAAAGCTGGCAATTAGCATCCCATGTTTCATATGAAATATCAATAGCGCAAAAATCTGCAATCCCTCAAGGACCCATCAATAAGCTTGACTCTGCATACACCATTAAAGTTTTGAGGCTATGCAAGGGCTGCAGAGGTAAGCATTTGTGTCAGAATAAGGCATGGGAGAATGCAATGAATATGTGAGAGCCTTTGACATTTAGCCAGTCTCTAGCATTTTCTTAACCTGACTGCTTGAGAAAACTGAGTCGCATTATGATGGAGAAAATGCAGTACATACTGTGCTTCGTGATGGCATGCTTTTCAGCAAGGCTTGTTTTGGAGAGCAGGTCATGCTGCAGGGTAGCATCCACCAGCAGTGCCATCCTCTAGACGTGTCTAACTGCATGGCCTCACATCCCTGCACAGCTGATCAGCAGACTGGTGGGATCGTGTAACAGGAGAGTGGCTATACAACTGCACAGCAAGCCTGGGAGATGCCAAATGATGAGATGTGTCATAAGTACTGCCTGTGTTTTGACAGGACTGGAGTATGAGTACAGAAATTTTTTTCTTCACTTTCAGTTTTCTTCACTGATCACTTTTCACCTTCCAGCATGAGCCTCATGACACATCTGAATGCATTGAGCCATAAATATTATCTGTGGCCATTAAAATATTAAGTCTTACTTCTAAGATAGCCATAGTTCCTGTCGTTTCTCTGTCATGTTCACTCCAGGTGTCAGTGGCAGGCTTCTGTTCCAAAGCACAACTGCATTTCTCAGAACAAATACAAACTTCTCATCAAAATTTTACTATGAAAACTAAGATACGGCAAATCTCACTCTGGTTTTCAATTTTTAAAAGTATTATTTTGTAGTTATTTTCTTTTGCATGTGAATTTCTTAGGCTGTCTAGTAAAAATGTTTCTCATGATTTATTAAAATCTTACAAACTCAGCTGAAAACAAATATGACTGGAAACATCATAGTTTGTACTGCAGTACTAATTCAGCCTTAATTTTGATGAGCAGCAATGTGATACAAAGATGTAGAATCTTTGATTACTTTTTAAAATATTCTATTTCTACTTGCTGATCACATCTTAAGGAGACATTTTTTTAATTATGCCAATTCTACTAAAGAATTTCAGTGACACTATGTTCTCTGCAAATTTACTATATAACATAAAAGAATACACTATTTGAAGGATATAATATGTACCAGATCAATTTGTGATTGTTCAGTTTACTATAGTATACAAAACTGAAAAAAAACCTTGTTTCTTCTTACAGAAAAAATTCAAGGATGATGCTTTAAGAGAAATTAAATAATCCTCTTCTATATCTCTTTGGACATACATGAATATAAATAATAATCAATAAAGCAAATTTGATCTTCTACTTTATTCAGAGCTCTATGATTTTAAGAGTGATCTTTCTTTAAGTACTGTTCATAAAACTTGTTGAACAAGCAGAATGTCTTTGTGCTGTGATGTAGACTTTTTGACATCACATAGTATTTAACTACAGAATGTGTTATTAAAAACTAACTATTTCTTCTTCATTAGGTTTTGAGGATTTATTTAATTTGATTAAATGTGGACACCTTTCACCTAGAGGTTGAAAATATAAAGATTACATTTCTTTCTAAATGTAACTCAATCAAGATCTTTTCAGTTCCCTTTGTATCTTATCATTATTTGTCTAAAACAATGAGAATGATTTTCTATCCATTGCAGTCCACTGTAATTCAGGACCCTAATCACCTTTGCCATATGTTTTTCCCATGGAAGCAGCTAGACAATTCTGAGGTTTTCTATCCTTGCTTTTTGGCTTTTTTTTGGTCTCAAGTTAATGTCTTCTTCAGCTCCTAAATTCTCCAAAAAGTAGGAGTTCCTTAATAATAGATGTGCAGGGCAAAAGCTTCAGAATTACCTAGGCCACAATGGTAAACTATGGTGCCATCTGAAAACAAAAACAAACCAATAAAAGAGTACATATGAGTACAAAGAGTATACATATGGCATAGTTTATCCTAAACTAATGAGTATGTCCTTAAAGCAGAGGAAATACTTTACCTTTGCTCTCATTGAGATTTTTTTCAGATAATTGTGTTGAAAGACATCATGCTTCTTGAATTCTTGGCTTTTCTAAGGACTGAGCAGGAGCTGCTGCAGATACTTCTGAAGAATAAAATTTAGTCAGAGGATTAGAAGGATTAGAGGGATTTTTGTAATTATTCAGAGAATGAGGATCTGAAATGAACTTTCATTATAAGGGTCAGGATCTTTATAGCTTCCATCTGAAGGCTTGATCTGTTGATGTTCAGGGTTATTTGGCATGGTGATCTCCAGCAAGAGGCAACTGGATTTGAGGACCTAACCAATTGCTCCTAGTCTTCTTTCTCTTCTCATGGGAGTTTGTCTGCCTGGAGGCCATTTTTCTCTTGAGCAAATTCTGGAGTCCTTGCATCAGGGAAGATCTAGTAAAACAACACTGTCAGGATCCTTTTGCCTGTGGCTGCCTAGGAAACCCTCCCTAGACATAGTCACACTGGCAACAAAACCTCAGGCTATAGGCACATTTCAGTATAAAAAGCCTTCCCTCCTGAAGTTTTATTTATGTCACCAAATCAAGGAAAGTCTCCAAAACTCTAGTTTCTCTCTCTCTTATAGGTGTACTATGATTGGTTTTGGACATCTCAAAATCTTTCCTGATTCTTGAGAATTAGGAAATTGAGAATTCTCCTGAAAGACAATGAGTCTTTCAGTCTTTTACAGTAGAGGAAGTAACCTGGGAAGTCTACCTGACTTTCTTGCCCTCAGGAGGAAAGACAACTGACAGTGTGTTTTTTGTGTTCCCAAGCCACTGCCTCATTTCAGATTTGTACCTGTGCTTTGACTATATTGAGGCCATTTTGCAAAGATATGCCTTGAAAGCAGTGGAGAAACTGCCAGTAATTACATGGCTTCTTTACTTAGTGAAAAAATAGTGAACAGTAACTAAGACTCCAATCAGCTGTGATTGTCAACACCTCCCTCAGTTTTGGCAATGTACTAGAAATGCTAAAACAGTCCATAATTTGGCTTTGCCCCAAGAAAATATCATTCTAACTAGTAGTCTTGCCAACAGCTATCCTATTTCTAATCTTTTCTACTTAAGTAAGGTAATTACCTTTCTTTTATCCCCCCCCCCAAAAAAAAAAAAAAAATTGAGTATATTTTAGTTGGACTGATGCATGTTCTTATGAGAATTAAGGACAAATATATACACTTTTCCTATCAGCAGAATTCAGCCTAATTCATCAAGAGATAGTCTTAATATGCTTAAAGGATCTGGCAGTTGAAGCTAAATTGAGCAGATTCTGTGAAAGCTGGGACTAGTGATTGTTTCCTCTTAGCGAGCATTCTCTTTTCAGTGTCCCTTGACTTGTTCCCAACAGCAATGGAAGAACACTATTCCTGTGCTGATGATTCCTTGGCCAATGGTATTCACACTCCTGTGCTTTGTCCTAAAGCAAAGTTTTATGTTAATACCACCCCGTGAATAGGAGTGCCTGAGAAACTGAGGTGTGTTTGACTTGTAACATGCCCATTTTGGGACTACTAACTGCCTTGAAAGCACAAAGTAGAGTGCAAGTATTGGTATCACCTTCACCTGTGTGAGCTGTATCCAGGACAGACTGCCTGTCTCCAGCTTCACTCTTTAAAAGTGAAAAACAGAGTTAATGGGAAATTAGGAAGCCTTCAGTTTGGAATGAATATTTTAACTCATTTTATTAGTCCCAGTAAGGACTAATCTGGTGTTCTCCATAAAAAAGCTTTTGGTATATGTGTCTATGCTGCCTCCATATCATCAAAAAGATCACATTACCTCTCCATGATGCACAGTATAAATGTCTCCAAGATTGTTTCTGATGCTTGCTTTATTATTGTGACCATGAAGAGATTTTATGCATAGACTAAGTGGTTTAGATGCTGGGAGTTTTCTTTTGTTCATATTCAAATTTTGCCAGCCTGGTGTGTCACTTCATTACCTTCCCTGGTAAAGTTGAATCATGGGCTAAAGGTCTGGTGCCTTATTGTTGAATATGTGTGAACAACATTAAGTGAAATGAAGTACTAAAAGATTTCAGGTAGGTCCTGTTTCCAGAGAAACCAGTTTTCTGTTGTCTGGGCATGTTCAAAAAGGATAGGTCAATTTTAATCTAAACATAAACCTCACTGTGGCTTCGTGCTGAGAAAATAAACAAGAAAAAGACAAATCATGATGGAAAAGCTGATTGTGATAACAAAGTATTAAAGCGAATTCTTTTAACACTTGGATTGATGAATGGGTGAGAGGGTGTCTCCAGGGATAAAAGAAGAAGCTGATGGGAATGTTCTCACTTTTCTGAGTTTGTTTGATTAATTCTCTCTCTTGTTTTTATTCTTTTCTCCTCTACATAGCTACTTGAATTAGACTGAGGGAAAGAGGGATGGGGTGAGATACATCTTGAGAACTTTAATATTTAGATATTTCTCCTGTTTCCATCCGGTCAATGTGCGAGATAGCATTTTAAAAAACTTTTTTGGCATCTGTCTTTTTCTCTTACATTTACAGTTAAAGCATTATCTTGCTTTAATCACCTATGAACATATCATAACCACCTAAAATTCTAGGGTTTAATCCCTATTCCCTGTCATTCTCCCCCCAAAAAAGCTGGACATTTCATCCTATGTAATAATCCTATGACGTGTCATGCTAACAAGGACAATAGTGACCAAGGCCACATTTGAGTTGTACTTTAAAAGAGGAGGGCTGGATTTGCTTGACCTTTTCTCGTTGCTCCTAATGTCTCAACTCATCATAATGCTTAAATGTACCTGACCTGTAGCAAAGATCTTCTGAGTTAAATGGCAGATGTAAGGAAGGAGAAGCAAGTGTTAAGGAAATTAATGCTCTCTAAAGCCTCTTCTTTATTCTTTTTTTCTTCAGTTGGTTCAATGCAGCATTCTGTATTAAAGTACTGGCTAACAGGGGCTGTCAGTAAGAGCAATCCTCCAGTTCAAGGCACAGCATTCAGAAAATATTAGCTCCTTATGGGGAATTAGAACGGATCAGTACATATCTGTGCTGCCTGGGAGATATAAACAAGTAGTTCCATTGAGCAATAGAGTATAAAAAGTCTAATTTGCTCTGGATGTTTGTCCTGCATTCCCACTCTGTCTACTCCAGATGTAGACACCCTTGTCTCCCTTATTCCACATTTACTCTTTCAATACCATTTGTTCTTCCAACCCCCTGTACGTGACTGCCAGTATGCTCATATCCATGGATGAAAAGTGTGAGGTACTGGGGCTGTTTGGGGGCAGCTGTGCACCAGTCAGTAAACGGAGCTGATGGACCAGCAAGCCGGACAAAGGAATTGCAAATGTTGAGCTCTCACTTTAACCCTACCTGTTTTTTAATGGCCGCCCAGCTGTGAGTGTTCAAATAATATTTTTGACATCTGATTATTTCATAGAATGACCCAGGTTGGAAGGGACCTTAAAGATCATCTAGTTCTAATCCCCCCTGCCATGGGCAGGGAAGCCACCCATTAGACCAAGTTGCCCAGAGCCACATCCAGCCTGGCCTTGAACGCTGCCAGGGATGAGGCATCCACAACCTCTTTGGGCAATCTGTAGTTTTTAGGGCTGATTTTAATATTATATATAAGAAACGGCATTATCAGAAAATGAGTAAGTGGTAAAGAAATTACTAACACGGAATGATACCAGTAGTCATAAAAGGACATGAGTTATGCAATGGTATGATATGTCAGAGAAATTATAAAAGCCAGGACAGAGAATATGATTGTTAAAAACTATTGCTGGAATTATGATAAGAAGTACTGTTTGGATTATATTATGACTCTTCTATAGGCTTTTCTGGTCAGACTGGGATATAAAGCAGAAGGTCTGCCATATGGGGAAGGGTATGAAAACAGCAGTAGATTTGATCACAGTGGAATATTGTAAATATTTACCTATAGCTTGTCCCTACTAATAGCAGTAACTTCCAGTTATATTCCTTTGTCACCAGATAGTCAACAGACCAAGAAGAGGTGATCGTTTTTTGAACTTATTTTCAGCAAAGTATTAGAGAAGTTGTTATAAAACCCAGATTGAATGTTCATGAATTTATTCAGTTTATGTTAAATGGAAGAATAAACAAAAATAGGTCTGTAGTGAAAGACTTTAATTTTGTAAAGAGATTAAGAAAACTAATTAGTGAAGTCAACTGGAATGAAGAGCTAAAGGATTTTAATACAGACAGGACTTGGAATGTAGAGGAGGCTGACCTAGAGTGCATGCAAAACCTATGAGCAAATTTTGAAAAGAAGAATCATTAGGGATATAGTGGTTAAATGAGAAATGCATCATGGGTTTACTAAGGTTGATCATGCTAATGTTGTCTCCCTCTTTATAAGATAACTGATTTTCTGTAAGAAAAAACAACCAATCAAAAATTCTACAAACAAAGCTAAATTTAATCTGTCAGAATTTCACAAAAGCATTTAATATTGTGTCACATAGGAAATTGCTAGGTAAACCTTAGAAAATGAGGATTAATAGTAGAATTATACGGTAGCGGACCATAAAGGAATCTAGCTAACAATAGCAGGCTTTGCTAGGAGGGTACTGTTGGTCTGAAAGGGATTCTATTAATAGAACTAGCAAGGACCATTATTAGGACATTTTCATTTTAATGATTGCTTTAACAGTGTTAGTGCAAAATACAGAGGATAGATGAATTTTCAGTACAAAGGATAAATGGAATATCATAAAAGAGTACAAATAAGATGAAACTTAAGATTATCTGATAAAAAACCCCACATAGCTTTGCACTAAATATTTCTGTTGTAATTTGGAGACTCATCAACATGAACTGTTGACAGAGATAAAACAACAGTGACTAATTAAACTGGTGTGACCATGTCTGGAATTTTACGCACAGTGGTGGTAATGAATATTTAAGAAGACAAATCGGAATTGTGTTAGGAACAAAGAAGGATATCGTTCTACCACTTGTATCAGGAGACTGTTCTGTGACATGAAAGAGAAAGAGCTTGATATGAAGAAAAATGTGTGTTGATAAATGATCAGTTTTTTTCAAAGGTGCAAATAAAAGGGTGGTAAAAGTTACTTTGCTGAAAGAGCGATCTTGTCACGAGAGTAAATAGGAATAAATTGGCCATGAACAGATGTTGTCTGGAAAGTGGAAGTTGTGCCATATTACTCAAAGGTGATAGACTACACTTCAGGGGAAAGAGTAAGGGTAAGCCCTTAGTTTTATGTGACACTGGTAGCCTTATGAAAGTCAGAAGAGTAGACTGGATTTGGTAACTTTTTTCAGTCATTTCTCATGAAATATGCAACTGTAAATGCAGAAGACATTATGTATCTTGATTGTATGCCTTGCCAGGGTTTTTATCCTAAATTTCTATGAACTTCAGAAAGCAGAAAAATTAAATTATTCCTACCAGTATTTATGCATAGTAGCTATAGAATGCTTAAGTGTTCAAAGTATTCTGTTAACACATCTGATGTTTTGACGTTTCCACAGATAGGCATATATTGTTGTAAGTTTGCAAAGGGAACAAACACATTAGCTTGCTCAAAGTTATATTACAAGTCAGTGACAAAGATTAGAAGTCAATCAGACATGGATCACAATCTTTGGTTGCAAACCCTAAAGTAAAATTATTTATGCTTTTTAAGGGACAGGATAAGAGTGGTTAAGAAAAGGGTTGACAAGGAATCTACGTTCCTAATTGGGACAGAATGAGATTATTTCACCTCTAGTCTTTTTGTTCATTCTGTAGCAGCATCACCCAAACATTGTTCATTGCTATGCTGAGAAGGCAAGAGTAAAGAGTTTATGGATAGGTAAGCAGGTAATGCTAATTCCAAATAGTAATAAAATTATAGGTATGTAAACCCAACACGATCTCATTAGAGTAATAAACTCAGAAGGATATTGAACACCAGATGGAAATCCAAATAGGAAAAGCTATAATAGGACATAAGGATGCAAATTAACCAGTGCAGAGTTTTTCCACATTGGAATGTAGTTCCTTATGTCATAAAAAGATATATACATAAAATACAATCTGTTAAAGTATTTATATTGAAATCTCAAATTCTAAATAGATATGATTTTGATGCTTCCAAATTAATGAATATGTATGGAATTGTTACCTTTTATGCAAAGACTCTGGAAAATGTCAAACCTGGTATGATATATGGAATCAAAATTCCACAATTGCCATGTTTGCAGCTTTTCAGAGGCTTTGTAGCTGTGTACATATATGCTTCTGAAAGTATATTCATCTACAGAATATTAAAAGAACATAATATTGATAATTACATATCAATAGGAGACTTCTTGTTTAGTTAGTATCTGCTGTTCTCCCTCTAACGGTCTATAGGTAGGAACCATGCTAGAAGACTTTGAATTTGATCTAGGCAAAATCTGGTCTGTGAAGTGCAGAGACAGCCATCACACTGGGCTTAAAGATCTACCTGTTGTCCTTGTACAGATAATATTGCAGTATTAGAGAAACTGGCTACTTTGAAGATCCCTTTTTCACTCTCACAGGTCTCCCTTAATTAGTATCTTAGGATGAATGTTTCAATGTTGGAAAAAGTCCTACACGTCTCTCCCTAGATATTGATCGTGTCTTTTGTATAAGATTTCAGACTTGTAACCTACAGTCCTGTTCACAATCCACCCCCAACAGTCCATTCAAGCTTGGTGGGTTTTGTCTTTTTTGTGGTAAACACACTTGGAGCAGAAGCAGTGGAGACTGATAAAGCCTACAGGAGAATAGAATAAGTGGATTAGGACTTTTGCTGGAAGAACAAGTATTGCCTCTGAATCAGTTTCTTTCATATATAGACCACATGTAATAGTAAGGCACAGACAGGAGGATTTAACTCTTTGTATCCAAAATAAAAATAGAAGGATGTGTGCATCTCCACTCTAAAAGGCAGAGAATCAGATGAAATAGGAAATAAACAGTATAAAGTGTTATTCACACATGGTGTCATTCTGTGGAGTGCTCCAGGGGAGAAGGCAGACATTGTTTCTGTTTGGATTTTTTTTTCTCAAGAAAAGGTGCTGACTTCTGACAGTGCAGAGACAGTGCTTATTACTCATTTTCAGTTATTAGTATTACTGAAAAACTAAGCATTTAGCAGTGGCCCAAGTTCTTTCAATGTGGTAACACTAGCTCAAGGTTTGTTTCCTAGGCAGACAGGCCAGCTCTGGCATGGAGATCACCCTCAGTAGCACTTTTACAGCAACAAAGAATCTGTCATGTAGGATAGAAATATCAGGTGTAAATCCTTCTGTGCTTCCTTCCCTTCTGCTACCTATTTCCCTTGGTTACCAATCTTAAAGAAGATTCCTGTGGGGGTTTGGCATAAAGCAAAATAGAGCAGCTGGCATCCCTAAACAGCAGAACAATCCCTGTAGTCCTTTCAAATTAATTGATCTTAAGTCATTCTTTAAATTATGTTGCTTTACACTAAGGTTAGTTTGGTTTTCAGTCAGTCTGTAAATCATGACAGCAAATACATGTTTTGGAACTGGCTTGCCCTATTGCTGTAATTTGATCTTGTTCTGGTAATAGGCAAGTGAATGCGTAGAGCTGGTTCACAGTAAAAAATAATGAGACATCACATATAGTGTAAAAAAAAAGGCAATGTGATATTTCTTAATTGCTCTGTTTCTAGAGAGTGAAATGAAGGTTACAGTGCATATTTGGGGTTACAGTTCTGGGTGGCAAATATTTAAGCATCTTTAAGCCTCATGTCACATTTTAAGTATGAAGTTGCAAACCATCTCCATCACAAAGCTTACAGTAGACAGTGTTTGGTTTGAACTAAACACATCTAGCCTTCTAACAATAGGATTAATTTTAGAAAGCAGTCAGCATGTGATGTGGACACCATTCAATAATGAGCTGCCAGATCCTGACCTCACCTTGGTTTCACTCCAGCAGGAACTCCAGTGGAGTTAGCAGAAGTCAATGGGGCTACTTGAAATTTACACCAGAGGATATTAGTTTGGAAGCTGGCCAATGCCTGTGTGCCATCTCCTTGAAGCAATATTTCTATTTAGCTGCTCCCTGGAGTTAGTATTCTTCTTGTTGTGGGGATTAGAAGACTATCCTAAGTTTATTTCAAAAAAAGATTGCTGTCCAGTAAAATTGCAACATTAAGTGGTAGCAACACTTTGTCTGTTTTCAGATTTAGCAACTTGAATGCTTCTGTTGAGCCACAAGTGATTTTGGATCCTTTTCCAGGTTCTAAACATAAAACAGGCTAATTACAAATGGGGAATTATGTATGATCAGCAGCAAAACAATTAAAAGCAACATAGAGTCTGGTTCTTCTGAAAGGATGGGCTGGACAAAGGGTGGCTTTGCTTTCTCTGTACAAACATCTCACCTTACAGACTCATTTAGGTCTTGATTTTCCTGGGAGAGAGAACCATGCCTTGGAGTAAGTCAAGACAGTTAGTTGCTCTGTAGAATGTATAAATGCATTTTAAATGCTTATAGAATGGGAAGTTTTGCCTTTCTACCTTTGTGAGCCTTCCAGTGTGAAATACATGGTAATATGAATTCATATTTGCCATCAAGGATGAGAGTATTTTAGAGCATGTGTCATTTATTTGCAGAGTTAAACTTCCCTGAGAGCCACTGGTGGGCAGTTCAGAACAGATTAGCCTTACAATGGGGTTTTAAATTCTGTTCCAAATCAGTTCCTTTACTCTTTCTCTCTCTGTTTGCCTTCAGTATCCATTTACGGCACATGTAGACAAAACCATTCTTTTATGTCTTTAAAAAATGAAGAAAGCTGGGATAGCTGAAATAATTACTCAGGTTGCTTGTCATAGCTCTTGAGAGACAAGGCATTCACCTGAATATTGTGTTAGGATTCATACTTTCTACTTTACTTGCTTTCTTAGTCACATAGTGCTCACTGGTTTTATGGAAAGACACGTCTAAACAAAGTCCTATAATTTCACTGTTATGTATCCAGTCTAACAATTTTATGTGGCTATTTGGACATCCAAAATGACTAGCTAAATTAAGATCTATACAGTAGATCTCTTTTTTCTTTCCACGACTCCTGGCATGATCATCTTCTATCTCCACTGAATAAAGTGAACAGTAACAATATGCACAGAACTTTCTCTGACACCATCCAGGAGTGACATTCAAACTTAGTATGTGACTGGATGTAGCAGATGTTTAAGGTCCTAGTTTCACAAAGGTTAAATTGGAGCTGGCAGATGCTATTGCTGGGCCACTCTTTATCATTTTCGAAAGGTTCTGGAAACTGATGGGGTGCCTGTGGACTGGAGGATAGCAAGTGGTTGGGTGTCAGGAGGATGGGGCCAGTCTCATTTCAGTGGACTGGAGGATAGCAAGTGGTTGGGTGTCAGGAGGATGGGGGCAGTCTCTTTTCAGTGGTGCCCAGTGACAGGGCAAGAGGTAATGGGCATAAACCGGCATGTAGGAAGCTCCATTTAAACTTAAGGAGGAACTTCTCTACTTTGAGAGTGACAGAGCACTGGACCACGCTGCCTAGGGAGGTGGTGGAGTCTTCATCTCTGGAGGCATTGAAGACTTACCTGGATGCCATCCTGTGCAACATGCTCTAGATGAACCTGCTCTGACAAGGCGATTGGACTAGGTGATCGCCAGAGATCCCTTCCAATCCCTAATATTCTGTGATTCTGTGAAATGAAATCAGCTTTTCTGGAAATACAGGTACACTTTTTTAGGGGGAGGGGTCTTCCTGCAGCAGTTCAGAAAAGCTATCATTTCCTTTAATAAAACTTTTGCTATTTCTTCCCTATACAATATCTTTTTACTGTCTAAGGTTAGACTGAAGATGGACATAAGAATGATGGTTCTTGAAGTGTAGTCATTCAGTGTGACTTTCTTAAATGATACCACACCTGGATCAGTAATTCTGTTCCTTTCTCCCTTCTTCAAGCTAGAGTGAAGTCTAATAATTGTGAAGATTTTAGACTACTTAGAATGATTGACGTTTAAGCAGAAAATTATTCTTAGTCTTAGCTAGAGAGGAGATTGTACTTTGCTATGATAATTAAGAGAACTAGGATATTAAAGTTACTTTAAAGTTCATGGAAATGAAATGCATTAGTATTAGAATTTAATCATGATGCAAGAGTATGACTGAGAATTCTAGTCTTATCTGTGAGGAAGAAATAGATGTTGCTCATAAGCATTAAGAACAACAATGGCTTAAGCTGACCCATTTTCTTTGCATTGCAACCAGCCAGGAGCATACTCATGTTTAGCTGTTGCTGGAAGCATACAAGTGTTCAGCTATTGCTTGTCATCCAAGCCCTGACAGTTTTAAGCTGAAAGCTGTTAATTTCTTAAGATGAGCTAACTCCATTGCTTCATATCATGAAAGTATAAACTGTCCAATAAATTGCAGACAAGTGTGTGTTTGTAACCTTGATACTAAATGAGAAACAATGTATTTGGGGAATTAGTAACTGAAGTGAGTGTGTAACATCAACTCAATTTTAGAACTAGGCAGCTCAAGCAGTTGCTGAAACTTATGAATGAATCTGTCTCCTGCTTTTCCCTCAGCATGGGCAGAAATAACAGAAGTACTTAACAATGCCATGGAATAGGAAACAGATCATTTGAAAGCACAGAAAAGTGCTAGTTTCGATTTAATTTGTTTTAATAGTCTGCATTAGTCACTGAAAAAAGTTATTTGGTTTGTTCAGCCTGGAGAAGAGGAAACAGAGGGGACACCTCACTGCACTCTATATCTTTGCCACGAGGGGAAGTGGAGGCACAAAAGCTGATATATTCCCACTGGTGACCAGCAACAGGACCCCAGGGAGGGGCATGATGCTCTGCCTGGGTAGGTTTAGGTTGGATATTGAGAAAAAGTTCTTCACCCAGAGGGTGGCGGAGCACTGGAACAGGCTTCCTGAGGAAGTAGTCGTGGCACCAAACCTGACAGAATTCAAAGAGCATTTGGACAATACTGTCAGGCATGTGGTATAATTTTTGGGGTTGTCCTATGCATAGACAGGAGTTGGACTTGATGATCCTCATGAGTCCCTTCCAAGTCAGGACATTCTATGATTTGGCATATTTGGTACTTAAAGACATTTCAGACAGGCAGTGACATATGCTGTTAGTGATGCAATGTTGAAGAGAATTGTTCCTTGAAGGAAAAAGTTTATTAAGAGCCTGTTGCAAAGACAGAAATCAGTTAGGTGAGGCCAACTGAGCCTTCTCCCGTAATACCAGACTATTTAAATTTTCATTCAATTGTACTGAAATCAGTGTAAATGTGATAAATCTTTGAATGAAGCTCTCAGTTACTAGTTTAAGCCCTGAAACAAAACATCATAAGCCTGCAGATTGTTAGGAACATGTACTCTGTTTCTGCACAGGCTGGATTAGTCCTGCCTAGACTGTTGCCTCATTAGCACTTGTTTGAGCTTTCAAGGTTTGCTTCTAAGCTTTTCTTCCACACTAGAACTGCATCCTTGCCTAGCTTGTAGTCCCCGAGGCTGCTCAGTGACCACAGAAGGGACTGATGGAGTGACACTGTTTCAGATGGCAGTAACACCCAACCACATATGTACTTGGATCTGCCAACTGAGCAAAAGATTTTCTCCGCAAAATTAGGCTACTTTCTTCAGCCCTGCTCTCCTGCAACCTCACCAAGAGCAAACTAGTCAAAGAACCATCAACCCACAAAATAAACTGAAACAAGACACTGTAAGAAGAATAAACATAAACAAGAGTAAACTGAAACAAGAGAGGTGTCTTTCAGGCCGGCTGAGTCAGACTAAGATAATGCCAGAGCTAGGATAGATATCTCAGCTAAGCCAATTAGTAATACTTGTAGATTATGAAATTATGCATCCATGAAGTGCACATAGGAGCTGTTTAACTTTCAATAAACTGGTGTTCAAAACTTCTTTCAAATGAAACTTTATGAAACATAGTTTCAGAAAGTGCAGTTTCTCAGAGGAGCTTTAACTGAAAAGTAAAATCACTGAACAGAATTAGTTCTGTTCTAACCCAAACCAGGACAGATAAGTGACACACTGATGAAATCAGGACCACTTCTTAATGTCTCTTNAAAGATAAAAACCACAACCCAACAAACTATTCTTCCATTGTCAATGTCTTTCCATAGATATTATAAAACCATACGAGAAAGGTGAGATTTGTCATAGTTTGTTTTGTGGTTGAAATACAGAAATAGAAATATTGAAAATAGATGAAATTCAGTACCATAGTTTAAAGTGAAGACATAAAATCTTGCTGCGTCACTGGTTTAACTCATTTCTACTCTTTGTTCCCCAGATGAAACTGCAAGAAACAATACTAACATTTTCTATTTATTTTCTGGTATTCTTGAAAAAAATTCACATAAGAGATTAAAATCTTGTTTTCTGCAATATTAACAGTCTGTGTCCCAGTGCTAGCTTTGTCTTTCGTGGGAAGTTTGGTGTACATCATTGGACGTTTCATTTGAAGGCTCATCATGTGTTTTAAAAAACAGCCTATTTATAGTGGCTTTTACACTAGAAAGATACGTAAGCTATCTTACAAGTTAAAAGATTTTTTTATTCATGTTATATTTTGCTTCCACAAAAGAAATATACTGTGTGAATGGAGACCACTGCATGAAATACTTAGATTCTGTTTATTAACAAAACTATGAAAATTACTTAGTTCCCTAAGTGAAATAGAGATTTATTTTTCTTTTTTAAAGATAGAGTCTGGCCTCCTATGTAAACAATAGCCTTTGCCTATTACATCATCACATTGTAATTAGATTTATTACGGCTGTGTGCTTACGGTTTGACTAAGTGGAATATGTGATGTGATTTTAATTGGCTCATGTGTCGTGCTGAGTTCGCTAATGCATTACGGGCTGCCTTGTCCTGCTGTAGGAAATGTTTCTTGTGAAAAAAATCAGCCAGTCCACTGCAATCTTTCAGAAATATTCCACTGCAATAAAGGCAACATTTTCTAAATTACATTGGAGACTCAAACTGTCATCAAAGTAACCATTACCTCCTGCCTTTCACCTCCTTCTCATCATATTTGAGAAATCTCTGTTGAAGTCTGTCCTTCCAGGTCTGGTGCAAAACCTGCTTATCAAGAAGCACCAATCCTCTTTTTATTTCTGCCACAGGCTTCAGACTATTTCTGGCTACCCAGATAATGAATAACACTGGGCAGCTCATTTCATCTCTCTGTGTCTTTATATAGCAGTTCTGTGAATAGAAGGAATAGTTCTTAACCCATCTTGCAAGTTTGCAATATGAATGAGATATGCGATATGAGCATATTTGTAATTAATGTTATGGATATTCAGAAATAATTGTATATTTTAATGTAATAATGTATTTCCCCATATTACAAGTCTTCCTGCATGTGTGCTACACCAACAGTATCAAGATGGATTATGGCTAGGGAATTTGAATCTGCAGTTGGATAGTCTGAATTTGTTTCTCTTTTCTGTCTACTTATAAAAACATTTGTGAGGTCAATTTTAACATTGCTATGAACAATCATCAAGTCTAAATGGGATTGAAACATAAACAAGTAAATGTAGGGAGAAATTCATTTAAATCTCATCGTAAGAAAATGTTCATACCAAGTGCAAGGTCTTATGGAGGCCAAAATCAGCTGATAAATTGTATGATTGTCTCTGTTATTATTAATACCAGATACTTCCTGTGTGTCTGGAAAAGACTTATTACAAAATTGTCTTATTTATCTTATGTTATCTGTGCAATTTTTTCCAAAAGTCAATAGTTAAGAGTAAATCATAGAAGTGCAGTTGTACACTGATGTATTTAATGTCTTTAAATTTTAGCAAATAAGTTTTTGGCAAACACATCCTTACTCTTTGGAGAGCGAATTGATGCTAGTTATCCAGTTGCAGCCTCAATTAATACAGTAAATGGATTTTATGTCTTGTTATCTCAGTAGTGAGGAATGACCCTCTATTTAAAACATGCAACAGTATTTAACAAACAAATGAATAAGTAAATAATGTTCAAACATTTCTCTGAATCCTTGAATAATCTAGGCTGAGCCATGTCTGGTCAGATGAGGTAATTTCAGTTGTTTTTATGCATCCTGAGTTCAAATTTCCCTTTTGTTTGAAATCAGTAGACTTGCATGGGTAGTAAAGTTCTGTCTGCTCCCTCAGTTCATCCATTATGTTGAGGACTTTAAAAAACAAACAATAGTTAAATCTTTGGTTTTGACAGGTTACTTTACGATTGTGCAACATATTTCTATTCCTGCTTGCTTGCTCTGCACTTCAGGGAATTGATCCACAGTGAACAATACAAAAAACCACATTTCTCATGAAGGCAGTGGAGAAAATGAAAGTACCTAATGAAGAAAGTAATATCACAGAATCACAGAATATTAGGAGTTGGAAGGGACCTCGAAAGATCATCTAGTCCAACCCCTCTGCCGCAGCAGGATTCCCTAGATCAGGTCACATATCAACCTTGACTGTCACCCCATAGCTCAAACTAAAGTACTTACTGTTTCAGAAACCTTTTCAAAGGTAGTTTCACAAACCTACACATCAAGAAGTTGCACAAAAGAGTGGTTGTGGATACTAGTTCTCCAAAGCTTTTGAGACTGTATAGCCACAGAGTCCAGACTGGCTCACCAATTTCAGGACAGGAATCATGCAGGTATCACATTAACAGGCAAGACCCTGATTTGCAGATCCCATTTGCAGAGATAACATAAACATCTCTTGGTTGTAAGCATCTCAGCCTTTCTCACAAAGCACACTAAATCAACCTGCATTTCTCTCACAAGGGAAGCTGAGCTGTTATGGCACATCATAGGAGAGAGACAGAGGAGAAGTCAGGCCTTCCTTGGAGGCTTTCTGCCTTTCTTTAACACCTAGACTGCACCCTGTACATTGTCAGATTTGTGATACTGGTCTCTCCCTATTCTGCAGTGCTTTATACATGATGTTTTCTGAACACAAGTACACTAGGCTTCCTTGAAAATAAAACTGAGAGATGAACATATACCTGTTTGGGGAGAAGAAGTAGTTTAGAAGGTTTTTGTTGTTGTCTCCCTAGGTGGTCTATAAATGCAGTCTGTAATTAATGTGACATTGTCTTGTCAAGTGTTGCAACCATACATTTCCATCTGCAAAAATCAGGCCTGCCTTGAATCTCAGAGAAAGGCAAATGCTTTTGAAAGCACTGAGCTGAATCCACCAGGAGGACTTGCTGCAGTTTGAAATGTGAAATGTAACTTTTATTTAAGGAAAGCAGGATTCATGGGCTAAATAGTTTTTGTTCATGTGAACCCAATGGATTTATATTAGGAGTGGATATAGCCCTTAATACATCATCATTTAGAAGCTGTCACAGCTCTTGTATTCTTCTTACAAAGCAATAGGTTCCTGTAAACCATGTAATCTTTCCCATGCCAGCCTGTGAATTTGATTTCATACCTCTCCAGGAAATAAAAAACTGATGTCTGGTGTATAGGATAAGGCCAGAATATGAAAGCATGAGGCAGTACTTCAATGTATCTAGAAAAATGTCTGATTGTTTCTGGTGGGAAATGGCATTATCATTATTTTCTTCTTCTTAGCAAGTAGATTAAATAGATTTGTAAATTCCTCAGAATCAATAGTAAATAAATGGAAATAGCATCAGAAGGCAGGAAAAAAACAGATGAACATCTGAGCTTCACAAGTCTCTAAAATGGCACTAAGCCTGCCAGTATAACTGATGCTTACCAAGGAATCTGAACCAATGTTAGTGATATTTGTACCTCCTAGAGGCTCTGTCAATGGAAAAAAGGAAATGGTGGAAGTGATGCAACTGAATATGTGCCTGCACAATTAATTTTGATGTAAATGTTCTAAGTATTTTGCATAGCACTATTGTATTAGACTTTATTGCATGGTTATTCTACGTTAATCTGTCGGTGTTTTGTGATTATTCATCCACTGAAGACTATTTATGAAGTATTGATGCACTGATAGAATTACAGGATGGGCATTTCAAAATGAGCATGCACTTTTTGTGAAAAGAACTGTGCCCACAGGTGTAAAACCAATCAGAGTTGTTAATAATCTGTATTGCATGCTATCTCCCTAAATACTTTACCTATTAAAATAATGAAGTCATAAGAATTAAATCATAAAGAAGAGGGAGTAGGGGGAATTAAGAAGTGTCATAAGTAGTGGTGAAGAGTATTTTCAGTTGTGATTTTGAATGAGAAAGAGAGTTGCTGAAACAGAGATGTAATGGCACTCTAATCAAGACAATATGATCTGTAATGACTTAATTGTCCATCAATATTTAGAGAGGCACTTTGTATTTTGCTGTTTCCTTAGTGAGGTTTGTGTATATTAGACAGGTAGCAAAAATATTAAGAAACAAGGCAATTGTAATAGGCTATGGATACCTGCAGACTTCTCAAACTCTTAAATCTTATTTTGTGCAAACAAACAGGCAGAAAGTAGTATCAGTTAGAGTTTTGCCAAAGTTTCATCTTTGGAGCAATTTCCTAGCTAGAATTCAGTCAATGATGTGGGTGATAATAGAAAATGAGAATCCTGTCAAATGCATGCAGTCTGTCTTGCTATTGTTATTTTTACTATCCCATGCTCATCTACCATCTGCAGCTTGAAGTGCTTCTGATTTTCAGCCCAGCACATTTTCAGCAGCAGAAGAAAATGTCTGTGTTTTAAATTTCTCATTTCTATGGGCTAGAGAATGTATAGGCACATAGATACATGATCCCTTCAGAAGGGGTCAGGGATAGGGTACAGACCAGCACTGCCTTAAAAATTACAGCAATGACAGAATATGTCTTACAGAATTGCTCTGTAGGAGAGAGAACTTTTTTCTCCTTAACACTGTGCTCAAAACCTTCATCCTTAGGAGTGTGAGTTTTTCATGCCTATAAATTGGACCACACTGAAAGGTGTATTTATAGCTCCTCTAGCTGGCCACAGACATGGAATCTGAAATTAGTCTTCTTTCTTTTCCTGAGTAGGCGGAATTATTTTCAGAAATTATTTTCAGAGCAGTCAAAGTCTTTTAAAGTCTCAGGAGAAATATTTCTTCATGGCCAATGCAGAGTCCTTAAATGGAATTGCCTTCAGGGGGACTCAAGTATGTTCCACTTGATTCCATATTTAAAATCCAACCTGATGAAAGTAGAGAGTCATGTACACAGATGAAGAAGTTCAGGAAAGGACAGCAGGATGTAGGTTTTAAACCAAGTCAAGAATAAGGAAAACTTACTATGTGTTACAGGCATATTTTTATAACATACATACTTATTGTGTGAGTATATGAATGCATAGCTATATTGCAGACAAATCTGTCATGTAAAACTCAGCAATAAAAAGTAATATGCAACAATAACTATTTCACCAGACCTTGTGGTGTTCAACTAGAAGATACTGAATGGAAAAATCTGTTTAGATCTTTGCAAAGGATGGTAAAAATTCCTCCAGACTTTTACTTTATATTATCCATAGTGAATTAATATTTACTGCAGAGTGAGCAGACAGTTCTGATCATAGAATCGTTATGGTTGGAACACTACCATGCTCACCACTAAATCATGTTCCCAAGTAGCACATCTACATGTTTTTTCAAGTCTTCTAGGGATAGTAATCATACCACCTCCCTGGGCAGCCTGTTCCAATGCCTGATAACCCTAATACACAAATATAGCAAAACTTCAAATTTTGGGGGGATCTTGCCCCCCACTCTCACACAAACCTCAGAGTTATGCTTTCATTTAAGTTTTAGGATATGGCCAACATGAAAAATCCTCTGAACGTCTATTCTATTCTATTCTATTCTATTCTATTCTATTCTATTCTATTCTATTCTATTCTATTCTATTCTATTCTATTCTATTCTATTCTATTCTATTCTATTCTATTCTATTCTATTCTATTCTATTCTATTCTATTCTATTCTATTCTATTCTATTCTATTCTATTCTATTCTATTCTATTCTATTCTATTCTATTCTATTCTATTCTATTCTATTCTATTCTATTCTATTCTATTCTATTCTATTCTATTCTATTCTATTCTATTCTATTCTATTCTATTCTATTCTATTCTATTCTATTCTATTCTATTCTATTCTATTCTATTCTATTCTATTCTATTCTATTCTATTCTATTCTATTCTATTCTATTCTATTCTATTCTATTCTATTCTATTCTATTCTATTCTATTCTATTCTATTCTATTCTATTCTATTCTATTCTATTCTATTCTATTCTATTCTATTCTATTCTATTCTATTCTATTCTATTCTATTCTATTCTATTCTATTCTATTCTATTCTATTCTATTCTATTCTATTCTATTCTATTCTATTCTATTCTATTCTATTCTATTCTATTCTATTCTATTCTATTCTATTCTATTCTTTCATTGTATGCTCTTACAGTTTTGTTCATCATTTGGTAACAGTGGCAAAATTATAATTTTAGTACTTATTTCCACAGAATGAAATTATTATTCAGGGCTTTTCAAGCTGGAGTATGTCTAAAGAAGGGTGACAAAGCTGGTGAAGGTTCTAGAGAACAAGTATTATGAGGAGTGACTGAGGGAACTGGGGTTGCTTAGTCTGGAGAAAAGGAGGCTCATGGGAGAAGTTTTGCTATATTTGTGTATTAGGTCAATGAATCAGTGACTGTTATAGACCAGTAGCATATAAGAAATTGTTTTCAAAATAGAACTTTAAAAAACAAAAATTAGAATTTCTGACAATTTTGTTTCAGAGTTTTTGTCCTGTTTCTCAAACACAGCTGAGATCTGCAGTGGTGGCTCTAGGTGGCACATTCTAACTGTTTTACTAATGCAAATGGCTTAAGAGGATGTCACCTACAGGTCAGCAGTTCAGGCTAATGAGTGAGAGATATAGTGAACATACACCGGATATGGGCAAGCTCATTCTAGTGTCTATTGGATGGACACAGAACATATATTTGGAGGGACAGACCAGGAAGTTAATGAATGTTAACCAGGAAGTTAATAAATCCGTGATGATTTGACAGGTGATATCGTGCTCCTTTGTGTTATTAGTGAACTAATTCACCTGCAGTAAATTTTTTTACTTTATTGGTTTATAACGTAGATAAAGTAGCATTTAGGTAGAGAACTCTTCATATATGAAGAGTTGGTCCTTTCAATAGCACACATGAACAGGGAGCACAAGATATTTTTCTTCTACAGCCTTAGCTTTGTTTTCTCCTGCATGTAGAAGAGCATTGCATTTAAGTTTTTAGAACAGACCCGTCCACAGGTATTAAATAAGAAGGAGTTTTATAAGAAAATAGACTGAAAATAGACAACAGTTTCATAACAGATGTGTATGTGCATCTCTCCCTGCCCTGCATTTATTTCAGGCCAAATTTTATGTGTCAGACTGCACTGCAAGATGACTTTTTATGAACATTTAACCAAAAGCATTTGTACTAATTCAGTAGTTTTGTATTGTAGTAAAGTACAGTAAAAATAATTTAACAAAAAAATTTATAAAATATGTGAAATGAAATTTCAGTTTTCATTTTCCCATTTCCTTAAACTAAACCATATTAACAAGGTGGTTTTCATTTTTGCATCTTTTGGTACATTGCTAACGAGTCTTAAGTCCGGACTCTTCCTGATGACACAACATAAAATGGTGTAAATAGTACATTTTATTGCATGAAGGGGATTTCCCTTTATGCTGTGAGCTAAATATAGAATATCATATTGCAATTGATGTAGAAAATTTATACAATGAATAGTGGTTATGTTTCTGAAGGAATGGATGTTAGGGGAAAAAAGTGCTCTTGATAGGAAAAAGCCCACTGGACAATCAGTTATACCTCTAAATATAGCACAGAAAATGTTTGTGCTTCAGGCATAAGGTGATATTTTCTTGTTCACCTTTCAAGGCTAAAAAAAGGTTCTTATACTTTAACTTCCTCTGAGCTCTAAAGTTTAAATGTTTTAGGTAACAAATTTAAAATAGTAGCTTCATTCTTACATTAAGTACTGCATTTCTGGGACAGCTATATTAGTTATCCATATTTCATATGAACTATGATCTGCACTGAGACTTCTGTTGTCAGTGTTATGCAGTTTTCTGCTTTCTGTCATTTGAAGTATACGTTCTGCTTGTAGTTTTATGCTGTGTATTTTGCATTGTTTCTTTTCTCTGGTTACTGTTTTTATTGAACTGTAGAAGTTACAAATAATTGCTGTAGGAAGTAATTAAAAATTTTAATCTAAGCTCTGGTGAACTATCAACCTATCTTATGATTAATTATATTTTTCCTGCTCTTTATGTTTGTGTGATGAAACAATATGAAGTAAAATACTTTTAGACCACCTTGGGGAATGTAGCTGAAATCTGTAGTAAGTGGAGAAAAGGATGAAATTATAAGAAGATTCTCTTTATTCCAAGTAGGAGAGAAATAGTACTCTTGCTAGTAGCCTATCTGTAGAAATCATTCAATAAATAAATATGACATAATAATGAATTTTTACAGCATCAACCACAGTGTATTTATTTTACCTCAATACAAAATGTCAGCAAAAATAAAATAGCTGTGTATAAGCATTTCATAAAAAAACAAAGTGCTTGGAAAGCACCTCTTCATATATTGGATACATTTTTACACCAAAACTGATGCTTTTTATAAATTTGTTAAAACCAACATAATAACAGGTAGCTCATTCAAAATCTTTTTAACAGAAATGTAGAATTCTTGGTACTGAACTTTTACAAATCATTGTAAGTTCATTTTGAGAGTACCTTGTTAAATAAGTTAATAAGTTAAATAAGCTTCAGAATCAAGAAGTTCATGGAGACTGAGAAGATAATTTCAAACCTTTTAATTAAAGTAAAAAAGTGTTGCTGGTGGAAAAAACGTTTGTTTCCTTAGCATCCTACCATCACAGCTTTACAACATGTAGCTTAAAGAAAATGGAGAAATTGCATATCTCTTCTAGGGCCTTTTCATTCTAGTTTGTTTTAGAACCATATGAGGTAAATAAAAATCCAAGAATTAGTATTATTTGACAACATAAAAGACATTTTTATCAAATGATTGACAAAGATGCTCCAACAGGGGTACATCTATGTTGTCCAGTGAGTTACAAATTTTGTCTGGAGGGTTTCTTGATTCTGTGCCTGTCTGTGGCAAACTGGTACTCCAAAGTGGGAATTAAAGTCAAAATTCAGTCTGGTAACCTAGTAGAGAAGGTACAGGATTAAAGTGTTATTCTGTGTCAGCTGGTTCAACAATTGTATGAAAGAAGTCCTACTCTGTGCCAAACCTGAGGTTTCTTGGTAGCTGAGGAGAGAAGTTATTTCCCAGGGTCATCATCCCAGATGACTCCTACCTTCTGCTGTGCATGGATGCTTGTAGTGTTGATGTGTTGCTGTTCCAGTAAAGACTGAAGCAATGCCTTGTCCTTCCAGAAATCATTGTTGTTCTCCCCTGGAGAAATAATTGTAACAGCAGTATTAGCTGAGGTTTGGCAAGTCTGCATTCAGCGGTATATCCTGACTAATACTGAGTGAGCACAGCAGTATTCATGTTTAAACAGCATCGTGACAAATGTTGTGTGCCGCAAAAACACAAGGAAGGAGCCTGAGCCAAAATGAAATGCCTCTCTTCTTGTTCTCCATCACAACAATACCAGTGCTAGCAAGACAACCTTGCAGTCTACGAGTAGGGACTCTACCTTTTCCTAGAAAGGATCGTGATGCTGATATGTTGTCCCAAAGGAGACAACTCTCCTCTACACATTCTTCAAGATAAAACCATTTCATTTAATTATTTTTTCCTTTTTTTTGATGAATTTTTGTCATTATTTTTTGTGAGTGTAAATATTCTACATTCCTGCTGTGTGTGCAGACGTTATTAATCTTTGGGCTTAAAAGTGATCTGGGAAATTCCTAATTTCTCTGACTTCTCTGAAGTAAATTTTGATTTTCACTGATATTAGTAAAAATTAAGGCAAAATTAAACGTTGTGAATTATTTCTAAGTAGTGAGCCAGCATTCCTTGAGATTTGATGGAGATAACAGATATATGAAATATACTGTCTTACTTTCATTAATAACACTGAAGTGAGATTTCTGCTTCAGTTTCACTGAAGAGAGGAAATGTTCAGTTGTTATGTAAATGGAACACGTGATTTATTCTTCATGATACAGAGAGCTCATGGTTTGGTAGATACAGCACTCTGAATTGATGCTTATGATGTAGTTCCCCTTTATTAATGTTTGGGCCCAATCATGCTCTTATTTAAGGCAATTGCAGTTTTGCTATTGACAGCAAGAGTAGAAAGGAGAGGCCTGTTATAATTTCACTTGTTGACTTTAGGGAAGTCACTTCCAAATTACCAGTTATCAGATTACTGAGGCAAAATATTGTCTTTACTGCCTTCTGTGTTATCTAGGGAGCAGAACCACAGTTTGGTGAATAAAAATCAAGCAACAGAGGAGCTACAGTAAGAAACAACTTCTGAACTCACTTCTAAATTTTATATAACTACATTTTTAATACAGTTTGAAATGTAATTAACCTGATTAATTTAGGCTTCAGAATTGCTTAAACTGAATTACTATCTTCTTACTAAAAGAGTGCGATCATTTATGTGGTCAGATGCAGCTGATGTTCTGATCTTTAACACTTCTCAAATGCTTGTTGCCAATTTAGCGGCCACCCAATAACATTGACCATGTATCAATGTGGAGCTCTTGAGGTAAGCGAGTATCACCAAGAAAATGTGCTATGTTCTACTCCAGGCACTCAATGTGCATCCCTTCTTGTGGGTGAACTCAAAAAAAGATGTCTGCTGAGGATATTTTGGGTTATTATGTCAATTCTTATCCTGGTTAGAATTTTCTTTCAGATTTTAGAAGCTAATTTATATTCTTGTGGCTTGTTGGTAGTTACCTGTCTTTGTATGTTTTGATTCAGACTTACGTTCCGTTCATAGACAAAACTTTTACTGAGCAATTATACTTCAAGTGTATTGATAAAAAGGTCCTTGTTGGATTTGACACTGGCTGAATATTTTCCAGGCTTGTCAGTAGCATAGTTTTCAGATGAGACTAAAGAGGCTTTCTCACTTTTGTAACTCAAGAGGTCATTTGAAACAATCACAATTGATTGAAGTTGTTATTCCTAAGTGGACTGGTTGCCACAATGATAGAGCAGAGCAGTATTGCATTAGCAAAGAAAAGCAACAGAATACAAAAATGGAACTTCTCTTTTTTCTTCCTCTTCCCCCATATTTTAGCCCAAAAAAAATAGTAATAAAAGAACTTTGTGCAAGGCAGGTGGGAGAATTATTAGAGAAACTCCAGTTCAAATAACAAAAGAAAGTTTTCCTAATATTTCTCTCAGCATTGCGATGAAAGTACACCAAATAAAGTAGGGAGATGAGCTTAAGTGGAAGCGATGGAATCAGTTTACAAGTCTGTAGGAACAAGCAGTTCTCCCAGATTCTCATCTGTCCTCTTTGTGCTTCTAAATGTGAATTTTCACAATAACATGTGCAATCTATATGAACTTCTGCAACATTACCATTGAAAATTAAACCAATTTTTTTCTCAGACGATTCACAGAGGAAAGTCAGGGTGCTTATTCTAGAATTGGTTGAATCAATTGTGTAGAGTTGGGTCATACATACATATATATGTTGATGTAACAGAGATTTCCCCAAATCGTAGATAACAATATCCCCTGAACATCCATGTCAGTGTGTTAGACAGTAATACTACAGTTCCATCATGTTATCAGAATTTAAATTCTCTCATTTATGGGGTTAAGAACATATGGGTTTGGTAGGCAAGGCACTGAGGACTACCATTAACATTTGTCAGAATCTCTCTTTCACCAAAGATGAACTTAAAACACCTTCATCTAGTTATTACAACTGTTCTTCCCTGAGAAACTGAGCAGCTGTCAACTGTCTCAAGAGGTCACAAGAAATGGAATGAAACTAAAAGGTTAATACCCTCAAAACAGGGATTTAAGTCTTCTAGGGCTACTAGATAAAATGGGAATAAGAACACACAGTAAAAATACAAAGATTATGCTTTGTTTGTTTCATGAAGATATTTTATTTTCAAGAGGAACTGTTCAGCTAGAGGGATTGACTACCACTGAAATAGAGAGAAGTTAGGTTGGCACAAAGATTTCTAGAACCATAGTGTATGAACATGAGCCATATTTCATGTCAAGCATATACTCAAGTGAACTGAAGGAGCTATTTATCAGGCAATGTATATTATGTCGTGTACACTGCTTTCAGTAAATTAATAAGTCATAAATTCATCTCAGATTTTACTGCTGTTGAATGCAGTTGCATTTCTACATATTGGGATTAAGAGATCACTATATTAATAGCGTGTGGTGCCAGAAAAAACACCATTGTGTTACAACTTAGATTAGAGAAATTACTAGTGTGAAAAAGCAATAACAATACTGTATGTAGCTATACAGAGCTGATGAACTGAACTTTGAAGAAGCAGAAATGCTAAGATGCTTAAAAGTAAAGAAAGGGCATAATTATAAAATAAGGAATATTCACATTCTTCGATAGCTAAGGATGTAGAATCACCTCTTCAGGGAGTTTTGAGATACTAATTATTAGAGCAACAAATTGTTCAATAGTAATTAATTACATCCATAAAAATGAAACTAGTGTAATTAGATATGTTTCAGTTTGATATAGGTACTTTTAATTTGCTCTATTATCATCAGTAGCCACAGAGGCCAGTTCTCGCTATTCATTTGAAGCTAAAATAAGTGGAATTAACTTCTCTCTAGTGACTACTAAATTGTATGTTGCAAGGTTGATTACTACAACTCATAATATCAGAAGAGGATGCCTCACTGTACATGAAAAGCAGCGAGTTTAATTAGCTAACCAGAGGAACACTTGCCACTCACGAGGAACTTTTCTTTCCAGCACTGCTGAATACAAGATTATCAAGGTTACACCCGGGACTGAAATCTTTCAGGTTGTTCCAAGTTGTTCTTGATCCAGACATAACCTTCCACATAACACTTATGTTCCTCTGAAATACGGAAATTTTCCATTAGTTGCAGCATTTAGTCCTCATGAAATGACCTTCACCAGTGCTGCAGTTACACCTCAGAAGTAATACCTGTAAGAGATGAGAAGAGCAGTGGGCTTCCTTGCATTCAGAATGATGTGACATTTATTTCTTCACCTTCACTGTATTTGACTCCTTTGAAGTTAAATCTAAGCTTATTTTTTTTCCATCTTCAAAAGAAGAATGTACAAGGCTTTTTAAATTTCCTATAAAAACTTGAAGATAGTCACAATATCTAAATCTGCAGCATGCACTTTTAAGTTTGTGAATATGCTATAAAATAATGTCTCCTGTATAAATAATTTATTCAATTTGTTACTGAGGAATGATTGATTCTTTTTTTTTTTTTTAAGTGTCAGTTAAGATGAAAATAGGCTTTTTTTCTAAAGCCAGATGGGAGGAAAGCCATTTCAAATAGTTGGGGTTTTTTATGGGGAGTCATGTTTTTATGGAAAATAATTCAATATAAAAACTAAGATGGTTTCAAAATAATACATTTCTTTTCTGAATAACATAGTAGAAGTGTTCCTTGATGCATTCATTTAACTGAAAGGAGAATACATTTTATCTCCTAGTGTTTTAAACTGGACCTTGTAGAACAGAAAAATCAAACACTGTGTTTCCTTGGAATTTACTGCATAAGTTCATGGTTCAATCAAAACTTTATTCCCTATGAGAAACAGTGGATGAAGTAGAGTAACAAAAAAGTTTTTACCAAGGAGTTCACATCATTATACTGTATGTATCCTACCTTTGCTCTTTGTAGTGGAAAGTAAGAGGAGGATAGAGGGGGAAAAGGTGCTTTCTGTTACTTTAGAAGCAGAAAAGAAAACATGCCTTTTGTGGCATGCTATTGTGGGCTGTAGGGTCTAGGGCCTAGCAGAGGGGAGGCTGGACAAGGCCGAGGTCAGCCCGGCCTTGCTATACCAATGTGCCCAAGAGGTACAGCAGGCAAGAGCCTGTAACCTTCACATGAGAAGCGTGCTTCTATGCAGAGCAGCAGTACCGTGGGAAGCAGTCCCACAGCACGACTGCTTCTGCTCAAAGCCTTCCTGCAGCATGTGGTGGCATCCCACAATAAAAAGTCCTGTCTAGCACTGTTAGGATCCCTACTGAGGGAATGTAGTTCCCTGTGTCTCAGCTCAACATTTGCTCTGCTGTCTAAGATACCAGTTGGCCAACAGGGATTTCAGCTGTGAATCTGCTGGAGGTGTCTCACACAGTGTTGCACAGCCAGTCATTAATTTCTTTGAAATTAATGTAAACTTTCAAAATATTTGAACTGTGTTTGGTTAGGAATACATCTGTGGATGTTTTCTTTGGTAGCCTATTCTGCAGTCTTTTAATGCCTCTCAAAGTAAAGAGGTAGATTTATAAAATTCATTTATAAATATTTTAAGAGATTTAGAAGCAACAGCTAACAACTTCACAAATCCTTTTGAAATATACTATTAAAGAGACATTGTGCAGGGTGGCAGAATTCCTAAATTTGAGTAAAATATAGAGTGAGTAAGAATATTAGTATTTTTGTCAGTTTAAAATATATTGTTACAGGCATTGCAGAATCTTTCAAGGTACACTATGGCCTGTGTATGATTTAAGCAGTTTTTCACTTCTCTGGAGTAATATCTACAAGCTGCCTAACAAAAGTCATCCACAATAGTTTATTTGTGTTAATAAAAACAACTGGTTGAAAACCAGATTCCATTGTTGATAGCAGACGTGTTGTCACTTATTCCCGATGTGATGTGTTTCCAGGAGTTCTGAAAGTATATTTGAATGATGTGCAGTATAAGTAGATACTTTGACATCTCAGTTGGACAAACAATCCCAAATCTCACTTAACAGTATTTCCATTGATTCTCCAGTCAGTGGACCATCAGTAGGAATAATAGAATTGCTTACACTGGGAAAAAAATCAGCTGTAATACCTGGCTATTTAGCAGACCTATGCATGCCAACAGACTACTATGCAAGCAGTTCATTAACTACATCATCTACCCTCTTGAAGAGCTGCAAAAAATCAGGTATTTCCTTCCAAAGACCTTGTTCTAATTAAGCTTTTCTAGTAGTAGGAAGCATTTTGTGTGTAATTAGGTGTACCTTTATTTATTAGTAACATCAAAAGTCTCTGTCTAGATCTCATTAGCAGAAGACTTCTATAAATCTGAAGGAATGTATGGAAATATAAATACTCATGCATACATAATTTTCTCATCAGAATGCCCTAATGCATGTCTTGATTCTTCATACAGTTAACTCTTGAGCTGTCTTGTGGGCACATATTCACTTTCATGTAAAAACTTGTTTTCTATAGTTAAAATAAGGTTTATGGGGGTGTAACCAACTTTGTGCATTGGGAATCAAAGTCCAAATTTCCAAAAGGGGTAAGGATTTATCAGCATGTTTTAGTTTATATTTTTACCTGAAAGAGTGGCAGTCTGTGAAAACTCAACACTGAATGTCTAAAGCATGTAGGAAAAATTATCTCGGACTTTATCAATTATTTATTGGCTCTACAAGTTCCTGATTAACCAAAATAAAACCTTTAACTTACCTTCATCACTGCAAACTACCATTTGTCATAAGAGTTTCAAATTTCTATTCTCAATGTTTCTCTAAAGCAGTTCACTGCTTTCTTTCCTATCTGCTTGAAAAGCTGATACAGACTTTTAGTTTTTTAGTAAGCATGAAAGATATTCACGCTTATTCATGGGATATATAGCAAGGGTGTTTGCTAAGACATTAACATGTTTTATGAAGAAAATCACAGTGTTTTCTAGAGATTTAAGGCTGGTATTTGTACCTTGAAAAAGCCCACCCCAACTTTTGAAGGAATAAAGTGGATCCAGAATGATTCATAACTGATTTTCCTTCTTTTCATCTTTTCACTTTTTGAGCACTGAAAATCAGATTCCTTCAGGCACTTAACTCTACCTCTGTTAGGTCTACACTTCCAAATGCCAGAATACCCATAATTTCCCAAGTTGTATTTTTCAGGAATTACATTAATATATTTTAAGTGTTTATGATATCTGCTTTAGCAACAGCTTTTATGATTGATTTTACTAGTATCTTCTGCAATATTGCACATGTAAAACGGCACAAAGTATTCACACTTCTCTGTTATTAGGTTTTTAATCTGAGTCCAATTATTAACATCTTAAAAGATACTTTTGACAAAGATAATGAAGAAAAGACATTTTATTTGCTCTAATGCTGTGCTGTCAATGAAACTTGTGTAGCTGGGTTTAAATGCTGGGTCAGAGTTGTTCTTAAAAGAAAGTACTCTGCAGACTTAATGAGGAATCCACCAACAGCAGGAAAGTGACTCCATTCATGCTGCAATTACCAGACAATGTGTGGTATATTTTTGTAGAGGAACACCCAGTGTATCAGTGCCTGTCACAGGGGAACAGCATGAAAGTGAAATGATCAATCCTTGCATGGTGTAATGGGCAGCTCTAGATATGTCACGGTTTATTTTAAAGGCAAGTCTTCAAGTATATGTCTCAGACTACAGCTCTTGTGCTGCGTTTCGATCTGGGTATCTTGCTGGTTCCAGTGGTCCTCCCATAATCAGCCAAATAAATAAACAAATAAATAACCTTCCTACCAGCAGTCCTTAGCTAGAACTACTGTCATTCCCATCTCCCCATTTTACTTTACTGTTCGGCTCCAATATGACTTAGTTTTTTTAAATGCAGAAATGATCTTTGGGCTGTTTTTATGTGCAATGAACAGTGCCTGTCACGCTGCACGAGACCAAAAGAACAAATAGAAGTCCCAGGCTGTGTTGAGCCAGAAGCTCCTGAACTGATACTCAGTGGAGTGTTGTTGTACAGTGCAGAACTACAGAACATGTTTTAGGTAGAATGTCTAGTAAAAGGGCTTTATATATTAAAGCCTATTGAATCTAAAAAACCCCCAGTATTTGAAAGAGTATCTGCATCTGGAGTGTAATAATCCTGCTAACCACCAGGCAGGAGCTTATCTAGTTTACCTAATGCATGTGTCTCAGGTTCAGAGAAGGTGAAACTATAATAACTACAGGCTGGATGCATATTCTTCCCATAAAGGACATACCTATGTTACTGTATGCATTGTAGATCACTGCCTCTGTTTTACACTATAAATTATGTTGTCCTAAGAATTATGTGGTATTATAGAACATGGGCACTACAACCTAATACCCAGCCCCTTAAGACTGCCTTTCACTAACTTACATTTTACCTCAGAAAAAATCAAAATGTAACAATGTCATCAATCCCAAAGTATACAAAAAACTGTTACAAAGGTGCTTTTTAATTATTTAGTTTTATTTTATTTTTTTAAGTTTTCTTTTGACCCACATTCTTCACATCGTTTCAGTGGACACTGAACTGAGCCATGTAGTTAATCTGTTATTTCTGCTAATGTTGGTGGATACTGATGCTGAACAGGAATTGGAAAACTTGCTTTTGATTAACATGAATTAAACACCCAGAAATTAAATTTTTAATTCTGTGATGAAATACAGCAGAGTGCTTTTCCCTTTCTACTAAAACTTGGTCAGAAGATCCTCAGAATAGTAAAAACACACTGATTTTTCCAGTTTTGATTTTTCTGTATGTACAGGTAGCATTGAAAATAGTGCTGCAGTCTCACAACTACTAAATGCCTGGCTTAGCCTCACTGGAGAGCATTTAGCACCTTTGCTACTGGTGTTGAATTGATTAACCTGAAGGGCTTCTTCAGGATTACATTTGCCAACAACACGCTTATTAATGCAGTTTGAAACTATTACCCCTGAAAACTATTTTCAGGAATCTGGAATTCATTCCTTTGCTTCTACATTTATTTACATGGATGCATCAGTGAAATTGCTCATATTGCACAGTTAGAAAGAGGAAAAAAATTTCCATTTGTTTCTTTGGCAAGACAGGACTCATGCTTACTGTGTTTTATGTTGTTGTTATGAGAAGGATCATAAACACTTGAAGTTTCCTGCATTGTAGTACATCTAAAATCACTTTACTTGAAAATTATGTTTATTATTCTCTTCAGCTGGGAATTCAGTAGATCAAGACAAATGTGGTGTTTCTCTGCTTATTGCACTTGGTAATTTGACAAGCTAGGTATGATTTCCCATACATTTAGTTCCTCACAGTAATAGTGTCCCAGAGTAATTTGGCAAACAAACAAAAGAGCTAATTAAACATTGTTGAATTTTTCTAAGACAAAGTGTACACAAGGTCGTACCAAGGGCTCAGTTGAAGTTTATTAAAGATTAGCAGTCTGTGTGCAGGAAGGATCCCCCCAGCTACTGTATGGAATGCATGACAGCCTGGTGTATCACTTTCCCCAACAAGCTGTTGTACAGAGCAGAATTACAGAACATATTTTTGGTAGAATGTCTGATAAAAGGGCTTTATATATTACAGATTTTTTTTCTCTTTATGTTTTGTTATGTTTTGAGCAAATAAGCACAGTAAGGCCCTATTCACTTCCACCTTAATGTTGTTTTTGAGAGCAAATTGATTAACCATACAGACAGTGCTCATGAAATCAAAGGTCAATATCAGTTCAGATTTTGTAGACAAAGATCCTGTAATTTCTAAGGTACCTACATATTGTGTGACAGCACTTGCTTGCATGGACTGGTCATAGCATCATAGCATTGTCAGAGTTGGCATGGTTACTTGCAAGCTACTCTTTTTGTGTCTTCTGTCCAACAGCAAGAATAGATTGCATTTGTCATGAATATGCATAATGCAAATACCCCCTGCTTGTCTTGATCCTGCAAGATCTAAAAGTATCCTGTTCTTTTATTATGGAATTCAAAGATTATATTTTCGTATGTTACCATGGTGACTGGGTTCCTATTTTCATTTTATATTGATAAAAGGCTAAATATTATAAGCAGTAGCAAGTGTGTCCTATTAAGCCTTGTTGCTGTATAACAAGAGATGTGTTTCTGTAAAAATATGAGGCTTGCAGTTCATCTTTTGTTTTACGTCTTGAATCACCATAGCTTTTAGACCTTCTCATCTATCTATATGACTGTAATTAAAGACAAAATCTATTAAGAACATGAAACTCTACATTAGTTTAAAAGCAAAGAAGACGAAAACTCACCTATGGTCTATAAGATTCTTATACATAGACCTCAATGCTCAGACCTTGATGGGTGTTTAAGGTTCTCTAGTAACTGTCTCCAAGTCTGTAAACCTGAATATTGCAAGCTCTATGGTGCTTACAGAAAAGTATAAAAGATGGCAGAAGTATTAATAGCTTCCACTCAGTTCCTCCAAGGTGAAGGAGTAAAAGAGACAATAACTATTGATTATTCCATTAGCCAGAAAATTACTTCAACCGTTTGCAAGATCTCAGATCCTCTGGGCTAAGGGAATGAGAACAGATATAGGGGGGAAATGGGACTCAGTAAGATTTTATCAAGAGAAATAAAGTTCTGGTGATGATGGAGCTTCTGTACCTGGGGTAAGAGTCACCCTAAAGTAGTGATCATCATTTGTTCTTTTCTCCATTTTTTGAAGGAACCGACTACTTGACATCTTGTAGTACAATCCTCAGCATACCATACAGTGCAGAGCTCTTGGAGCATAGTCCCTAAGGGTTCTCAGAAAAGAGGGTCAAACTGTCCATGTTACCATCTGAGTGATGGTATTATCTCCTGGCATTGTGGGGCAGATACAGCAGGTATAGGTAGAACTGGCAAGAATACTTTTAGAAATTTTCTTTTCCTTAACTGTGTTCATTTGTATAATTGACCCATTTCAAATCAACTTTCAGGAGAAAAGATTCCTCACCTCCATGCTGGAATAGCTAGTGAAACCATGGGGTGAAAGAGAAATGGAGAAAAGAAAACATACTGTAGAATTGCCAGTAGTTTATTTTGTCACCTAGTGAAATCAGTGGGAAGCTGAGACTCAGGAACACTGAGTTAAGAAGCTTCTGTGTAGAGTAGCACACTGGCAATTCGAAAGTGGAGTTCTGTTTGGTTTTGCCACAAAAATCCATTAGTTTCATCTTGAAGCAAAATAGGAACTATTTGAAATCTTGGTGTGTTATAGAACAAGATAATGATTACATCTGCTCTAAATAAAGGGCATATCATTGATACCTTACACATGGGAATAGGTGATGAGCAATGTGACTGGAGAATAGAAAGGCTGGAGAAGGCCCTGAGCTTTCTCTTCTTCAGACTAAACTATCCCAGTTCCCTCAACCACTCTTCAGAAGACTTACTCTCCAGACCCTTCACCAGCTGTATTGCCTATCTCTGGTCACACTCCAGCAACTTAATGTCTTTCTTGTAGTAAGGGACCCAAAACTGAACACAGTATTCAAGGTGCAGCCCCACTAGTGCCAAGTACATGTTCATACTGGCCACACTATTTCTGATACAAGCCAGGATGGTGTTGATGAGGTTTAGTTTTAAATGTTGCAATGAAAATGGAATTGACTCAGACAAATGAGGGAAAGAGTCTTACAGATTTATCAAAGCATATTCATGATGTTAACTACTGAAATATTAGCTTCTCAGGCTCTTTCAGTCTTTGCTGTAGACATTCAGGCTGCTTGTGAGAGATAGGAGGACGTGCTATATAATGTGTTGTGTAAATGCTTTGCTTTGTATATTTTCCAAAACTTTCAAAAAGATCATTCTACATTTAGGTCATGTGCTTGACTATGTCTTCTTATTAATAGGCACCACAAGGCCACATAAGGAGGGGGAAGTCCCTGGTGTAGACTATATTTTCATCACTGTTGAAGATTTTATGGAATTGGAGAAAAGTGGTGCTCTCTTAGAAAGTGGAACATATGAAGGTAAGCACGCTTTTATTGCTTCATTTGTCTCATGGTTCCATTTTGCTTTTTTCTTATTTGATGCAATTGCACTGGGACATCCCATTACAAATATGTCATATCTACTGTTATCAGAAATTTGTGAAGTGAAAATATTTTCATTTGTAAAAGCTAAATGCAGATGGGTTCATTTTAATTTTAATATATTGTACTGGTTAAGAGAAACAGGATAATACACTGCACTTACAGGAAAGAAACTGGTTCTTTTTGCTAAATACTTTAGGAGAGTTCCACAGAATTTCAGCAAACAGTTTCTTTTCTAATGGGACAAACAACTCTACAACAGAAATCAGTTGTAATGTTGACACTTTTCTATTGCATATGTAATCCTGCAAATACCAATCTATATCACAGGTCGAAACCTCACTATTAAGTGAAACATGAGGGATTTGCTATGTCATGTCTTATGGGCTTTGTAAAATTATTGAAAAGAACTGAATGTTGTAATATGAGAAACTGTCCTAATGACTGTATTGGAAAGTGTCTGTAAATGGGGCAAAGAGCCAGCAGCTTGTTGCAGAACAGCACTTCCCAGGAGAACTGATATTTAATCTGATTTTAAACAGTTTCCAAAACCCAGCTACCCTGAAAGTGAAACTACTATAAATGGAAGGGTGGTTACACAGCAGTGAGTTTTAATAAATCCCGAATAATGCTATTTTAAACCAGATGCTTCTTAGAAATACACTCATATTTAAGGTAACTTAGTAATGGATAGATCTTTTTACTGTAATCTTCAAAATGACAGGGAACACCCTTTGTATGAAAAATATGACCCACACATATGAGAATGCCTGAGTGAATAGAACCATTTACAGGAAGCAGCCTCGTATTTTTACCTTGTAGCAAAAGAAGAAATGAAGACTTCTTTGTCCTGACTTTGTACCTGTCAAGAAAAGCATCTGGAGATAAATAGAAAGCTATTCACTCCAAAGAAAATCATTAGCTGTGTTATAAATAGCAGGAAAGAAGGTAATCCTTTCTCACCTAATCAGCACAAAGTACCCATTGGAAAGTAAATAAATTTTCATTAAGAGTTATATCAATACAGAACTTTTAACAAAGATTTCCATTAGAGGTCAAATAAAGGAAAATATATTGTCTTTTCCATTTCTACATTTTTCCCCACTGTCTGACACCTAATGGTAAAATTTGCTTAAGCATTAATACAAATACAGCACCACAGTTTTACGTTACTTTAAATAACAAGCCTTTCTTAACTATCTTTTTGTTACCTTAGGTGTTTGAAACTAACATTAAAGGAGTTTAAGTGTGGCATAAGTCTGTCATTGCTTGACCATATAATTTCATTAGTTTCTAGCAAGTTTGTAGAGATTGAACTGCTAGGTTAAATTAATTCACAGTGCTCTTCTGTCCCTCGAGGGATACTGAGAGATGTCTTTTAATACTAGCTACCAGAGCTGAGTGGACAGCAAGGTGAAATGCTAGTTGGGGAAGTCTGCTTAACTCCTTAAAATCAGCTGAAGACCGGGCTGAAGAGAGGTCCAAAATCATGACTATGCAATGTCTGTCACATCATTCTCTGATCACAGATGACAAGTTCACTGAAGCCACGAAGGCAGAAACTAAATGTAAAAAAAAAACAACAAACTCAACAAACCAATTTCTGCATAAATTCTGCCTTTGATTGTCAAGTTTCCCAATCACCAGTTGTGCATCCTGATATATAATAGATAGTTTATTATCATCTCTGTATTATGACAATAGGTAACACATTAGAAAATACACCTAGTTTACAGACGTTGTTTCTCCTGTTCCCATACAAAGACTTTTGGACAAGGCCTTACAGTTACACTCCTCATTTCCTGATAAATTCCTCATGACTGTAGTACTCTCCTCAGGGAAGGATTTTGCTACTCATTCCACCACAAGTTTTTCTGAGCATGTTACGGCTGCAGTGATTAAGTTTACTGGTGACAATTATACCAACCAGGACAAAGAAATTTTAAATTCCCTCCACTAAGAAAAGATGATTTTTGAATCCTTCCATAAATCAAGCAATTTATGTGGTCATTCATGCTGTGGGCGATTAATTTTCTGTCCTTATCGACACTGGTTATCAGGCCTCTGAAAAAAATTAGCCTTCTTTTTACTGACTTTCAAACTTAATAGATTATTTTGCAGACTTATTTATTATTTCTTACTTTGTCTTGAAAAAATCCTTCTGTATTTAGTTTCCATAATTTAACTGAGTCAGTCTATGCTGATTGTATAACCGTGGCCATTACGTACCAGATTGTCTCTACCAGAAAAGAGTTGTAAAGAAAGGATTTCTCATTTAGTTGAGACAAAAGGCCAAAATCTGTATGTGTGTGTTGTTTTTCACCACTTCTTGACTAGACGAGTCAATTTACCTTCTACTGTATGAGTTCCAAAGAGAATTAGAAACATCCAGGTAAACCAGAGGAAAAGGAGGCCGAGGGGAGAATTACTTGACACTGAGCCTTTGTGTTGTTCATTATAGTATTCAGTTTTGTTGGGAGGGGAATATTTCTGATTATAATGAGAAAACTAGTGAAAACAATCAGAAACTTTTGGGTTTAGTGTGAGCAAATTATAGTTGTGATTCCAGCCTGGACAGGATGTAGTCTAAAAGTGAAACCAGGATGTATTCTTAGAAAACTATACTTCTATAGTTTGATGGGGGTTTTTTGAAGCTTTTTTTTTTTAAGTTTTAAAATAGATTTTTATGTTATAAAGGCTTCAGAACTAAAAATAGGATGATCTGTGACCACCTTACTACTTTGGCTTTGAATACACCTTTGTCTACCACGTTTATGACAACTGTGAATGACTGTAGTATTCCAACGTACTGTAGAAAAGCAACAGTATATCCATGATAAAAACTCTACAAATCTCTTTTTTCACTAGGTTTGAAAATACAAAAATATTTATTTTCAGTAGGACCAAATCCTTTACCACTACACTTTTTTGATCAACTGCTGGAAAGACCAAGACATCTTTATAGATATGAATTATTTTAAATGTTCATGATGGTACATAACCAGTTGCTGCACATTTTGCAGCTTACCTGTCTTAAAGTTCCATGGCAATCTAAGTGACACTATTCAATGCAGAACAAGAGAAAGAAGAATACAAGGCTTACTTCCACCCTCACTCAGATTTACAGTCCAAGTCACATTAATTCCAGTGAGGTTGTCATTGAGTTCTGAATTTGTTAATAAAATTTCTGTGAATTCCACCAACGCATTGCTATGTGGAGCAAGGAGTGTTTGCCTGAAGCATATCAACCTCATTTGTTTGGAGGCTTTTGCATAATAGTGCTGCCAAATCCCAAAGGTTTCACTTTGCTTCTTTTTAGCAGCATTCCAAATTACTGTACTGATCAAAGGAATCCTGATTTGGCCCAGTATGATAGCTTCATTGGACATAAAATCTTGTTTCCAACACAGATATTGGGGTAAGGTAAAATAGCTATACTTCTGTAGCAGAGGAGGAAGTGTTCCTGTGCAGAGTGAAAGCCACCTGTCTCTGTTATGCAGACTCACATAGCACAGGGAGATGTGCCCCAGGAAAATAATCCACATTCCTTTTCCAGTTTCTGGAATTAAGTCCACAGATGGTCTTTGAATTCACACAACACGTGTAAGTCTGTAAAATGCAGACTAACAAAGCTGTGATGAACAGACAAGCCATATATGTGTGTGTTGTCTTTTACCACTTCTCCAGTAGGAGGGTTGGCTCAGTACACTGTTATCTCTCTGATATGTCAAAACTTGTATAGAGACTTCATGGATCAGTGTCTTCTAAAGCAGTTCTCATCTCCTTATTAGATCAGAAAAATTTCTTAGCCAGTGCAGCATATCAGTAGACTGAAAATGTACTTGAAATACATTGTGGTTAAGAAAGCCAGTGCTCATAAACAGACATGTAACAGTTTCAGTATTATTTCCAAAACCCAGATATGTGATGGAGCATGATTGGAGGTTATGGTAAGACATCCTTAGGAAGTATTAATACTGTAAGAGTGTGAGAGTAATGCATGCTACGGGTAGAATTGCCTTCTAAAAGTAACATATACAGTAGCAGTACCAGAACTAACAAGAATTGTTCAGTGTATAAATACTGTAAGAAAAAGAAGCGTGTTTGTTAATAATCTATAAGGTGATTAATGCATTTCAAATACACAAAAGCAAGAAGGATTTTAGCAGTGTGGAACTCTACAAGAAATGCAGACATAGAAGAGCTTGTTCATAGATGTTAAAGATGTGCCAAAATTATGAAAATAGGTGAATTCAAACAGTGCACCTGTGAATAATGTACTAAGTAGAACTCCCCTTTTTTCTGTCAAAATTTGTTTGCCACAGAAGAGCTCCATAACAGTTTTTTGTCTTGTTTTGTTTTTATTTACTGTTAAGATAAGTATAGTCCTTAATTTATCCCATCAAAAGCAATCATTTTAGTTGTTGTGTCATTAATTTTGTCAAAACACCACTTTTTATTATTTGTTTGATTATTTGGAATTATCTCAAATTTGTTTACTGGTTAAAATTCACAACTCACTGAAGCTATTTAACCACTTAAGTGATCATGGACATCTCTTGGCCTCAGTGAAATCCATGGTAAAATTCCAGCTGGCTTAAATGGAGACAGAATTTCATGCATATGTTTTTTATTGATAGAGTATTATTTGGCAGAAGGCTGAATGTTAGCTGGAATCTCCTTAATATTTCAGAACACAGTAATTATTTAATTTAAAAAAAAAAGATTGACTGCATCCCATTGATAAAACCTTAATGTTCTGTATTACTTGTTTATCTGAGGATACAAAACTTACAATTGTTTTAGGAACAGTTTTAGGTGGTCAGTGTACATGTTATCAGTTGAATCACCATTATGATGAACTCCCATAGGAAAGTCAATGTGGGTTGAAGCTGAGGTCTTTCCTTGACTCTTCCCACACATTGACATGAAAGCAACACTGCAGGGTGCTCTGGTTCCATTCACCTCAATAGAGTCCTCATACCCTGGAAGACATTAAGTTTTACATAGGCTTTCATTCCATCTCTCAACCCAAATTTAACCTAAAATCTTCTGTTCAGCTAATGCATTTTACTGTCCGTAAATTCAAAATACGAGTTAAGAACTGTTCCACATAGGTAAGGGAGTTTTTAATTACTGTGTTGTGCTGACAATGCTATTATAAAGAGGTGGTGTCTGATTCCAGTAGTTTTGATTCTATTCTTCCATGTAAATATTGTAAGGAATTCCAAATTCCACCCACTCACTGTATGCAGTGTTCCCTTCTGAGCAGGACATCCTAAGCACTCTACAGCAGAGGGATACAAGGGAAATGAATCAAAGTAAAGATAATAAAATACTACCCTCCTAAGACCTAAACTGTGTTAATGAAATATTCTGATTTAAAATAGAAAACAAAAGAATCATGAGGGTTGATGTATACAGATAAAAATAGTAGTCCTTCAAAAGCCATGTCTTTTAACAGCAGAAAGTATATTCAAGGGCATAAATGAATGAAATGAGATACTTTATAATAAAGAACACATTCTTATATCCACCTCTCACCACCATATTCAAAGAACATATAAATGTGGCCATATCTACATTTAGGGAAAAAATAGGAGAAGAAATCTGAAATCTAGTCAGTGACTTCATAATCTGTTTGAGTTCTTGTACCTGTTCTATATTAGTAAGATTTTATGGGCTTTGTTTTGTTTCCTCACTTGCTTTTGGAGAAGAGGAGAGAGTTGAATCTCATCATTAAATATGAAATGTGAAGAATGTAAATGCTTAGAAGCACAAAAATATAATGCCAATGGATATATCAAGATGTAGAAGGAATCTTGTCTACATTTTTAATGCATTTTAAGGCATAAACCATCACATTTAGTTATTTTTTAAAAGTTTAAGTGTTTTGTCATTTTCTCAGGGAAGCAATAAGGAAGGAATCACAATTGGATAAATACAATTTCCTTTTGCTATGAAAAACAACTGCTTTTTAAGCTCATACTAGTGCAATGTAAAGGGTGATTTTCGTAACTTCTACAGTGCCTTTTGAAACTTTCTGAAATGTAGGATTAGTGTGACAGTGTAAATCCTTCCTCTCCATTTGGAATTGGAGGCTGCATAAATCCTCATTTAGAATTTTTTTTCCTTGTGTGTGGTTGCTTCTGTCTTAGGAAATGAGGGCTCTGTCTTATCTACATCCAAAGACAGAAACACTGGTGACATCAAAACAGTAGCTGTTTTGCGAGCGATGCTACTTGCCTCCTGCTGCCAGGGCTGTCAGGTGAGGGTAACAGTCTGTAGGCCTGCTGTGGCCCTCTCACTCTTTCAGCTTGACCCTTAAAGTCTTCCCTTGCTTGCACCATGTTCCATAAAAACAAAATAAAGCTTCTCTATGCCAGTAAGGATTGGATTGTAGTTTCCGTATTCCTGTTCTTTCAGCAGAAATTACTTTGCAGCAAGACATAAAAAATTCCTTCTTATGGCCTGAGGAGGAGTTGTGATTCTTTTGAAGCCTCACTTTGATTACTCTGTTTCAGTAGCAAGGTATTCTAGGACTTTGTAGTACTGCATGCAACCCTGGTCATGGCTGCTGTGGTGGACTCCAGATAGGTGAACAAAAGTGTGCATCTTGCTGCTTGCTGGCACAGAACAAAGGAATGGGCTGCTTCCTGTCAAGAAGACCTTAAAATGATGAAGGTCATTGAGAAAAGCAGTTTGTGCCAAGTGTGGAATAATGCAGAATAAGTGTGGGAAGAGGGCCTGGGTTTGTATGGTTAATTGAAAAGAAGTATTCAGCTACTGATACAGCTTTTTCTGCAGTAGAGTTGCATTACTTCCCAAGTGAGCTAATTAAAACAAGATAAAAGACGAACAAAACCCAAGCACTCAAAGAAGTGTTTGTGTTTCAAAGCAAGGCAGTTTCTGATTGAAAACAAAACAAAACAAAAACCCTGAAGATACTAAAAACTAACAGACAAAACCTTTCAAGTGTAGAGAAATCTGTATATTGGGTTTACACTGTTTTCAAAAATAATTACTCCATGTTTTACCTTGTGTAAATGAAAATAAAAAGATCTACAGGAGGTTTTGGCCAATGGAAGGCTCCCCTTGTATTTCCAGTGAAAGTAATGGAGCGTATATTACAACCAGAAATCAAGGTCAAATATTCTGGCAGAGAATGAAATATAACAGCCCAGTTGATGACCTACATCTACAGTTATTTTATGTAGTGCATACAGAAGAAAATAGCCAAGAATATAGAACAAGCTTTAAAAGATCCTACTGATGCAGAAGAAACCTATGCCAGCATAAGGAAAATGCAATGTATTCAGTGCAGCAGCACTGAAATAGGTGCAAGAGAGGTGCCACAGTGTCTGCAAACTAAGTGGCTTTTCAGGATTTATATTTATCTTTCCTGACTCATTTAAGTCTAAGTTTTCTCAGTCATCACCAGGAAGAGATAGTATGTGACTTAGCCATGACCACAGCATGTTGATATCTGACCTAGTTTAGAACATCCTCAGGGCTGCTGAAGATCAGAGGAATGCCAAGACAAAAGTCTTGCTTTGATCTTAGTTCACCCCCAAATTATGTTACATACCCTATCACTGAATTCAGGACAGAAGTTATACAGGTAGGAAGATGGAGCAGTTATAGAAAATAAGTGAGGAAGGGAGAAGAGGTAGGTGCTCTGATGGATAAAAGGGTGATGGCAAATTAGCCAGAAGTGGCAGAATAAGTGTTTAAAAGGTAGGCAAGTAGAGCAATGTCTCAGTGGCTCTTAACGACAGGAAGTGCAGTGTCCTCTCACTCTAGGGTGGTGGCAGGTTCCATCACTGGGAAAATCTGGTGCAGCTCACAGATGCCTTCTTGCCCGGTTTAACAAGAAGTATGTTATATTAGTTTGACTACATACAAATAGAGAAGTTGAATGATTTCACACCTTAAACATATGCTAGGAGAGTTAATTCCCACAGAAAAAACTTTAAAGCACAGCTTCTGCTATGAAACAATATTATTGTCAGCATTTTTAAAATATTCTATTAAAAGGGAATTATATTCAATCTAGTTTGTAATAATCCCAAAAGGATTATTCTAAAGCAAGCTAGTTTACCCTTTTTATATTACAATAGGCTGCACAGGCTGCTTACTATCACAAAATATCCCATTAACTGTTCTCTGTGATAAGGTTTTGAAAGATTTTTATACAGAAAAAAGGGAGAAGATGCAAGTATTTCCACTGCCCTTACCCAGTGTGTGCAAGGTCTGTTAGAGACAGGATGGCAGAGGATGCAGGCTGTGGAGCAGGTCCTGCACGGCCACTGCTTCCGGGAGCTCTTCACTTGCTACAGGTAGACAAAGAGTGTGTCAAGGGAAGCAGTATCCTCCTCACCAAGCTGACACTTGGGATGTGTCAGACAAAAGTTTGCCTTATGAGTTAAACCTAACCAAAAGCCAGAGGCTGTTGTAACTTCATAATTGAGAGTCCTTTGAGAAATATTCTGTCTAACCTCCCTCTGGAGATTTTGGTTGCAGGTAGTTGTGTTGGTAATCCCTAGCACATGTTTCATTGTCTCATTTTTTCCAGCTTTATTTGGTTACTACTTTGCTGAGCATAAAAACTCTGCAGCTAAAAGAAATAGAAATAAAGTCTCCTGTAGGCTACTAAAATTGTTGTCATCTTTGGAAAGCTTCTTCTCTCTCTGAGACAGGATAAAAAACTTCTGTTCGATGAAAATCAAATTAAAACTCTGGCTGATTCACCTATAAAAAATATGAAAGGAGACAGACGGTATGAAGATGTGCATGATTATATGTTCAGTGGTTAAATTTGGCTAGAAAGAGAAAGGAAGCAAATCAAAGGGATGGAAATGAAGGAATTGCCTCTGTAACATTATTTAACAAATTCCCTTCATAACCTCACTTGGCAGTGCCTTTGCAGCCTCCAGCCTTTGCTACCTTGTTTCAACCTCCACATTGAGGGGGGCAATGTCAGGGTGCTCAAGCTAGTGGAAGAACCTAGAGATAAAGAGAATATTCTTGGTTAATTAGGGTAAAGCAAGGATACTGGTTTGCCATGCATTGGAGATATGAGACTCGTGTCTTTTTCTTACTGTGATTATATTTAGGGGCAAGGCAGAAACCTCTAACAAGAACTCAGTCAACTCCGCAAGGAGGCTAGGCTGACTACAACTCAGCAACCCTCTTGCCTCTCTCTTCAGTGCAATCTCTGAGAAGCAAGAAGAAAGGGGTTTTTTAGGGGCTGTGAGGTCAAAAGTTACCGTTATCATCTATGTTGAGGCTTAGGTTGAATCAGCTGGAGCAGAAACTGCATCTGTGACCTTCTGGGCTTTGATCGGTCTCTAACTAAATTCTGTGTGCTTCTCTGTCAGTTAGGAGTAATATACTGCATCCTAAACTGTATTTGACTCTTGGTACTACTGATTTTGTCATTGAAAGTCACACAGGGAAAAAAAACAAAGTCTCTCCAGGCATAAGATGAAAGGATAATGCCTTATGAAAATCATTCTAGTTTTTAAATGTTTCATCAAGTCTTCATCTTATGTATGTAGAGTGTGTGTTTGGTGTGTTTCCTTTAGTGACACATGGCCTGTGCAGAGCCTTCTAGACATCAGGAAAAATTTCTTCACTGAAAGTGTTGTTAGATACTGGAACAGGCTGCCCAGGGAGACAGTGGAGTCACAGTCCCTGGAGGTGGCTTAGTCTTAGGGACATGGTTTTAAAGGACAGTGATAGGTTGATGGTTGGACTTGGTGATCTTGGAGGTCTCTTTCAACCTTGGTAATTCTGTGATTCTGTGAGCCTGGTGTTTATGTAGTGTCTTCCAATAGTGACACCTAGTATGAACTCAAGACCCTTTTTTGAAGTGTGACAGTCTGATCAGATAAGCAAGGTTCATGACTGTGAGTGGCTGATACACCAGATCTACTGCTGAACAGGCTGGGGAATTAGGCTGGAAGGAAAGTGAAGTTTTCATGTACTGATTTTCTTCATTGGACATTACCTGTTATCAGTGTTTTGAGAACACTGTGTTGTTCTTTGCCAATCCACTTGTTTTTCCCCATATTCTGCTACATATAACTACAGATATGTTAATTCCTTTTCAGTCAGGGAAAATAAAGAATAATAAAGAGGAGAGTGAATCTCAGTACCAGAAGTGGGTTAAGAATCAATTATCAACTTGTTCTCTGTGTTGTTTTCCTGTAAACTCACCCAAATTTCATGCTTAGTCTTCTTTCTCTGTTGAGCCCATGATGGCTGGAATTGAAGGAAAATCAAATGAGGAATCCAGTCACCTGAAATACATGCTGAAAAACTCAAGGGAACAAATTTAGGATGTCTTTGCTACTCAGATATGAATGGTTTCTACCAGCACTGTCTTCCTTTCTAGTACTTCCATTTTTGCTCTGGCATTGCTCAAGGAGACTGTAAGATAGATATTTCAAGCAGTAGGAGTCCAAAAATAAATGCTCTAACCCTAATCGTTCCAGGTATAACTAAATTTTGTTTATGTATTTGATTACCCCTGGCTGGCTCACCTTCTGGCAAGGAAAAGTCAACATTTGGGTAGGGTGAGAAAAGAAGGGGAATGATTTAGAACAACTTTCTAAATAATAAAACAAATAAGAGAATAGTTCAGTTAATCATTAGTTTTACCTCTCAGATGTCTGAATATTTCTGTGTTTTTCATTAGTAATCAGTCACTTGAGGAAACTAATACATGAGTGCTTCACAGAAAGCTATTTTTCCTCATTTTCCTTAATATGAACAGACTAAAATTAAATGGAATGATAGAAAGGAGAGCTGGGTAAGACTTGTCAGGTCGTTGAGGTTGTCTGCCTGCCAACAAAGCTAAGTTGCCTGCGGTACATGCAGGTGCTTTGTTTCTGTCTAATTTTAAATGACTCATACAGTGAAGCTTCTTGCACCACCTCCCTTGGGAGACAGCTCTGTAATCTAACAACCTAACGGTGAGCAAATGCTTCCTGCTACTTGGCTGGAGATTTCCTTTTGTGCAGAGCCAATCCACTATTGCTATTTCTATCCACTGAGGCCATTTTAAATCATTTGTTTTCCTAATTTGGGTTTGACCCTCCAAAAAGAGGTAATGATCATATTCCTCCCTGATTTCTCCTGCTCTGCATTCTAACTGGTAATTTGTTCAGTCTAACAGTTACTGAAATATTCCTACATACTAAATATTCCTAGAATCAGTGCCTATATTCTGACATCATTCTTCCCTGAAATGCCTTTTTTTTGGACTTGTTTTTGGCACTGAGATCTTTCAAATTGTGGAGCCAAGGTGTAAATTACCAACATGTCAATTTAATGCAGCTCTTCCAGTCAGTGTTTACTGTACTGTCTTCCACCAGCTTCACTCTACACTTTACTAGCATGTGGACTAGTTAGCTGCATGTAACCTCGGACCTCATCACAAAGCATCACAGGAATAGAGAAGAGGAACCACACTGAAAAAGTAAATGGAAAAGCAGGAAAAAAAATAAATTAGTAAATTGCCACCTTAAGTAGTAAAGTGGTATTAAAATTAAATATCCTTTAGGAGTGAAGGGAAATTGCAGGATGTTTAGTCTGAAAGAAACCAAAACTTTAAGGTACCAAAAATTTATGCAGGATGACTGGAAATTAAGTAGATAACATAAGGTAGAAAAAAGTGAATCTGGACTATTCTTATTACAGCAGCAAGTTGTTTTGTTTTTTATTTTTTCAGAAAACAAATGCAGAGAAATCTTTCCCATCTGTGCTTTATTTCACATGAGAATTGACTTAGAAAAGCCTTGTGTTCTGTTGCATAGAGGAAGATGGAGTTAGTGGTGCTCAGGTCCCCCCAGCCTCTTCACCCAGGCCTGCTGCTCAGAGGAATGGGGTCTTGCAGCAAGACTGCCTGTCTTCCCCTCCAAAAGGGCTGGAAAAAGGACTTGCTGCCCACAGAGTCAAGCTAGAAGCTTCATACTTCATACTAGGCCCTCCTTGTACCTCCAGAACGGCTTGGATACAAGCTATCATTACTTATTAATAAATTTGCTTTATGCCAGCAATTTTCCCCTGATATATTGTATTTGCAAGTCAAATCAAGTACAGCATATGTCCTTTCTTTATCTTGGATAGAGTTAGTTCATTTTATTCTTTGCTGATGCTATCTTTTTTCTATCTTCACTGACTTGTGGCTCCTTCTTTGACACATTGTTGTTCTTGTTTTCATTGCAGCAAATATAAGTCATTCCTGGGGGAGATTTCTTACCCATTTATTTTATTAGTTCCTCAGGGGTGATGCTTGCTGGTACAAAGTACACCCTTTCAGCTTCTAAGCTTCCCCAGCCTTCTTCCAACAAAAGGGTTTCAATGGTGCCTTATGAAAAACCATAAGGATTAAATATTTTAAATCTCCAAAGAACTTATTTCTCAAAAGTTAATGTTTTTGTTGCTATTGAAACCATTTCTTAATAAATGCAATCAATAGTCCTTCATCATCTTCACCAAATATCCCAGTTTTCAACAGTTCATTGGGTATTTCATACTTTTTAATATCACATATATTTTCTCTTGCTCTTGTTATTATTTTTTTACTCTCCAGACTCTGCACTTTTCTATCTGTTCTGGTACTTGTGTGCTATACTTTGCAATTCTATCTTTCCCTCTAGAAAACTTATGAGCTTTTTTGAAGATCTGTGTTTAAGATATATTTTTACACAACAGATTCATTCCTGAACAGTCCCAAATGAACCAAGAGTAAATAACTGAAAATAAGTATCTTTCACCTGTAATTGGAGAGCAAGAAGAGCAATTGTAATGGGCAAAGTTAACAGTAAGTTCTGTAGAATAGACACCAGCGAGGCTGACAAAATATCACTTTTGAAGCACACAATAAAACAAGATTGCAAACATACATGTGAAAAGGGAACTGTATTGCAGAACTTTGTCTCCTGCTATGCAGGGCAATTCGTTTAGGTTCCAGGCAAATCAAATTTGCCCTAGTAGGAAAATATGTTTCTTTTTTTCCTCCAAACAGCATAGTTTTTTAAGTAGATAAAATGATAACAGCAGAATGAAAGGCAAACAAGGAAGTAAAGAAAGGAAAGGTACAGAAGGGAGGATATATAGACATAACCTGGAAGATTCCAAAAAGGTCTAGAGAGGGCTTCAATACTAGAAAAACTTTCTTACAAAAGAGATAACAAGTAGTGTATCTGAAGCACATGAAACACTCAATTCTGAGATACAAACAGTACTTTTGAAAATATCAGGAGTCTGATTTAAACTTTGGTTGAGTATGAGGTAATATTTTGGTATCATTAATCATGATTATGGTATATGGCAATTTTAATCAGTTTATACAGTAAAAGCATTAATGCTTGAATTGTATTAATTGCTTATTGAGTTAAATACTTCTTACACTAAAACATAATTGCTGATATATTCGAATTAGCAAAACATTCTTGAGAAGCCATATCTTATGTTATCAAGAGAGGTTGTATAAGGACAGAACTCCCACTGTTTCCTTGAATAAGATAACTATACCAACAAAAGACATTCTTTGCTAGTATAAATATGGCCAGTCTTCAGCTTTTGACGATGCAGTCCTATTAATTGAAGGGGCTGTGAGGGATATTTTTTCACACTCCCAGTCAAGTTACTGTGACAAAAATTCTGATAAGTCCTCAGTCATTTCACAACTAAGGAAAAAAACTTTGAAATCTAGGTGATTTTCTTCTGCCTGTTCTAAGGAGGGTATAGGAGCACCTATAAGAATCATCTAAGCATCTACTTAATGAGATCTAGTTAATTAGCCAAGGAGGATTCAGCTGATCAGCCACTAGATGTCAACTTCAGGCTGAAGCAAATCATTCCCTCATCCTCACAGTGTTAGGCCAGGAATTTTGGTTGCATAAACAAAGGTGTTTAGTATCATTTGGAAAAGCTGTCTTTGCATTAACCATTAAGAGGAAATTAACCATTAAGAGGAAAACACATGTGCTCTGGTCCCAGTGCCTGTAGTGCAAACATTCTGCAGGTTATAGTCTGTTCTAGTGCTGCAGACTGAATGCATTTGATTGCCAAAGGACATGTACTATATTAGTTTCATCAGAAAGGAGTGCAGTTCCTGTGCTCTGAGATGACTTTGCATGCACAATGATGCATGGTAAATAGGAGCAATGAGAGGTTGCATCATATGTGCACTTTTGATCCAAACTCAAGTGCTAATATATATGCAGACCTTGTGTATCTCACTGGACTTTCAGCTGCTCTTCCAGAAGGGCATGTCTCCTGTTGTTCCTGTTTCTTCCAGTCCTGTATTAATGTCCCTGGTATCTTACTGTGTTCAAAGTTGCAGAGGGCGCTTGCACTTAGTGAACCAGATTATAATCCTGGATCTCCACCATGTATCCTGGGAGTTTATACATTAAAGGTAGACATCTGTCCTCAGATGTTATCATTTGCCCACTCCCACCAATGAAATTATTGAAGTTGAAAAATTCAGTGTCAGCTTCTGCTGTGTTAACAATGAACTTTCTCTTGCAGCAGCTGAAACATTTTTTTTCCCATTTTTGACATTCCCAATTGTTTCTAGGTTCACTTTGTGCTCTAGTTTCATACACTTCATTTTTCATTTGTATTCATGTTTGAATAATGTAATATTTATACATTTGGTCTTGGCAACCAGTGAATGCTAATGATAGTTAGATGTTCTCTCAGTCCCAGAAGAACTAGCAAAGAGTTTTGTTAATTACACATTGCTTATCACATAAAATCTTAGACAAGTATTTGGCTGAGTATCAAATGCCTCTAGCTCACAATTGTAGAATTAAACTACAGAAGACTTGGGAGTGCTGTCCTCTGCTTTACTATAGACCAGTGTTTCCACTTGTAGTTAGTTGGTAACCTTGTGGTCCTTTTTTATCCATCATCAAGTAGCTATACCCTGGAGTGAACTTTAGTTGGTAGTCATGGCTGGAGTTTGAGAGGGTTTCCTTTATACATATTACAGCATTATTTTGTTCTTTAGACAGACGTTCTTGGATACAGTGATGAAAAACAGGTTGATGTAAAAACTACATCCACTACTGGCATGAAGCAACAGTCCTCATCCCCTATACTTACATCAGAGATGCGTATAGCTGTACAGGGTGAGCCCTCTTATAAAAGGTGACACTAATCTGTAACTATAAATGCTGAAAAGATGGTGTGAATTCTACGTGATGAAATAAGACTGATAACTCCATCCAAAGAATTACAATTTGTTTGTCTCATTTTGTTTCCCTTATATTTTCCACAACATTGATAGCCAAATCCCTCTGCAGACAAAATGACTATTGTAGGATGAGCTACAGTGTTAAGAGAAACCCAGAATAGTCAAAACTGATGCCTGGGTAACAGGTCTGGGGAGAATTCAACTGAGGGTCCACCAGCCACAAACTGGCCCAAGCTTTCTTCAGAGTGTTGGATCCAAATGGCAACTTTGTTCTACAGTGCATTAATTAATTGCTGGGGTTTTTTCCCCATCTCTTGATAGTATTGAAGATGTAACCCATGCTTTTCTTAGTCTCCTGTATATTATAGCTATCAGAACAAAGTGCTGGTAAAACTGAAATGTGAGACTACTTTGCACACAGCCTGACACAATAAAGTATCTCCTTAAATGACTCACTGAAAATAATATGAATAATTCCAAATGCTGGTGAATCTGAGTCATCTGATCTACTAGTTTATAAATAGCACAGGTAGCATTACTTGCTTTCATGCTGTCTCTAGCCATTACAGTTCACTAAGATCAGATGCTTTTTGCTTTTTTCTGCTATTTGGATTATTCAAGCCATTAAGAAGACACAGGAGTGAGACAAAAAATCATGTGAGCTTTTGTGTTGTTACTATTGCTAGGGAAACCACTTTATTTTGATTTCAGTGCATGGGATACTAGTGTCACTTTGAGTTTGACTTGCAGAAAGACAACTTCAGAAGTAGGTCTCAGGGATGAAAAACAGAATTAATGAAATCCTAAACTTCACTGTAAACAGAAAAAGACTCATACAAGATATTTCCAAAGCAGTCTGAATGACCTGTGAGCTCGTTTTCTTTTAAAAAATCTGACTAGAAGTTTGAAAGAGATGTTAGAGATGATAGATATGAGAGACTCATAAGTCTTTCCAGACATGTCTTAGATAATCTTGCATGCCTTTTTCTGAACATGCATCATTGTTGTGCATCACCATTTAAGCAGAATGGAGGGTATCTGGCTGGAATGGCAAGGAATAGGTCACTCTTTCCAGAAATGTCCTCTGCTCATAGCTATCTGTACAGCCCCACTTGTACCCTCACATGCCTGGAATGCTTTCCTGGCTTGATGTAATGAGGCTTCAACCATTCTGTCCTTTAAAGCCCTTTAGAAACCACATTTCTTTTAAGAAAAGCTTTATAGGTATTTTGTAAAGAGCAATAATAATGAATTTAGAAATGAAGACCAGAACAAATGCAAATCCAGTGTAAAGCTATGAATTTTATATAACATATGAGATATTTCACCACTGGTTTGCTTTATGTCATTTAAATTTAATTTGCCATTCTCATTTTGATCAGCTCTTCTTGAGAATTAAACTGTACATCCAAGAAAGCTGATGCAGCATCAGTGAATATTGACAGCAAAGAACCACTGTGGCAAAGCAACCCGAGTGATTCTGTTACTTTCAGTGCAATACTTCTCAGATGCAGCATATCCCCACCTGTCACTAGGAGGAATTGGGAGTATAATATATAAAATGTTCTCTTCAGATCATGATATTTGTTAGATTCAGATTTCTTCTTTCTCAACAGAATTTATCTTAACGGTATACTTTTCTTTCTTTACGGGAGATTTGATCCAAAAAAAAGAGATTAATTAAGGTTTATTTTATATCTAAATTACATTTAGTATAGAGTCAGGAAAGCACTATAACTGTGGTGCAAAAAAGAAAAAATCTGTACTGGTAGGGGCTGAACTAGAGTTTTTTCCATCCCTCATTTGTGATATTCTAGTCATTAAAGCGAGGAGGAGATCAATTGTACTAAATAAAAAGTCTTCAGCAATCTTTTGGAACACTAAAAAGCATGAAACTTTTAAGAGTGAGTGGATATAGCAGTTATTCCTAAATAAAACTAAATAGATTCTTAACATCAAAACTTTCTGTCTTCACATTGGTTTTATCTCCTTCTTATGTTTCTTCTTTCCAAAGTGGCTTGCAGGAGGTCAAGAGGATTAAAGGCTGATTCCAGTCTTTCTTTCTTTATAGCACGTTCTGTACAGCTATAAGTAAATGTCCAAATGTGTTATGCCTTGGATGGCTGTACAAGTAGATGAATTAAAAAACAAAAGAATATAATTTATAAATATATTACATTTTAATAACTATTTAAGATGTCTTTATTAAAATATTTATTTAAAGAAATCATAGGTGATAGACAGCTAATAATTTTGGTAGGTTAACTAGAAGCCAAAATATCTAGGGAATTTCTGTGATGTGGAATGTTGATAAAAGCCTTGATCAGAATATACCTTGAGCACTAGAAAAAGCATTATTAAGGTTAGTATAAAGACTTGTATTTACATCAATTTAAAGTAAGATTGAGTGTTTCAGTGGTCTGTGATGCATTCAATATATAATATATCATTTATTCTTCAGACACAAAACTTCAGAAGTAGCTAATATAATCTTTTGTATCATTACTGCTCCAATAGTTTGTCATGCAGTTGCTGTCAATAACAGCATGGAATCCTTGCTATTACATAGATACATCTCATAGTTTTGTAAGATTTTGACGTAGGTCTTCCTGTTATGTAAACTTTTAGACATCCAGCACTCTGAAGGCTTCTCAGTGATAATGACTTAACTGGGAAGCAAAATATTTCAAAGAATTTTTCTGTCTGTGTTAGCTTGCCACTGTTAAGCTTAATTCATTTTACTCTCACAGCTCCTTCTGTGCAGCATGGCCGCACAAACATCTTTCTTATGCATCAACAGCTGTAAAACAGTATATAAAAATTGTGTTTTTCTGGTAGGCAAAGACTGTAACTTTCAGTGCTTTCAATGTGGTTTTATCATGTGTTTAACTGAATCATGCACTACACAGTCTTAGAAAATAAAATCTAAACATCTGTAAACAGATGTTTTATCAAGAGGAGAAGTGAGTGCTAAAAGATCACTGATTCAGAGATACTTGCATTAGATGAGCTAAGTAAATGATAATAGGTTGTAAACAAAGTTTTTTATGATGGAACAATTAGGCTAGGGCATATTTATGTAGGTCACTTTTTTTTACCTTCATAATTAGTGTCAGTTAAAAGCTTCAAGAGCTTAGCAAAACACATTAACTGAGTGTGAGCTTCTGCTGTATTGTTAGGGCAAAGAGATGATTGTAGAGTGAAGGATTAGGCCAGCAGGACCTAGAAGGTTGCATCTTCTTAGTGTATGCAGCTGCTTAAAGCTCTCCTGACTGTCTCTGTCCCATTATGGTGTATGCAGTTCAACCAGGAAGATGACAAGTTGGAGGAGTTCATGAGAAATATTTAAGGACTGGAAAACATGATTTATGTGGGATACTCAGATCTGAATCTGTCTTGCTTAGCAAAGTAAAGCTGAAGGGGTGACATTGTCACACTTTGCAAGTACTTCTGCAGTGTTTGTAGAAACAGATATCAGGTAATAGATAGCTCTTCAATCTCGCAGCCAAAGTATAACATGATCCCCTGTAACTTGAACCTGTGCAGATTAGACATAGCACATATTTTTAGCAAAGGATGCAATTAATGAGATAGCCAGGGTTACCACGTAGTAAATTTTTTAAACTAAGTTTAGATTTTTTTTTTTCTCAGAAGGCAGGCGGCAATTCAAATGGCAGTTAATGTAGGGAAGTTCACAGAAGGATGTGTCCACAAAGGTACCATGCTATTCTATGGTCTGAGAACGTGGATATAGAATCATAGAATCAATATGGTTGGAAAAGACCTCTGAGAGCATCTAGTCCAACCATTAACCTAAGACTACTATGCTAACCGGCAAACCATGTTCCGAGTATCACATCTACATGGTTTTTGAACACTTCCAGGGACAGAGATTCAGCCACTTCCCTTGGCAGCCTGTTCCAATGCTTAATAACCCTCTTGGTGAAAAAAACTTTCCTGATATCTAATCTAAACCTCCTCTAGCACAACTTGAAGCCATCTCTACTTGTCCTTTCACTTGTTACTTGGGAAATATACTTGGGAATATCACTTGTCATTTGGGAAATATTCTTGTTACTTTGGAAAAATACTTGCGAATATGGAGCCCTCTTACAAATTAGTAAGTTTCCTATAGGAAAGAAGAGAGATGGCTTGCTTTGTATTGCACTAGCTTCTGCAAAACCCTGCTACAATGAGTGTTTCATTGTCTTCATACATCCCCAATAGTGACAAATGCCAACAGCCTGGATGAGTTCCGAGCTGGAGTCATCCTATGGCAGGAGTGCTTTTTCTCTCCAATAGCAGGTCAGAAGTTGTGACTTGCCTGGTGCAGTGCTGCTGCATAGCATCACGAGTGAGTCTATTCTTGGTTTCTTCACTTTCAGAGCAGATGGGGCCATCTAATAGTTTTGGCATTCCCAGTGTACTGCTACCAGTGTGACACTATAGGGCAGGCAGTTTTGCATGTGAAGAGCTACCCTGTGTGTGGTTAGGGGCTAGTGTGATTAATGAGCATTGCCAGAAGACACTGTGTGAGAAACGGGCATGTCCCACTGCACCACAGCCAGCTTTTTTTGTGTGTGTGCCGGGAGCCTGCACAGGTGCCTTTATACCTGGGTGTGATGCAGGCACTCTGCTTGGGGATCACACAGCACATGGGCTATGTACATCTGAGATTTTGGCTGCTTAGCAACTGCATAACAGGGCTGTCCCAGAAGGACACGCCGTCTGTTTAGTCTATAAATGTAAACCGTCCATTTAAAATCTGCGTAGTACATCCCAAAACACATTGGTGCACTCTCTGCTTTTATAATGCCAGAGGTAATTGCCATTATCACTGTAGCACCTTCCCAATGTAGTAGCAATGCCAGAGGTTTCTGATAGACTGTAGCTCTGCAATACACTGACCTCTTCATCCAGTGAAAATATCCCTCTGGCTTTCCTGCTGTCCTTCCTGCCCTCTTACACTCTGTAGAGAGTATCATCAGCCAGGGAATTTCCTCATTTTCAGTCAGCTCAAATAAGTACCAATGTTTTTAAAAATCAGGCTTGACAGAGTGTATGGAAAATAACTGTACGTTACAAAGCATGCATGAGCAAAAGTTCTTTAAAAATACAGTTCTTAATCTCAAGTATCTTTTTTTATAGTGTTTGCTAGCAAGCTGCAATCCAAGCTAGAAAGACAAAATATCAGGATGCAAGTATGTGAAATCTTAGGAATAGATTTGCTAAAACAATTCACATCTGACTATTTTTCCTTTAAAAAATGTTCTCCTTTCAACAATTTTTACTTCAATTAAAATGTAATCAGCTGAATGACAAATACCTGTTAGCTTTCCTCATAGAAAATAGTTCTGCATCTTAACTTTTCAGTTTAATCTAATGCAACATTGTCTGTAGAAGTAAAAAAAGGTATAATAATATGTGGCTCTTAGTGTGTTTAGCCTATGAGGTTGGTGACTGATATCTACATTGGTAGTAGATAAGTTGCCTCAAAAGCTTCCATGAAGAAAGTTCTTATACAAAAATGTAAATGTGAAGAAAAATATTTTTAAATTAATCAGATATCTTAATTTTTTCCTTAAAAAACACAGTCAAGTGATTAATTGGTATGGCAATTTGTAAAGTATGTCAGCTGGCTGGGAAAAATATCCATAGTCATGGTAATCCATGCTTCACTTTCTTCAAATAAAATCTCTGAATAGACTTTGTCCAAGGCTCTTTAACCACTGTTCAAGCAATTAATTCTGCTGTAAAGCTTTCTCTCCCAGAAATACTCTTGATGCTTAAAGAACAGACAGACTGACATATGAGTGGTCACGATATACCTGACCCAAATCTCAGTTTGCAGGAAGTACTAGCAAAATAAGCATTTTGCTGATTTTTTCCTTCACATTTACCCAATACAACTTTTGCATCCACCTACTACCATTGGATCTCCGGTTATTAATTTCTGCAGTGCAACCAGTGTACAACATTCTTTGTTTTACGGTCATTTAAAATGCATTTAATTCTGCATTTAGAAAGCTTTTTTGACTACTCACCTGAAATATCTGTGTTTAATCCAAGCTTGCAAGAAGCTAAAGGAAGTTTAGAGGTACAGTGCAAAAGATTTGGATGTTAATACTGGAGCCAAAAATGACCTCATAGGTTAACAGACATTTGCATCCTTTATTGTGCAGCGTCTGGGTTGAAATAATTACGTCAGTATGACAGCTGGATTTCACTCCTTTATTGGGGCATTGACAGATATCCTCCCCAGCACCAGCTGCCCTGGTGGAGAGCCAGCCACCTTGACTGTTCCCTGTCACTTTCTCCCACCCCTTACTTTCCGATATTGCCATTTATCAGCCAGCAGAGCAGTCTGTAGTCAACAGCCATTGGTCTGCTTCAGACAAAATCACCTAGGAGCACTCATGTGTACTGTCAGTAAGGATGATGGTGCAGTAACAGGGTGACAATGAGGAATGGGGGTCAGAAACAGTTTCCACTAGCCTTGGGTTTTGTTCCAACTTGCAACACTGCTGCCATTCAGAAGTTATTTTGAGAACTTTAAACAAAAATAGGTCTTGCTCAGCAAGGTTGGTCAATATAGTGACAATGACATTGGTAAAAGCAGTATATTTAGTTCTTCTCGATAGAAAATGTGCATAAAAATTCAGCATTTCCAAAGAAAACATAACAATTTTGTAGTAGGGAGGCACTGGCAAAGTGTATGCTAACACAGCACTTTAACAGCACGCAGCAGGAATTTTTAGGATCATTCTGAATGACACTTTTAACGTGGAACATTCAGCTTAAAAATCAGAACTGACAGAAGCTCTAAGTTTTTCCTTGCAGTCTGCTCAGTAATCACTGATCTTGCCTTCTCTCTGGGGGTTTCATTCTTGTACATTCTCCATGCCAATGTCACCTTTGATCTTCTGACACTGGGAACCATTTGTAGCAGGGCTTACATTGTTGACTTATTTTACAGTAGTAACTACACATTCCTTTGATTTACTATAAATTTTAGTTAGAATACGTGCAGTGCCCCTGCAGGAGCAATGTCTGCATCACCTTCTAATTACACTGATGCTTACAGTAGGTTTGACCTGGCAAACCTGTAATTCTGTAAATCTTGCTTTTAGACATACTGGTTCAAGTTCAACTGTAACAACTGGACACAACACCATTAAAGGTCTTTACAACTGAGCAGAATTTGGCATGCTTCATAATAAATGATTAATTTTGCAATTTTGGCCTCCCATGGTTTGGTTTAGTGGAGTTGGACCAAGTGTTAACTGCCCATAAGTATGAACAAGGCATACACTGGTTTTTAGAAATAAGAAACTTGGTTTTAGTTATCATTTATAGAATTAAAAACACTGATTTCAGCAGCGATGTTCTGGATCTGTGTCAGAGTAAGAGATTTCCTTGCTGTGCTTAGGAAGTCTTAAGAAGGGCTTGTTGGTATTGCTCAGATGAATTGTTCTTCAAGAGCCTCTGCATATTCCCACTGATAAATCATGATGACCAAGTTAGGGACAAGCTTAGAAATACTTTCAAAACTCTTTCTTATGTTGATGCATGAAAAATTATTCCTGATCATGACATTACTACCACCTGTGTTTGTGTAAACATATATGTATACATATGCACACATGTGGCTGCATAAGTTGCCATACTTTCTGATGGTAAGACGATACATAGATTGTGCCATAAGTTATTCTTATCTTGTCTGATACTTATTACTTTCTGTGAAGGACTATGCATCATGCTTTTGCATGCATAATTTCCCAGCAAGTTCACAGACCAGCACTAGAGTCCAGAAGGAATTTGTACCTATCAACTAGCTGAAGACTGACTTCCATGTCTAGTCCCAGTCATGTCTGGCCCTTCTTATCCTTCAGTCTTTCAGGGACAGGAATGTAACCTCTGAGTCTCAGAACTTGCAGCACCATGGCACTTTAGAGCATCTGAGAGTATCCAGTTTAGCCTTTGCACCCTTCTGCTCTGGCATGTGAAGTAGCTGTTAACTGCAGCCTCATCATTGCCCTATATCATGAATTACAGGCTCCTATTTGCTTTTTACCCAAAATCATGAGTACAAACTAAAAGAAATACCTTTACAGACAACTCCTCTTATGCCTTGGTGGATACATCCTTGTCCCATCACTGCTTCTCTGGCCCCTATATCTTACTGATGACTCAAGTTCATCCTCTGGTGCTAACAGCTGTTACTGTGTATGCCCAGTGCATACAGATGCACAGCTGTGAAAAGGACAGTTAAGAAATATTGCTAGGAACTGAACCGGTAAGAATTGAACCTTCTCTGTAATAGTGCATCTGGACTTTTAAGAAGGAAACATGGCAGTGACCTTTTGAAAGTTTACAAGGCTTTTCCAGTAGAGGCAAGAACGATGAGGGAAAAGGTTTCCTGCCTTTCCAATACTGTCAAGTTCCTTGCTCTTTCTCTCCACCTCACACTTCTTTTGTACATCTGTCCGTTCCTGTTCTGATTTCTCCAGGTTCAAATCAGAACCTCTATGCTTGGAAGCTCAGGTCAGCACTAGGCAAGGCATTGGGCCTTACTGTTGCTAAGAGCAGCCCGTCCTATCCCAGTTGCACGCTTGTGTGTTGATGGGATCAGAGCGTGATTGAAGGGTGAGAGATGCACAAAAGCAGAGAAAGCTTGAAATTAAATAGTCTTTGAAGCTTTTTCTTAACTACTCTCACTCTGGCGTAGACCCCTGCCTTAGGGGGGTGATCAAGTAGAATAGCAATGACCTAAAGCTACTGCTTTGCCCACTCAAGCATGCAAGGAGGAGAATGTATCTCAAAAATGACCATATGAGAATATCTGGGCTGCAAATAAATGTTTGTAAAAGATGTACATTAACATTAAAAGAATGATGACTTTTTTTTTATGGATTTCTCCCCTTCCCCCCTCCCTGAATAAAACTGTTTTTTTCTGAAACATTGAATGCTACACAGAAACAAAAAAATGGAAAAATCCTGGTGGGTGAAACCTTTATCTCTTCTCTCATTTATTACTAGTGCCAATGGAGTAGCTGTCCTAATTAAAAGGAACTTGCCCTTTCAAATAGAGGACCTGGATTCTGATCCAAATGGCCTTGTAGAAAAGAAATTGCTGAATGAAGTCATTACTCTAATTAACATTTGTGCTCCTGAAGTTAACAATGTACTTTTAAAAGGAACCAGTAGCATTGATATTCCTCCTTAAACCTTCTGGTAGTCTGGTGTGGCTACTGATTTTAATTGCCCTTTGGTTATCAATTTAGACAGATCTACTAGGGGTGATTGCATTGTAAATCAAGTATCTCAAGAAAGTCATTAAAGGGCTAATGAACGGTAGATGTTTGCAGTGATGAATGACACAGCTGATGACGCTTATTTAGCCAAGTGGTGTACTTAAGTGTTCTCTGTTGCTTAGGGAAAGAAGGGACCATTCAGCAGTAACTAGGTAATAAAGTATTAGCTATTACTCAGTCTGCTCCATGGTTTTATCTTCCAGTACCCAGGATTAGCACAGTACCCTGTGCTCAACATCCCTAAGCCGTTTCTGTGATTTGTAATTCACAGAACTGTAGTTTGGGGCCCTGCATCTCTGTTTGACTTTGTTTATATATTTCTTGTCTTCCTTCACATAAATCATAATGACAGCTTAATTGGCTTGTATAGCTGAAGCAGTTTGAAATGTGAAGTGTTGCATAAGTGTTCAAGGTTGTTATTAGTTTGTGACTCTTCGTAACCATTTTCTTTCTAGAATGAAAATTAGAAAGAAATTATTTGCCATTTACAAGAATAAATATAGTGAATCTTGTCATAAGAAATCACTCAAGGATCACCAAAAAAGCCTCCTTTGTTTCACAGAACAGCGCTTTTTAAATGGTTGAACTTTGCATTTCCTTCATAACAGAGTAAATCCATTAACTTCACTGGAAGTATTTGATTTATGGTCATGCAAATGGAGAATCAGATCTTTTATGTCTGTGGCTGTGAGAAGGTAGTTTTATGATAGAATGAAGGTAGTGGAAAATACAAGTCTTCTTGAAATATTTTGTTATTATTAAAACATTGGGCCATTTAACACACAAATTGAGATTATGACTTCTTTATTTTACAGGAGGAACATGTTTAACTATACCAGTCTTTAAAGCAAAGTATTATTACACATTGGAAGATTCCTTCATTCACAGATGCATATTTTACCTAAAGAATTTACATGTATTAAACTGATTTTTTTCTTTTTTTCTTGTTTTGGGGGTTTTGTTTTGTTTAGTTTGGGGGACAGGGAGGGTGTGTGTAGAGCAGTGTTGTCTGGAGACTAAACCTCTAGCTTTTCCTTAGGACCTGGCCAGTGATTAGAATTATTAGAGAATTTTGGTGCAGTGTTAAAAAAATAAAGTCAAAAAGAGACAGATGTTTGAGCAATTAATTCCTTTTGTGGCTTCCACTGGCTCACATGGCAGAGTCAAGAGGTATCCATGACAAAGTAGAAAAGTCTTTTACCCCAAAACAGGATTTTAGGATCAGAAATAAAGCAGGCAGGCAAAACAGGGACAGCCAACAAAAAGTAGCCTGGGGCAACACAGTATGTCAATGAGAAAGAGAGAGATAAGAAACACTTGGACACTTGTGCATGTTGGCTTCAATCTGTAATGACTGTGCAGACCACACATCAAAAACATTTGGCTGTCCTTGACAGAGAACAAAAAAAGCCCATATTTGTCAGTTATAGCCTTTGGGTTTTGGGGTTTTTTTTAATAGAAATTATTTAAACAGTCAACCTGATGAATTACAATTCATTTACTCTACCTCTGGTTTCAATTATTTGTCTAACTGCCTCCAGGCAATTATTAGATGACATCTTAGAGAGACAAAGTAAAAGCTCTCTTTGTCTTTTAACAACCACTCTTCTTTTGTTGATCAGCTGGAACTACAGCTCTTGCTGCTGTAAATTCCATTTGTGTTGTATCTTTCTAGTGTAATTAAGGGCAAAATTTGAACCATCGGCTCTAATAACACTTAATTCAGTCAGCACTGACAGCTGCTGTGTTTCTCCAGTTCCATGCCTGCAGATACCTCTGTGGCCTTGGGACCAAAGTGTCTTTTTGTGCCTAAATTCTGTCATAGTTGAGAAATGAGTGGCAAGCACCTACATTCCACACGCTTCCACAGCCGTGCTACCCACGTTCAGAGAATGCATTATACAGGTTCTACACATGGCAAAATGGCCAGGCCCTCATTGTAGTGACCATGCTGTTTTGTCACCTCGTGGCCACTTTCTTGGTAGCCTCGTGACCAAAGCAAAGAGGCAGTGGAAAGTCAAAGTTTATTTAACATCTTACCTTGTACTTACAGAGAGGGCCCTAGCTGTTGCATGAAGGTGACTCTCCATGCCTTTTTTTGCAATAATGACACTGTGAAGGTTATAATTTGTGAGGCCTGAAGAAAAGAAAGCCAGAAGAGGCCTGATTATATGGTTTAGGAGAAAGAAGACTCATCAAGTGTGGCCAAGTTCATTCCTTAGAGACTTCAGGACAATCCCTTCCCTGCTTTGTTCTTCTACTAACATGTGATAAACTCATTCCAGTAAATACTGATTACATCATTCCCCAATATCCATTAGTTAATTTCTAATCTGAATTTGTCTAAATGGCTCAAAAATAATTAGCTTTTAAACCTTTTTTTAAATCCTGGCTGAAAGTTGTGCTGCAACACAAGTAGGTTGTGTTTTTTAGGACAGGATTTTAGGAGTGGGGATTTCTTCATAATCCATCTTTATGTAGCAGTTGAGCTCTGGAGGAGCTAAAATTCATTGTTATAGTACAAGAACCCATTGGTAGTAAAGGTATAGATTAAAGCTCCCATTAGGAAAGTAAAGTTCTGTCTCTCTGCCATATTAGGACCAAGGTGGTAGAGAGAAAGCTGAATAAAAAAATTAGGTATCATACTGGCCTTAAGGAAAAAGAAAATACAGTCTCCATTAAATGTTTAGTTATTGCTTAGTATTTAGGATTTATACTACCAAAATACCTTAAAAACCCTTGATAATTTACGTTACTGTGGAAAAATAATAATATTCTACTGATGAAATAGAATGTATGTATTTTTTTTCTATTTTTGTTGGTTTCTTTGTTTCTTTTCTTTACCTGGAGTTACTGGGAGTCTCTGAGAAGTATTTTTATTTATTCTGACAACTCCTTAAGGGAAGAACCAATAGGGAACATTTGATTTATTCACATTGTGCAAGATGACTGTCGAGGACAATCTGCAGATGTCTTTTTAGGCACATAAGGCAAGGATTCCCTATGTACCTTTCCAGTTGGCAAGATAACTTTCTCTGGTAGAAGCTTGAATAAATGAATATAAAACCTGATTGACTACAGGGATCTCTTTTTTTTTTTCTCCTCAGAAAACAGGTTTGAAGAAAATGTCAGACAAAATTAACAGTCTAGAGTGCATTCCTGAGGTTGTCAAGGAAGTTAAAGATGGCTAGTTTCCAGCTACAACCCAGATAAAAGAACACTCTGGAATTGTATGAGATGTCTAGCAATGCAGCTCTTAATCCTAAATTCCTATAAAAATAAAAAGAAAATAATAAAAAACCCCGAAACACAGGACTGGTCAAACCAGGAGTGGAGGCATTAATACAGCAGCTTGTTTCAGACAAAAGACAGATCAGGCAAATCTGAGGACTATATAGACCTCTGTAATATACATTTCTGAGTAGCTTACCCTGTTCCCCTAGCATAGCATTTTCATGTAGTACTGTGGCAAGTATGGATTAATTTAACATGTAAGTAATCTCCCCCAAAATTTCTGGTATAGTAACTATGTTCTTGAAACTCAGACTCATTCCCATATTTAACTCAAAACTTGATCTGAAAAACTTCAGAAGTTCTACAGTTTAATTCATTTGGCATGTAGGTGCTTTCTCTCACTGACCTTCAATTTTTCATCTTGAATTTGATGTAAATTTTGTATTTATTTACTTTTATCATATCCTTTCCTTCTTACCACCTTATTAAGTAAACACATTTTATTATACAACTGAAATACATTTGATTTTTCATTATAGAAAGTTTATAATTTTCTTTGCTTTTCTCAGATCATCTTTTACTTCTGTAATTTTTCTTCCTTAAAGAGGTCTGGACCAACACTATATGAAATAAAGTTCTTAAATATATTACTGAATATTTGCATCACACAGTTTTATTCTTTCCATAATCTACATTCCAATTTACAGTTCTAGCTTTGCTCATTATTAGGCAGGAGGAAGCTTCTACTGTACAGTTAGCTGTCTGCAATAGTGGCAGTTTCTCCCTAGAAAGGGTAGTCATTTTACAACTCAGAGCTTCCCTGATTTGCATTTATCAGTATAAATCGCAGCTAACATGATGCCTTCTCATATACTTTATTTTTTTTAATTTTTATAATTCTTCTGAAGCTTCAGAAACATTCACTTATGTTGCTCAGACTACAATAGATCAAATTTTGCCTAGAAATGCACTTAGTCTTTTGTATTTCCTTTCCAGATCATTTGTAAAGGTGTAAAACCATGTAGGCACTACTGTCAGAAGGGACTTTGCTGCAAGCTGTTGTCCTATATGTCAAAGAACTTTTACTTCACCAAGACCTTCAGCAATTATGCATAAATTACACAAAATTAGAGTTCAAGGGAAGTAGGCAGTCTCATAGTTTGTTAAGCCTAAATCTTGAAGTGAGAGCAGAAAGCGATATCATGATTCAATGTGTGGGGACCTTGGTGATTAAAGGTCTGAATCATGTCTTCTATCATTAACCATCTAAAAGATGTCTGGACCTTCTTGTAAGGTCAGCAACTAAAGCCATGTGTACTTCCAGAGGTCAATACATGCCACCTAAGATCACTGTACAGGGCAGGTGGGTAGAGACAGCTGGTTACTTTTAACTAAACACCTGATTTTTAAACAATAGTGAACTGAGTTAGAAAAACCTGCCCTTTTACTATTTAGGGATCAGACACAATGACAAGTGACTACTCAAGGGCTGAATCCAGACAACAGCCACCCACAACAAGAGATATATGTGCTGTGGGAAGAAGCATCTCAGTATCTCTGCTTAATTGAAGCATCTCAGTATCTCTTCCTTTTTAAAGCAGAGTGTACTGTTTAGGAATAGAACCAGGTCTCTTTTATGGGAAAGTAGAGGTTTCAGATTACCATTGGTTTTCAGAAGATGAGGTCAGGTGAGAGAATTGCTTTAAAAATGTGCAAAATACTATAAAATATTTACTAATGTATTTATGAATCTGTATTGTTGAAAAGTCTTTTTCCATTATCCTGCATTCATATATCTGTGATGCTTGCTTGTGAAGTCTAAATGTCCTTTTCTGTTAATTCCTGTCCCTTTGTCTACAGTTTTCCTCAAATAATTAAGAGCAGCCTTTTAAAGAACCTTATCTAGATTTTTCACTTCTGGTGTGCTATGCTCAGTATAAAATCAAAACATGGAAGTTAAAGGTCACTTCATAGTCGCTGGTGGTTGGGAGACCTGTGATGATGTGCAGTTCATGCAGTGCACTGCTGCATCTGAAAAGCAGTCATCTCTCTTCTAGGCCATTATCTAAAATTGATTTGTTCTGCTTCTCAGAGAGAAATTCAAACTTGAAGAATATTTGGGAGAAATAAGGTCAGGACCTTAATCTTTGAGGAATCTTAAAACAAGCCTGTTCCTTCGCCATGGCTGCCACCACCACCTGGACTTAACACAGGTTTATAGTAGTTTTATCTGAAGTATATTTACACCTTCAACCCATGGGGTTGCCATGTCTGACAGGAGAACTGTTTTTTCCCAACTGTGAGAGATTGTGCTCAAAAGGATCATATCTGTTCACATGGTTTAGTCTTGGTAGGAATTAAAGGGATGATGGAAACAGTTCAGGCAGTATCTGATTCTGTAAAAGTAAAATTGTTCTTTCTACTTGCTTCTTGTACTCTTATACAGAATTTTTAGAGATTAGTCTTACATATGTGCCTAAATTTGTATCTGGGCTACTGCAAATAGCTAGAAGATTAATTAGCAAAATCTAAGGAATGCAGAATATTTGTAAGATAAAACCACCCTGCTACTTTAAAAAAAGAAAGAAAGATAAAACACCAGTTCTTTAGGTAAAAGAAGAAGGACCTATGTAAAATGGAACCATGGTAACAGAGTTGAAGAAAAACTTAGGAGTCTGAACTGTCTGAAATGCACTAAAGCATGAAGTGATAGCTCTGATAAAACCTTTTTTTTAAAATTTAGAATTATCTTTGTTTTGTCAATTTCAGGGTCTTCAAAATTTCTGAAAATCAGAATTGTTTTAGGTCAGTCCCCTATGCAGAGCTGGTATAAAAGATCAGTACCTTAAGGTTACAAAAATTGTTTTTCTGCTGCTATATCTTTAAAAATGCCATCTTAGAAATCAAAGCAAATTCGTATATCCTTTCTGTCTGGAAAAGAGAGATTCTTACTGGGGGCAGTTGGGCTCTGAAGGTAAGAGAAGAGCAGGTCAGTCATGTTGGAAGGATTGACAGCCTGTCTTTCTCCTTTCCTGTATTTGTGAATTTAAAAACTTCTGCTATTGGATTCTCTGGGGGCCAGAACACTCTTGGGCAAAAATCCACAGCTATAATTAGTGATTTAATTTTAATGTAGATGAATAGACAATCCTGAAGCCAGTTATTAAAATGTCATTAGTTGACACAGAAGTTAGCATATCTGCCTAATGTCTGCTGCAGAGACCAACCCAAATGAGAATTCTGCCTGGGGAAGAGTTGTGGTAACACAAGGCACTGAAAGTCTCCTGCATTTGGGAAACAGCTGGACAGCCCCTGCCGGAAAATCCTCAAGTGTTTGTCGGGCATGACAGGAAATAACTCTGACCCCTCTGTTCTATCAGAATCCTGAGATCTCTGGAAAATATTCCCTCAGAGTAGCTTTAGCCATAGCTAAAGCCCCATACAGTTAGAAAATAGAAAGGGTAAAAAACAGACTGTATAACAAGTAGCCCTGGGGATATCTATAACCCACAAGTACAGATTTAGTTCTATATATCATCTGTAACTCATTCTGACAGTACTCCCAAAGTAAATGAATTTTAATTTGTATTTTTAATTCAGACATTAATATAACAGCAAGGCTGAGAAAGCTAAGTAATCTGGATTCAAAGGTTTAGTTAGAAAAAGAAGGGGAAAGGCTTCTCTGGATTTTTTAGTCTCTCTCTGTAAGCAGAGATACTAAAAGCAGCAGCAAAGATCTTAGTAGAAGTATAGCTCTGCTTGTAAATATTTCAGAGAACACAATAGAAGTTAGAAGCTGTTGCTGAAAAAAGTAATCACAAATCAATCTATATTTAATAACTTTATTTTCCCTAAATCCTGAGAGATCTGAATGATGACCTTTCCTGGGCTCTTTGCCATCTTAATGATACAAGGTTATGAGTAAAAATAGTACCAAAGTAAACCTAAAATCTAAAGGCTTTAGAAGGCTTCATTTTTTAATTCCACTTACTTTGGCACCACACTAAGAGTTCTGCAACTTTGATACATCAAGCAGCATTGCAAAACCATCATGAAAATGTATGAAGCCAAGAACAAAATCTACTCACGTTACCTTACAGCAACGACTGAAAAAGCCCTAATTATAATATAGTCACCGTCAAAATAAATTACTCACTTAGGGTGAGTGGGTGAAAAGAAGTTTGCTAGGCTTTCTTCAGGAGGTGGTAATTGTCTTGAATTTGGTTAAAATACATCAATAGTTATAATTTAACAGTGTCTATGTACTGTTTTTCTCTTTGGGAATTTTGTAAGAGTTTTTAAAGGACTTTTAGAGATGGCTTTTTCAGTTTTGAAACATTCTAAACTTGTTAGTTTGTACTCTAGAACATGTTTCATAACATACAAAAGGTTGTTTCAATTGGCATGTACATGTGAGCAGAAATTTTAGAATGAAATATTTTCAGAAGACACTGCCAAGTGATTGGGTGTACTTCCACAACAAAGCGATGCATGTATCAGACAGAAAAGTGAAGTGAGACCATGGTGATGCCACATGGTTGGCTCCTGGCGGTCTACACAGAATTTAGGAAATCCACAGAGCCTGCATTTAGGAATCCTTCCTGTCTTCAACATCCATTGCACACAATACTAAATCCTTCAAAGATGTAACTCTTCTGTCTAGACAACAAATAGAGTTCAGAGTACTTTCCCTTAATTTATTACCACTAGTGACCATAAAAGCAGTAAGTCAAAATTTAACATTCATTGTAACATTCACAATTATTATTCTAATAACTGAATAATAATGTTTCTCTTTCATTTCCTAGACTTGTGGCTGACTCACACAATTTTGACTGATAATTCAGCAATTCAAAGTTATATAAACAGTACAGACAGATCAAACTAAATGAGGATGCTGAATAAGCAGATGCAGGCATGTATTTGTAACTGGGTATTGTTTCATCCCACTCTAAAAATAAGTGTGAAAAGGAATGTCTGTCTCATTCTGGGCTCAGAATCTGAGTCACACCATAGTTGGAATCATTCATATTAAAAGTTTTTGGCTCTGGCACACCTCTCATTTTCTGTCTGGTTGTTCATTTTTACTATAATTTCCTAATTCCTCAGTACCACTTTTAACTTTTCATAATACTTATATTTTTAAGATAGAGTTCTCAATTTCTTAGATGAGATTGGTGGAGCTTCAGGACCCAAGGACTATCCCAGTAATAATCCCCTTTCTCCATAATCAGATGATTCAAGTTGGCCAGTGGCAGGACCTAAGGAAGTTATGAGAGGAGGTCGTCTAGTGGTTAGGATTTGGCACTGTCACCACTGGGACCTGGGTTCAATTCCTGGTCAGGAAAGCTTTGCTGTGACCTAGTCTTAGGGAATCCTTTTCTGGCAGGGTGGTTGGACTAGATGATCTTTCGAGGTCCCTTCCAACTCCTAACATACTGTGATACTGTGAGTACATCCTCCTCCACATCCAGGGATGCAGGCCTGGCAAAAAGCCCTCCTCTCTCTTCCTGTGCGGAAGGCTGGAATGTGATGTCCACCCTGTGCTGCATATTGGGCTCTTTCCTTACAGAAGGGGAGAGGGCCTGGGAGGACTGATGGTGAAGGTGCTCTGCAAGGCCAGGCAGAAGAAACTGTAGGTACATCAGTCCCTGCAGTGTAATGCAAAGTGAGCCCATCAAGTGAGACACTTTTATAACTGCATCCAGAAATTGGAGTCACTTGGTATTGAGCACATTGGTAAAGTGTTCATCAGTAGATCTCAGTCTAGTTATCTTTTCAGAGTGATTATTCTTCGGCTTCTTTACTACCACTCAAATGGTTTGTCTTTTTTTCTTCCATTAGTGCTTATCTTTTCTCAGGAAGCAAGCTAGGGCCTATTGCTTCATCATCAAGCAATCGATAAAATAATAGCCTTACAGTAGTAAGATTTACCTCCTGACATAGGTGACCTCAGGTTAAGAAAAAGAGATAGCTTCTTTGTCCTCCTCTTTTTCTCCTTTTTTGCTTCTTCTGACCTTCTGACTTCCTGATCTGGTCTCTATCATCAACGCTAACCTCCCCAGTAATTTTATCTCTCTTTCTTTGCAGAATCAGGTAGAGCTTTTCATACAGCTTAGGAGTGCAAAGAATACTTGGTGATTGTAACTGGTTCCAGTGGTGTGGCTTCCAAGCCATTTTGGCAGCAGAGTCAGAGGTTGGGTTAAACCATGTTCAGCTGCACTCAGAAGCAGGCTGGGAACACTGAGGCAATCAAGCACAGCAGCAAGACAGATTAAGCGGTGGCAGTTTTTACACACATAAATACACATTCTGCAGTGCCTGTCTGCATGAATTCTTCTAGTCAAGTTCAGTGCAAAGAGCTTAGCTTAAGCTCTGCTGTCTTAACCGACCTCTTGACTTTCTTCTGGGGTGGCAGACTAATATGCACACCTCTCTTAAGTACAGTAAGGAGGCAACTGAGTGAGAGAGCAGCTGCACTGCATCAGACCAGGGGGAACTGTAGCTGTTGGTAGGTAAGGCAAAATATAGAAGAACAGGGAATGTGTGCAGAAATACATTCTATGCACCACCAACCTCTATTGTATGGAATTCCTTGATTCAGAATTTGCATTTATATTTAATAGGTTTTCATGTTTGGTGTTTGACTTTATTCCTTCTATGACTGTATCACTGCTTTTTGACTGTGCTTATGATCCTGGCAGCACCTAACAGTGAATGCCACTATTCTCTTATGCTGTGTGAAAAAAAAACAAACCAAACCAAACACAAACCACTTCTTTTGCTTGTTTTAAACCTGCTAATTTCATTGGGCATCCTCTCGTTCTCATGTAGTGAGAAGCCAAGCACCCGTTCTTTTATTTTCTAGGCAGTTTCCCAGGGTTCTGCTGATTTTGTTCATATCTGCCATATCCCCCTCAGTTGTCCCCTTTCCAAACTGAAAACTCAAAATCAATTTAAGCAGTTCCAAGGTTTAATTGCCCTTCTTCAGATCCCCCATGTAATTTTTGAGAGGCAAGCACCAGAACAGCAGGCAGTATACAAAAGGGAGGGTACTATGTGCTTTTGTATAGTGCCTAAAGGTGTTTTCTGTTTTGTGCTCCATTCATTTTCCTTAAAGCTCTTAACTACTGGGTTCTTTGGCTGCCAACGAGCATGGGATTTATGTCCTTTAGTAGGCTTTCTGCTTTGTTTTTTTTGGTTGTTTGGAGTTTTTTGTTGTCGTTTGATTTTTTTAATTAAGAATAATTGAAATTATTGATTTGGTGTGCTTTTTGTACTAACAGGAAGCTGAACTATAGTACTTTATGAAGAGTGTTTCAACAATAATATCTTCAACTAGCTCTGTCCTTTGCTCAGGAAAGTTGGAAAAGTGCTGTTATTATCAGAGATTTTCCAAACACCGTTGCAACAGAAGTTACGGTGTTTAAATATTTAGTCTTTGCATTATGCCCAGATATGACAATTGCTAAGGCTTTATGAAAGTCTCCCATTAGCTCTAATGCCAATTTCTAAGGCTTAGGCAAGGAATTTCAAGACACTAAGGAACTCTTTTTGATAGAAAATAGAGTTTATTGATTCAAATTTTTCTTTGATGGGGCATTGGTCCTTCATTGAAATGGCTGGGTCTCTCATCCTATATATTTTTTCCTTTGGGACTGCACAGATTCTTTTCATCATTTTTATGATGTATTGATTATGTCAATAGCTGTAGACCAGTTTCTTACTTTTATTTGCATTGCTTATGCATATATTTCAATTAAGGATAGGTCGGTAGATAGGTAGATAAATAGATAGCAACTAATAATGCAAAACTCACTTTTAAATGAATGGTTACTGGATTATAAAGCATATAACATGTTGTGTTAGGGGACAGAATCTGGAAATTATAGTATTTGAAACTGGGTGAGTGAAGTCCTCTTTGGCTCCTAACCTTAAATGTGCATTTTTGTGCCGTATGTTTTTGTATATGTCATAGTAATAGAAATTTTTTGTTGTGTTTTTTGTCTCTGTCTCCCATTAATGCAAGCAGTCAGTCAGCGTGAAAAAATGTTTAATATCCAAAAATAGAATGAGCATGTCCTTCATGTGAAAACATCTTCTATTCAGGATATTAGCGTCACTTCTAATTGCGACTGCACTCCATTTTATATGACAATGATAAAACTGAGAACAAAGAAAAAAAGCCAAGGTACTGCACTTCTAGTTTCACAGTTTGACAGGATGAGAGGAAATGGCCTTAAGCTGCTCCATGGGAGGTTTACACTGGCTCTTAGGAAAAATTTGTTCGCTGAATGAGTGGTCAAGCATTGGAACAGGCTCCCTAGGAAAGTAGTGAAATCGCTGTCCCTGGAAGTGTTCAGAAAACACACTGTGGTACTTGGGGATATGGTTTAGCAATAGACTTGGCAGTGTTAGGTTAATGGTTGGACTTGATGACCTTAGAGGTCTTTTCCAACCTTAATGATTCTATGAAATATCTTCAGCACCTTAATATCCTTACATGGTTGCTTTTTTTCTTTGAAAAAGTGTCTCAGAGTTAGATGGTATTTTTAGTTCCCCATACTAGCTGCTGAAAGTTTACTTGTCTGCTGCACAAACAAAGATCTCTGCATAAATAGTTTGGTTTTATCTTTGTTGTATATTACTCTTTATGTTTGCTTCTAGATAGGACTTGACAATTTTAAAAATTATTTAAATATTTTATTTTTAACAATATGTTTGAAATATTTTTGAATTTGAGGTATCAGTAAGAAACCAGTTTTGAGACCAGAACTGCTAAAAATGCAAGCATACAGATATTGATAGATAAGATCAGACCATGGTCCATCTTATCTAATAGTGCTACTGGCAGAAAGTACACTATTCAGAGGAAGTTGCTAGAAATTTCATAAGAGACAAATAGAAGGTAATCTATCAGCTATCTTAAGTCTTCTTAGAAAAGCATAAGGTTTCAACTTCCTTTGAAAGTGTGCTTGCATTAACTAGTACAAATCTGAAGCTCATGCATAGCAAAAATATTATGAATATGAAGAATGATATAGTGCAAGCATTACTGGAAACTGCAGATCTCTGAATCATTGAGTGATTATTTACTTTGTAAGAGGTGAGATAATTTGGGGGGGGAGGAGGAGTGAAAATGACATAATGTAGTGAATAGCCAATACTTTTGTAGTCCTTTTGATCCTTCAGAAACTCTTGTATTGTGGCATAAATTTAACAAAATTAATATATCCTAACTATCAGTTTGAAATAAGAAAACTCTGGTGTGCTGCCTGTTTGTCAGGTATTTGAATGAGAGGGATGTTGTTAATATGATATATACTTGAGAGCATGATTTGATCACTAGTGCTGCCATTGAGAGAATTACCATTTCATGAAATGTGAATATTTAACTTCACTGAAAACAGTTTGAACTAACCTTAATATTATCCAATGAACCAAATTGTACCTCATCTAATCCCATTCATCTAAGACAAAAGAAGCAGCAGCAGCATATACATTTCTGCAAATTTATGTGTTGTTGCTTTTCTTTTCTTCCCAGACAACTATTACGGCACTCCAAAGCCTCCAGCAGAACCAGCTCCATTGCTGTTAAATGTAACAGATCAGATCCTCCCAGGTGCCACCCCCGGGGCTGAAGGCAAACGTAAAAGGAACAAATCTGTAAGCAATATGGAGAAGACAGGTATTGAACCACCGGAGGAAGAAGAGGAAGAAAGGCCTGTGGTCAACGGAAATGACGTGACAGTAACACCAGGTCTGTTCTTCCTTCTTATTTTGCAATGCATTTCTGTTGTTCACAGAGCCCTCAGTTACCTCCTCCTGCAGTGAGAATATGCATGTTGAGGTAAGGATGTTCTTGCTTGACTGAAAGCCAGGAATCTTGAATAATAGGATTTCTCTAAAGCCTGTAACAAATTGCTTAACCTCAATTTTGGGGAGTCATCTCACTTGCCTTAGCTACAGTAAAGATAGGTGTCTCTAAACTGGCCCCTTTGAACCCTCTTTATAGATGAAAGAGAAAAATACCTACTTTCTGAAAACAGTTATGCAACCTGGTTTAGATTTCTAGGTTAGGAAATCAATCACAATCACCTATTTCTTTCCATTGACTATAGAGAGAGTGTAGAGAACTGTAATTTGGTCAAATGAACCTAGGCTCTGTGTTTCAGGTCTCCTTTTTCTCAGGTGGTGATACTCACAGGAGGGTTCACTACATTATCCAGTGAAGTTTTGTAAATTATTATGAAATCTTAGCAATATTGTGGAATAATAAATTTATCATATTAATGAATTTGTGGCAGTGCCAATGAAACTTAGCTGGCATTACTATTATGAAGGACCCTTTTCAGCAAAGTTCCAGAGCCTGCATGAAGGTTTCAGGTGTATAGTCCTAAAAGGCAGTTGTTGTTTTACCCCTTGGATCATAGATCTTCAGAAAAAAAGGAACTCAAGATACTGACTGGTATCCTGAGAGAGAGCACTCCAGCCTTTTTCTAATCAAAGGCAAGTAATCAGCTTCCCCTTCAATGTTTCAATAAGTTGTCATTTTCCAGTCCTTAATAATTTTTATTCTGAAATACCAATTTTTTGTTGTTGTTGAAGTTCAGACTTTTATATCTCTCTGAGAAATAACTGTTTGTTCTTTTAAGTGAATATAGAAATTCAGAAACAAATTATTGACTTAGATGTTTGCAATGATGAACATATAGATGAGGAGATAAAATGGAATATTGCAAGTCCTTTAAATGTATAGGTTAATGTGAAACAAAAAAAATGCATTACCAAATTTTCTAAGCATTGTAAAAAGGATTTTCATACTGCAGATTCTATGTACACTTTTTTTCTCCTACTGCATAGGAAGTGTATCAAATTGAATATCTTCTTATCAAGGAATTATTTGCCACTTTTTTTTTTTGTCTTTGCCTAACATAACATGTAAGGGCAAATCCCTGTGCAGAATTGATCCCTGTGTACAAGGGGAGTAGCAGGAAGCAATGGAGAGTGGGTCTCATTCTCCCCTCCTGACTTGCTAAAGGGCTGCAGCATTGCTCCATTGCCTTCATATGCTGTACAAGCCTTGCTGATCCCTTCCACACAACATTACATCTGTCAACAATGCTCTCATGCTTACTGTCTTTCCTACACCATTAAGCAGGAAAGGATGAAGCCCAGAAATCCCACATAAAACATCAGCTTTGGCTCTGTTGCCAGGATACTTCCCCAGCAAAAGATGCAAAGGCAGGATTTGGTCTCTGATGTGTATTGTAGAAATCATTAAAAGATCACTCTTTGCAGTTATTCAATATGTGCCACACAACAGACTGTTGCTGAGGAGCAATTTCCAGGCCAGTATGTTTCAGCTCAAACTGGATCAAGAGGCAACATTTACCTGCTTTTGTCCTTGCATTGTACACCTATGATTTGCTTCTCCCAGGCATATTCTATGTGAAGGATGACTAGGGAGCACCCAAGAAACAGGCACTGGCATGTGCTGTGTTACAAAATGAAATACATGAGCACTGGTGTAAGACAGCTCTCCTCCTCCCCCTTCTCGCCCCCAACAAAGTAATTCCTGTAGGTGGGGCCAGCAGAACAAGCAGTGACTGTGTTGGCTCTCATGGTCTCATAAGCAGGGTTTTGTTGTTCAGTTACACTGATTGAGGACTTTAGGGATTGTAGCAAAGCAGCTTTGTACATACATGCTGTGTTGCCTTTGTTGGGCAGCATAGCTCCCACGGACCCTGTTACTGCAGTCATTTTCCTGTGAGCTGACACTCTTAGCCACCTCTAAGATGTGTGTGCATTTGTAGTTTGTCTTAGAACAATCAGAAAAAACAGAATATGTTGGGGTTTTTTTTTAAACTCTTTGTGGAGGGAGCAGTCTAGTTTTCATAAAGAAGCAATGAAGGTAGGATATTTGTTATTTCCAGTTCTTTTAGAAAGCTTATTTTGTTTTAAATGCTTCACTTATAACAGGAGTCTTGGGGCATCCAAAACATTGATACATTTTTTTATAGATGCTCAGCAACTTTATGGCTTAGTAACTGCCAAAGGTATCAGTCTGGCAACTCAAAGGACTGCTGTAACACCTAGGACTGCTACGCTGAAATAGTAACAGATCTAAGATGAATCTGAAGAAAACAAATTCATCTTTACCAGACCAATAAGTGACATTTGTAGTTGCAGAGATCTTTGTGCTTTCGGTCTGATTTTTCAGAGCACTTTTCAGTGTCTGTTGAGGTAATCTGTGCATCTCTTGAGCTTTATTAGTAGCAATCAATTTTTCATTAATTCATTTCCACATTTCTTGCTTCATAGGCTATTAGATTTCCCTCAGACAGTTGTACATCAACAGACTGGAGATCTTCAACCATGACCCATATTTGTCTTCTTATTAATTTGTGCTGCCCAATGTCTTTATTCTTTCAGATTTTTTTCACCAGTCTTCAAGTCCAGAACACAACAAGAATTTCAGCTCCTCAGGATGGAGCTTTTCTGCAAAACTGATGCTTTGACAAAAAAGGTTAAGAGTCTTGGTCAAATTGCAACCTGCTTGTCAGATATTCTGTTTTCACTGCTGTTGCTGTTCATGTCTGCTGAGAATTAAGTCAGTCTCCTTCACAACCAGCATCATGATTTGACACTGTGTTGGTCATGTCACATTTGCTTCACACTTCTGACTGATTGTTTGTCATCCAAACTCCAGAAGAACCACGTTAACATTGAAAGAACACTTATGTATGTGCATTATTCTGACATTACTTGAGCAATGATAAGTTGCACCCAGAGAATGAAAGTTCTGGCGTATTCAAATTAATTGAGGGATAAGATATGACATAAAGTTTCAAAATGATCATTCCATGCCTTAGGTTGATAATGAAGCAAAAGGCTAGAGTCTCAGTGCTGTCAATCACTATGCAAGGTGCAGTAGTCCCAGGCAACAGGTTGAGCTTATTCTTTTGTTATTGCACAGCAAAGACAGCCGGAGGCATGAAAATAACACATGGCATCTAAGAGCCAAGAGATTTTAAAAATACAAAAGTTGGTATCCATTGATATTTTTTTGTAGCTGTGTTTTCTAAACTCAATTTATCACAGCTGGGTCACCACCTATAACCTACACAATACTCTATGCTCACACAGTCTCCATGTCTCCTGTTTTGCTTCCCCCACATCAGCTCCTAGTTCTTACTGTGTTAGTAGTCGGTGGGAACTGTGCCTCCACGCAGAGTGCCAAAACCCAAATGTAGATACAGCTCTGGGAAAGGGAGCAGCAACAAGGCTGCAGAGTGATATTTTCACAACAAAATAGATTCACATGGCATGGGAAATATGAGTTAAACTACACTCGCATCCAAAAGTTATTCAAAGTGGATGGATGTTTCCTGCGCAGACTTTAACAAATCAGCTGTCTAGATATGATAAGGGTATAAAAAGCTGCAATATTTTCTTTAAGAGCTGATAAAAACACTCAATAAATTATTATTTAATAGTATTTCCTGATTAAACTAAGCAGTAATATTTTAACTGCTGTTATTTGGAGTTGGAGTACTAAAGAGGTGAACTTGCAGTATTTAATGCTAGGTGGGTGTTTTTACCATAGAATCGTAGAATCATAGAATGGCTCAGGTTGGAAGGGACCTTAAAGATCATGTAGTTCCAACCTCCCTGCCATGGGCAGGGACACCACATGCACTAGACCAGGTCATCCAGGGCCACATCCAGCCTGGCCTTAAACACTGACAGGGATGGGGCCTCCACAACCTCTCTGGGCAACCTGTTTCAGTGCCTCACCACCCTTTGGGTAAAGAACCCACTTCTAATCTCCAGCCTAAATTTCCCCTCCTTCAGCTTGTAGCCATTCCCTCGTTTCCTGTTGCAAACAGACGAGGAGAAAAGTCTTTCTCCTTCTGCCTTATAATCACCTTTCAGGTACTGAAAGGTCGCTATAAGGTCCCCTCTAAGCCTTCTCTTCTCCAGGCTGAACAACCCCAATTCCTTCAGCCTGTCCTCGTAGGGGAGGTGCTCCAGTCCTTTGATCATCTTTGTGGCCCTCCTCTGGACCTGCTCCAAGAGGTCCACATCTTTTTTATGCTGAGGAGCCCAGAA